>CM076573.1:223900646-224530894 GCA_034641835.2 Pinus albicaulis
AGCGTTCCCTTTATGGGCTTTCCGAATGTGATTTTTCGCTCAGCCAATGAGAGCCCGTTCTCATCGTTCTTACCGCCAGTTAAAATTTGACATTTCCTGCTCAGCGATAACATACGGGAAGGCTTAAGGTTTTGGCAGTGATAACTATGTAATTCCCGCCTAAACAAACACCGTCGATCATCAAACCATTAACGATGAAGATCTTAGGAGTAAGCATCGAAGAATGCAAATGATCGCGGAAAATCTCACACATGTCCGGAAACTTTAATGCCCGTATGGCGCCCCGGCCTACGTTGTCAAATCCTGTACGACATGGTTTATTAATCTTAGGAGTAACCATCGAAGAATGCAAATGATCGCGGAAAATCTCACACATGTCCGGAAACTTTAATGCCAGTATGTCGCCCCGGCCTACGTTGTCAAATCCTGTACGACATGGTTTATTAAAAATGGAAATGTTTGGAATGCCGGTCTGCTTTTCAGGTCATGAGTTTTAACGGCTACCATCTCTACTTTGCCGTGTGAAGGCCTGTGCGCTTCGACCCGGAGTTAGGCATCTTTATTTTGAACTCCGAGTCTACCATCATTTCCGGCTTTAAATTTGCTATTTGATGTGTAATCCCTGCATCTTAATAATTCCCTAAAGCTATTGGAATGGATCTCTCATGTTCAATCCTCGTATAGCGTCATGCTCTGTTTCACATTTAATGTTCACGAGCCTGCTTCCTTTTGAAGTCCTTTGAAGCTCTAGGCGTTAACTTCTGGCGATTCACAACTTGATATCTCTTTCCCTCATCCTTTCGGGGACTTTTGTTTTGGTTTTCCTTTTGGACACTGTTTTGAAATTAAAAATTTCTGTTTCAATTTCTTTAACCTCCGGATACGTTGAACTTTTGTTTTGATTTTCTTTTACACTGTTTTGGAATTGGCAATTTCTGTTTAAATCTCTTTAGCCTCCAGATGCATTGATGCAAATTCTCGTCATCATGACTCTTATTCGATGATAGGATATTGGAAACTCTCCAAAATTTGTCATTCATATTTACGCCGTGTAAACTTACGGTTTATATTTTTGGAGTTCATGTCCAAGTGAACGGGATACTTCAACATGTGCCGCTTACCGCACTGTCTGGATTATTTGGTCATTTTGGTAGTAGCATTCTCCGTGTTGATTCCGAGCAATTGCACAAATGCTGATGGAAATATTAGCACCGCTGGTAATACAAGGCCTTCTGTTGTCAATGTTGCTGCTCTTTTTTACATTCAATTCTATAATTGGAAGAGTTGCAAAGCCGGCTCTAGAATTGGCGGTGAAAGACGTGGACAGCAATGAGACTCTGCTTAACGGGACAAAGCTGAAACTTACTATGGTAGATTCTAATTGCAACGTCTTCGTAGGAACGGCAGAAGGTTTGCAAACTAAACGTTATTTTGCGGCTGACCTTTCCTCTCTTTGTATTTACAAAAAAAGATTTTGACAGCTCTGGATGCCTCTTTGGCTTATAATCCTTGAATAAATGATTAGAGAATCGGTGAATGTTTGAATATTAGGCATTAGGGTCTCTTTACAAAGGGCACAAACTACTATTGCATATTATATTAGACAAGATGTGAGATGCACTATTTCATAAATTTACCTTCAATAAACTTACCAGAAACTTCAGTGTGAGAGGGGGGTATAGCTACAGTTTATTGTCAAATTTAGAGAGACGATGTATGGGGAACTTATCCTGGAGAATAAGTTGGATGCACACAAAGCATTCTGGCATTGGGAATGGATCCGAAATGATTTGAGAACCCTATGAGCGAGGTGGCTGCTGGTACGGCACTGGATTTAGAAACTCAATATCTAATAGAAGTTTGCTGTTTTGGAAACGAATTTCGGCAGAAACCGCGTACGTTTTAAGAGAAACGCATTCGTTCGATGAAGTAACAGTCCTTGTTTCTCCATCAACGCATTCAATTTACAACTGGAAGCTCTGCAGCGAATAAATTTTCTTTCTTGCCATTTCTTAGTTGGGCTTGTAGTAATAACATTTATAAAAAAATCCCTACGCATTTGTATAGAAAATCCACCAGAAAATAGGGTGTTATGCTACACCAATAACATATGAAATTGTTATGTTGGGATGTCTTCGTAGGTGTCAAACAGTGCCCATCATGCGGCATTTTGCCATCAAATAAGGATAATATTTATAGCAGAGTAAAAAAGAAATCAGTTCGTCAAATTCCAACACTGGTGTTGGGTTTCTCCGGTAACCGAATCTCTGTATGTATGTATGGATAGCTGTCAGATGTATGTTGTTTCTTGTCTTTGCAACTGTGAACTGTGCAACAAGTACTTTTCTTTCTCACCATCTAACAGTCGGGTCTGCTGGTCGAGTCTGCTCTGATTGTTCTGCTGAGACGTCTTCATGGTTGTCAAGTTTCCTTAGTAACGAGGTTGTAAGATCTGTGCCGGGGCGCCATACTTGGCCGCCACGGTCTGAGCCCACCCCAGCAACGGGTCGTGCACAATCACAACTCTATTCCGATCGAGACTGCGTATCAGATCATTGAAAGGCTCCTTGAGATGATGTTCCAAGGCTTCGAAGCGAGGAATAAAATGCACGAGGAAAGGGTGCTCCTTGTTTTCAAGATCTGGCTGCTCTTCTGAGAAAGAGGGCATCGGCAGTTCGTGAAAAACGAATGGGAAAGTTGTGGGGATCCCATCCCCGAACACGATGTCGAGCTTGATTGATATGCACAGAAGTGGTGACAAATAGTACATTTACACCTCGCCCAGCGAGGGCCCTTGAAAGGTGAGACAAATGATTAAGGTGTCCCTGTGCTGGCAATGGCAGCATCACCACCTGGATTTCATTTCTTCTTGCGAACAAGGTGTCAATAGAATCCATTAATGGCAGACGAAGTCGATTCTGTAATGCAGAACTAGCGGTCGTTCTCGTAGAAAGAACTTTACTTAACTGCGATGTTCTGTAGATGAAATTGATGAAGGGGACAGTATACTACTTATCCGCGTGAAGGGTTTTTATACCTATCATCCATTAACACGTAGGCATTGAAATACCTAATTTGTTATTTTTTTAAATAGTGGAAAAGCTTATCTTAATTTGTGAAAAGAGCATTGCGATAGTTATTACGAGCTGCTATTTTTGGGAATGCACGCTGTATCATTTTTGTTATTTAACGAAAATCATAGCATCGGAAAATTATATTATTTAAAATTATTTGTTGATAATTTATAAAGCTAATATGTTATTTTAAATTTGAAGAAATTTTTAGTAACCAAAAATAGTTTTTAGATATACTCTAACTAAATTTTAAATAATTTATACGGAATTTTTTTAATAATTACTTTTATTATTAAAAAAATACCATAACAAATTTAATACAATTTTTTTAATAATTAATTTTATAAAAAAAACTATAACAAATTTAATATTGCAAAATTTTAAGCATAATTATGATCTATGATAACTACTTAAATAATAGTTTTAAAATTATAACAAACTTAATAGTGCAGAATTTTAAGCATAATTATGTTTTTATGATGATCAATTAAATAATAGTTTTAGAATTATTTAAACATATAATTTTTTTTTTGTTTTTTTTTTGGGTAAGTTTAGGTAGTTTCTTCTATTTTTTATTAATATGAGATAATATGTGCTTATTTTTATTTCCTTTTATTTATTTGTTTGCTTATTTATTTATTTATTAATCTTTATTTTATTTTATTTCTTTTCATTTATTTATTTTATTCTCATTTTTGTAATTACAAATTTATTTATTTATTTATTTATTTATTTTTACCTATTTTATTTTTTATTTTAATTATATCTTTATTTTATTTTATTTCTTTTTATTTATTTATTTCATTAATTTTTATTCTTATTTTTCTTATTTTTTTATTGGTTTTGAAATCTTTTCTTACCATAGCATGTAATTATTAAAAATAAAATAAATATATAAATTCAAATTTTAAATATTATTTAATTACTTTTAACATTTAATTTATTCGATAATAATAAAAACAATTGAATATCCTTTGAATAATGCACAGAGGCTATCTCTCTCTTTTATAAAGTGCTTGAATATTAATAGAAATCCTCCCCTTGTAAACTGTATTAAAAGGCAATATCCTCTCATTATATTTGATGTTCGAACTTCTTAGACCATAACCCCAAGCAATAACAAGTATACGCCCTCCCGAAAGGCTACATTCCATTGCTATGTTACCACAGACGGCATGATAGTGAGTTCGGTTGATTTCAGTCCCTGCAGCCCATTTATTCTTCTTCCTCTGTTCCCCTAGGAGGAGTTGGAAAAGATTTAACTCAACATCTACCTGTTTTGCCCCCCTTACATCATTGGGAGGTTTCCTTTCAGCGTTCCTTTGCACCTCCCGGTGCAATTGCTAGTTAAAATGATGTTGAATTAGTTTTTCATTTAAATGAAAGAATGATTTATTTATAGTAAGATGTTATCATCATGATTGTGAGGTGCTTGGTTGAATTTAGAAGCTTTATTGAGATAATTTAATTCTCCCAAAATAGATTCTATCTTGAACCCTTTCCTATAAGGTTTGAACTTGAAACTTGGAATATTGGTTACTATTCTCATAAAGTAAAAATAAGTAACTTAGAAAAAAAATCTTCCTTTCACGTAGATAATTGGAGATATTTTTGCTAATAAGTATAATTAAACTTCACTTAATCACTACGAGCCAAGATTCATCTCAACTCTGGGACTACCAAAAGTTGAGAGAGATCAAATATCTTTTCACTCTAAAAGAGGTTTGCACCTGAAGAGATTTAATCCCTATGGGCGTTTGGTAGATCCAAAAGTTTAGATAAATCTAGGTTGGTTTAGTTATTAACTATAATTATAATTATGATACTATATTTTTTTAAATTTTATTTAATTTTAATTTTTAACATAAGATGTCAAAACTATAGTGAGCTCGGGAGGCTTTTTGAGCATAGGAATAAAATCATATATATATATATATATATATATATATATATATATATATATATGTTCGTGTATATATATATATACACGAATTATATATATATAATTAATTAATATATATATAATATATATATATAATTTGTATTATATATATATATATATATATATGATCAATTCATTATTGTTGAGCTAAGAGGTTCATTATTAGGTAGATGTTGTAACATATGTACATTCGAAATAATAAAATCAGGTGTAGTCGATTTCTTTGATGTTGTAATAGACCAAATGACCTTCTTTCTCATTTTTTTCTTGAAATTGTCTTTAGTGAAAAAGTCTATTGTATAAGTTAGACTACCCCATAAAATTACACTTATATTAACAAATTAAAAAATACTCATAACTAAAAAAATCAATGTCCACCACAAATAAAATAATTCAATTTTGTTTACATCAAACTTTATATAGAGAAATCAACTAATTGAAAATAAAAAGAAATAATTTATACGAGGGAAATATGTAATTTATTCACTACCTAATATGGAGTTGACAAATAACATGCAAAAATAATATTATTGATATTACATGAGGTGTAACTCAAAATAATAATATAATAACAATTATTATTATTATTATAAATAGCATAATTTTATATCAACTCTATATAAAGAAAAATAAAATAATTTCTATTAAATTTTTTGGATAGATAATTTATTCCATTTTTAATATAGTGTTGATATACAATATTTAAAAATATTAATAAAACAAATAATATATATATGATGGGTATGTTTTAATATTTTAATGTCAAAAAATATAAATTATAAATAAAATATTTGGATATCAACTATATATATTTATACAAAAGAGAAAAAGACAAATATATATATTTATAACATTTTGTGTTGTTTAAAAGCATTATAGATATATATCAAATTTTGTTTTCAAAAAATAATTTTATCAATAATGTTTTTGACAGATCCAATATTATAGATAGACACAAAGTGAGTGAGCCTACTAGTTAAGAACATGTGTTTCCTCCTAAAAGGTCAGTTCAAAACCAGAGAGATAGAATATATATGCCCTAGACTTAGCAAGGAGATGAATCACAAACAAAGAACTACCTAAACATATATAAAAAAATCCATTCTCATTTAAATTTTTTGTTTAGTAAATCTTTACTATATATATATATAAAAAGTCCATTCTCATTTCTTTTTAAAAAAAATCTTCCATCAATTTATTTAATATTTAATTAAAAATAATTTAACATCTAACCAAATCCATACTTAAATTAAAATTTAAATTAAACATATAACCAGATTTGTAATTTAAAATTAAATATTTAATTAAAGCCATCAATAAAATTAGTCATTATTATTCTTAACTAATTATGATCGAATTTCAACGATTTACTTTACCGTCGGTCTCTTTATTTTAACTCTTTCTGCTTTTGACCAAAGCTCGCCATTTTAAACCCGAGTCAATCTCGCCGAATTGTCTCTCGTTAGGCGCCGCCGGGTGATTCAAACACTGAAGTCTAACCCTAGTTATCTCTTTCTTGCATGTGGTCAATTTACTGCCACAATTTCGGCGTGATCTCACCGGTAAAGGCTTGCGTCAGGCCGAGCCTTCTGCGGGACCCACCATCATCTAATCCTGCCGGTAAGACAAAGACAACTCGCCGGCGGCGGTCCCTCCCCGGAGTAATTCGAACCGCCACCTAGACGCCTCCCTTTCACGGAAACCGACACCGATCAAATCAGACCGTGCGGCCCGGCGGTCCGGTTTGGCCCCTTTTCTTTCCGTCGGTCACCCGATAAGCGGTTTTATCCATACCACGTCGGTCACCCGATAAGCGGTTTTATCCATACCGCTCATATAAGCGGTTTTTTCCAGACCGCTTTCAGCGAAAAAAAGCCGGTTTTTATTGCAGTCCGAACAAAAACAGGGCAGAAACGAAACCTACAGAGACGCGAAGACAAAATAAACAAGAAAAATAATTCTGCGAGATCTGTAGGTCAGGAGTTCTATTCCCGCTCGTTCTCACAATGTAAGTTTAATTCCGCTGCCTCTTACTTGGAATTGCTTCTGCTTGCTTTTATCTTTCTTGTCTCCAGTTTGTTGTGTTCTTTTTTCTTCCAAATTCTACAAAGCATCGCGATGGATTAAATGGCTGACAATTCCTGGGAAAAACACCCCAGGTGTTGAATTGCCGCCTTTGAATTTTCCGATCGGGCTTGTATAATAAATCTCACGGCGCTTTTACTTTACTGTCGGTTTTCTTCTTCCCGACGGCAGAGTATGTCGTCAGAATTGCAGAGATAAGGTAACTAACAATTCCTGTACAATTCGCGTCTTCTATTTAACAATTGAAGATTCTGCAAAGTTCTGCAGGATTATTTGTAGAATGTTGAACATGATCTTCTAGAAGGTTCGAGAAATTTTAAGAACATTCCAGGGTTTCAGATTATGGCATCTGCAGCTGATGTTTTAGAAGATTACATGCATTGTTTAGAGAAGGGTCTCTGGGGTTTTACAGATGTTGCTTCTGAGCTTTACATGCATGGCTTCCAAGGAATGGAATTTGACCTGCATTGTATGAATTAATTCTGCAGGATAACTTATTTTGAGTTGCTTGGGGTTCTGGTTCGGTGATGGAGATTTAGTTATGCATCAATCACATTGTCACTGATTAATGTGTTCTTTTTTCTGCAGATCTGATTGTTGGAAGTGCAGCTGCATTCGTCAACTTTGACGCCGATGTCGATGTCATTGGATCAGCGTTCCCAATCGTGTAAGTTGCGACGGATGATGTGCTTAAAGTTTTCTTACTGTTATGGAATTTGCTCTGCTAGATTTGCCTTTTCTGGAAGTTTCTTTGAAATCATTCTCGAGGGTCGGGGGCTGTACTGCATAACATGAATTTCATTTGGCTTAGGTGTCAGGTCTGAGGTGTATCTATTTTGTGAAATTCCTGTGGATTTGCACCCTGCCTTATTTTGACATGCCCCACTCGTGTGGGCAAATCTTAGTGAGAGTAGATGGTCTAATACTCCGTCAAACTCACCAACGAAGGAAGGTCGCGTTGGTGTTTGCTCTGATAGATATTGACAGTTCTTTGGTAGATTGTATATCCAGAGCAGTCTCGTTAGTAAGATATTTCGTTTTAACGGATTCAATTGAATTTGGTTGAATTGAATCCAGGCGGAGTAATGACACTGCGGAAAATGTAGGCATAATATTAGCCATGAACTGTACCTTAAGACGGGGAACAAACCTTGATTCACCGAAAGAGAGCTGCAGCTTACAGCAGCATTAGTCACTGTGTTTGGCAAATTTCAAGCATGAAATCTGAAATTTGCCGAACTTCAACCCTAGAAAACGAATGTCAAGCTGAAAATTTTCGAATTTATTCCAATTTGTTTTTTATAAAGGGAAAAAAATATAAAAACCTAGTTCGTAAAACAGAACTTAAAACCCAAAACTTTTAACAAGATATTGTCGTTTTGAAATATTGGTTTGATGTTGGCATGTGATTTTCATTTTTATGATATTTGTTTAATAAGTGCATGGATATTATGCAACTTGAACATTACTACAAATTAGGCAACTTAGACTGCAGCTTCTGTTCCACAGTTTAACTGAGTTCGAAACCAGAGTCACCAGGCTTAACTTGACAGAGGATCATGAAACGGAAGCAAGTGGTTGGATGTTTAGAGCATATAAAACAGTAATGTTGTCTGAATATCTGAATTAAGGCAGGTCTCTCACGATATACAATTGATGGATTCGATGCAGCATGCTGTGCTAGATAGAGAAGTATTTTTTTTCCAATTTATACTTGAAGTTAATGTTCGGGAACACTGCTAATAATCACCCATTACATGTGCAGTCTGGGGAGAATTTCAAACTGGCTAACTAACATGTGACAATTTCAGTCAACCTTGTTAGTTCATATCAGGATTCAGAAAGTGACGCAGACATTAAAGCTAGTGGAAAACACTCAAGTTTTCAATAGAAGATACAGTTTTTGATAATGTTAGACTTTTTTTAAATAGTAATGTTGTTTCAATGTCACAGCATCCTGTAACTTGAAACCCGAAATAAAAACAGCTCCTTGGATCGAAGAAAATGCTCAAGTTACTATACTGTGCATCCTAACAATGATTTTGAATTTCTGGGGAAATAAGCAAATTTGGACAAAACCCAACATTACATTTCTTCCTTGCAGTGTTCAAATGGTTACTAGCAACAGACAATATTGGATTGCTAACATTTCGTTGCTCTCCAGATGAAAAACAGTCCTGAATCCTGCCTTTTATTTTTTCTTTCTTCCTTTTGACATCTTGCCATGCCCCTAAACAAGGTTCCACAGTGACTAAGGGTAAATCAGAAATTGAAAGGTTTGGTTTCAAAGGAGAAAATAAATGGCCAATATTTGATAGTTGTGCCAATTTCACGTCAGAGTCAAAGTTTTCAGATTCATATATTCTCTTTAGCCTTCTTGAAGGGGCTTCATATGTACTATCATTTGCAAGGGATTCGTCTCATCATCTCTGTCCTCATTCATTGCTTCTGGAAACAATGCTCTCTTTCTATGGAGTTATATAAAATTTAAAATTGGGCTAAACTTATGTGGGATGGCCAACGGGACAGACATTACAATTTCTTCAATACTGGGCTGTAGAATGCACTTTGCTTCTCTTGTTGAAACGAGCGGGATCAAAGAACAACGAGATATAAATCCCTTGGTGCTTAAAAGATCGTATGTTAAGATGGATATATCTTGGTATACTATCTATCTGTCTATCTATCACACATACACACACACATTGATATAGTTTTGTATATATATAAAATTTCACCGATGGTTGATAAAGTCATGGTGAATAGGTGGGTTGGATTAAGCTTTAAAAAGGTAATTCATTAAATTTAGCGGATGGCCGAGAAGTCTCTCGAGGGTTTGATGAATTTGGCAAGGTTCTAAAGGTTACATGACAAGTTTTGCTGCTGACTGAAAAGTGTTAATTTTCTAACTCTAGTCTACAACAAATTATTTTCTAGTGAATTTCCTTGTAGAAGATATGCTCACTAAATATAATGCACACACTGGAGTTTTAACATGAAATACATAGCTGAAGCAAGTAAACCATTATCACCTACACAGAGAATTAACCCTTGGGACCCCTTATTGGGAAATTGGCTCCAATAGAAATTTTACAAGCCACTAAATTCCCTCAAAATTCTGGTATGGCTGGTACGACCTTCAAATTTCCCTTGAATCAGCCCCCTGAGCTGCTTCCTGCTGCACACTTCTCATACAGCCTGTATGGCCCGTGATTTCCTGTATGACTGAGCTAAATTGATTTGTATGGCCTATTGTACGGAATCTGGATCACTGTGTGGCTGAGTGGCTATGCTGGGAGTTGTCATATAACCCTCTCGTGAGGTGATCTGTTGCTGTATGATCCACCCTTCCTCCCTGCTGCTCAATTTGACTAGTATGGCCCTTCCTCTCTTGCTGATTAGTGTGACCTCTGCTGGAGTAGATTTCCGGTTGATTCTCCTTGCTGCAATCTCTACTTTCTATAGTCTTCTTTGAACTTTTGAATACTTTGGATGAAAGTTTTTTTATCATGCACATTGTATTCACTCTGTGTCTTTTAAGTTTTTCCTTTATCCTATCCCTCTTTTTATAAGCTTGAGTTATTGACTAAATCCACAACCCTAATCTCCAAAGTGATTGATGATTGAGATCAGATCTTAACTTCTCTTGAGATCAAATGGTTGAGATTTATCTAACTTACTAATGCAAATAACCTTTGCTTTTCATTAGATTAAGTTTTAACTCATTTTTGCTTATAAAAATAAATTACTTTAATAATTAAAGTTATTGCTAAATTTAAAGGACAATTAGACAACGTCCACGCGTCTAGACACTTAGACCTATGTGGAAGTACCAGTCTGACCTACTCTCATTAACACTCCCACTTGGTGAGGAAGGTACTTCTTGGAGAGCTATTGGAATTGGCTGTCTCTCTGTTCCTGGCACAATGTCCCATGCACCATCATCCTTCATCATGGCTTTCCTCCAAACCTCCTGGTCTGTTGCCTCTTCGATGATACTACTCACCAAGGCCATGTAGTTCGAAAATTTCTTTGGAGGCCTGCTCTCCTTAAATGTCTAGCTTGGTGTACGGATCACTATATGGCCGAGTGGCTATCTTGGGAGTTCCTCTCTCACTAATTGGTATGACCTTTGATAGATTAGATTGCTGGTTGATTCTCCTTGTTGCAATCACTGCTTTCTGTAATCTTCTCTGAACCTTTGAACACCTTGGATGGAAGTCTTCTATCATCGACATTACATTCAATCTGGCTTTTCTCTTAACCTAGCCCTCTTTTTATAAGCTTGAGTTATTGACTAAATCCACAACCCTATTCTCCAAAGTGATTGATGACCTAGATTAGATCTCAACTTCACTTGAGATCAAATGATTGAGATTTATCTAATTCACTAATGCAAATAACCTTTGCATTTTATTAGACTATCTCTCTTTTTCTTATAATACTTCAATAGTTAAAGTAATTTCTAAGGTTAAAGGACCATTAGACGACTTCCACACGTCTAGAAATTTAGACTTGTGCAAAAGTACATGTATGAAGTAATCTCATAAACACTTCCTTTTAGTGAGGAAGGTACTTCCTGAAGAGCCACCTGGAACTGGTTGTTCCTTTGGTCTTGGCACAATGTCCCATGCATCATCCTTCATCATGGATTTCCACCAAACCTTCTGGTCTATTGCCTCTTCGATGATGCTACTCATTAGTGCCATGTAGTTTGAAAACTTCTCTGGAGGCTTGCTCTATGTATGGCCTATTGTACGGATCACTATTTGGCTGAGTGTCTATGTCGGGAGTCATACTACCCCTCTCTTGTAGCAATTTGTGGCTGTATGATTTGTCCTTCTTCCTTGTTGCTCGATTTGACTAGTACGAACCTTCCTCTCTTGCTATTTGGTATGACCTTTGCTAGATCATATTTCTGGTTGATTCTCCTTGCTACAATTATAGCTGTATGTAATATTCTCTAAACCTTTGGATGAAAGTCTTTTATCATCAACATTGTATTCAATTTGTGTCTTTTCCCTTAGTTGAGCCCTCTTTTTATAAGCTTGAGTTATTGACTAAAATCTGCAACCCTAATCTCCAAAGTGATTAATGATTGAGATTAGATGTCAACTTCACTGGAGGTCAAATGGTTGAGATTTATCTAATTCACTAATGTAAATAACCTTTGCATTTCATTACATTAACTCACTTTTTCTTATAAAAAAGAAATTACTTTAATAATTAAAGTAATTGCTAAGGTTAAAGGACCATTAGATTATTTCCACACATTTAGATGCTTAAATCCATGCGAAAGTCCTCTTAGTGAAGAAGGAACTTCTTGAAGAACCACCTGGAACTGGTTTCCCCGCCCTCCAGTCCTGGTACAATGTCCCATGCATCATCCTTCATCCCTGCTTTCCTCCAAACCTCTTGGTCTGCTACCTCTTCAATGATGCTACTCATCAGTGCCATGTAGTTTGAAAACTTCTTTCAAGGCTTGCTCTCCCTAAATGTACTCCTAGGAACCTCCACATGCTCTTGAGCATTCCTCAATATTTGCTCAAACCACTCGGGTCTCTTGACAAAAGTAGGAGCGACTGACTTGTCCCCACTTGAAGGTTGACTCCTTGAATTGGAAGCCTCTGCACATTGCTCTACCTTTGGAGCCTCCAATACCTTGTCCTCTATCATTGTTGGTGGCAACTCATGAGACTTCCTATATGCCAGGTCCTCCTTGGACTTTATATCCCTACTAACAATTGTCTTCCTTCGTGTTGGAAGGAAGATCTTGTATGCCTTCAAAGTCTCATTGTATCCCAAAAATGTGCCCTTCTCTCTTGGGGGTTGTAGCTTCATCGTCTTCTCCATGGGAACATGGATATACACTGGGCAACCGAAGATGCGAATGTGCCTTATCTTTTGTGAATGCTTCCCCAAGAGTCTTGTCCCCCAAGATCCTGTTAAGACTCATGTTATGCCCATTTACTATTGTGTTACATGCCTGTGCCCAAACGAACACAGGCAACTAGTGGTCATGTAGTATATACCTGGAAAAACCAATGATGGATAGATTTTTTCTCTCTGCAACCCTGTCTTACTAAGAGTTGTATGAAACTGCCATCTCCATCTCCATCCTTGCCTCCTTGCAGAAATCCTTGAAATCCTTGGAGGTGTACTCTCCCATATTATCTAACCTCAAGATCTTGATATTCTTGCCTGTTTGGTTCTCCACCTCGACCTTGAACTCCTGAAACCGACTAAAGACCTCATCCTTGGTCTTCATGAAGAAGATCCAGGTTTTCCAGTATTAGTCATCAATGAACGTGACATAGTATTGTGCTCCCTGTTTTGATGCCACCAACGTCGACCCACATGCATCTAAGTGAGTGAGATCCAAGATCCCCTGGGACCTACTCTCGTTGCTTGGAAAAATAGCCTTAGCATTCTTGCCATGTGCGCACACTTTGCACACACCCTATTGCTTAATTGTGAACTCTGGGAGACCAATGACAATTTCCTTCAGAGTCAACAATGCCTTGTAGTGCAAGTGTCCCATCCTCTCGTGCCATAGCTCACACAGGTTGTCATTATCATGTATAATCACTACTGTGTCTGGGCTAGTCTCCTTTGGATGAATGAGCACCTGCCTATTCTTGAACATAACTACATATCCTTTGTACTTGATCATTGAGCCCGAGAGCAAGTTCTTCTTCAGTCCTAGTAGAAATGGCATGCCCTTGGCTTCCAACGCCCCTTCCGACTCTAGTTGGAACTAAATTTTTCCAATCCCCTTCACTCCTTCACTGTATACTTGGCATCATCACAAAACTCTACATGTAAATCTACGTCTCCCTTCGTCAGAGTGCTAAATAGCTCTTGTGCCTCTGTTATATGACGTGATACACCACAATCCAAGTACCAAGCACGCATTGTGATGGTGTTGGTAGATAGACAAGAGACAAATGTAGAGTCCTTCTCGAACTTCGTTGCAAACTCATCAAGCTAAATCGTCTCTAACTTCGCTGCAATCTCATAAAGTTGAACCTCTGCTGATGCTATTGTCTGCAGCGAATTTACCTTTTCCTTCTTCTTATCTCCATTCTTGTGGAAAATGAAGTACTTGAGCTTGCTCAAGTCCTCCTTCCCTAGATAAGAGGTTGCCCCTTCACTATTACCCTTGGAACCCTTCCGTTTCCCTTTCTTGGCCATATTGACTAGGGACAAGTTCTCTTCTCCATCTCTGTGCTTGCCAGCTTTACACTCCTCCCAAATCTCTTATTGGATGTAGTCATCCCAAAGCCTTTCCCAGTTGGGAAGGCGTTCCCAAGCATATATCCCCTTGACAAAAGGTTCCCAAGACTTGGTGAATCCATTTAGTGCCACATTCACTAGTTTTGCCTCGTCCACCTTTTGTCCAATTACTGCAAGTTGATCACATAATTGGGTGATCTTCATGAAGTAGTTGGTCGCATTGTCTGATCTTGACATCTGGATGGATTTTAATTTATCCCTTAAGATAATCTTTTGGTTCATATTGCCACTCTGGAATAAATCCACTATAGCCTTGAACATTTTGCTGGTTTTCTTTTTTGTCACGTGAGGATTTGTTAAAATTGGGCAACTAGGTTCAAACTCCAGGTTGTGCTGCTCGGATGACGATCCCAATATTTTTATTGGATTTCTCTTTCGGAGAGGTATAAGATTGATCTAAAGATCATCTCGATCGGATGAGCAGAACATGTACTTTGATTTTACTCCACTTATGTGCTAGGTTGGCCTGGAATATAATAAGACTTAAATGTCTTACAGGACGTGTCACACAACTCCAAATATGCCTATATATTGGAGAGACTTGGAGTTCATTAGACACAAAATGTGGAGGATTTTCTTCTCTCTTGATGGCAATGGAGCTGTGTTCTTGGTGCTGCGTATCTGTGGAGTATTCTTTGTTTGGGTTGTATTGGGGTTATGTGTGACACGCTTGGCTAAATGACCTATTGGAGACTTTATTGGTAGAAGCATCTTGCTGATCGCCGTAACGCCACCATTCATTATCTCTGTTTTGGCTTGTCTTCCATCGATCTATTGCTATGTTCTATCTGCTTCAGTTTTTTGTATCCTAATCTGAAATGGCATAGAACATGTTCTAAAATTAACATGGTATCAGAGCTGAGGGGAAGACAATGCCCAATTTGTGTTGAAAAGCTATCTTCGATCTATTGATCCAACAAGTGCAACTCATCCACAAGAGCATCATTCATAGATAAAACACTTCTGAGGCATCCAAATTGAAGCAGAGGCTAGACATGGAAGAGGAGACTTTCGGTTTATGTCTTTTAGGTTCGAAGAGCTACAGGAGGCTGCCGCTGTGTTTGAGGGCAGATTGCACGATGCTTAAGAACTGTTTTATGAGCGGTCTGTCTCTAAAAGAGAATGTCGCAGGCCTCTGAAGCCTCACTGATGCTTTCCGCAGAAAATTAAGGGAGGTCGAGGAGTAGAGCTGGATGAGAATGCCCTAGATTTGCGGCCTTGCTTGAGGGTAAACCTGAAGTATTAGAAGGCTGTTTTTAAGTATGTTTTGGGTGACTGTGTGCAGGAAGAAAGGCCGAGGTCCCTTGGAAGAAGACCGCAACCAAAAAGGGACTGTTTTAAAAGTTGTTTGATGGGTGGATAGCCTTCATAAGAGGCTGTTGCAAGTCTGGTTGTATACCTGTAGGATGTCGCTGTCAAAAAGAAGGGCAACTCTGCGTATAAGGGTATAGGAGCAACGTAGAGGCGTCCCATTGAAGGACACCCGCAACAATTATGGGTCAGACTTGAGGTTTGAAAAGAGGGCTATAGCAACATACAACTTGAGGGCACGAAATCACCAGGGCATGAAATCAGGATTGTATATACGCTGTTTTGGATTAGTTTGAAACCAATGAAAAGAAGAGATCCATTGTTTTGGTTGGTCAAATCTGGGCAAGTTCTCTGGTCGTCTCATGGAGAAAAACACTAAAACCTGAAGCTCTCTCTCTGCATGTATTTGCAGTCATCAAGGATTTGCGGCCTATTAAAAAAATTGCAATTTGGGCTTTCAATATACAAAATCAGGTTGACCTCAGTCCCAGAGGTAAGGTGGGATCTGTTTTATGTTGTTTTTAGTGCATGGTTTAAGTTTTGCTTGCGACACAGGGTCCATTTTCGCTCTGTTTTCTCTGAATTGGCCGCAGCAATGGAAGCACTTCGGCGTGGATATCAAGGGCTAGATCTAGGGCTGTTTGGGTTAGGTTGAAGACCGTTCAGATGCAGGAGGATTTAGTCTGAGGCAATGTTTGGGCACATTTGTTAAGGGTTTAGTATCGTTTGAAGGTCCTAAAGGGCAGTAGAAGGAAGCCGCCTTCTCTGAGCAAACTTGGGCATGATTTGAAGCTGTTTAGTCCTATTTGAACATATCCATCACAGATCTGGGTGCCGTGACGTGAGTTTGGGGCTGGAAATTAGCCCTAGACAACAGCAGGTTGGCTCATGGGTAGAGAAAGCCTAACCGCAGTTGTTAGGAGGCCATTTGAAGAAGACTGAGAAAGATAATGTGGATATTACAGGCCTGAATATTGTTTGAAGGCAGCATGTTGAGTGTTGTGGTAGGCTGTAGGCCATACCACCACAGCAAGCCTTGTATGGGCCATTTTTAGCCCTTACCCTCAGCGTAAAGGAAGAATGACCCATCTAGCCAGTGACCTTAAGGAAGATTGAAGTGGAGCATTCTTTATGTTCCTTCCATGTCAGAATGAAGGCTGAGTAAACGCTGAGTCTCCTCAAGGATCATCGCAGTAAATTGCAGGCAGTTATCACAGTTTTTTTTACTGTGTGCTCACTCTGTATTGACCTCATGCCTGAGGTAGCCGCTGGTCTAAACTAAAGTTGGACATAGATCCTTGATGCCCTATTTGAGGGTTTCTTATGTGCAAAGGAAGATGAAGTTTTATCCCTTAGTGGCCCAAATCTGTTGTGCATAAACAAAGACACACATGTAACATTTATTGATGACTTGATGCAGTAAGGCAAATTGGTGTATTTGACAAAGGATATAAGATCCGTACATGCAGGGGCAGTGTTGTGAACCTGCACATTCCTGAACTCAACCTATTGGCAGTGACCTTAGAAAGTGTCTTGACCAGATTTATCTTGCTTGATGATTGGAGCAAAAACATTGGTGAGCAGGAGGACCTTTATGACTATACTAGATCTGCATAAGATAAAGGTATCACATAAGGTATGGGCTGACATGAAGTAGGGAACATTCTGTGTTTGGAACATCTGTAAGACTAGTTCCTAGATCTGTGCAAATTTAGGAGACAAATTGCAGAACTGAGATCTGAAGACTTGAAGCCTTAGATCAATCAACCATTAACTGTAGTTGGGCAGATCTGGAAGCCCTAAGGAACAATTTTTTTTGGAGTTGGAAGTTTTTTTAAGGGTTGACTGCAGAAGCTTTTGGGGCAATATTATGTAGCGGTCAGATTGTTGACAAGATGGGCAAAGATGTAAGTCCTAGGAAGAGTGTCATTGAGCTAGGCAAATTTTGACAGCCTTAGGAGTAGTCTTCTGAAATGACCAAAAAATGACAAATGGGCAGATCTGGAAGCAACATGATGCAAGCCAGATGTAGTGTAGTAGATGAAGACCTCAAGTGTAGGACAAATCATGATATATTAGAAGGCAGATTGGATCCCTAGTTCAGTAAGTTGCAGTCTTAGAAGGCTGCTTGAGGAAGCTACAACAGATCTCCACAAAATAACAGGTAGTTGCTGTAAGGACTTCTGACACAAGCTAAGGCTTGTAGATATATTCTCCCTGTTTGATAGTGACATAGATAGACACCTATGTAGAGCAGTGAGCTTGTGACAGTATCAGTCTTACATTGGAGTGTAATGATAAACTTGGAAGTGTGAACTAAAAAGTTTTTTTTTGCAGCCTTCAGTCACGTTGTTGGAACATTGAACCTTGATCAACAAAGCCTGTGCAGTTTTGAACAAATATTGTATATTGGCAATATATGGCTATGAGTCTTGGATGGCTTTGACTGTGGGAGAATAAGACTCCTTTCCAAGTTGGTGTCTGGGATGCCCTCATTTAAAATAGATGTCTTCTCTCTCAAGAGAAGTTGGCATTAAGAGGGAGAATTCAACTGTATATGCTCCTGAGCTAATATCATTGCTGAACGAAAGAAGATCCTCATGGCTCAAAAACATATGGCTTCAGAGGGGGAAATTCCGGAAGAAAACCAAGAAGCCATATTACCAGGGGTATCTAGCTGCCACGAGTACAATATGAGCCTGGATCATCTGAAGAAGTTGTAAAACATCAAGCCTGGAAGGATGTGAGGATGATGTTTGGGATATGGTTCCTAGACCACAGATCAAAGCTGTTGTTACCTCGATATAAGATCAAGCATGGATCTGATGGGAAATTGTGTTGCCTGAGACTTCTCTAGGAAGGCACTGATTATTATTGCACCTATAACCTATTATTTCGCTTGACGGAATCTTCATCAGATGGATCTAAAGACTGCCTTTTGGCATGGTGCGATAAAGGAAGAGGTGTATGTAGAGCAACCTCTGGGGTTCGAAGTCCAGGATCGGGACACCCATGTCTGTAGGTTGAAGAAAGCCCTCTATGGGCTGAAGTAAGCACCCAGAGTTTGGTATGAGAGGATAGATAACTGCCTGATGAAGCTGGGCTTCACTCGTAGTAATGTTGATCCGAATCTTTACTTAAAGTTGATAGAAAGAAGCCTCTCATCTGGTGCTGTATGTGGACGACCTCTTCCTGACAGATACTGACCCTATCATTCATCAGTGCAAGAGGGAGCTCGTTGCTGAGTTTGAGATGGACGACCTAGGATTGATGCATTACTTCCTAGGCCTGGAGGTCTGGCAGAGACCTGGCGAGGTTTTTTTCCTTTCTCAGGGAAAATACATTGTGAAGCTTCTGGTATGATGGACTGTAAGTCCGTGTCGACACCGATGGAACTCAACTTTAAGAAGTTGAGTGGCAGCGCTACTGGGCCCGTGTTAGCAAATCCTGCTGAGTATCGTCAACTCGTAGGGGCTCTAGTGTTCCTAGTGAACACCCGTCCGGACGTATGTTGTGCAGTGAATACTTTGAGTCAACACATGGTTGATCATAACATTCACTGAGTTGGTGCCAAGAAAGTCTTGAGATATCTCTGTGGCACGTTAGACCATGGGCTGGGAATCGGGATACACTGCTGGGAGCATGACACTCCTTGGATATGCTGATGCCGATTGCGCTGGCAGTGTGGTGGATCGTAAGAGCACATCTGGGTGCTACTTCACAAGTAGATCTGCTTCGGGCAGGAAACGGAAGTCGGTAGCCTCGAGCACCGCTAAGGTCGAATACATTGCAGCATGTATGGATCATTGTGAAGTCACTTGGTTGCGAAAGCTCTTTAGTGAGCTGTTCGAGCACGTGTTAGATGCCTCCGTTATCCTTTGTGATAACCAGAGGGGGATTCATTTGTCATAGAATCCTGGGTTCCACGATTGATCCAAGCATGTTGATGGCTGGTACCACTTTATTCGGGATATGGTACAGCGAGGCGCCGTAAGGCTCGATCATATAGGAACTGATGAGCAGGTCGTGGACAGTCTCACAATGCCCTTGGGGAAGGTCATGTTCCTAACCTTCCGTGAGAATCTTGGAATCATGGATCGACCCTATTTGAAGGGTCCTGTTGGACGATGAGCTCTGGGAGCTCCAAGGGGGTTTTGGGGATAGCTTTGATGCTATAAGAAACCACAGGGCTAGGCTTGCCGAACCTAGTTGGTGTGCTTCCGCCCCACCGTGATGATACTGAGATGGTTTACCTCTCTTTGATCTGTGCCCCGTATGCATCCTACCCATGGAGTTTCAGACTCATGGGAAGTACCTCTCAATTGGCCAATGAGGTGGGAAATGTGAATAGAGACCATAGAAAGACCGATGGACGCATCGGAGACTGCTGTACTCTCTATGTCTAGGATGGCACGAGTCCAACCACTTGATCTGGGATCAAGTTTAGCGAGGTTTCGGACCTCCAACTGACTTCGGGTCAGTGAAACTAACTTCAGGTTAGTATATGAGACTCTTTGTGAGTGCTGTAGAGGTTTCAGACCTCTGGGTTGAATATGTCAGCCGGGAATGATGTCTTTATGATTAACCCATTTTTGTTCTGAAATAAAGAAGCCAACAAAGCAAGTTACGGCGGGATGACGCACGATGTTTGGATTGCACTAGTGGACGAAGTTCTCCCTAGTTGAGAGGGAGTGTTAAAATTGGGCAACTAGGTCCAAAATCCGGGTTGTGCTGCTTAGATGAAGATCCCAATATTTTTATTGGATTCCTCTTTCAGAGAGGTGTAAGATTGATCTAAAGATCATCTTGATCGGATGAGCAGAACATGTACTCTGATTTTACTCCACTTATGTGCTAGGTCGGCCTGGAATATAATAAGACTTAAATGTCTTAAAGGACGTGTCACACAACCCCAAAGATGTCTATATATTGGAGAGACTTGGAGTTCATTAGACACAAAATGTGGAGGATTTTCTTCTCTCTTGATGGCGGTGGAGCTGCGTTCTTGGTGCTGTGTATCTGTGGAGTATTCTTTGATTGGGTTGTTTTGGGGTTATGTTTGACACGCTTGGCTGAATGACCTATTGGAGACTTTGCTGGTAGAAGCATCCTGCTGATCATCGTAACGCCACCATTCATTATCTCTGTTTTGGCTTGTCTTCCATCGACCTATTGCTATGTTCTATCTGCTTCAGTATTTTGTGCCCTAATCTGAAATGGCATAGAACATGTTCTAAAATTAACAGGGTTCAAGTGATCCTTCACGACATCCATGATGACCCTTTGAGTATTGATATCCTTCTTTTCACCGGTAATCAACAATGTTGCATTTGTTCTTTGTAGAACCTCCTTATCAACAATATCCTAGAGATCATTCTCTTTCTAGGGTAGGAAGTTATAAGCATTATCCAACTTGTCATCAAACTTGAGGCTGGTAGCTGCCATTTCTAGATCTGAACCACTTTCTAGAAAGGCTTTGACACAATGTTAATTTTCTAACCGTAATCTATGGAAAATTATTTCGTAGTGAATTCCTTGTTGAAAATTAAATGTAGATATGCTTTGTGAAAAAATTGCACAGACTATAATTTTGCCAACAAATACATGGTGGAAGCAAATAAACCATTCTCACAGACATCTAGAATATTAACCCTTCAAATTTGTTTTTCATTCAAATAGCTTCCAAGCATACAAGGGTTCCCTCACTGGGAAATTGGCCCCAACATAAATTTTACAAGCTACAACAATATTTTGGTTTTCTACAACGCACTTTTATGGTTGGTATAACCCTTAGAATTTCTCTCAATCAACCCCTTGAGTTGTTGCTTGTTGCACGCTCCTTGTACGACCTATATGGCCCTCAATTTCCAGTATGGCTAAGCTCAACTTATGTATGGCCTACTGTATGGTTGAGCGACTATGTTGGGAGTCTTATGGCCCTCTCTTGCAATGATATGCTATTGTACGATCCACCCTTCTTCCTTCTTGCTTGATCTGACTAGTATGACCCTTCCTTTCTTATTGATTGATGTTGACCTCTACTAGATCAGATTGCTGGTTAATTCTCCTTGCTGCAGTGGTTGCTTTTTGTAATCTTCCTTGAACCTTTGAATACTTTGGATGAAAGTCCTTTATCATCCACACCGTATTCACTCTTTACCCTTAACCTAGCCTTCCTGTTATAAGTTTGAGTTATTGACTAAATCCATAACCCCAATCTGTTATAAGTTTGAGTTATTTGGCAAGGTTTTTAAGAGTTACATGACAAATTTTACCTATGGCTGATGAGCTCATCGATGGTTAATAAGAAGTTTGAGGTATTTACTATATTGGAAGTCAACTAAATTTTTTGGAGTTTACCTCATTAGTGGATTGACAAAAAGTTTGGGTTTGACTTTATTGATGGTTCGCAAAAGTTAGGAATTTTACCCCATTGACAATCGATGAAATATTTTGGGTTGCATTATGGGAAACTTATGGAATTCTCCTGATGGCCAGCGAAGCCTTCCACACTTTGGACTTTAGCATGTGGATTATACCCATACGAGTCTTATATGCACGATGTTATTATTATTTACTAATGATGGAATATAGATATTTATGTGGATTTATAAATTAAGTTTTTTCTAAATCCCATTCTTGCAAAAATACATGTAAATCAAATTAATTGGGTGACATGGTAGGCTAGGTGGCAATGGCATTGTAATTTCATTACTCCATGATGAAACATGGACTGCGGTGATATGTCATTTGCCAAGTTGCAATTACTTAGTGGTGCTAACATGGTGCCAAGGGTGAAAATCTGTAATTGACCATATCTTGACGATTCAGACTTGGATTTTAATAAAGTTTATAACAACGAAAAGCTCTTGATGAGCAGAAGATGATGGTGTCCTCATGAAAGAGTTTTGAGTTGGATATGCAAAGTAAGAATTTGATGCCCCACACTCTTGGCAAGGTACAAAGGAGGTTGGGTATGCACATTTTTTAACTGTATAGTGTACACTTGTACTCTTTTCCCTTTTTCTTGCTAGTAGTAGTGCCAACAAATTCTCGGGTCATCTTCATGTTGGATGGGATAAAATTGGGACTTTATGAGGTTTGTGAAAATCTTCCACATAGTTACTCGTGCATCACCCCTCATTCTAAGTGTCTTAGCAAGTTCCCGTAGCTTCTCTCAATTAGTTGTGGATCACACTCTAATTTAAGTGTCTTCACAAGTTCCCATAGCTTTTCCCACTAAGTTTGGATGTGACCTAGTAGCTTTAGTGGGAAATCTTATTTTCTACTCTTCTTTTATTCTATGCACACTGAAATAAACTTCTCACTATTGGAGCCAATGATGTAGTTTAATTGTCTACCTCTCCTTCATAGGGCTTGATGTCCACTTAGTCTTACCTTGAACAAAAGTTGGGAAGGTCTGTGCTAAAGCTTGGCCTTTCTTTCTCTCACTCTTTCTTGGTTTCTGTTAAGGCCCTTAGGCCCCTATATTAAGGCCGCCTTATTAAGTATTCATTATTAGTTTATTTTTTATATTAGGAGGTTGGATAGAACCTTTCGTTGTACCATTTCATTCTAATTGTACTCTTTGTCTCCTACACATATACCAAGGAGAGCTTGTCTTAGGTTCATTATACCTTGTCTCATATATTGTTCTCATTGTAAAGGGAGGTTTCCCCCTCTAAGTGGACTGTAATTATTGGTTTCTTACCATTTTTTAGGTGCATGGTTCATGACATTTTGTATCAGAGGATTTGAGCCTATGGTTTTGCTACTTTAAATGAGTCATCATGGCATTTTCACTATAATTTTTTTGGGGAAGCTTCAAACCATGAAATTTTGGGAAGATTGAAGAGGGATCTCAAGGTACACATGGTCAAAATTTTAGGATTTGGTTTGCTATACTTTCAGAGACAAACCTTATGGAAGTTAGGGTTTGTGAATGGTCCTGAAATTAGTTTCAAATGAGTGATCTCGTAATTTTTGCTATAACTTTTTCTAGGACCCTTTAGATTTCAAACTTCTAAGAGACTAAGGATAAATCTCGGGGTACATCTGGTAAAAATTTGAGATTGTGGTTCACTATAGGATTGGAAATATATCATGTGGAAGTTAGGGTTTGTACATAATCCTAAATCAATTTCAAATGAGTGATCTTGAAATTTTTGCTGTAATTTTCTCTCGACGAAGTTTTGGTTTGCCAACTTTTCATAGATCTGAGGAAACATATTCAGGCACCTCAGGTAAAAATTTTAGAATCATGTTAGAAAAACTAGGCACGTGGCATGCTATACAATTTTGATTTTGGGAAGAGGCCAAAAATCAATAGGTTTTTGAAACTTATCATAATGTAATGAATAAAATAATATAAATAATGATTAATTAGTTAATTAGTAATTAGGTTGAAAGGGCATGTCTGATGAGACATGACCTTTCATAAAGAGGCATATGACCTTTCATAAGAAGGCCTCATTTATAACAATCAATAAACTCATTCTTCATACTATCTAATATAAAATTTGTATCCTCATGGACATTTTCATATTCCAAGTTTTTTGGAGTAATTAACTTGAGAAGGAACTTTGTTCACTTCATTTGGTATCAGAGCAGTTGAGTTTTTGATCGCTTAACTGTTGCACAAAGCCACACTCTCCGATCCAGATCTTTGACCGTAAAATTCGTCAACATTGTTGCCGTTGAAGCATTTCACTACACTTTTGGAGTTTCTCCGTTTGCTGATTCCGTCAGAGGCCCTAGGCCATTTTTAAAGAAGTAAAAAAAAAGGGAGAAAAAAATGATATATTCTAGTCATAACACTTTCAAAGAGGATTAAAAAAAAGGAAAAAAAATATTTAAAAAAAGAAGGGGAAAACTATATAAAAAAACAAAAAACAAGATAAAAAAAGCAAAAAAGCACTAACGTACACATATATCTTAAAACTGTAAGTGAGGAATTAAAAAGAATAAATTACACAGTTCAGAATAAAGAATAAGGTGAGTTGTGTGGGTTCTTGGAATCTACGGTATTTGGACCAAAACACACTCAAACCTGTGTTTTCATCTTAGACCTGTGATCGCATTTGTGTTAGTCGTATGAGCATACTCATTGCAGTCTCAGACCAGGCATATAGCTACAGGATTTTGACATATTTTCTGTTGTGAACATCTATTAAAAAACTCGGACTTGACCCTTTTTTTTTAAAAGTTCATATTATAGATTTATTAAAGTTCAATCTTGTGGGCAGTGGCTTTAAATTGCAAAGAACATTTAATCGGACTTGTGGTTAATGCTTGGGAAATTTCAGTGTTAAAAGAGATCATTCAAGCTCTATTCCCTTTGCCGCCTGGAGATCACGATTCGCAGACACAACAACCTTTTTTGTTCGCTCATAGCCCAGACGGGCCCATATCGTGCTGCCACTGCCACCGTGTTCTAGCATCCTTTCCCCTGTCAACCTGCTGCTGCCCCTTCGCCAACTGACCCCGCTGCTCATTCCGCTTGGTCCCATGCCACGTTGTCGCTGATTTCCACCACATTTCAGCTGACTTTCCCCGTGCTCAGTTACCCACTCCTTGTGGCCTCCTCGACTATTTACCACTTCGCTGACGCTATCCGATACCCTCCGGTAGAAATTTCCGACTCTGCCGCAAAGTCCACACCTACTGCGCTACCTCTGTCCGTCGTGTTGTCTGTTGCCGACCGCCCATTGCTACCTCCTTCCTCCTCAATTGCCACCATTCGTACAACATACGCTTGTCAAAATATCTATTCAGTTGCGTCTATACAAATAGAGTCACGTCCGTACATGGAACATGGTTGTTTACAAGGGTTCTAATTTAAATAATTTGCATACCTTCATATTATTTATATATCAAAGGAATTTAAAGAAGGCTACTTAGACCATTATATTAAATCAAGGTGTGATTTGATTCAAATAAACATAAGGGTATTTAATTCAATAAATTCAAGAGCTATTTTTTCAACGTCAAAGTTTAAAGTTGAGATAAACCCAAAAAGATTAAAAGAAAGAAAAAATTATTAAGGATTTATTAAAGTATTAAGAATCCTTATTAAGGCTCTAAGGTAAATAAAAGGAGGGTGACTTTAAAAAGTTAAAAACTTAAGTTATCTTAACAAAGAAGCAAAATGGAGTCTAAGTCAGAAATGAAACAGAAGAGGCTTTTAGAAACCGTACCCATCGACGCTAAAGTGCTATTTAAAATTAAAGGAACTCTTGCAGGAAAAGATGTCACTATTGCTATATCACCCATTGAAGATAAAAATTACATAAACCCTAAAATAGCAAACGAGTTGGTGATTCCCGAGTCAAATATAATCGAAAAATTAGACTTTTTTGACAAAAAAAAGTATGATATATAAAGTCTACAACTTAATATTAGGGATTATATCTTTATCTCTCAATTTACCGTGAAAACAGTACTTTTTGACGATAGTGACATTGTGTTGGGTTCACCATGGATGGAAACCCTAGGTTCATTCATCCATAATACGAAAAAAAAGTTTTTGACATTCTTCTACAAAAAGAAGAAAATAATGCTATAGGACGTGAACTTGAAGCCACATTCAGTGATGCCTGAAGACTTAGAAGAAATTTCAAAAGTAATTTTTCAAGAAGGTAAATAGGTGATACAAAATATGCAAAAGGAAATTGGAAAAATCACCACTAACAAGAATGAAGAGGTTGCTCGCCTTAATGACCACAACGAAAAATTACTAACGCAAATTAAGAGGCTGAAGAAGGATAAGAAGTTGTTGGATAACAAGGTGCAACAACTTGTCAAAAATGAAGCATCAAAATCTTCAAATGTAGAAGTTCATGTTGAAGAAAAAACGAACATTGATCCTGTAAATGTCACAACTCAAGAAGAAGACAAGCAAGTTGCAAAAGATGCAACTTAGATTTTGCAGTTCTGACGAGGAACATTCTAAGTGAAGGTTCTGTAATTAACTCAATAACATCTTTGCCAGAAGAAAATCAAAGAAGTCAAACCAACAAGTTTCCCTATCGACATCCAAATCACGGGAGCAGACAACTCGATCAAGCTATGTATTCAGAACATAAACAACAACCTAATGTTCCGAAGAATACTAATGTCAGTGCAATCCACTCATGTGATAATTCATCACAAGTTTCAAGTCACCGTAAGATTCCACAGAAAATTGATTTAGGATGGTCTGATCCATTCTCACTGCGACAATTTTGTTTGTCACTTAGAGGATCATATCAACTTGTATTGACAAGGATAACTGCCCCGAGATGAGAAGACATGCGTAGTAGAAAAAAAGATCAAGCCTTTTCATCAACAAGCTTTGAGGACAAAGCTTTTTGAGGAGGAAGGCAATGTAATGAATAAAATAATATAAATAATGATTAATTTGTTAATTAGTAATTAGGTTGAAAGGGCATGTCTAATGAGACATGACCTTTCGTAAAGAGGCACCTGCCTAGGTATATAAGCAGGCCTCATTTGTAACAATCAATAAACTCATTCTTCATACTATCTAATATAAAATTTGTATCTCATGGATATTTTCATATTCCAAGTTTTTTGGAGTAATTAACTTGAGAAGGAACTTTGTTCACTTCACATAACTTTCACATAGCACATCAAGTTTAGTCATGTCTATGGAATTGCAGATAAAACATATCAAAGTACTATTGGTTGAAATTTTAGATTTAGAAGGGTTTAAATTTCAGAGGTATATTAAGACAAAGGTCATCTACCAGTCTATAAATTAGCATTTTGAAAGTTATGCAACTTACAAGTTACAATTGTCACAACTTTTGATTGAAAGATCTATTTTTGGTGTTTGAAAATTTGTGATGAGTAGGAAATAGAGAAACATAATTATGGCTCTTGAGGGTGCTTCAAAATTTAGTTCGCCACTTACACCTCCAAAAAGTCTATCCATGATTCATGAAGAAATGGAGGATGTGCAGTATCATGTATCCAACTTGGAGACTCAAGGAAATAAGTAACACTATGAAGGCTGATTTGTCATAGTTGTAAGAATTAGTTGAAAGGGATATAAATGAAGATACGGAAAAATGGATAAAAAGACGAAATAGATGGAATAAAAGATTATAGAAGCAATAAATGGGAAGCTTTATAAAATTGATTATGTGTTAGAAGGAACTCATGAAAATAAAGGTAGTATTGAAGTTGAACAATTTGTCAATGATAAGAAATTTTCAAGTGTATTTAACTCCAATGGTGGAGCTACTCATGGATGGTTTCCTAAGGGAGTGAACCTTCCCATTGTTGAATTAAGGAAGTTTGATGGAACAAGGTTCTCTACTTGGGTGCACCAAATAGAGCAATATTTTGAATTGCATAATATTATGGATGATAAGCAAAGGATTCACATAGCAACTTTGAACTTTGAGATAAAACCCTATTAATGGTATTATAATGGGTAGTTAAAAAAAGCCCCATTCTTATTATTATACTTGGGGTTTATTTACAAGAGACTTGGAAGCATAATATAACAAATCATGAGAACAAAGACTATTTCAGTCAATTGACTATTTCAAGCAACTTGTTGATATTGAAGGTTATAATTCAAAATTTTAGGTCCTGGCCACAAGCGTGGATAACATAAATGATGAACATTTGTTGGAATCTTACATGGGTGGATTAAAAGGAGACATTAAACATAAGCTTTTCCTAAAACATCCAACAAATGTTATGGAAGCTATGCAATTTTCTCTTCATATTCAAGCCAAGAATAAGGATGCTCACAAGTTTGCCATGTGATTATACACAGGAAGCATTGACCATTTTGGGGTTCATAAGACAATTCTACCTCAATGTACTCAAATATCACAAAAGGAAATGCAGGAAAGAAGAACAAAAGGACCATGCTTTGGTGGTAACAAAAAATGGTGAAAAGGGCATAAATGTCAAAAAACAAAATTGCTCACCTTGGAAAATAATGAATAGGAAATGGAGGCATCTATAGGAAGAAATGAGGAAGAACTTGTCAACTTAAAAGTGCAAGAAATAGAGACAAAAGTTGTGCACGCATTGATTCTAATAGGTGTGAGATATCTATTCATGCTTTGCCAAGTTTGTTAGCTCCCCAATCCCTAAAGAATGTTGGTTACATTAAGAAGCAAAAGGTCATAATGCTTATTGACTCCAGTAATACCCATAACTTCATTGATTAAAGATTAGTAGAGTGCCTCAAATGTTTTGTATATCTAGTGACAAATTTCAAGTTTTAACTACCAATGGAGGTAACATTGATTGTATGGAAAAATGCCACAAAAAAAAATTGAGCATGGGAGAATATAATTTGGAAAGCCCAAGGTATGCCATTCTAATTGGAGGTGTAGATGTTGTTTTAGGGATTCAATGGTTAAAAACATTGGGTACAATTTATACAAACTATAATGAATTATTCATGAGATTTGAATTGGAAGGAATTCAATACGATGAGCTCGAAATGTTAAAATATGGACCTTCTCAAGTCATCAACTCGCATAGGATGGAAAAACTCCTAAAAAGGGTAACAATTGACTTGTGGTTAAACTGTATTCTATGGAAGTTAAGTTGGAAGATGAAAATATTCCCGAGGAAGTAAATGCACTTTGGAAAAGCACTATAGGGTCTTTCAAGAAATTCCTGGAGGACTACCTCCATCAAGAGATCATGAGCATCAAATTGAATTCATACTTGGAAGTACTCCTTCTAATTAAAGGCTTTATGGGTATCATCATCAATAAAAGGGGAGATTGAGAAAATGGTACAAGACATGCTAAATTTGCGTATGATTCAAACATAGTAGGAATTCTTTTTAGCTCTAATAGTAATGGTGAGAATAAAAGATAATTCTTGGATGATGTGTCCTAGTTTTTAGAGATCTAAACAAATTCACCATTAAGGATAAATTCCTTATCCCAAATATCGATGAGCTTCACGAAGTGGCTTATTTTGTTGGAAATACTTAGAGGGGGGTGAATCAATATTTTTTAGCATTAGTAATTTATTAATCTTTTCATAGCATTAATTAATCTTTAGTAGCAATTCAAAACATAAATAAACAGTAAACTGTAAACAATAGACACACGAAGTTTTAGGGGGAAAACCCCCTTCGGAACAAAAAAACCACCAAATGCTTCTCTAATAATTTATGAGTACATCAATGCTTCAAATCCAATTGAAAGGGAAGCCCCAACTCCCTAGTACTCTAGAAAAAATGTTCAATTCTCCAGCTCCAACTGGAAGGACGCCCCAATGCCCTGTTTTTATCAACAATTGCTAAAAGGATGCTCCAACACCCTAGCAAGCTCCAACTTGCCCTCGCACCACTCTACCACCTTGAAGTGTTTTCAGGCTCTAACCTGAAGGTGACTCCAACACCTGCCTAACACCACCCAACCACCCTGAAAAATCACAATGAACTATGACAAACTATTGTGGGCTCTCGTACCAAGGACAATGCCCTACTTACATTGATAAAGACCTTTTCAGACTTGAACCATGTCCTCCTTTGACCAGACTACTCTAACAATGATGAATTAAAACCCTTTCTGCTCCTTATTTCAGAATGAAGAACTGTTGTAACCAATCTGATGAAGTAAGCCAGGCTATGTAAATGAACTTCTAACTATGAGGCCAATGATCACGATGGTAACCTTAGAAACAAACTCTTTTACAAATCTTCAACTTCAGTCAATAAGGAGAATGCCAATAACCCTTTTTGCAATTTAGAGTGAATGCTTTGCCCTTCTGCAGGTACCGATAATGAAGCAAGTATCAAATGAAACTGTCGATGCCAACACACATTCAAAAGTCTGTAAAATAAAACCCTAGCTGTTGTGTGATTGGAATCAAGTCTAGACTTCAAGCGATACTATTTGCCACACCTTTGGTAAGTGATATGTTACTGAAATAATGCTTCTAAATGCTTTGAGTGCTTGCCAATTCATAAATTCCTTTTGCCTATATAAGTCAGGGCATTGCATAAGCAATATATCATTCATACCAGGTTGTAAGTCAAAAAATTATTTTCAAATCCCACTCTACTTTCAACACTGTCTTCTCACTCTTTACTATTGATTAATTGAGGCTTCAATTGATTTCTCAACATTTAGTTATCATTATAAGATCAACATACCTGTGACTTCAAGGCCAAAATTTTAGTGTTGCTTCTTCTATACTTAATGGTTACAAGGTCGGCTTAGCTGGTGCGTAGCTTGAATCTTAATTAGGCCACATATATATACAAATAGTACAATTTATATTTCATTGTAGGTGCCTTCTAGTCAATGAGCCAAACAAACTCGAAATATACACTTGTAAGCTTCAAAGTTTAATGGTTTCTTCGGTTGCAATGGGGGTTACTTAAGCCCGTAGTCCTGAGATAATGGAAGTGATTCAACGTCAAACTTCTAGGATCAATCATAAGGAATTAGGTCACACACTTCAAGGTTACTTCAATTCGGTGCCTCAAAATATTGTCACAATTGTAATTGAAGGACAAATGACAGGAATTAGCCAAGACCTCACCAGTACTCAAGCCTCATATGGATTGACACTACTTGGAGCTTCAAGCCACAAATAAGGGTTTCTTATGCTTGGATCCGCAGGCTTTAAGTATGATTTAATCTTGTCTCAACAAACCAAAAACTTTTACCACATTTGCTGGACAGAGATGGGGCAAAACTTCTTCCTTGCCTCAACTGATGAAGCCGCAAATGATATATTACCCAAAAAGCATGGCCGAAGACATTAACTGTCTCACAAGTTATGATCTGAGACTATAATGCAAGGTTTCCATGAATCGTTCTTCATAAAATGTAGATTTGGTCATTCATGTGAGGCAGTTCCACCTGCAAAGAAAAGACCCAATGAATCCCCAAGTATAAAACAAAAAGCAAAATCAAAACCCTCTCGTCTCATCAACGTTACTCCTCAAGGCCGAATATAATTATAGAACTCTATTTTGCCAAAAGATGTTCATTTTCATGCATATCTTAGGAGGGAGGATACATGTCTTTTTATAGTTTTGGAAGGGCTCTTTTGAAGCTGCCAAAATCCCTTATTGGAGGGGGAACTTTGAATTTTTGAATTCAAATTAGAAGGAAAAACCCCTTGAAGGATTTTAATTTTGAAATTCAAAAACCCCTTCATTAGATACTTAATGTTTAAAATAACCCTTTGAATAACCCTTTACAATGTCCTTTTTGTTGGAGAAGAGACATATGACTTTGACTTTTTGATTTGGTTAACAAGAGCTGCCACCTTGTTAACCTTTGGGTTTTTTGCCCACAAATTTGGTCCTTCAACTTCAATCAAGTGTAACTTACAAACCGTGGAGGCTCTCGTGACGTGTCACATACCACCGGAAACGACTCGACGAGGAGAACCCATCAAGGATGATCTTGTCATGAAAAACCATGAATTGCCATGTCATATTAGTCGACAAAGACGGGGCATCTCCTGGTGTTGCTTGGGTTGCCATCATTGACAACCACATATCAACATATTCCACAAAGCTTGATTTTAAATCAGGATAGCACTAGATTAGATTAAGAAAATAAGACATTCCCAAAACAACTTTTAAAACACATGAAGGGAATTATGAGTTCTTGGTTATGCCTTTTCAGTTGACTAATTCTCCTCCTACTTTTCAAGGTCTTATGAACAATTTTTTTTGATCCCATCTTAGAAAATTTGTGTTGGTTTCCTTTGATGATATTCTATCTATAGCAATTCATGTGAAGAACACATTACAAAATGGCCTATTCTGAAGAACATGCATTTTAGAGAATTTTTGGAACTTACAGGAACTTACTGGAAATTTGTTAACTATTATGCATGTGTTGTGGGCCCACTCATGTCTCTCTTGAATAAAAATTCATTTGTATGGAATGATGAGGCTGCCTTGACATTCTCTGTCTAAAAGGATGCCACGTCTTCTACACCAGTATTGGCAACACTTTATTTTGGTAAAACGTTCATAGTAGAATGTGATGCATTAGGACAAGGAATTGGAGCAGTGTTTGTTGGACACCTAATCCGCTAAGGGTTATGGTGTGGAATATGAACAATCATTAGAGTCCAAAAGACCACTTGGAATATGAAAACCAAGGGTCATAAGACATTATATAAATATCTATATCATTGTGAATAAAATGTATCTCACATTTATCTTAATTTGGCCTATTCATTGTGAGTGTTTAACATGGTATCAGAGTGGGCGAATTCTGCTCAAATTTGAACCACTAGTTGTGTGGTCTTCTTCCTCACTGTGCACTTGTGCGTTAGGTTTTCTCCGCAAAACACATACATGCCGCCATTCCCTGCCAACCCTGTCAACCTTAATGCTTGTTTATTGTCGAAGCCAAACAACTACAGACGTTGAGAAACATAACATTGTTCTCTTTTGCTTAGAACTATTACCTCTGAGAATCCGTTAGTCAATGCTGCACGCAACCACATTTCAATTTTCACCAACATATGAACTGCATTTTGTTTGCATAACGAATCCTTTTACAATAGATTTAAAACACCTCTACATGTCTGTTGTTTTGGGTTCCTTGACATGTTGCATATTCTGGGACTCATTTCCTTGACTCGTAGTCCATTATCTCCGCGTTGACATGGAAGCTGTTGATTTTTATAGCATTGGATGTGCTCTAGCGTCGAGATTTTGCAGAGAGGCTAAGACACATGCATTCTCCAAGACCCATAAATAGTTTGGAGAAATTCCATCCGAAGATGATTTAATTAAAATAATTAATTATTTTTGATGTATTCCTAAGACTAAACTTAGGAAATGAGAATACTTAAAGGGTATTAATTAAATCGGGTGCAAATCTTCTAGATAAAGGCATGGATCGAGTCCTAGATAATCTGAGCCATTGATTAAGATCTAATATTGGTCGTTGATACCTTAACGAGAGATTATAAGAAGAAACTTGATGGGCACTTGGAGAACACACTAGTGCAGATAGTTAATTGCCCGAGCAGATCGATTTTCTCAGTGGCTGAAGTTCGGCAAGAGAAAATCGAGTCAGAGGGTGAGTTGCAGGTGTGAGAGAGAGGGCATTAGCAGTAGTTTGAGAGTACAGGAAGATTTCTAGAAACGACAGCGCAAAGGAGGGATGCAATTCATCAGGCACTGTGCAGAGGATGACGCAGCGAGGCCAGCGTCAGGATAGAAGGTCCTCTTCGGGGTCAGGAAAACATTGTGGAGTGAGAGAAATTCATCAATAAATTTTTCTCAGTGTTTCTTCCTCTAGTTTTGCTATTTGATATTTTGTACATGAATTATTGTTGAAGAAATAATAAAGAAACCCTCATCTGTTGCACTGGTTTTCCTACTTTGGGTTTTTTCGGGGACAATTGTCCAAAAGTAACTGCGTTAATGTGTTTATATGTGTGCTAGTATTTTCCTTGCATTTATTCTCTACAGTTTTGATTTGTGAACGTTGTAATGTATATGTTTCGATATTTGCTGTAGATAATTGCAAATAATTTGTTTAAGTAATTTTAACAAATAGAAAAAATATTATCAGTTGTTGCAGTAGAATTCAGGGCTTCCGAATTTTCACATGGTATCAGAGCACATATAAGAAGTAGGAGAGCTCAGGTGCAGAAGGGAAAAAGGAGCATCGTAGCACTGCGTAAGCAACTGCTCGAAACCCCTAGAGGCTGCGAGTCCATTTGCCAAGTAGACAAAATTTCTTGGAAAAATTACTTCTCTGAGTGAGTCGACAGAGAATAAAATTTCATGATCGAAGGTTGTCAGAGGCAGAGGGAGCAACCATATTTCCTTTGCAGAGCATATTTCCAGCTAGGACGCAGTATTTTGCAGTTGCAAATCAGCGTTAGGGCGGAAAGGAACGTTGCAAAGAAAATCATGGATAGTCAAGGTACCTCAGAATTATCTTCCAGGTTGGAAGAAGAGTTTGCATGTTTGTCAGGTTCGACATCAGTTGGTGTCTGGTATATTGATAGTGGAGCTTCAGCTCACATGAGTGGAGTACGAGAGTATTTCTCTAGCTATCAAGAGGAGCATATGGACTTCCAGATCACTATGGGAAACAGAACCAAGTGTACTATAGTAGGGAGAGTCACCATAGATTTTCAGACGGAAGCAGGAACCAATGCTAACACCACTAATGTGCTACATGTGCCAGGATTGGGTATGAACCTAATTTCAGTGTCCTAGTTGCAGGACAAGGGGTACAATGTATATTTCGTAGGAAAGAAGGTGTATGTCAAGCACCCCAGTTGGAAGAAGGTGAAACAGATTGGAGCTCGAAGCAACAAATTATATAGGTTGCAGATCGATTCTCCAATGTCACTGATAAGGCAGTGAGAATAACAGTGGGAAGGAGTTGAACGAACTATGGCATAGGAGGATGGGATACTTACACCATGGAGCACTCAGGATGCTCAGAGAGACTGTAACAGGAGTTCTAGTTCTCAACAGCGAGCACGATGATGTATGCAAAGGATGTGTACTTGGGAAGTACGCAAAGGCAACATTTCCCAGAAGTGACAACAAAGAAAATGGCGTGTTGGGATTGATACATAGATATATGCAGCCCAATTCCACCGAAGCTCTTAGTGGTGGTGAGTATTTCATCACCTTTATTGATGATCACTCCAGGAAAACCTGGATCTATTTCTTAAAGATCAAGGATGAGGTCTTTGATCGGTTCAAAGAGTCCAAGGCTTTCGTAGAAAACATGACAGGGAAAAAGATCAAGGTACTGCGTTCAGATAATGGTGGAGAGTACATGGATACAGACTTCACAGTTTTTTGCGCAAGGGATGGTATCAAGAGAGAGTGGACAACTCCATATAATCCACAGCAAAATGGAGTAGCAGAGCAGAAGAACAGAACAGTAGTCGGGGCAACAAAGGCTATGTTATATGACTAGGACTTGCCTAGATTTTTATGGGCAGAGGCATGCAACACATCGGTGTACATTCAAAACCAATCATAGAGCATTGCGGAAGAAAACACCAGAAGGGGTCTTCACAGTGAAGAAGCCAGAAGTAAGTCATCTGAGGATATTCGGGAGTGTGGCTTATTGCCACATCCAAGATGAGAAGCGTAGTAAGTTGGATCAGACTGCAGATAAGGGGTACCTCGTAGGATATAACGAGACCTCAAAGGCATACAGGATCTACATTCCTAGCAGCAGGAAGATTGTAGTGAGGCGAGTTGCAAAGTTCATGGAAGATAGAGCTTTCAGAAGATCTTGAGAGATGCCTACAACTGATTAGTTAGCAGATGTTCCATTAGTCCAACAACAACAGGGACAACAGGTAGGACAGTCACAGGGATCCAGTATAGTGACCAGTACCAGTATTTCCTCAAGAGTAGGAGATCCTGGTAGTTCTCAGAAGACGAAACAACAGGAACATGAGGAGGAATTGATTGAGCCTCCCACCACCAGTGGTAGAACCAGTAGGGAAGTACGTCAGACCTTGAGGGACGCTGAGGAGTTTGTCAGAGCTCCTAGAATCGACAAAAGGAAACGTAAACAACCTAACATATACCAAGCCTTGGTAGCTGAGGTTGAAGAACCCTCCAGTTTTCAGGAAGCCGTACAACATTAGGTGTGGGTGGATGCCATGGTAGAAGAGTACCGTTCTATCATGACTAATGATGTTTGGGAAGTAGTGCCTAGACCAGAGGATAGATCATTTGTAGGTTCAAGATGGATCTACAAGATCATGTGCGCTGCAGATGGCAGTGTGGAGAAGTATAAGGGTAGATTCGTGGCAAAGGGGTATGCTCAGAAGGAAGGGATAAGCTATGAGGAGACCTTTGCACCAGTTTCCAAATATACCTCTATCAGATTTGTTATATCCCTAGCAACATAGATGGGATGGGAGATTCACCAAATGGACACCAAGACAACATTCTTGAATGGGGTGATAGAAGAAGAGGTGTATGTCGAGCAACTTGAAGGCTTTGAGACTCATGAGAAGCGCACTCATGTATGCAGGTTGAAGAAAGCCCTATACGGGCTCAAGCAAGTACCCAAAGCATCGTATGGTCGAATTGACAATTATTTGTAGCAGTTGGGATTCATCAAGGGTGATGCAGATCCCATTCTCTACTATTTAATGGTGGAGAATCAACCTCTCATTCTGGTTTTGTATGTGGATTATCTGTTTTTAACAGGATCATCAAGGCTCATAAGTATTGCAAAATAATTCTTAAAGCAGAATTTGACATGAAGGATATGGGGTTGATACATTATTTTCTAGGATTGGAAGTATGGTAGAAGAATGGGGAGATCTTCCTTGGACAAGGGAGATATGCTACAAAGATTTTGAAGAGATTCAAAATGCAGGATTGCCGACCCATGGAAACACCCATGATCACCAATTGGAAGAAGATAGATGAATTAGGAGTCAAGGAAGTTGACCCCACCTTGTATAGACAACTCATTGGGTCACTCATGTATTTAGTCAACACTGGGCCAAACATTTGTATCGCTGTCAACACCCTTAGTCAGTTCATCGTGGAACCAAAAAGGGTACATTGGGCTGCAGCTAGGCACATTCTTAGATATGTGCGTGGGATAGTCAGATATGGGTTGAAATATACTCGAGAAGATGACGTCATATTGAACAGATTCACAGATGCAGATTGGGCAAGTAGTTTAGTGGACCGGAAAAGTATCTCCGGGTACTGCTTCAGTGTTGGATCAGGGATGCTCTCTTGGTGCAGCAGGTAGCAGAAGTTGAATATATGGCAGCCAGCGCAATTACGTGCGGAGCGATTTGGCTTAGGAAATTGCTAGTGAGTTTGTTCAGAAAGAGGATGGGAGCAACGAGTGTTTACTGTGATAATTAGAGTGTTGGTCAATAATTGGCATTGATGGAAATATCATTAATGATTCGTGAATGAAGATATCCATGTTTCTGAAGGAGCTTTGTTCAAGCTACTATCCTCTCCCCATGCACAAGAAATACTAGGGAAAAATATTAAAGAAAATGAAGGCTCAGTGTCATAATTTTATGCACAGGAATACAAGGATAGTCAGCAAGAAAAATGGTTTTTGGGGACATTGAAGGAAGGTTATCAAAGTGAGCCCTTGTCCATCTTGAAGAGGACTCCTTCCTCTTTCCAACGAGCCCTCATATGCCCCAAAACTCCCTGTGGTTTGAAAGATATGAATTTTTGAATTTGCGCAATTATTATTTTCTTTTTGAGCCGACCTGTCCTTGTTCCTAAGGTCAGCCTGCCTTAGGGACACGATTGTTCATGTTTGATTCACAAATACGCTATAAATAGGAGGTGGATGACTTCGATTTAAAGAAAGAAATTTAGTGAAGATTCAGAAGATTAAAGTTGAAAAGAGTTCACAACTCGTGAATTGTAGCAAGCCGAGGTGGAAGAACTTAAGGACAAATTTAAGGATCTGTTTGGGTTAAATTATATGAATAAAAGTATTCTCTCGGACCTATAGCTGTCACAGGGCTATAATAAGAAGTGTGCCCAGATCACTTGTAGGGAGCAAAACCCTACCACTAAATGCACAAGAGCTTGAACCTGTTAACTCGGTCAAAATAGACCTTGCTCTTCACACAGAGAATACCTTAAGTGTAAAGCTACAAGACTTCAGACCTTTGCAGCCTCAGACTTTAGATCTTTACATATTGCAGCTTCGAACAAGTGATAAGAAGTCAAATTTGAGGACATCTTAAGAACAGTGAGCTCGGTCATGTGGAGTAGTGCTTCACATATGTTTTCAGGGCTCATATTTGACAGCTACTTGTTTTTGGGTTTGTAATCACCTACATCAAGTAGGACACCTACAGAACTACACCAAACCCAGACTGTGCTAAGAACAATGGCTCAGTACCCATAAAAACAACCCAGATTTGCCTCCAACTTCTTTGAATTTGCTGTAGCATGCAAGCAATTTGGAATGTGACCTTTCTTTGTGGCTCGGGTATCTCTTATTTTCCTGTACAATGTGATCTATTTCTTGTGCAGTGAGGTGTTTAAAGTTTTGGTGCAGCATGGTGCAAAGGTATTGATACAACATGGTACAGATTTTGTGATCTAGAACAATGCAAATTAATGGTGGAGGATGCTAGATTAATGGTGCAGAATTTGAACAAAGTACAGTGAACACTTTGGATAGTGGAACATCTTTGAAATTAAATATCAAAAGAAGATAAGGAGGATTGGTGTCCTTGGGGTAGGAGCCCCTAAACGCAAGGTTGGAGCCTTGGAAAAGATAGGGTCGAAGCCCTAGAGGTCGGAGCCTCATTAAGTCCAAGTTGGTGCTTGGCAATCATTGTACTCATTCATTTGTAAAAGGATCATTATCCTTGTTTCTATAAAAAATTGTTCATTTCTCTTTTTTTGTCTAGAATCTAACTGGTTATAATAACAATTGAAAAGAAATACTGATTCACCCCCCTCTTAGTATTTCCAACTATAGGAATCAGAGCCAGCTTCTTCATTATCAGCCTAACAACTTGAAGAAGGATTCTTAGACACAATGAAGAACATAGAAGCGACAGGGAAGCTGCCTATGTTTGATGGAACAAATTTTGGTTTTTGGAAGAAGAGAATGTCCTACTATTTAATGCCCCCTTGGTCTTAGTGTGGCATTCTGTTTTGAATGGGTACAAAGCTCCCTCCACTCTTCCAACTGATCCAGAAGAAAGAAAAGCCTACATTGCTAATGCTAAAGCTCTAAATTCCATCTCTAGTGGAATCTCTAATTCTGAATTCACAAAAGTCATGAATTGTGACTCGCCAAAGAAGTATGGGATAAGCTGATTGCCCTAGATGATGGGGACTCCAAAGTTAAGAAGGCAAAGCTTCAAACTCATAGAAGTCAATTCGAAAGTCTGAAAATGGATGACGAAGAAGAAATTGTATCATACTTTCTCCGAGTAGCTGAAGTGGTTAACGCTCTTAGAGGGTTAGGAGAAAATGTTGAAGAAAGCACTATTGTTCAAAAAATCTTGAGATCACTTCTTGACAGATTTGACTCCAAAGTAAGTGCCATAGAAGAAATGAAGGACCTAGATACTCTCAAGATGGATGAACTTCATGGAATTCTCATTGCCTATGAGATGAGGAAAGGAATTCCAAATTCCAAAGAAGCAACATTCAAAGCCTCAAAATCAACAAAAAGAGGAAAATGATGGAATAACAACAATGATGATTCCGATGTTGAAACCAAATTAGCTCAATTTGTACGAAGACTAAAGAAGGGGTCTAAGCTAAAAGGTAAGCATCCTCTTATTTGTTTCAAATGTGGAAGAATAGGTCATTATGCTGCAAAATGTCGTCATAAACATGATAGTGATGATGAAGAGGATTCTAAAAGGACGGTGTACAAAAAGAAAGGATTTAATAAAAAGTACTTCTTCCTCGAACAATATGAGTCCGATGAAGATGAATTTGTAGTCATCAAGAAGAAATCAACTAGAAATATCCCTCATCACAAAGGAAGTGATGATGAATCAGATGAGGAAAATTATTATGGTGGAAGCAAAGAAGTGTTATTCATGGCATTCACAAATGATGATGATTCAGAACTGGAAGATGAAGGAAACGTGGATAAATTACTAATAAGTGCCATTGAAGAAAATGAGAATTTACGAAAGAAGATCATCTCTCTCAAAGTAGAAAAGGAGGAAGCAAAAAGAAGGGAAGACTTCTTGAACAATAAGCTAAAAGAGAAGGAAGATATCTGTGAAAAACGTGAATCTGAAATAGTATCTCTAAGAAAGGAATTGGAGCAAGTCAAAAGGAGTTGGCAAAGCTCTCAAGCATTTGATAACATGACAAATCTGGAATTGGTTTCAAAGGAGAATCATCAAGTACGAAGAATAATGCAAGGAGTTATGCTGACATACTTTCTTGCCATCCAAGAGAAGAAAAGTCATCTTGCCAAGAACAAAGGCCCATCTCAAAACCAAGAATTGAAGGAAGAGCAACTCCAAGGAAGAATGTTGATTCAAGTTACGACTACGACAACAGGTACCAAACTATCTTTCTTGGGTATTGTTACTATTGTAAAAACTTTGGTCATCAAGCTAAGCATTGCAAGGCTCATAAGAATGAAAGATGAAACAAACAAACTACGTGGTCCTAAAGAGCAAGGAAAGATCAAAACTTACAATTCTTTTGATCCTTTGGCTAAGTTTGATATGACTTGCTCATTATGTAATAATTATGATCATAACGAACAAAATTGCCCTCTCAAAAGAGAGGAAGCTAAAAGCGTAAATTTTAAAATGGATAAATGTGGCCTAGCTCTATGTGCTCATAGTGAAGAAAATCATTGGTTTGTGGATAATGGATGCTTAAGATATATGGCAGGTGACCAAAAGAAGTTTGTCTCATTGAACAAAAAAAATGGAAATGTATCCTTTGGAAGTGGATCTGCTAAAATCACTGGAAAAGGAACTGCGACCCTCGTCAATTGACAAGGAAAGGCTCAAAATACTTTGCTAGTAGAAGGGCTCAAACAAAATCTCTTAAGTGTTAGCCAAATTTGTGACCAAGGACATAATGTTGTTTTTAGTACCAAAAATTGTGAAATTAGAGACTCATCCTTAGGAGAACTTGTGGAAAAAGGAGTAAGAACACCAGATAATGTTTACATTCTCAGCAAAATCCAAGGAGATAAATGTTACTTGAGTCAAACAGATGAAAGTTGGTTATAGCACAAGCAATTGGGGCATACAAGTTTTGATAACTTGGTCAATATCAGCAAAATTAATGCAGTAAGGGACATTCCAAAGCTGTTCAAGCCAAATAAACATGTATGTGGCCCATTCCAACACGGAAAGCAAACTAGAACCAACCACAAAACTAAAGAGTTCTCAACATCAAAACCTCTGGAGATCATTCATGCAGATTTATGTGGGCCGATTAGAACTCCAGCTCTTCAAGGTGAAAGGTACTTTGCTTTATTTGTTGATGACTATACTAGAATAATGTGAGTATATTTCATAAAATATAAATCCGAAGCATCTGAATGTTTTAAGAATCTTAAAGCTCTCGTTGAAAATGAGAAAGGTTCTAATATTAAATGTCTTAGAACGAATAGATGAGGAGAATTCACCTCAAAAGAATTTGATGAATTCTGTAAAGTGCATGGGATCGAAAGAGAACTCTCCGCTGCTAGGACACCCAAGCAAAATGGAGTAGTTGAAAGAAGGAACTTAGTGAGGCCAGGGTAATGACAAAAGGTCCTCTTCGGGGTCAGGAAAATGTTGTGGAGTGAGATAAATTCATCAGTAAATTTTTCTGAGTGTTTCTTCCTCTAGTTTTGCTATTCGATATTTTGTACATGAATTATTGTTGAAGAAATAATAAAGAAACCTTCATTTGCCGCACCGGTTTTCCCACATTGGGTTTCTCCGGGGACAATTGTCTAAAAATAACTGTGTCAATGTCTTTATATGTGTGCTAGTATTTTCCTTGCATTTATTTTCCGCAGTGTTTGATTTGTGAAGGCTGCAGCGTATATGTTTCAATATTTGCCATAGATAACTGCAAATAATTTGTTTAAGTAATTTTAACAAATAGAAGAAATATTATCAGTTGCTACAGTAGAATTCAGGGCTTCTGAACTTTCACAGAGGCATTGTCACTTACCATATTGTTGGTGTTACCCTTCACTTATTTCCAATTTCTTGTTCAAATCGTTGAAATTGGTGTTCCTGAGTAGTTGTAGCAATCATTCCGTTTGTTTGAAAACTAGAAAATTCGACAATTGTGTATTAACGGACTCATTTGGGTCTGAGGACTGTGAGGAAATAAATTTGGCATTATCAAAACCTTGGAGAGCTTGAGCAATCATTCAAACAAAATTGTAGGCATAGTAACTGTATATGTTGAGCTTCGTCTGCTTTCCTTCCAAGGGATTCTTTTCGATGAGCAGTGGCTTCCACCTGTGACCAAAATCAATCAATCGAGTGGGGTTTGAAATATAAATTCTGGTTCTTAGAATGCCTTGCATGGATGTGGTGTTTGATTCATTCATGACATTGAGAATGATGTTAGAGCTATCTTGTAGGTTGTACTAAAAAAATCGAATATATCCTTATCAACAGTGAAGATCGACATCATCTGCAGTGAAATGCTTGTTCACAAGTGAGCATGTTCAAATCGCTGCACTTTTTGTACAAGGTGGAAAAACCAAAGATTTCAAGTGATAGTTATTGAAGAATTAAAATTGGGAGAAGGGTTTTAATGTCAAGTTTGTGTTTGTGAATGTTGTGGCCATGTTGACATGAAAACCCATAGTTTCAATGCAACAACCGTGTGTGAGCTTTGCTGAGCAATGTATGTCCTTTTGGAGTAGCGTGTGTGAGCTTTGTTGAGCAAACATATGTCTCTTTCAGAGTGGCGTAACGTATGAGATTTGGAGTAGTGTGTTTGCCTCCGGTGGTCAGTTTTGGTAAGCAACGTGTGAGCTTTGGCATTGTTGGACTATTTTGCATCAAACATATTTATAATTGCATTGTATTATTGGGCTTGCATGTTTGTTATTTCCATGTCTTGGCATCATCCTCGCAATCCTGAGCCAATTTGTATTCTTTATAAAGTAGCATGACATTGCAGTTGTTATATATAATTTTGTATGTGGTCGTACAATCCTTGCATGTGTTTGAGTGGATATGTGATTTCAATTCATTGAACAATCATAAAGCTCAAGGCTGCATCAACATTCTTCTTTTTGTGATATAGAATTTGTCTGGGAAGCAACTTGCTTTTATTCTTGAAATCTAGGTTTGGCATTGCAGTTAGATTTAGTGCTGGTAGTAGCTCTTCAACAAGTTTTGCTGACACCTCAAGTTGTGGGAGTAGAAGCGCTTCATTTGGGTTGAGGACCCCTCCATAGTTTGAATTATCCAATAGTCTTCAATTAGAAAATGCCTTGAATTGGTGAGACATTAGAGTTACTGAATACTTTGATATTCTATACGACCAAGACACAATCAAAATAAGCAAAAACACTTGCTGATAAACAAATTTGTCTACAAGATGCACATGAAAAGATTGGGTTTCTGCAACTTGACTCATAGATATAACAAATATGAGTTACAACAACATAGTCATCATTCTGAACTATTTTTTGTTCAGGACAATTCTCTGTTTGAGGTTGAAACAATCTCCCATCAACAACCAGAAAGTGATCAAGTTAGTAAGGTTGGGATTGATTCACATCAAGTGCTAATTTCAGGAGTAGTTTTGCATAAAGATGCATAAGTTCAGGCTGCACTTCCTAAGATGTAGTGCTTGCTCTAAGGTTGTAACATGTGCTTTTGTTTCGGAATATGTGCCCATATATGGGATCCAAAAACTTTAAAATGCACAATAGAGGGTTTGTAGCAATGTTTTGAAAATCGCGATCGGGATTAAATCGGTGAGGGGAAAAAATCGTAAAAATCGGGAAAAAATCGGAAAAAATCGGGAAAAAATCAGTGCATACAAAAATATTCATTTTTTTTTCAATTTTTTTATTATCTAAAGCACCCACAACATAAAATAAATGCATTGACACATAAATATGAAAAAAAACTAATATATAAGATGTGTAATATCATGTCTAGTGCTACATCACACATAATAGTGAATCATGTCCTGAATACTAAGTCCCGAGTCTCAACTCAACATCAAAATATCAACAAAAAATATAATAATGTATCTCATATCATGAGTCATAATGTTATATACAAAGGAATGCACCAAATAACCTATACTACTGATTTCCTCTGCCCCTCTTGCGAGAAAATGTAACAGCTTTCCCTCTAGACGAAGAAGCTGGCGGGGCTGGCAATGGACTCTGTTGTGCTCCAGATCCTGAAGCACCAGGAGCTAAAGGAGGCAGACCACGTCCTCTACTGGTAGCAGGGGTAGGTGGTGTCACCTCCTCCTCCTGCTGTTGCTCCTCCTCCTCCTCCTCCTCATGAAACTCATCATTGATTCATCGCTACTAGAAATGGGATCATCAACAAGAGATACATAAACATCATCTAGCTCAAAGTCTTCAGACTTGGATTGCTCAACCTTATAACATGATAGAAATTGAAAAAATTTAACATGCCTAACCAATGATTTTGGTTTGAGTGAAGGGTTCATCTCCTCAACCTTAAAATGCGATAGAAAAAGATTAACATGCCTAACCAGTTGTTTTCCTTTGAGTGAAGGGTACATTCTTGTTAAGGCCACAGTAGGGGAGTTCAACAATCAACACCACCAACATCAACAAAGTTCAACAATCAATGCCACCAACATCAAGGTTCTTAAAGGACTTCATGCTCTTGATCAAATGCCAATCTCATACCCTTACACATAATAGAATCAAATGGAAACAATGCAAATCCCCAAACCAAGAAACCCTGAAAACCATTAAGTCTGCTGAATTTTGAGTGAAATCTAAAATTCTAGTTTCTCCATATGAAATCCAATGAGGTCGAAACCACTCTTAAACATCCCGAGTCATTTCATGGTAATGTTAAAAATTTTTACTTTAAGAATTTAACATTACCATTAATTGCCAACATGGGGTGTCAGAAAAATGAGAGGGCTGCAAAAATGAAAAAAAAAAAATCTATTTTTGAACTTATAAGGTTGCTGTTTGATGGGCCCATGATTTTTACCGAAAAAATTGCGACTTTTTGGCAATTTTTTCAAATCCAAAAAATCGCCGATTAAATCGGCCTTCCGAAAAAATCTCGATTTTTTAAAAAAATTGCGATTTAATCGCGATTTTCGCTTCTTTGGTTTGTAGCCATACCATTTTACAAAAGGATTCATGTGCTAAACATCTTGATTAGGCATCAGATTGATGATTTGAGATGCAACACAATGATCTATTTCCATAATGTTTTGGCTTCTTTGATGTGTCACTCCTTGTTGTTGAGTGACTATCTTTTGCTAAATAATGCCTTGGGATGTTAGAAATGAATGAAGGTGATCATTAAGTTGTCTATCTTCAATGTGAACTTTGATAGATTTGATCCTATGATTGTTGTGATTTCCCACCAAGGATGTAAATTGCTTGAACTTCTTGAGGGATTCATCCTTGGATTGGATAGTATATATATCTAAAGGAGGCGAGAGAAATCACCAACATCTATATATAGAAAAAGTGTCAACAACATGTCAAAACACCCTTGCTGCCAATTTAGGCAAATGTGCAGTAGGGGAGCCATACTTGTTCCACCATTCATTAGGATTCAACCTATCTTGATCTTTAGTTGCATGTAAATTAGCAAAGACTTTATTTTCACTAATGTACTTGCTCAATACAACCCCTCTCATCGAGACTAACTTATCTGATGCATGCATTACCCACTCCATATCTCTGGATTTGTGTGTGGTTTTCTTTTAACACCACCCGAGGTGCTACTTGGAAGTTGGGTCAACCAAGATGGAGATTATTATTTGGCTGTAAGGAGATATGCAAAGTCACTGAGTGAAAGATTCAGGTTATCGGATATCCCAGCTTTCTACAAAATGTTTATGAATTTGATCCTACAAGATCACATCTCTGGGCTTAACCATGCCTTTGATTTGGCATAGCATGCTGTCCATCTATTCATACACGTCCCCAATCACTGGTTAATCTGTATTTACAAATCAAATTGTGTTATAAATGGGCCTGGTGAACTGCATATAATAGCTAACATTTTCCCAAAACTAACGATCATGACTAGTGTCCTCCACTTCTTGAAATTCATGTCTATCAGATGTGGATGCAGCTCTATCTTTCATATCTTGACGTGATCCACTTGAGACCATACGAGTGAATGCCTCTCTTTCCTTCAAAAAGTTCATTAAGATGAAGTAATAACTAGAAAATCTAGGCTTTACTATCTCAAGTATGTCCAACTATAAATTATGGTCCTTCATCATAATAATATCTTGAATCAAGAGGTTCAATGTGTGAACCAAACACCCTAATCAAAATATGTTAGGGTACATATCCTCAGTGATTGCTCTAGTTATCTCTCTTTCCTTCAAAAAGCGCCTTATGATGAGGTAATATCTAGAAAATCTAGGCTTTGCAATTATAAGTTTCTCCAAACTATAGTGTTTGCAAAAAATGTAGAGGGCATGACTATGATTGGTGATGAATTTTATCATTCTCTTCCTTTTCTTGTACAATGTACCAATCCATTTATAATTATGAATATGGTCCATCATAATAATATCTTGAATCAAGAGTTTCAATGTGAACCAAACACCCTAATCAAAATATGTTAGGGTACATATCTTCAATGATTGCTCTAGTTGCATTGCAATCATTATGTTTCTGGAGAATAACTGATACCTTGAAATAGAATGATGGAGAAGGAGAAATTGGAAAGAGTAGGAGAACATTCAAGGATTCAACATAGAGAATCTACTAGTTTACAACACATTGAAAAAAACAAGGGGGGGCCCACAACCTACCTATTTAGCTCTATAATGGTGGTTGATTCTAACTATTGCAACACTCAATCTCCTTTCCAAGCTCTCACAAATATGCTTCTCAACAAATAGCAAGAAGAGCACTCAAAACCCAAGGAAAGATGGGTGAAATGAGAAATAAAATGAGAGAAAATGGAGTGAAAGAGTGTTTTAATACACCAAGGAATGTTAGGCATGACATAGTCCACCTTTCGAATGTTGCTTTGGTTCCCACAAGCACCAAGAAACAAAAATAATTGCTTTGGTTCAGTGGGCTCTAAGAGGGTGTGCTCATGGAACATTTTTCAAGTCTCAGGGAGTGCTTAGGGACTTGGGAGGTCTTTGGGAGTGCCCATAGAGTAATTTGGAAGCAGCACTCCTAGAGCACTCCACCCAGTGGCAATCAATGCCTCAAATGATAAGGGGGCACACTCCTAGAAAATACTTGCTGGAGGGAGCGATCAAGAAGTACACTTCCAAAGGTACTTCTTGATTGCTCCCTCTTGGAGTGTGTTTTGGGAGCAAGGCAGAGGGGTGCTCCCCCTCAACATATTTCATAAGTGCCCCTCACGCTGCACCTTGTTAAGGGATTTATAAGATTTAAAGTGTAGGTTTGGGAAGTAACAATAGGAATGGGGGAAGATCTTCCCAAATTAGAACATGATGTTGATATTTTCCATCTTATCCACCATCTTATTACCATAAATTACTAACGTGACTACATGTTAAGGACTTTAGATAAGCCTTCTTATCTCGTGCCTTGAAATATCATGTCTTTAGTATCCACTTGTCTGGGGGTTCCCTTTATTGATCATCTTTATAATGATTTAGGAATGCCCTCAAGGCTGTAAGCCTTTTACCCCGTATCGAGTTAAAGTTAAATGTTGTTGCTTGGTGTGCCAGGTCTGAACTTTCACTGTAAATTAACTTGATGGTTCCTTTATTATCTTAAATCTGTCTCTTTCTTTGCTTGGGTTTCTCTGAGAGGCCCTTTCAAAGTTCAATTTCCATAATCCCATCCTCAGGGCTTTCATATCACATTGCTTACTGTAGTTGAACCTAAGATTTGTTCTTAACGGACACAAATATAATCCATATCACCTTAAATTGGTACACTATTGTATTTGTTTGATAAATTGGTATTATTATTTATGTTGTATATATGCCATATCTACATTCTTTAAAAGTATATGTTGTCACTATGCCTGTGCAGTTGTTACTGGCCATACAATTTGAACCATGGATGTCAATTTTCCAAATTGAGTTTTACTCAATAGCTACTCTGTGTGTGGAAATGGAGGTCTGGTCCTTTTGAGTCTTTTATTTGAAAGGATAAAATTTGGAAGAGTAGGGCTTAACTTATGTAATTTTACTTTTAAATAGTAATGTCCAGTAGTCACCATAATTGGTTTGTGTGGCTCCAGAAACTTCAAATATGAATGAATGTTGGGAATAACGAAGCAGCTTATGGAGAACTACAGAAGAGACAAAAGTGTACACGTGTGTGCCAAAATAGATACAATCGAGCACTAGGAAGCCTAAGAGAATGAATGACCCAGGTTTTGAGGGGCTTCGATGTAGAATCTATAAACTATCAATGATAACAACTGCCATCTTCACTAACATCCAATGTTGAGAAGTGCGTTATGAGATTTCTGCCATCCACTAGTTGTGTATCTTGGAGACTCTGCTTTACTGATCTAGTATTAGAGATTTGCTCATGACATCCCTTGCGACTGTAATATTTAAATTTTGGAAGAAAGACGTTATGAACCTTAGAATTAACGACGCAGACAGATTTGTTTTAAGAGTTTCTGTTGGGGGCATGTTATGAAGGATCAGGGTTATACATCTATAGTCCTCTTACCATGCAAAAATCTTCAAGCTGTGAAAATATTTGAATGAGTGAGAACAACCACATGTCAAAATGAAGTTGGCTCTTAAAGATGAAATGGCCTTTTGACTTGGATCTTTGGGGCCTGCTTACATAATCTACAGGTTTGAGTCTCCAAAGAAAGGCTGGGCAGAGGGGAACTCAAGTTAAAAGGTAACTGCAATGCGATATGCCTTGTGGTACAAATTAGGCTATCCTTGAGTGCATATATGTGTGGAAGAACTTATGATCTTTTGTTGAACATATGGGCTAAAATATAGAAGGAATTTCTTGAATGCATAATTATCCTGTTACAAGTGTTGCATATACTTATTAATCCAGCGTAGCTCTAGGTGAGATAGGGAGTACCTATCTATGTGCATCAGTGTTCTAAGTTGATAAGGTCCTACTTTGGCATCCTATATTTTGCTAGGCCATTATGAGGTCTCCAAACTGTGTCCAGAGGTTCTAAACATGCTTTTTCTTGTTCTTCATGCCCTGAAATTTGGGTTATATGGCGTTGCTTATTTTAGTCCACTCTGCAAGTTCTTAAATTTCAATTCAGATTATAGGACTAAAATATTCATAATGAATGATTTTGTAAAATAAATTTATGATATTCCATTTAAGATCTAAATTTCATGTATAAGACCTCAAAATAACTCCTGTATAATATCAGAGCTCAGTAATGTCAAACTGATTCATTGCTTCATTGCACCAAGAGAAGCGCGGTGCATTTTCCAGCACAGTGTGATGGGGATGTTTTAATGAATGTGCTTAATGTTGATGCAACATGTGGCATAAGTCCTCCCAACATAATTTTTTACAAACAAGAACTGCCCATTTTGGATGAGACGTGCAACCTTCATGTTTATAATCTAAAACAAATCCATAATGTCAAAGAAAAGTAAAAAAAAATATCAGGGATTAATTATTTTCCGAGGATATATATACAAACCCCAGCATATATTCCTTTTAACTCAGGATGTTTTAGACACTGTCAGATTTGCATCTCAATTTGTTTTTGATCCTTCTTGGTGCTTAATAGATCAGGAGTTAAGATGGATCTTCACTGTTAGAACAACACACAAGCATCCTGCAAACATTTTTTTAAGCATGGGAGATTTCAAAAAGTCCAAGTCCAATTATTGAATCATTCTAGGATGAAAGCAATGGTTGAAAAATAGCCTTACTATTGTTATTAATTATGTATTCTATAGGCAGATGGTTGATGTTTGCTAGGCATCTATGGTCACCACACACTAGGACCTCGTATGACTAACGAAGTACAAGCATGCAAGAAACCAGAAATTAGAAACATGCCTAAGTTGTGTTCTATGCAAAGAACCACCAGAATAATTTCAATTTGATTGTTGGTTTTATTGACAGTTTCACCATGGGATTTTTTCATGCATGTAGTCTCAGTATGCATAAAATGTTCAGGCTGGTAGGTGTTACATTGATTAATGACTTTAAATATTGCTTTTGTGCTCTCCCCATTATCTATCTTCCGTGTGTTCATGGAGAACATCCTACATATGCCACTTATCTATAAAACTAACGAGTCACAAATACTTGATGTGAATACATTACGGTGTTTAGCTTTAATCCAAAACTGTGCAGTCTATAGTGGAGATTGATTTTGGCTCAACCAGTGTTGTTCTACATGGGTTTGGATAACTTATTACATAAGTCATTTTCTCTAAACAATCAATGATAGTTCCCTGTACGATATTTTTGAAAGGTTTTTTGTTTTATGAACTTCTCACGTATTTTCTGATATAAATTGTTAATTTCAGATATTGAAGCTTCCTTGACCCAAGATGAAAGAAGAGAGAGAAAATCAGATGTGGAAAATTCTGAAGATGAACGAAGGAGGACAAAAATTGGAGCCCTGAAAAAGAAGGCACTAAATGCATCGACAAAATTTAAGCATTCCTTAAGGAAAGGGAGGAGGAAAGGTGAACGGAGGGTTATTTCTGTTTCAATTGAAGATTTTCGAGATTCTGAGGAGGAGAAAGCCGTCAATGCTTTTAGACAAGCACTTTTCGATCAAGATTTATTGCCTTCCAGACATGATGACTATCATATGATGCTAAGGTAATATATATTTTATCCATCTCTTTGTTGTATGATATTGTTTTCTTGCCAAGGGCTTAAATGATAATTTTGATAGTGTCAGATGTTGCTATTTTTTTTTATGTTTTTCACCAAAAAAATGCTTCCATTCTTTTATTGCGCCGAGAGGCGCATCTACAGCCCAGTGTGACCCCGATGTCAGGTGGGTCACGTCCTCAATGTCGGCTGAAATTTTATATTAAAATAAAAATAAAAAATAAGTGTCGGCTTAACAAATAAGTTTTAATAATCATATAAAAATAAAATAAAATTAAAACAACTCAGCTCTGATCGAACATAGAGGTGAGTCGTATTTGGTTCTGTGGCGCGGTGCAGAGAAGAGCATTTGGTATGAAGCTTTAATCGACTGACAGAGGTGGCCCGAAAATTTGTGTTTGCTTCGTGATTTTTTAAACACAGCTCAATTACCACTCTTAATAACGATACGCATTCGTGACACATTGAGATAAATGTGTCAATTGAGAAATATAGCAAATCCAACAAAAAAATTAGAAAAAAAAATAATGTGTGGATTTGTAAATTATTACAATTGGGAAATATGTTTATCATTATTCATACAGAGGTGGTTTTACAAACATTAAATTTGTAGTAACGTCCAAAATTGCTTTATGGCCAAACCATGTATTGAATCATGGAAATTTGGATCGACTTCGACTTTTCGTGAAGTGTGGTAGAGGTTGTTTATCATTTTGTTATCTTCGATGGTGAAACGTCACCGAAAGAGAAGCTGATTGTTAGGGTTGTTTTAGTAGATTTGACAAGTCAAATTTTAGATGAAGCTTATTTAAAGGCTGGAAATATTAATGCTAAATTGTCTTTGTTGCTACATCTCTGTTGTTTTTAGATACAACTATTCCATTTTAAAGCTGAAAAAATTAATGTTAAATTGTCTCTAACAGCAGTGTCTTTAGACACCTTAACATTGATCTCGGTGACCATTAATTAAAAACATAACAACGCCATCTTTACACACCACCATCTCTAGGCTCTTTCATCTCAACACCTGCAAACAACAGAAGTTGAATAAACTTGAATTTACCTTTAACAAAAAAAAAATACCACATTGAATTTCCAAATTAAGTAAAATTTTAAACATCTTTACTCTTTACTAATGTCAATACCATTTCCTAAATAAAAGGAAAGATTTAATTCAACACAAACAATCAAAGTCCAAAATCTTTTAATATTTCTTTTAATTAAATATTTGTAAAATGAATTTATACTTACTCCAGAGCTATAGTAAATAAATAAAAATATATATAAACTAGATGTATGGTAAATAAATAAAAATTCTTTTTATATTTATTCCATAAACCTTTTTATATTTAAAAAAACTTTAAAAGAGGTTTTATTTAGATGAAGCCTATGGGACGAATACCATGGGACAAATTAATATTGATACCATGGGCTAAATACCATGGGTAAATAAATAAATATAAAAGAGGTATAAAAAAGTATGATAAATAAATAAATAAATATAAAATATATATAAAGAGGTATGGTAAATAAATAAATATAAAAGAGACATAAAGAGGTAAGGTAAATAAATAACAATATATCAAATAGGATTATAAATAAAAATCTAATTATATAACAAGCCTATGGGCCAAATACCATAGTAAAGAAAAGGGGTATGGTAAATAAATAAAAATATAAATAAACTAGAGGTATGGTAAGATGTATGGAAAGAAGGGGGGAGAGAAGAAGAGAGAAGGAGAGAGAGAGGGATATAGTAATGTAGTTGGAGAGAGAGAGGGGTGGAAATAAAGAGAGAAAGAAAGGGATGGGGGAAGAGAGAGGATTAGAGAGAGAGAGAGAGAGATGTGGGGGAAGAGAGAGGATTCGAGGGAAAAGAGAGAGAGAGAGGTGGGAGAGAAAGGGAGAGAGAGGAGGAGAGTGATGGGGGAAGAGAGAGTATTGGAGGGAAGAGAGAGAGAGAGAGAGAGAGAGAGATCAGGGAAGAGAGAGGGATTTAGGAGAGAGAGAGAGAGAGAGGAAGGACGAGAGAGAGGACTTGAGAGAGAGGAGGAGCGAGGGATCGATAAGAGAGATGGAGTTGGAGGGGGAGAGATGTAGGAAATAAGAAATATAGAGAGTGAGAAGTGGAGAGAGAGAAGGAGTGACAAGGGAGAGACAAAGAGAGAGCGTGTATGTTTTGGGCTGAGATAAAGAGACAAATAAGGAGAGATGGAGATAAGGGGGGAGAAAGAGATATAAGGAGAGAGGGAGGGATATAGTAACATAGTTGGTGGGTGAAGAGAGAGAGAGAGGGAGAGAGAGATGGGAGAGAAAGGGAAAGAGAGGAAGGAAGAGAGAGGATGTGAGAGAGTGGAGAGAGGGAGGGAAAGAGAGATGGACTTGGAGAGAGAGGAGGAGAGAGGTAAGAAGAAAGACATAGAGAGAGAAAGGTGGAGAGAGAGAGAGAGTGAGTGAGTGATAAGGAAGATGGAGAGAGAGGGAGAGAGGGGGAAGATAGAGATATAGATGGAAGGTGAAGAGAGGGAAGAAGAGAGAGATGGCGAGAGGAGGGGATTGACAAAGAGATTCATATATATGGATTGCGAGAGTGTGTGTGTTTAGGGGGGTGAGATAGAGAGACAAAAAAGAAGAGATGGAAGGGGTTATAGATATGGATGGAGGGTGGAGAGAGGGAAGAATATTTCTCACACTATATGGATTGATATAAGTGGAGATGGTGATTTATAATCCTATTTGATTATTTGCACTATATGCATCGATTTTAGTGTAGATATTTATTTCTAATGATATTTTATTACTTGCACTAGATGCATTGATTTCAGTGTAGGTGGTGATTTTTAATACAATTTGATTGCTTGCACTGAATTTGTTGATTTCAATTTAGATGTCGATTTATAATTATATTTGATTACTTGCACTAGATGAATTGGTTTCAATGTAGATGATTTCTAATGCTATTTGATTGTTTGCACTAAATGCATTGATTTCAGTGTAGATGGTGATTTCTAACCTATTTGATTTATTTGAGTAAATGCATTGATTTCAGTGTAGATGTTGGTTTCTAGAGATAGAGAAAGAGAGTGATAAGGAAGATGGAGAGAGAGGGAGAGAGGACAAAAGGAGGAAAGAGAGAGATTAATAGGGGAGAGGGAGAGAAGGGGAAGATAGAGATATATATGGAAGGTGAAGAGAGGGAAGAAGAGAGAGATGGGGAGAGGGGGTTATTGAAAAAGAGATTGATATATATGGAGTACGAGAGCACGTGTGTTTAGGGGGGTGAGATAGAAAGACAAAAAAGAATAGATGGAGGGGGATATAGATATGGATGGAGGGTGGAAAGAGGGAGGAATATTTCTCGCACTAGATGGATTGATATAAGTGGAGATGGTGATTTCTAATCCTATTTGATTATTTGCACTAGATGCATCAATTTTAGTGTAGATATTTATTTCTAATGATATTTGATTACTTGCACTAGTTGCATTGATTTCAGTGTAGGTGGTGATTTCTAATACAATTTGATTGCTTGCACTGAATGTGTTGATTTCAATTTAGATGTCGATTTATAAGTATATTTGATTACTTGCACTAGATGACTTAATTTCAATGTAGATGATTTCTAATCCTATTTGATTGTTTGCACTAAATGCATTGATTTCAATGTAGATGGCCATTTCTAATCCTATTTGATTTCTTTGAGTAAATGCATTGATTTCTGTGTAGATGTTGGTTCCTAGAGAGAGAGAGTGAGTGATAAGAAAGATGGAGAGAGAGAGAGAGAGAGAGGAAAAAAGGAGGAAAGAGAGATATTAGCAGGGGAGAGGGAGAGAAGGGGAAGAGAGGGAAGAAGAGAGAGATGGGGAGAGAGGGTGATTGACAAAGAGAATGATATATATGGAGTGCAAGAGCGTGTGTGTTTAGGGGGGTGAGATAGAGACAAAAAACAAGAGATGGATGGGGATATAGATATGGACGAAGGGTGGAGAGAGGGAAGAATATTTCTTGCACTAGATGGATTGATTTAAGTGGAGATGGTGATTTATAATCCTATTTGATTATTTGCACTAGATGCATCGATTTTAGTGTAGATATTTATTTCTAATGATATATGATTACTTGCACTAGATGAATTGATTTCAGTGTAGGTGATGATTTCTAATACTATTTGATTGCTTGCACTGGATGTGTTGATTTCAATTTAGACGTCGATTTATAATTATATTTGATTGCTTGCACTAGATGCATTGATTTCAATGTAGATTATTCCTAATACTATTTGATTGTTTGCACTAAATGCATTGATTTTAGTGTAGATGGAGATTTATAATCCTATTTGATTGCTTTGAGTAAATGCATTGATTTCAGTGTAGATGTTGGTTTCTAATCTTATTTGATTGATTGCATTAGGTGCATTGTTTCAATGTAGAAGTTATTTTCTAACCTTATTTGATTGCTTGCATTAAATGCATTGATTTCAATGTATATGTTGATTTATGATTTGATGTAATTTGATATATGACGGTACATTAATTTTAAAGTGATTTGATTAATAATATGCATTGATTTTAGTGTAAGCACAAAAAGTTATTGACAATGTAGATTGATTTTTGTGTTATAGTAATTTAAGCTATTAATATTGGAGAGCAAGAGAGACAAGGTATCATGTTTACTACAACAGATTGAGCTAAAGATTTAAATGGTTTACGATTTAAATTTTCTTTTTCATATAATCGATATGAAAAGATAACAAAACTAACAAGGGAGGAAATAAGAATAGTAGAAGAAAATAGTTTGAGATTGATTATAACATGAGTATGTTCTTATTATTCACATTTTCTATCTTTCAACACTATTATTGTCACTTTGCATTTAAAAAAAATATTTCATCATTTTTCATCATTATAGTTATTAACAATAATTATCATCTCAACGAACCGAGGTAACTAAGAAAATTTAAAATTAAAATGACCAAGTTAATCTCAGAAATATTTAGCATATTTAAAATGATTATATTAATATTTGATATATTTACATATTATTCATAAAATTAATCATATCTTTGATAGATTTTCCTTGGCAGCACACGTTTGAAACCAGCCTAGATCCATCTTACATCTCAAAAATATACAAAAATTTTAATAATCTGAAAAATGTGACGTTGATGCCTCCAACTGGAACCAGCCTAGATCCATCTAACTCCGGATCTATCATGCGCCGAGAGGGATCAAATCTCTCGAGGTGCAAACCTTTCCTCAACTTTTGCACTCAAAAAATAGGTTTGCACCTCGAGAGATTTGATCCCTCTCAGCGCATGATAGATCCGGAGTTAGATGGATCTAGGCTGGTTAGATTAATCAGTTATGCACAAATAAGGGAATGAGTGGCCATCACGTCCAAAAGTAAATTCCCTAAAAGAAGCATGCACACAACTTGCCACTTGACAAAATTCCAAAATGTTTACACAAGCCAAAATTAAGTCCCATCAACACTTGAACAATCGAGCATGGAAGAAAACTAAATCAAAGCTTTAAGCAGTGATTAGAGTCTTGGCAGAGGCTGGTAAATCATCCTAGTCGTGACTTGATATTAGGTGGCCCCCCCTACCTATCATTTTGTTGTTCTTTCTAAGGAAGATTAAGTTCCTTACCATTGTCAAATTGGAATAGTTGTGAATTTATTATTAGCCAACCATGCTGGAGGATTGAGCAACCAACCATAGTGGGGCCCTCTTTGCTACCACATGAGATGACTAACTTAATGGCAAGTTGATGACCTCAGCATTGGGATTACCTTGACCTAACAAATGGTTTAGGTGAGTCAGCAATGGGCTCTCCAATCATGGTGTAGGCTATAACTAGTTAGAACCAAAATTTGACCTGAACTAGTTTATCCCAAAATTATGCATCAAATTGGTCTAAAAATTGACCAAATTAAATACATGGAATATTGAAATTTTGGTTAAAAAGACATATCACGTGGACAATATAAATCTAAGCCATTTTATGTAAGAAAATATAAATCGAAAAATTTCATTGAGATAATAGTCTTGAGATACATAAAATTAAGTGATGTGAGAAAATGCAAAAACATTGAGGCTCTAAATGGTCTTTAGATTAATTTTTTTATCATACTATAGTTGGATGAGTACGCAGCTCATACAAAGTCTGGCTAATGAGAATGACCTGGTGAGGTCTAGGAATCTGGAGTTTGCTTTTTCTTGCTGAATGACTGCAACAACCACTTTCATGCGATGTTTTGAATTAATTGGCACCATTGGGCAGCCTGGAAGCTTCAATCAGGTCGCACCATTGACCTGCTTATTCGCCTTCTAGGTTTCAATCACAGAATAACACAATTCCCAGCTCAAGGGGTGTCGGAGGAAGGTAACTCAGATTTGTGTGTTTCTGTGAAATAGCTCTGTTGTTTACTAGGGAAATGATTATTATAAGATCTCATACCAATTTTTACTCTGGAAGATGAAATTTGGTTTCCTCTGTCCTTTCATATCAATCCTGAATATACCTCTTTCATTGTAGTATGTAACTAGGTATGCACTATGGAATGCACAACGTTGCTTCCTTTGCCCTCTTCTTTTCACCCCTGACTCTGTCCTTTTCTTTCAACCCTTAATCCTTTCTTTTCTTTCGACCCTGAATGTGTTTCTGTCCTTTTATTAAGCCTTGGATACTTCCGTCTTTTCCATCCAGATCGTTGATGGGAGATTGTAGACCTTACCTTGAAGAAAGGTCCTATTTGCATATATACTTAATGTAAGATAAAAAACACTCTAATTTCTATTTTCTTTTTGTGAGAGTCAATGGTTTTCATTCCATCATCAAGCATCCTGAAATGGGGGTCCCACTTTGATTAAAGGTAATTGTCAACATATTAAAGGTTAAATTAAAATACAATTCTAAAATGGATTTGGACTTGACAACCTGACTAGGCTAAAGGTGATCCACTGGATGATGAAGGTGGTCGCGTTACCTTTTTGGGAGTTGGCAGTGATACTCTTTTTTATACATTTTGAATGATTGAGGAGGTGTGACCTCATCATTTTCAGAAGACCAGTTGGTGCGGTCCCTAAACCATGATGATATTGGGTGCAGGAAGAGCTCCATATTAATCTAAAACGTGACGCATGCCGATGGCATGGATGGCCACTTGTGACTGAATAATAAATTTACAAAAATTGCAAACTTACTAGCCCCTGAGAGGAGTCAAACACAAGGAGCATTATCAAAATAATTTCATTTATTTTTTGTAGTTAATAAATAGTGTCTTCACGTGAGGTAGTTTCTGTTGAGAAATCTACGGCAGTGAGATGTAGGAGATTTCTCTTATTATGATCACTGCGTGTGAAGACTTTTACTTTTTTTACTTAGGTTCTTCTTTAGATTGATTAATATTGTGTTTTTTTCATCAAACAGCTACCAAAACATAAAAAACAATGAGACAAAGGACACAAGATATAGGCGATCAGCCAGGGCCAAAACCTCTCCAAACTTGAGAGGAAAACCCACAAAATTCTTCTTCTTATTGAATCTTCAATTCACGAATTCCAAGACCTAGACCCTTGACCAAGAACATCTCCAAGACCAAGTCACAATTCTTCCTTGAACAACTCTTGTTCCTTCTAAGTCAACGCTGGTCAAACTAAGTGCTACACTACTGATTTTGGCTTCTCTTCAATTTTTGGCCTGCCTGCAATCACAGAAATCTCGCACGTGTGAGTGGATTGGGGCAGATTGGTGTGTCTTCTCTCCTTCGCTAGACCTGCACTCTTCTCCTTATGACTTCGGCTAGAAATTAAGCTTCCTTTTTGACCTTGATCTCGGCTCCTTTAAAGTCTGATATAACCCTACTGCAGAAACCTAGCTGCAGTCACACGTGTGAGTGGAGGGACCCAAAAACAATACTAGAAACCTTTGATCTTCTTCTCCTTCTCTTCGCTGCTTAAGAGGCTTTCTTCCTTCCTATCTCACACTACTTTCTCCTTCGTGGATCCTTGATTGATGCCTTCTTAGGTGAGGTCGAGTCGTCCTTTATATAGGCTCTTCTCCATGCTATTAGGCCGACTTCTCTTCATCTTAGGCCGACATGTCATCTTGAGTAGGATGATTGCTTCTTTTGAAGGCTGACTTGCTTGAAGCACGTGAACAAGGTCTTGGAGGGCCTTTTGACTCAAATAAATTTCTTTACAATATGTAACATGCCCCAAATGGGTCTTTCATAAATGACAATGACCTAAAAGCTCTCAATGGGAGCTTGACCTATAAAAATAATTTTATTTGGGCATGAAACCCATGCCTCAAGATCAAAAATAAATTTATTTATCTCATTACATCAAATACATAAAATCATGATTACATATGTCATTATGAATACTGAACCTAGTTACATATTTCAACAGCGTCCATGCATAGTAAAATCCCATTGCCTGGGGAGCTTGTGACCTTTAAGGGCTCCCTTCTAGGAGATAGAGGTTGACATACGTGTGTAGGCAGTTACAAAACTAGAAGAGGTGCTTCAAGGTGCTAGGATTGTTGTAGAAAGGTACTTGGTGTGAGGGATATAATATGAGCAAGGAGATGGTCAGTTGCCAAGCCTCCTTGAATGACAAAGAAGACAAAGAAAGCCTTGTTATGTTCGATCAATGGTTACCATACTTTCGTTTGTAAAGCTACTAAGCTAGAAGAGGTGCTTTGCGATACTAAGCTAGAAGAGGTGCTTTGCGATATTAGGTTAGTTGTTAAAAGGTCATTTAGTGTGAAGGATACCAATGTGAACTTGGAGATGGTCAATTGCCAACCCTACTAGAATGAAGGACAACACAAAGAAAGCCTTTTTAAGTTCGATAAAAGATTTCCACACTTTTTATGTTTAGTTGCTAGCTTGTGATAGCCATTAGTTGGTTTATATTTCATGAAAGTTTTAGAGAAATTCCGTTTCTATCCCTTCAACTTATTAGTTGAGGGTTATTGACTTTTACACTAAGATAAACCCCCTCCAAGTTGTGTTTCTTTCTAGTTAGAGAACTCATCCTTTGGTTGTATTCTCCCTGGGAGTGGTTTTTGTAGATTAAATTTAAGGTTGGATTTCATTCTATGTGAAGAGGCAAGGTTTTGTCAGTTGATGATTAACCTCAGTTGAGGGTTTGAAACATCGATCTTCAAATCAATATGGATGGGATGAATCCAGAAAATCTATTACAACAAACTAAGAATCCCATAAATCTTAAATTTGAAATTATCACCCTACACAGAAGGGATATAATGAGAGATATTCGCTCTTTAGAACGAATTAGATTACTTATAACAAAAAGGAAAACTGATCTCACCTTCTTCAAACGTTGTAGAGATTCATCCATCGTTCCCACATTTGCCAAAATTAATCATTCCCTGAAAAATTATAAAAATAAGCACATTTTTACAAATGCAAGCTTAACTCTTTTATGCAGTGAAATTAATAGGGCTCGATTTGAACTTGATTTGCTATCTCGGAAAGGAGTTCATCTTCAGATTACATTCCAACCAAATGAACCCTGAGTTATGGCATAAAATTGATGTCGCCTCTACTCTAAAAGCGCTAAGATTTGAAGAATATTTTATTTAATAATTATATAATTCCTTTTAAATAATTTCATTGTCGGCCATTTTCTCTAAAACCCTAAAACCATCTCCCTATTTATTAAACACCACATGCTGATAAGTTTTCGACATACTTTTATCCTGATGATGAACCTGAGTTGAGGGTTTGAAATGTCGATCTTCAAATCAATATGGATGGGATGAATCCATATTGATTGGCTTCTTTAAGAGATGTAAAGAGAGCTAAATCACCTTGACTCCTTAATGATAATGATCATCAAGGATGATGACTTCAGCAAGGGGGCTTGATGATGTTTCCAACAATGTTGATTTGATATCAACACCAAATCGTTGTTGATGATGATGGCTTCTACACGATGTCCTTCTTGATTTATAGGTCCTTGATCTCTAGAAAACTAATCCTTGATCTCTTGGTACTGGAGTGTGTTCTTGTCAAATAGCCCTTTCTTGTCTACAACACCTTAGCTCTGAAGCCATCTTGAGAAATGAGGGCGTTTAATTCAATTTCTCTTTCATGATAATTACTTGTGAACTTGTTATGCTTCTTTACTTAGATCTTATCTTCGTTAACTTATTATGTCTTTCATTGAGTCAATTATCATAACACAAAAGACACAAAGTTTAGGCTCTTCAGGCTAGGGCCAAAACCTCTCCCTCTTGGAGAGGAAAACTCGAAAGTAATTTTTCTTATAGATCTTCAATTGATGAGTACCATGACCATAACACAGACCCTTGACATCAGTGTATCTCCAAAACTCTTGTCACTGTTCTTCTTGGCTCCTTATGATGACCTTTTCCGCAATGCACTGCAGTTGCACTAGGGAAGCTCGGTCCCTAGACTAGCATCTCTAAACACTATGCTTCTCCCTTGAATTCCTTCGATCTAGCCTCGGCCTCCTACAGATACTATCTCAGGCTTCTTTCTGCACCCTTGATGCTCAAGACCGAGATTTTCTTTCCTTGCTGTAATAACCCTTCTTTTACCAAAGTCACCTTCATTTCTTTTATGATTTATGCTAGATATATGCTGTCCCAAAACAGAGGTATATATGACTTTCCTTTAGCCCAAGATCAAACTGTGGATACGCTTGTGGTAAACCTCCTGTTATTTTTAGAACATGTTCTATGCCATTTCAGATTAGGGCAATACTGAAGCAGATAGAACATACTAATAGATTGATGGAAGACAAGCCAAAACAGAGATAATGAATGGTGGCGTTACGGCGATCAGCAGGATGCTTCTACCAGCAAAGTCTCCAATAGGTCATTCAGCCAAGCGTGTCACACATAACCCCAGAACAACCCAAACAAAGGACACTCCATAAATACGCAGCACCAAGAACATAGCTCCATCACCATCAAGAGAGAAGAAAATCCTCCACACAATGTGTGTATAATGAACTCCAAGTCTCTGCATTATATAGGCATCTTTGGTGGTGTGTGACACGCTCTTTAAGACATTTAAGTCTATATTATATTCTAGGCCGACCTAGCACATAAGTGGAATAAATTCAAAGTCCATGTTCTGCTCATCTGATCGAGATGATCTTTAGATTAATCTTACACCTCTCCGAAAGAGGAATCCAATAAAAATATTGGGATCATCATTTGAGCAGCACAAATCGAAGTTTGGACCTAGTTGTCCAATTTTAACACTCCCTCTCAACTAGGGAGAACTCCGTCCACTAGTGCAATCCCAATATCATGCGTCATCCCGTCGTAACTTGCTTTGCTGGCCTCTTTATTTCAGAACATAAGTGGGTCAGTCACAAAGACATCATACCCGGCTGACAGATTCAGCCTAGAGGTCCAAAACCTCTATAGGACTCACAAAGAGTCTCATACCAACTCGAAGTTGGTTTACCTGACTAGAGGTCAGTTGGAGGTTCGAAACCTTACTAGGACTCAAGAGAGTCATATACTAACCCGAAGTTAGTTTCACTGACCCGAAGTCAGTTGGAGGTCCGAAACCTCGCTAAACTTGATCCCAGATCAAGTGGTTGGACACGTGCCATCCTAGACATAGAGAGTACGGCAATCTCCGATGTGTCCATCGGTCTTGCTATGGTCTCTATTCACATTTCCCACCTCATTGGCCAAATGAGAGGTACTTCCCATGAGTTCGAAACTCCATGGGTAGGATGCATACGGGGCACAGATCAGAGAGAGGTAAACCATCTCAATATCATCACGGTGGGGTAGAAGCACACCAACTAGGTTCGGCAAGCCTAGCCTTGTGGTTGCTTATAGCACCAAAGCTATGCCCAAAACCCCCTTGGAGCTCCCAAAGCTCATCGTCCAACAAGACCCTCCAAATGGTGTCGTTCCATGATTCCAAGATTCTCACGGAAGGTTAGGAACATGACCTTCCCCAATGGCATTGTGAGATCCGCGACTTGCTCATCAGTTCCTATATGATCGAGCCTTATGGCGCCTCACTGTACCATATCCCGGATAAAGTGGTACCAACCATCAACATGCTTGGATAACGGTGGCATCTAGCACATGCTCGAACAACTCATTGAAGAGCTTTCACAACCAAGTGACTTCACAAAGGGTCATATATGCTGCAATGTATTTGACCTCAACGGTGCTCAAGGCTACCGACTTCCGTTTCCTACCCGAAGCAGATCTACTTGTGAAGTAGCATCCAGATGTGCTCTTACGATCCACCACACTGCCAGCGCAATCAACATTAGTATATCCAAGGAGTGTCATGCTCTCGGCAGTGTAACTCAGCCCATGGTCTATCATGTCACAGAGATATCTCAAGAGTTTCTTGGCACCAACCCAGTGAAGGTTATGATCAACCATTTGTTGACACAAAGTGTTCACGACACAACATACGTCTGGACGGGTGTTCACTACGAACAACAGAGCCCCTACGAGTTGATGACACTCAGTAGGATTTGTTAACACGGGCCCAACAACCCTGCCACTCAACTTCTTAACGTTGAGCTTTATTAGATTTGACACGGACTTACAGTCCACCATATCAGATCTTACCAGAAGCTTCACAATGTATTTTCCTTGAGAAAGGAAAATCTCGCCAGGTCTCTGCCAGACCTCCAGGGCTAGGAAGTAGTGCATTAGTCCTAGGTCCTTCCTTTCGAATCAGCAGCGAGCTCCCTCTTGCATTGATGAATGAGAGGGTCAGCACCTGTTAGGAAGAGGTCGTCCAAATACAACACCAAAATGAGAGGCTTCTCTCTATGAACCTTGAAGTACAGGTTCGGATCAACATTACTACGAGTGAAGCCCAACTTCATCAGGTAGCTATCTATCCTCTCGTACCAAGCTCTGGGTGTTGGCTTCAACCCATAGAGGGCTTTCTTCAACCTGAAAACATGGGTGTCCTGATCTTGGACTTTGAATCCCAGAGGTTGCTCCACATACACCTCTTCCTTTATCGCACCACAAAAAAAAAAAACCGTCTTTACATCCATCTGTAGCAGCAAGGGAAATAATAGATTATAGGTGCAATAATAATCTGTGCCTTCAAGCAACACATTTTCCCATCAGATCCATGCTTGATCTTAAAACAGGGTGACACCAGCTTGATCGGTGGTCTAGGAACCATATCCTAGACATTACCCTTGCATCCATGCAGACTTTGATGCTTTCCAGTTTTTGCAAATGATCCAGGCTCATATTGTACTCGTGGCAGCTAGATACCCCTGGTATTTAGATGGCTTCTTGGTTTTCTTCGGAATTTTCCCCTCTGAAGCCATATGTCTTTGAGCCATGAGGATCTTCTTTCATTTAGCAATGATATTCGCTCAGGAGCATATACAGATGTATTCTCCCTCTTAATGCCAGCTTCTCTCTCTCGAGAAGACATTTATTTTAAATGAGGGCATCCTAGACACCAACTTGGAAAAGGGGTCTTATTCTCCCATAGTCAAAGCCATCCAAACAGGCTTTGCTGATCATGGTTCAAGACTCCAACAATGTGACTAAAGACTACAAAAACTTCTTAGTTCACACTTCAAGTTTATCATTATGCTGTAACTGCTATTATGAATCTCGTAAACATGGGTGTCTGTCTATGTCACTGTCATAATGACAATGACATGGAATCACAGATTTAGCTCCTCAAAATGGCGGAAACAGAGATACCTTCTGAACTGCCATTACTGTTATCTTCATCATTAACATAATTGAAGCTTTCAGGCTTACAACAATTACCTGATGTTCTGTGGAGATCTGTTGTAGCTTCCTCAATCAGCCCTCTAAGATTTTCTTTACTGCAACCCACAGAACTAGGGATCCAATCATGATTCCTTTTCTCATGATTCAGCACTTGAGGGCTTCATCTATACATCTGGCATCCCATCCTGCACTGCTTCTTTTTTTCACATCTACCCAACTACAGTTAATAGTTGATTGATCTAGGGCTTCAAGTCTTCAGATCTTAGTTCTGCAATTTGTCTCCTAAATTGCACAGATCTAGGAACCAATCATACAGATGTTCCAAACACAGAATTTACCCTTTCTACATGTCAGTCCATACCTTATGTGGTACCTTTCTGTTTGCAGATCTAGCACAGTCATAAGTGCACATCAATCATTGTTGTTCATCACCTATGAACATGCCTTATTTTGATTTCTCCTCTTCAATGTGACCTGTACATATCTGCCCTCTTGGCCCCATTGATTTCAGTGCACAACTCATAAACATGTGGTCTTAAATGCCACAGTGTGTCATTTTCTAAATGTCACTGAATTGCATCAGGACTAGGAAAGCTTAGTTCCTAGTGATTTGCCTTTCGCTTTTTTTGAATTGTCCTCTGCCTCCTGGAGATCCCTTCTCAGCCCTTCTTTGTACACAGTTGAAGCACAATTTTAAGGTTTCTTTCTTACTGCAGAAACCTTCCTTCACACTGTTTATTTTCGGTCTCTTTCTGAAAATATCTAAGATCAAGACAAAGACTAATTTAGTCTCTCTTTTGCACACTTGGCAATTTCTTACTCCTTGTGGTAAGGTCCCTTCAACCCTAGATAGCAGACCCTTTATGTGACTGTTCTTTTCATGAAATATCTCTGGCCTACTTCAGAGATGCCAGGCCCAAAACAGAAAACCTTTATTATAGTGATATACTCTTGTCTACGTTGAATTGTGTTAATTAATTGTGGCCAAACTTGAGCGTCCTTTTAGACTTTACGGTATACCCAAACAGATATTCATCCTAGAGAGAAAGGTTTCTTCAAGGCCTCACGTCTTCAAACTGATATCCCATATTGCTACTATAGCAGCCTTCTTTCTGCAACCCGTTACAGAGAATTATGATGCAAAAATAGCATAGAAGACATACCTTGATTGCTTGTTGTTTGGTCGGCTCCTTTGCTGTTGATTTCAGACTGGTTAGGGCACACATCACAGTCCTCAAATCTAGCCCACTATGCTTCCTTTTGCTGCGGCTGTTTTCCAAGTAGTCAACACTTTGTCTATTTACAAGACAGGGCTTATTTCAGCCCTCAAACATAATCTGCCTTCATCAAAACAAGTCTTCATTCTAGCTGAGCAGATAACAACCTTCACAGTCCTCTGTTTAGCAAGTCAATGCCTGCGGTCTGCCTGAGATAGGTATCCATGAAATGCGGCTCACCTAGAAGAGGGGTCCCATGCCATAGTCTTACACCCAAATATTCATGATGCCTCCGATCAGCTTCGGACCTGCAACAGAAAGAGAAATAGGCCCAGAATTCCTCTAAAATGCTCGGCCTCTTGTTCAAGGGACTCGGTCCACCAAAACAGACTTTAAACAACCTTCCTTAATTCTCTGTGGCAAACATTTGTGAGGCTTCAGAGACCTGTGGAAATTTTTAGAGACAGACCACCCATAAATTACTGTGGTCTAGGTAAAAAAATGGTCACAATGTAGGCTAAAGTTCTGGGCACTTTGTAGCCCCAAACACTCCCACGCTGCCCCTGTTTTAGGTTGATAAGGCTTGCGGCCTATCACAGCATCATGTTATCACATCAACCAATCCAAAACAACTTTCTCCTTATCTCTATGCAGCCCAAGCAAACCTGCGTAGTTCCTTAGGTTACTCGGCCTCCTTGCTAGATGAAACAACCACACAACCAAGTGCTGGGAGGCACTACGCAACCTTTGTGGTAGCCTATCTCCTGCAGTCTTCTTCCATAGGAACCTCGACCTCTCTTCCTGCACTCGATTACCCAAAACAACAGCCCTAAACCCTTCACTATTCTGTTCTTTTGCTGCGGCCCCACATAGATTTCTGCGGCTTCCTAACAGCCCTTAAAACAACCTCCTGAAACCTCTGTTTGGCCTTCTGTAATATCCCCAAATGGGATATTTCACTGAATTTGCCTAAATTTACTTATATCTCAAAATATGCCATAAATTCAACATTTATTTAACAGAAGATTGCCATGTAAAATTAATCACATAAAATACTGCAATCCAATACCACATAGAACAGGAAGAATCTCAACTTTATTATAAATAACAAAAGGGGTTTACATATAGATCTGACCCAGAAAGAGCTGAGATAGGAAATTGGCCACCAAGATGAGCTGCTGCACTATGCTGACCTCCAAAATTGACTGCTGCACTCTCCCTCCGGCAACAGCTACCACTGAACCCACTGAAGCACCTGTTGAAGATATGAATGGTCCTCACTCCAATATCCCTGAAGATCTGCGAAAGTCCTTAATGAAGTCTCCTCAAAGAGAGTTGGGTTTCCGTCCAACACTCATAAATCACTCGAGGGTTTCCATCCTGGGGCTACAACTGAAGTAGAGAACCACGTCTCAAACCTCTCGTACAAGAAAATGATCTATTCCAAAGATATCTCCCAATGGCCTCCTCCCTTCTTTTATAGATCCCTTGGAGCCTTCTAGAGCATTATTTTATTATTATTTTATTCATGGAGCACTTTTCCCTTTTATTAAAATATTCCTTTTTAATGCAGAAAAGGGTAAATCGGCTACCACGCCTCCTCCGGTCACTGAAATCTGTGTCTAACTGCCCCACCATGTAGGTATTCTCGTCCCGGTTCCAATGAGCTATTACACTAAGGTGTTCCATCATGTATTCCTCCCGGAATGCCACCTTGAGCATAATCAGCTGAGTTAAGCCCACAACTCACCTCCGAAAAGTTATCTAATGCACGAACGAAAGCAAAACCGGCTTGATGATGGAGTATATCAAGCGAATGCCTCTGGACACCATGAAAACTCCTCAAAACTCCTCCGAAAAGCTCCTGAGCCCACTGATAGCACCAATCTGTACATGTGACCTGTCTGCTCCTAACTTTGGAAGTCCCTCCTAGCCCTGTCAAGGGTGATACCAAAAAAAGGAATATTATAGACCTTCCGCCCCAAGATTGTTTGCCCTCAAGCAATCGAAATATGTGGGCCACTCTGTTGGCCCGCTGCAACTGAGACCCAATGCCCGGATCCCATACAAACCTCTGGGTGCTGCTATGCACCTGTGTCAAACCACTTGGAATAGACCCCTCAATGCCGGGATCCCAAACCGATCTCTCACTGTACCAGTCAACAAACAATCCTCCCGGATCCCCACGCCACGATGGCCAATCATCGCCCAAGTCCCACGGCGCGGGTTGTGCACTGCCTCTAGCTATGACTGATGCTCTGAGAGGTGAAGACCACGTCTCCTGCTGTGCTATATCTATGACGGTGTAAGTTGCCCCATCAACTGTGTACCAACTCATCACCTCTTTCCAATCCAATCCCTGACTAAATCCAATGCTGATTCTGCTCTTTTGAAATTGGGATGGGATGCTGAAGAATCTACTCCACTGCCAACTGGAATCTGTATCATCTGTGATGTCTAAGGGCCCCTGCTCTACTGTGCTCCCTACGAAGAATACCATACCATCAAGAGGATACCAACTCATGATCTCCCGCCAGTCCATCCTGGAAGAAGAATCCAATGTAGCAACAACTGCATATGGAACACGCCTAGAGTGTTGCCGCCAACCCGTAATCAACTCCCCCTGCTCTACCTTGTCTGCCAATGAAAGCTGCCTGTAGAAGGAAGCCCTTCTCTTTATAATGGGCCAAAGTGGGCAGGATATGTTGCAAGCCCCATCGATGTACTCCTAGAGAGTGCTACTCACTGAAAATACTGCAGCTGACTGCATGTACATCTGTCTGCACCTCATCCTTGTGTCGACCCATAGATGGATGCTCCACCATCTCCAACAACTCCTCCCACTCCTGATCAGGAATGTCATGCTCCTGCTGTCTACTAGCCCCCTGCAGAACAATCCCATCAACCTCCAACATCTCCAGAGGACATGGATCTGCAACTGCTGTACTCGGTGTCTGTGCATCTGACTGCTCCTCCTCAATGGCTGACCCCAAGGTTAGCCGCATATCCATCATAGACTCAATGTGAGCCTCCATCTGGCTCTCCTCGAAAGGACTATCATGCATGATGTGCATAGTATCCTGCTCTGCTGACTCAAGTTCTATCATATGTTGCTCTGGCTGATTCGTCACAAGTGACCCATCACCCAGAGTATCTCCCGTAGAGTCCCGTGACTTTTCACCCTGCACACTAGAACACAGCTTCGGTCTACTGTCATCATCCCTACATGACTGCTCTCGCTCCCCAGAAGCGTCCTCAACTGATCCCATGGACTCATCCAAAGAAGAGTCCTCACCCTGGCATACTGAAGGAATGCCCTCCTGCCCTGCCTCCGTCACATCGTCTACATCCCTCAAACATGAGTGATTAGGCCCCCAAGGTTCTTTGCAAATGAAGCAAAGTCCCTTCCTTCTCAGCTCATTTCTGCTGCCTGACCCACCAAACTGGAGTAGCTCCTCCCTGGTCAACTGTCTCCTGAGAAACTCAATGTTCTACTCAACTAGCCCTTGGGCCAGCTCATAAGCAGCGAGTGAGACCATTTGCTCTCTCCTCCAAATGCTCAACAATCTAGCCTGCAGCTCTCGGCAAGTGGCATCACAGTCTCCCATGCATGACGACAGGATGGACTGTATGTGAGCTATGACTATGTCAGAATGATGTCTCCTAATGCTAAAGAAGCATTGGAACATCTGCAGCGTCAAGCCATCACACTCAAGATTGATCATGACCTCATAAGTCCAGGTCATGGCCATGACTTCTAAAACCTTAAGCTTCCTCCCAAATGTAGAGCCTGCATAATGGTCCAAATTCCGAAAGGCTCCTACTATCAACCTGAAAATTCTTTTCATAATATCATCATTGTAGGGAGGGAAGGGTGCTGTTATCCTCAAAATATCACTGAAACAAGAGGCAGCTATAAGCTTGACTCTTTCACTTGGATGTTCCAAGAATCTAGCTTGTACCAATGCAAGCATAGATGGCTCCAAAGCCCAATTCAAACACCAATTAGATTGCTGTACCTTTGAAAGACAGGATTCCAGCTTCTTTAACATGGGAAGGTCATCTTCTGGTTTTCCATTCTTTAAATCCATCCCAAGTGCATAAAGCCAATTTCCCACTACTTCCTCCTTTTGTAAATTCTTCGGATGCCTTTGTTGGAGCAAATTATGTACCTTCTTGGAGAAGGGTTTGTTGTTATGCTTCATTTTTTGGTCTATGAGGTGTTTTAAAGATTCCATTATTCATAGCTCTGTCATCTCCCTATCAGCAATATATATGAGCCCGATGGAAATAATAACAATACTCAACAACAATCCTCTTGTGAACAGCAACTCTGTTCATTTCTAGCATTAGCTGCACAATCAGCGCCTCTTTCATACTGGTACCAATAGTGTATTCCCAACTCAAAGAATTGCAAGCAAGATTTGACAATAGAATACAACACCCTGCTCAACGGACCAATCTACCCAATACAACCAACAACAACCTTCCTGTAATTCAACTAGGAATACACTTCAGCAATTATAATTTTGGTGCAAAATCAATCCTGCATAGTAACCAATCCTCTAATCTCAATTGGAGAAGACCTAGATTGGCACTAATTTTCCTGAGTTTGCTGGATTTTCTTAGCGAAAGTTTTTGTCGAACAGTTTGAGGTAGTATTATTGTACGTGTAAATTTCTTAATGGTTTTAAATCAAACTCATACACAGTGACTGTTTCATACCATAAGAAGTTTACAAACACTCTTGACTGATATATATATTATAATGAATTCAGGAGAAATATCCAATATTGATATAAATATTAGGACCAATAAATCTGAGTATTAGCAGTTTTATAGACGTTCTAACACGAGTATGCACAGTAAGTAAAAGAACAAGGGAACCTGGGTTATTGCCTCCAGCAAATAGCTCTCTGAATAGCAGTCTTTACCAGTCAATACCAGCAAAGCTCCTCCGCAGCTACAGTCATAAATTCGTCCCCATTTTCCAGTGTCCACTGAGCAATTGTGATAGACGTGTTTCAGTGTGTTTTAATTCACGTAAATCTGCCCTTGTTAGCACCTCAAATTTTGCCCCTTACTAGCAGGAATGCCTAAATTTTACACCCAAGACTTCAACTTTCTCCATATGCTGTCCCGCGGTTCGACTAGTCATGCTCAGTAGAGGAATCGTGCCGGAAATCTTTACAGAAAGAGCTCGGCCCAGCTATAATCTTAGGAGCTTGCATTAAACTCTGCGTACTCTACCCAAGGAATTCCTACCTCAGTCAATTATGATTAAAACCAAACTCTGTCTCAATGTGGGACAACTTCGTCCACAATTACTGAGGAAAATTCGATTGTTGTTGCTATAGAGATTAGCCTCACAAAATCACCATCCCGCCGCTTAGTCAAATTTGGTGTACTGCAGATTAATTTTGGATGTCTGCTCTGGCATCGCTAACCCGTCACAACAGATATAACCATACGATTATGCTATACTTCCACAGTTCAGTGCATTGGTTTTATCTTGATCAGGTTCTGCAGAGTACGTACAACGTTGATGTGGTTAGATCCCAGTGTGGGCATAAACATCAAGAACCAGTGGCTTCGTGCTTCAATTACTATACCCGAGTTGTTGCACGCTCAGAGATACGGGGCGATGTACCGATACCCTTAAGTCGGCTTCAATGCGTATCACACTATGGCTTCCAAATGGTGACATGCGGCATCAATGCTTGTCCAATAACAAATGTATTCACCTCTTTTCAATTATTTTCAACAATCAGTCACAACTCGAAGTCGATCTCTCGCAAAGGTTCCTTGGCCCTGCCCTTCTGCACGTGCATAATTTGCTTGCGGCTGCTTAGACCTGGCATTGTATTAAAATTCGACCTGGCATTCAAATTCTCTTACTACTAGTGGTTGGACCCCTTCCAAATGAATTTTGATTTTGACCAGTATAAATTATTACGACCCACAATAGTTTGGTTGGGCATAAAAATTTAAATTGGCCCCTTTTTATAAATCGTTCATTGCAAAAAATTAAAATTTTGGCTCCCTTTAAAATTTCAAAATGTTGCCAAATGATTCAGCTCACACTCTCCGGACAGTGGACTTGACGACACATATCCACTACGGCCTTCGAAAATCTGTAATTAAAACCCTCGGTCTTTTTTTGAATTTGATCTGCAGTAAAGCCCTCGAACCTGGTTTTACGGGTAATCTGAGAGGTAAACCCTCAGGCTAGCAAGATCACCAGCTTTGATACCACTATAATATCCCCAAATGGGATATTTCACTGAATTTGCCTAAATTTACTTATATCACAAAATATGCCATAAATTCAACATTTATTTAACAAAAGATTGCCATGTAAAATTAAACACATAAAATACTGCAATCCAATACCACATAGAACAGGAAGAATCTTAGCTTTATTATAAATAACGAAAGGGGTTTACATATAGGTCTGACCCAGAAAGAGCTGAGATAGGAAACTGGCCACCAAGATGAGCTGCTGCACTACGCTGGCCTCCAAAACTGACCGCTGCACTCTCCCTCCGGCAACAGCTACCACTGAACCCACTGACGCACTTGTTGAAGATCTGAATGATCCTCACTCCAATATCCCTGAAGCTCTGCGAAACTCCTGAATGAAGTCTCCTCAAAGAGAGTTGGGTTTTCGTCCAACACTCATAAATCACTCGAGGGTTTCCGTCTTGGGGCTACGGTTGAAGTAGAGAACCACGTTCTCAAAACCTCTCATACACAAGAAAATGATCTACTTCAAAGATATCTCCCAATGGCCTCCTCCCTTTCTTTTATAGATCCCTTGGAGCCTTCTAGAGCATTATTTTATTACTATTTTATTCATGGAGCACTTTTCCCTTTTATTAAAATATTCCTTTTTAATGCAGAAAAGGGTAAATTGGCTACCATGCCTCCTCCGGTCACTGAAATCTGTTGCTAACTGTCCCACCATGTAGGTATCCTCGTCCCGGTTCCAATGAGCTATTACACTAAGGTGTTCCATCATGTATTCCTCCCGGAATGCCACCTTGAGCATAATCAGCTGAGTTAAGCCCATAAATAACTCAAATTTCCGAAAGTTATCGGAATGCATCGGAACGAAAGCCAAACTGCTCGGATGATGGAGTATATCAAGCGAATGCCTCCGGACACCATGAAAACTCCTCAAAACTCCTCCGAAAAGCTCCTGAGCCCACTGATAGCACCAATTTGTCAAGGTTGCAAACATTGCGATCGGGATTAAATCGGCGAGGGGAAAAAATCAGAAAAAATCGTAAAAATCGGGAAAACATCAGTAAAAATCGGGAAAAAATCGGCACATACAAAAATATTCATTTTTTTTCAATTTTTTTAATATCTAAAGCATCTACAGCATAAAATAAATGCATTGACACATAAATATGAAAAAAAACTAATATATAAGATGTGTAATATCATGTCTAGTGCTACATCACACGTAAAACTGAATCCTGTCCTGAATACTAAGTCCCGAGTCTCAAGAGTCAAATCAGCCTCAAAATATCAACAAAAAATATAATAATGTATCTCATATCATGAGTCATAATGTCATATACAAAGGAATGTCAATGCACCATATAACCTATGGTCCTATACTACTAATTTCCTCTGCCCCTCTTGCGAGAAAATACAACAGCTTTGCCTTTCTCTCTAGATGAAGCAGCTGGCGGGACTGGCAATGGGCTCTGTCGTGCTCTAGAAGTAGAAACTGAAGCACCAGAACGGGAACCAGAAGCACTAGGAGCTAAAGGAGGCAGACCACGTCCTCTACCGGTAGTAGTGGTAGGTGGTGTCACCTCCTCCTGCTCCTCCTCCTCCTCTTGCGGCTGCTCCTCCTCCTCATCCTCATCCTCCTCCTCCTCCACTACCTCCTGCTCTATTCAATCAGGGGCTGACTCCATGATAGGCCTCTCAGCCTCAACCCTCCATTCAGCAGTGGTGTCAATCGCATCTAAAGAGATGGCCTCCATATCAGGGGTTCTCTCAAGTTGTCTCACCCACAATCTAAGATTGTAGTAGACGTAAACCATGTCATTGAGCCGTTGGGCCTCCAATCTGTACAAGGGTCATAAATTAATAAATTAAATATTTAAAAAAAAATATTTAATGAATTCAAAAAATCAGTTGGAATAATTTAAGTTTTTTACCTGTTGCGCCTTTTTGTGTGTATTTTATCAAATACACTCCAGTTGCGCTCGCATCCTGAAGCGTTACATGTTTGGCTGAGTATTCTAATGGCAAGTTTTTGGAGTTTTGGTAATCTGCCACCGTAGCTCCTCCACCATGCATCTACAAGTTACAAGTTACAACAAATAAGATAAACTTATAAAGTTACAAACATAAGAAAATTTTAAAATAATGAAAATCTTACCTGGCATTTTAGTAGTCCTATCCTGGACAGCCATGTCGAAGCTCAAGGTGCCACCTGCCATTCTGTATACCTCCATCTCTTTGGATATCTCTGCATGTTCTGATGGATTTGGCACCATCTTCTGAACACAAGTGAAAAAGCCATCCATGACCTCAACATCAAATTGGAAGCCACATGAATAAGAAAATGCGGGGTTCAGGAAGACCCCTGCAGCATGAATGGGACGATGGAGTGTGTTGTTCCATCGATCATCAATCACTTCCCATAAAAGAAGTTGTCTTTGAAACCCCTCATCACCCTTATCATCATAATAGCTGCGAACAACTTCTTTGGCCCTATCCATGGCCTCATACAAGTAGCCCATTGCGGGCTTGTCTCCATCCACCAATCTAAGAACCTTTACCAAAGGTTCAGTAATGCTGCACACCTCTTCCACTCCAGCCCAGAAACTTTCCTGATATGACACCAACCTGCAGGTGGCCTCTCCCTCTGATTTGCGGCTAATAGTCAAAGCACGCCACTCATCTGAAAGAAACATTCTCTTCAAATCCGACTTAGAATTCAAGAGAGATTGAAGAGATATGAAACTAGTGGCAAATCGTGTAATAGCATGCCGCACCAACTCCTTCTTGTTGGTGAATGTCCTCATCAAATGACGCACATATGCATGATTATATATAAATTTTGTGATTCTCTTTGATGATTCTACAATCTCTTTGACAAAATCAATCTTTCCGATGTCCTCCAACATCAAATCAAGGCAATGTGCAGCACAAGGTGTCCAAAATATGCTCGGATACCTCTCCATAAGCATCTTGCCAGCAGAAACATAGTTTGCAGCGTTGTCTGTTATGATTTGGACAACATTTTGGGGCCCAACCTCCAGAATGAACACATCTAATAAATCACATAATAATCTTGCATCTTTGACATATGCAGATGCATCAACAGATTTCATAAACATTGTCCCCTTGGGACAACTGATGAAGAAGTTAATAAGGGTCCTACCCCTTTGATTAGTCCAACCATCTGACATCACAGTGCGTCCTGTGACTTCCCATGATGCCCTTAACTCTTCCAATCTCTTGGTGCAGTCAGCTTTCTCATTTTGCAGAATGCGCCCTCTAAGGTCATTATATGAAGGGGCTTTGTCCTGGGCCAACAACAGCGATAGCATCAATCGTAGCCTGATAAAATGGATTGTTCCTGGCAACACTGAAAGGAATATCACTCCAAAGAAACAGTTTGCCCAACAACTTATCAGCTTCTTCCTTCTCCTTTTTTTAAATAAGGGAGGAGATAGATGGCTGTGCCCCGGGAGTGGTTCTAGGAGCAAAAAATGAGGAGGTAGTTACGGGGCTGCCTGTAGAAGAGGCTGATGCTGAAGAGCCACTACCACTCTCACGGTCAACTCCAAACCTTGATATTTGACTCTTCAGAGCTGCTTTGCTGAGTTTAGTGGTTTCTATTTCTCCCAATGAGTTCATGGCTCTTCTGATTATTTCTGGATTGGTGTTTGTGCAAGGGCCTACTTCATGCCCAGGAATTTGTGCCAGGTGGTATTTCAACCTGTATACCCCCCCTGTCATATGATGACCACATAATTTGCAAGTCAAGTTTGATCGGTCAAACCCCTGATCAGGTTCACCAAATTCTCATAAAGGATCTAATTTCCTTGGCATGTTGGAAACTTTGAACTTTGAATGTTGAAATTTGAACCTAGGGCACAATAAAAATTGCAAGTTATAAATAAAATTAAAAAAAATTACAATTTTACATACGACATTTTGATTTTTTTTCACAAAAAAAAAATCTCAACTCAATGCAAAAATAATGGGAAAAAATACATGTTTAAACACAAGCAAAAATAATGGGAAGAAACTAAGAGCACAAGAAGAAATATAAAAAACAAAATTTAACAAACAATTTTTTGCATTTTTGACCAAAATAAATCCTCTCCTTTCCAAAAAAAAAAAAACCAAATGCAATCACAAATGATGAAAAATACATGGGTAATAGAAACCCATGGAAGAACAAGAAAAAAACAAAAAAAAAGGGTCAAATTTGATGCCCATACCTGGAAAAAACATTTTTCCGGAGACACTTGGTCCAAATTCGATTTTTGTTCGCTTGGCTTGCAAGAAATTCTTCACTTTTGTCCAATCTTGGGCTTGTAGATCACGTATCTCCCTCCTTGGCTCTCCTCCTTCACTCCTTAGCTCTCATAACCAAACCTGTCCATGTGAAAATGAAAAAAAAAACATCAAAATCGCAAACCTGTCCATGTGAAAATGAAAAAAAAAACATCAAAATCGCATTTTAACCGCACTGTTTTAGTAGCCACGATTTTTTCGCATCGAATCGCGATTTTTTGCCGATCGGCGATTTTTTCAAAAAATCTGGAAAACATAGCCGATAAAATTGCCGGTCGGAAAAAATCGCGATTAAATCGCGATGTTTGCTTCCTTGCAATCTGTACATGTGACCTGTCTGCTCCTAACTCTGGAAGTCCCTCCTAGCCCTGTCATGGGTGATACCAAAAAAAGGAATATTACACCTTCAAACAAGGCCGCAAACATTTCAACCTTCTAGCTCTTTCCTTGGCTTTTCTTAGTTTTCTGCGGCAAGCTTCAGGGGTACTTTCGTTCTTCACCGAGCTCTTCTCTTGTGATGTGAATAGATCGAAGATTGCTTTTCAACATGAGTTTGGGCTTTGTCTTCTCTTCAACTTCGATACCATGTTATTTTTAGAACATGTTCTATGCCATTTCAGATTAGGGCAATACTGAAGCAGATAGAACATACTAATAGATCGATGGAAGACAAGCCAAAACATAGATAATGAATGGTGGCATTACGACGATCAACATGATGTTTCTATCAGCAAAAGTCTCCAATAATTCAGCCAAGCGTGTTACACATAACCCTAGAACAACCCAAACGGTCAGCACTCCAGCAACACGTTAAAGACCAAGAACATAAACACCGCCATCAAGATGATGATCGAGATGATCTTTAGATCAATCTTATACCTCTTCGAAAGAGGAATCCAATAAAAATATTGGGATCGTTATCTGAGCAGCACAACCCGGAGTTTGGACCTAGTTGTCCAATTTTAACACCTCCTTCACGTTGTGTATACCCTCGGTCTCTTTCTGAGATATGAGAGATCTAGAAGCAACCTTAAGACCGAACTGTGTAGATCATATTGCCACGCAGACTTGTCTCCTTTTTAGCCTCTTCTCCTCGCAGATTATCCTCTACTCCTCGAACTGTACTTCTCACTTCATTTCAGAGTTTATTCGAATTACGATGATACTACAATGAGGCTACATCATACTTTATATATAGTGACCGTCTTCTAGCTATTAGGCCGACATGAAGATAGGTGTGTAGGCCGACTTCTTCAAGGGGAATTTACGTCATCCTTAAGCCGACTTCCAGGAGCATATTTGACAAGGTCTTGGAGCATATACTTTACATCAATAATTTGTCTTTTACAAGTGTAACATCACTTCATATACATGCCTCTTTTTTACATTTATGACAAGATGGCAAACCCCTAAAGACATCAAGAAGAAGTCTTTGACCTATAATAAAAACTCCTTGCTCATGAAACCCATGAAGCAAGTATTTACAAAATACATTTTATTATTTGTCTTCTTCATTACATAAATTCATAATTACTAGTCATTATGAAGACCGAATCTAGTTACACTTTACAACAGATTCTTCACGACTCTCAATATCTTCTGCAACAAGCCCCGACAATATGTTCACCTTCAACACTACCCTAAAACAATCTCCAAGGCACTCAGCTCATCAATGATAACTTTGTCTTCTCAAAAGGTGTCACCACTGCTCTTCATGTCACACAAACACTTTCTCCAAGGTCACTCTATGAGGGCTTCAACAAGGTCTCCAAGAATATCTTCAAGCCAACTTCTGAAAGGTGTTCTTCAACAATGCTTGCCCAACAGGATATTTCTCCACAAGCTCCTCAATAGGTACTCTAATGATGTCTTCAAAATTGTTTTTAAGATGCTTCAGCAAGGGTGCTCCAAAATAGGTCAATCTTGTTCCAAAGAACACAGGAGGAGGGATTGCTGTAAATCTGGCCTCAAACTCTCTTATTCAATATGCATAATAGTTCTTCTAAGTCTTACTTCAAGAGTGTTACTAGGTTGTCTCAAAAATGCGAAATAGACTGCTATTTAAGACTGGTCTTATGCTTCAATTTTGTACAACTCTACTCACAAGAGGCTACTATAAATGTCCTCAGACTTGCTGCAACAATTTTTCTTCTAGGCTCTTCAAAGTCTGATTCAAAAGGCTGAACAAAAAATGCGCCAAGAGACTGAGATAAGACTACTCCAACTTTGAGAAGATAAGTTCACAAAAAGATTGCCACAAGTTTGAAATGTGCAACAGATGTTAAGGTTTGAGCTTCTCAAATGCTATAGATTTGGCCTTCTTCCTCAAATACTATAGGTCTGAGTGAGGTCTTCACATTTTCAAGCTTCAAAAATGGTCTTCTCTGCTCCACAGGCCGAGGTATTCAATCACAGGACCGAGACCTTTTAAATGGTGACTGTTCAATGTATCACTGCACCTGCCACAAGGTCTGAGCCTTTAAATGGTGACTGCCACAACACAGGTCTGAAACAAGGCTTCACAGTCCACTAATCCAAGCCTGTTTAGGTGACTGTGTAAGGTTCCATGTCCTCATTTCTTCAGGCCCGAAGTATAAGGACTGTTCCTTACTGCTCACAGTTTTAAGCACTTCCCACAGGTGAATTCTACAGGGCTGTCTGAGATCCGAGCCTCTTACAAAAGGCAGCAAGTCTGAGGTTGAATTTAGGTGATGACCTACAGGTCTACACAAGAAATCTGAGTTTTCTTTTCTGGTCAATAGACTGGGGTAAGTCCATGCCTTGAATTGTATTATATATGTTCCAGATCTGCTTTAGTACTCCTCAGATTTGGCCTATAATCTCCTTGGATCTGTGCCTGAAATCTCCTCGGATTTGTCCTCGATTGGACTGCAAAGCAGGTATCCACAGTTCAGCAGGATTTTATTATTATTCAAGGTAAAGGGCCATTAAAGGCTCAATACAATGATATGTGGTTTAATGGTAAGTTTTGCTGGGTGAAACTAACGAGACCAAGGTTCAAATCTCATTGAGTATATGGCCTGCTATGATCTCAGCTCAAGGAGTAGGCTCCCCCTCTTCCGTGGGGTCTCGGCTCTTGCTAAATCATAAGATTCGGTATATCTGGCTTGCAGGTTGCTGGATATACTCTTGGTGTTATAAGGCAGCCACGAGGATTGATCCTGGGACCTCCCTTAGATTAGTCTAAAGAGTTACCGATTCACCATGGTAAAAAAAAAGGTCATTCAAGGCTTGACAATAATGGACCTTAGTATTAGGGCTTCCGTCATCATGAGTCAAGATATAAAGGTGGTTTTACGGCTTCAAGAACAAGGACGTAAACATGGTTTTAAGGCTTCTTGATCAAGAGCAAGGACATCATATTAGGGCTTCTTAATAAAGGCTCCAAGTGACCTTGATTCATAATATACATGAGGCATATAGGGTATGCACATAGGATTAGGGTTTCACACCTTAGGGTTTGCTTCAACACAACTAGGGTTTTTCTAGTGGTAGGGAAATATCTCAAAAGTTAGGACATATATGACAAGAATATTTGCCATCACAAACAATGCCATATTGACATCAATGACAACCTTGACCAACAAAGTTGTAGCAACTACTTTCTCATCCAAGGCCGGGATCTTCCTCCACACAAAATCCCATTAGTGACAACCTAAGTCACCAGGTTCGTGTTCGTGTTCGAGTTTGACGACATTGAAATTCGAATAAAGTTTGACACCTAAAATTTTGCCGATAAAGTTCGGCATAAAATTCGACATATAGAAATTTGAATATATATATATATATAAAACAATTTTAAGCATGTTGAAAGATAAATATGATGCACATAATTAAATAAGCATGTAAATTTTCAAAGTGCATAATGCACATTGCAAACACATAGGATAATTGCTCAACATTTACATCATTTCCACATATAAACCATGAAAGTGAGTGCCAAATTGCCAATAAAGAACCAAATTCAGTCTTCCATACATAGTAAACAAGGTGAGAAATTCATCATAGACATTAGAAGTAGCTAATAGAGTCTAGCACCCATAAGAATATCAAATTCAGCTAAACGAACAAAATATATAAACTTTAAGATGCTGGAGAAGAATGAAGATCTCTGAATGGCATTGATCATTTATTCCCCCTGCTACTAGATTTATGCTTGCAACCCAAATCCAAACTTGAAATCTAAAGCAAAGTTGAGAATGAATTTTCTTCATTTGATTATGCATGTGATCTCACCCATTGGTAATGCCTTCATTAAATGAAGTTAATCCAAAAACGTGCATGAAAAAGGTCATAAATTTAGCATCCCTTTTTGCAGAAAATAAACCACCATAATAGTAAGAAAAGCATAATAAATCAAACAAAAAGACAAATCCCTTCTCTCTGTGTCTGCTTGCTAAAACAAGCCTAACAGCTAAACTTAACAAAATCTAAAACAACAAAACCTAATAGCTAAACGAACAAAATTGAATTTTTGCCCGAATTTCAAAAAAAATTCGTTGATGTTCGGCTTGAAGTTCGGCGAACAAATTCGAATTTGTTCGAATTCGATTCAAATTCGGCAAATTTCGAACTTCAACCATTAAGTTCACCGAACCCAGTGACTAAGGTGACAACCATTAACAAGCAGCCTTAACCATTTAGTAAAGTGTGGCATAGCAGAGAAAAATCTTGTACAAGAGCTCAAATTTACAATCATTTTCCCTAACAAAGCTTGCAAGAGCATCCTTAATGACCCATTGAGAGCTCATCAAGTCCTTGTACAAATCTCCTCTGATGCTTGTCTTTTGAATCCTCTATGCAGAAACAAGAATGTTCTGTTTCACGTGCTAATTCGTCTTCTTCTTACTGGGCACACCCTTCTTGTTGTCGTGCAACAAACTTTCCATTGGTAGTAGAGTGCCTAAAAGTAAAAGTTTGAGCATGACTTTGCACAATTTCTATGTAGCTAAAATCCCCTTGTCTTCCTGTTTCTCATCTATTGAGTTCAACCTGGCTACAGAGTTCCTCACCATGATGGTTGTTTGTGTAATATTCTAAATTGAAAATTGACAACAAATAACATAAACATGTATAAGGAACAACAACCATAAACAGATACTGCACATGCATATCAAAACACCAGGAAAATAAAGCAGAACAACTAAGCCATTTTATTAATCTTGATAATGATGAGTACAATGAGTAAGGAAAATGGAACCTGGCTTGCTAGTGCAAGCTATGCAAAACCCATGTGACACAACTCTGATCTAGAGGAAATATTGGCCCAAACTGGTACTACGCACTATCCAGGAAATTACTGTTGCTGCGGCTAGAATGGGACTGAAGATTTTGCTCTAGAGAGTGCCTGGATCATGCTAAAATTGCAGCCATGAGCTCCACTCCTCATAACCAAAAATACCTAGAAAGGGTTTGGTCCAACTCCAAGCCAAAACTGAACCCACAAAGTGATGTAAATTTATTAGCTAACCAACAATATGCCCTGCTATAAGAATGAGGATTTCGAGCTCAAATATCTTTTGGAAAATTCTATAAAATTAGTCGTAGACTCCTCTCAATAAACCCACAAAAACCCAGATAGGATTTGGGTTGAATCCACCGACCCTTAATGACCCCTAACAAGTGTGAATTGCCCAATCTGGCTAGAATTATGCCCAAATCTACCAAGAGAAATTTCTCCCAGCTCTTGCAAAATTCTCCACTGAGAAATACCTCCTATCTCTCGCTCTTATCTCTCTCAACTCCACTTCTTTAAACCCCTATGCAACACTTGGCCAATAGCTTATGCACCTTTGCCAACAGATAGAAAAATCGACCCAGGAAATAGCCTCCAATCGAGCTTGGAAAATCGTTGTCCAAATTCCGGACTAAGAATAAGAAAAATCCCTGCAAAATCTCGGAGCCTCTAACCCACACTTGCTCCGACAATGTGCTCCACAAAATACGTCTGTGCCCAAGAAAAATCCACTACTGAATAAACTCCTACAATGATGTCCAATGGAAGCTCTGAATTGAGCTCCCCAAATTGCCTCACTAGGGAGACACTCGAAGTTCTTCGAAATGAGGGTGGAATTCCGCTTGGAATTCTAGGTGCTAAACAACACTCTGGACCTCGTGCTGAACAATTCCATGAGAAGATGAAATATGAAGTGCAATAGCAAAAAAGATAATCCACAAAATGAGACCATCGTCCTTTTATAATTTCTCCTCATGCATCTAGACTCCTTTTTTAATATTATTTTTTTAGTTGGGCCATTCTCCACTAAGTCACTTTTGCTGCCATTTAATAAAATAATAATTTATCGCTATTCTCCAATAAAATAATGCTAGCCACCTTTCTCCAATAATATTTTCCCCTTTTTAATTAATATTGCTAAAATTGGGCAAAATTCCTAGTGACTCCCATACTCACAAAATTGGCGATATTACAGTACTCCTCGCCAAAAATTGCTTGTCCTTGAGTAATGCTTGAACAAGTGCTCCCTCTCTCTGCTGACCCAAACTATCACTGCAAACAATATCGGGGTCCCAAATGTGCCACTGAATCACCTTGAATTTGTGCACCATCCTGTCATAAATGAATTCCTCGATACTAGTGTCCCATGCTAATCTCAAAAGGATGCCACCATGTCGATGCTGCACCACTCTGATTACATCTGATTGTCCATTATGTACATACCATATCCTCCTCTCCTAGAACCCAATGGTGAAATACTAATAAAGGCCAAATACATTCTGCCAAAGCATCTCCATGATGCCAAAGCCTACCCATCCAAAGCTAACCCCGAACCTGTGCAACATTAGGGAAATCCTACCTTGCCATACGATGAAGGCAGCTATGAACCCCCATGTATCAACCCAAGAGTGAACAAGATCACTCTCTGCCATGACTCTGCTCATCACGAGACAGAGTGATCTATCAACCAACTGCAGCATAGCTCTGACAACTGCTGGAATCCATCCATGTCTTGTCTCTAGTCCTTGCATGCAATCAATATAAAGGCTCCATATATCATGAACTAATCTGATGCATGCTAAACTACCCTATGCTTTCACTACGTAGTACTGATGACCGCTGGAAAGCACATGTGCCAAATAACTACCCCCTGAATGCAACCAATAGATGGGTATCTGATACTCGCAATCGACTTAGTGTATGTGGATCCATGATGCTACTGCCAACCATCACCACTAAGTCTGCCATCCACCATCTTGATAATGTGGCAATACAATGTCTGGAGCCCGGACACCCATTGGAAAACTGCCTTAGTCATACATGGTATTCTATGCTTATGCAGGATCTTGACATGCCATGTGGAAAGAGTGGCACATGTCTCCCCTGTGACCAACTCCCTAGGTGTAGGCTCAGTGATGAATAATATGCCACCCATGCAAAAGATCACCTCATCCCCCAGCCTGTGCCTGTCAACTCCTGCACTGACCTTGCTACTCCACTAGAGAATATCTATCGTGCCCTTGAGGCATTCAATCTCATAACGTCGTCTCAAGAAAGTCGCCCAAGTCCTACTATCCACACTGTGGGTCTGAATCGAACACAACAAGGCTCCCCTCAACTGCAGGTAGTGCCAACGATTGGAAGATGGGTGGGTTCTGATGGGTATGATCAAGAACCCATGTGGACGCTCCAGACCCGTCCCGTGATCGATCCGCTCTCCCAACCTCGGTATGTCCATCCCAATGGCATGCCTGACATCCTCATCAAGGAATCTCCCTGTTAGTAGCACTCCCTCAGTCTGTAGTGCAACCCTGCACACGATTGCATATAACCATATATCCTCGTGTCCCCTGGCATACAGTTGCACCCCGTCGCACATCTCTGTGCATTACTAAACCTTGTTACATGCTGTTGCATCATCCGAGATCAATTGGTATCTCTCTCGTATCGATGTGTCTGTCACTCTATGAGGTAATGCACTGTGACGTGAAACACTCCTACACCACAATGCAACCTACACACCACTACGCACCACTGCACACCTTCGTGCTCCTATTCATACTACTGTGCATTTCTGCATACCCCTATACACCCTTGGATATCAAGGTCTAAGACAGAGTCCATAGGCATCATCCTGCATCCTGTCAAGGTCGTTATCTCCACTATCACACCTCCATAGCCTCGGATGAGTGGACCTTTCCTCCTGATCCTCTCATAGAGTTCTGACAGGAAAACCTCCCCAAGTGCCAGAGGCAATGTCAGTAAGGTGCTGCTTCTCTGTGACCTCTGCACCCCACACATTCGTAAAAATTCCTCATCCTCATAAATGCTCTGTCTGGTGGCTGACTTATGCCACCTCCTCCGATAAGCCCCTACCAGAGTGTGTTGATCCTGCTATGACCCCATGTTCGACCAGGAACTCTGATGGAAATCTGAAAGTGTGTGTACTCAAGCACTGGATCCATCACAAAGTTGCTGCTATCACCAACCAAATCCCTGATGTGATGGGGGATCCCACCTGGATCCCAATAATAATATGGCCTTGGAGCCCCTCTGGTAACCCACAACCCTTGCGAAACTATGGCTAGGGATATATCCCGACACCTGACCCACTCCACCGGGTACCAACTAAGAATCTCTCGCCATCCAACCCCAAGAGAGTATTTGAATGCACAAACTCCTGTACATAGATCAAGCCCTCCATCCTGTGAATGTTGTACCTTGTGCAGCTCATTTGCCTCATCTCACCATATTGGTCAACTCATAAAATCTATCGAGGTGACTCTGCCACTCCGTCTCCAATGTGCAGAGGCAACCTACTAGTGCTACAAGCCCCATCTATGTATGTCTGAAGAGGCTTGCTTTGACGCTCCAATGTGTACTCTAACTGTACCATTAAGGAATCCAATTGTTCCCCAACGCGAGTCAGTTTGGTTGCTGCCTCGATACAAACTACTCTCATTCCTTCCAACTCCGCATTCTGCTTCAAAATGGCCTCTTGTACTGTCGTGGCCTTCTTTTTTGATGCTAGAAGGCTGGGCTGGAACTGATGAAATTGCTGTGGGCGGCTCTCATCTATGAACTTAGTCACAGCACTGGACCCCTTTGTGTCTTCTGGCACCTTGTTAATGGAAGATTGTCTCTAGGCAGCTCATCAATCTGCCGTGGGCAATCATTGTCTGAAAACTCGGTCATAGCGCTGGGTACCTCATCAACTATCGACACCTCATCTGTAGGTGGCACCTTCTCAACAGATGGCCCTCTGAGTGTATGCTCTACTCTCTCCACTAAGGTGTCAGCCAGAGCTAGAAAGGGGATCTCCAACAAGGGTGACTCTCGCATCTCACTGGGTATATCTACATGCTCCTCACACTCTTGCGTGTCCTCTGCCTCATGTTGGACCTCCTCCTCAGGGTCCTCATATCTAAATCCAGGTTTCCACCAGCAAAAACGTCCCCTAGTCTCACCCTCTAATTGTCCTATCTGCTCCCTCTATGGGGGTTTGATGTCCGCCAGGTCAAATCTCTTTATGAGCCTTCGTGTGACTTTGTGTAGGATGTAATACTTGCATGATCCAAAGGGATCAACCCTCGATACCACCACTCCATAGCATCTCCATCCAAGTGCAAAGTGCCACATTTAATAGCATCCACCTCTCTCATGGGGTTTAGTCGGAAGTATGTGTTCAATTCGCGCACCCACTTTCTAATAGAACTCCTAGTTGAACTATCAAAGTGGGTGAGGGTCATTTTTCCCTCAATCCTACTCAACTGGGCCCATAGTTCTTTTAGTTTCTCATTGTTTTTGTTGAATCCCTCCCAGAGTTCCAACGTACTTACTGTCCCTTTAGCCATGGGTTTGTCTATGGTTTCACCCGTGACAATGCATACATGCCTAAATCTTCAATGATCTTGCTGGCTACACGACAACTAGCCAAGATCATACTCTGATACCACTGTAATATTTCAAATTGAAAATTTACAGCAAATAACAGAATCATGTACAAGGAACAACAACCATAAACAAATTTCACACATGCATATCAAAACACCAGGAAAATAAAGTTGAACAGTTGAGCCATTTCATTAATCTCAAGAATGACGAGTATGGAAAATGGAACCTAGCTTGCTACTGCATGCTATGCAAAGCCTAGGTGAGACAACACTGATCTGGAGGAAATACTGGCCCAAACTGGTACTACGCATTATCTAGGAAATTACTGTTATTGCTGCTAGAATGGGACTAAAGATTTTTCTCTAGAGAGTGCTTGGATCACCTTGAAATTGCAGCCATGAGCTCCACTCCTCATACGCAAAATACTCAGAAAGGGTTTGGTCCAACTCCAAGCCAAAATTGAACCCACAAAGTGATGCAAATTTACCAGTTAATTAGCAATATGACCTGCTATAAGAATGAGGATTTCGGGCCCGAATATCGCATGGAAAATTCGTAAAATGAGTCAGAGACTTATCTCAATAAACCCACAAAAACCCAGAAAGGGTTTGGGCTGAATCCACCGACTTCCGGTGACCCCTAACAAGTGTGAATTGCCTAATCTGGCCAGAGAACGCCCCACAATTTTGATACTACTGAATTATGCCCAAATCTACCACGAGAAATTTCTCCCAGCTCCAGCTAAATTCTCCATTGAGAAATACCTCCTATCTCCAAACCTTATCTCTCCGGACTCCACTTCTCTAAACTCTTGCGCAACACTTGGTCAATAGCTTCTACGCCTTTGCCAAAAGATAGAAAAATTGACCCAGGTAATAGCCTCCCATCTAGCTCGGGAAATTGCTATCCAAACTCTGGTCTAACAATAAGAAAATTCCTTGCAAAATCTTGGAGGCTCTAATCCACAAAATACCTCTATGCCCAAGAAAAAAGCACTACTGAATAAACAGCTGCAATGATGTCCAATGGAAGCTCTGAATTGAGCTCCCCAAATTGCCTTACTAGGGAGACACTCGAAGTTCTCCTAAATGAGGGTGGAATTATGGGTGCTAAACAACACTCTAGTCCTCACGAGGGAGACACTCGAAGTTCTTCGAAATGAGGGTGGAATTTTGCTTGGAATTCCAGGTGCTAAACAACACTCTGGACCTTGTGCTAAACAATTCCAAGAGAAGATGAAATATGAAGTGTAATAGCAAAAAAGATAATCCACAAAATGAGTCCATCCTCCTTTTATAATTTATCTTCATGCTTCTAGACTCCTTTTTAAATATTATTTTATTAGTGGGGGCCATTTTCCACTAAGTCACTTTTGCCACTATTTAATAAAATAATAATTTGTCGCTATTCTTCAATAAAATAATACTAGCCACCTTTCTCCAATAATATTTGCTCCTTTTTAATTAATATTGCTAAAATTGGGCAAAATTCCTTAGTGACTCCCATGCTCACAAAATTGGGGATATTACAGTCTGCCACCTAATCCCATGTACCCTCAAGACTCCACTATGATTTCCAGTCAATGTGGTTCAATGCTCAAAATTTTTGTAAAAGTTTTAGATTAATCTAGATTTTTTGAAAGATGACAAACACTGAAAATATCATTTTTTCACTAAACTGATTTCATATACACACAATTGAGTCTTTGATGCCACTAAAAAGTATCATTGTTAGTTCCTTCAACATTGATGTGATTATGTCCACAGTGATTATCAATGTCTGCTTTCTTCAAATATGGTGATATTGTGTGTGTGAATAACAATGAGTGCAAGGTAAAGTATATCTGGATTGCAATAATAGCTGATTTTCTTCACACATCCCATAGATTCTCCTGGAGATCTTCCATTGACAACATTGGGTAAAGGACTTTCAGAGTTTCTCAAGAGGATTTATTTCCAGCTAGTTTGAAGATATAAATTCTGCTTTGCCATTTTCAGAAAATCGATCCACTAGGCCTAAGTATGTCTTCAATGTTCTCATGTTGAGACTTTAGGTTGAACAGTAGACTTGGATCCCTGCCCATAAGATATTCAGGTTTAAATGCTATTCAATAACCCCTGGGGGACCTAATCATTACAGACAGTAGGTAGGGGCATCAGGCAACCTGCCAAAGTATTATATCCTCCAGATGTTTTTAGTCTGAAAAATATTTGGGCAGTTGTCAAGGCCCATTCATGCTTCTATAGTTTAGAACTACGATATGCTGGATTTATTATGGTATTTTTGGCCATGTCTGCTGTAGGAGGTAATCTATTCTTCTCCCAGTACTGTCTTATTTTCTCCTTTTTGCATTGATATTCTGTTGTTATGTTTGTTCGAAATCATTATTTTCTAAAAATCGTTTACTAAGTAAAAACAAACTTTCATATAAGAATTTTTACTGGTGCAGGTTTTTGAAAGCCAGGAAATTTGATATTGAAAAAACAGTCCACATGTGGGCAGAGATGCTGAATTGGAGAAAGGAATATGGTGCTGATACTATTGAGGAGGTAAGCGTGTTTGTTTTACATTGATGATGGAAGTTCAAAAACTACATCCTGGTATGTGTATGTATATAATTTGGTACAAATTTCTGTTCCAGGACTTTGATTACAAAGAGCTGGATGAAGTTTTATGCTACTATCCACATGGTTATCATGGAGTAGACAAGGACGGCAGGCCAGTTTATATTGAGAGATTGGGAAAAGTTGACCCAAACAAACTTTTACATGTTACAACTCTTGATCGATACATGAGATACCATGTGCAGGGATTTGAAAATGCTCTAAATAAAAAATTTCCTGCTTGTTCTATAGCAGCCAAAAGGCACATAGATTCAACTACTACGATATTGGATGTGCACGGTTTGGTATGATTTGGTAGTTTATTTTTAATATTTTGTTCATTTAATATATTTTTGTACTCTTTCTGCATAGATTCTTAAGGGTCTGTTCACCCTCATGTCTGGCGAGGATCCTTTTTGTTATCTTGTGCTATTTTTTGAAAGATTGCTTAATCTATTGGTTACAGGGCATGAAGAATTTTACCAAGGCTGCACGCGATCTGGTTGTGCGTATACAGAAAATTGATGGGGACAATTACCCTGAGGTATGCTTGTGTATAGATGGGTTGATGACACATGTAATCAGGAACCTTTTTCTTATATCGTTTCAAGTTGGGGAATTGTAGTTTCACAATATTCAGCATGGTCTACGTCCCATTTTATTGAACGTGCAAGTTATTTCATGCAGACCTTGCATCGGATGTTCATCATCAATGGTGGTCCAGGTTTCAAGATACTTTGGGGTACTGTAAAGAAGTTCCTTGATCCACACACAAGTGATAAGATACATGTATGTGGGGTGAAATTAATTTTATATCACGACATTGCCTATCATTTACTTTGACTCTTGCTTGATTTAAACTCAACTACTACTTGTGTAGGTACTAGGGCATAAATACCAGAGCAAGCTTTTGGAGGTCATTGATGCAAGGTATTCAGTCTTTATGGTGATTTAACTTAATAACTGATCTCACTTGAGGGCCAAGACATAGTTTGTAATTCCTTTCCTGGTTCATAAACAGTGAACTACCTGAATTTTTGGGCGGTACATGTACCTGTGCTGATGGAGGAGGTTGTCTTAGGTCTGATAAAGGACCATGGAAGGATCCAGCTATAATGAAGGTTTGTTGTTTCTTTAATGAAGTATTATAATTGGTTGGTACTTTGTTTAGGTGGCCATTTAACAATTTGTCTACTCAGATAGATGCTCATGTCCGCAAGCAAATTTTCTAGTTAATCGTGGATCATAATTTGATTGTGGGCAGTGTTCGCTTGCATCTCACATTTGCAGTTGGTGCTGAAAGGGGAGGCGATATTTGAAAAACAATTTGTGACTGTAACAGTAGATGAAGGGAAACCAACATCTTTTGGTAAACCATACTCTATGAAGGTGACATATCTGTTTCCAAGCTTGTTTTTCTTTCACTGGATGCTTTGGTGTTACCAGTTGCTTCCGTGAGTATACTTGAGCATTATTTATTGTGTTCTGGAATATCATTCCTTTTTTCAATATAGCAGGTTAGGGATGGTGATACCTCTACGGCAGAGTCAGGATCAGATGTTGAAGATGTTATTTCTCCTATAAAAGGAAGGGATGCTGGGACTGCACGATTAACTCCTGTGTATGAAGAAGTAAAACCTCTGACTTGTCCCTTGGGAAATCTGAGAACCATATGAGAAATATCTTTTTCTGAAGCAGAGTTCGATAACATACTTGAAAAACTGAAACAAGTTAGTGTAAAATTTTCACAAGTTTTGATAAACTTACAATGACGCTTGGAATGGAATCATGCCGGTACCTTGCAAAACATACATTCTGTGGAAATGTGGAACATAATGAGCAAAATAAGAATATATCCAGTTTTCCTATGGTAAGGGAAAAGACCACTCAAACAAATAGTAACAACAACAGAAAGGTAGATAGGATTCTTTTTATATGATTCTTTGTTTAGGACGAGAATGGGATTGTTGGCATGCAATTGGGGGATGATTGTTGGGTGGTTCAATAACTGCTTATTTGAGATTCCACTGGTTGAGGTCATAAGGCAAAGATAACTAGATAGGATCCTTCTTATATGATTCTTTGTTTAGGAGGAGAGTAGGATTGTTGGAATGCAATTGGGTAATTATTATTGGGTGGTTCATTAACTTCTTTGTTGGGATTCCACTGGTTGAGGTCATAATGCAAAGCTAACTATGGTTAGGTGATTTATAAAATTGAATTCATTTTGTTTAGGTTTCTTTGAATTAAGTTGATTGCCAGCACCTGAATGTATTTCCACATGAGTTGGGTGGTTCATAAACTGCTTTGCTGGGATTTCACTGGTTGAGGTGCTAACCATGGTTAGGTGGATCTAATGCATCAATCCTGAAATCCTGAAATCTACCAAGTCCGCTGCAAATTACCAAGTCCACTCTCAAACAACCTGAAACAATTAATGACAATGTTAACGATAATGTTAACTAAGATTAATGTTACCATTAACTACTAAGGTATGTATCTCATGAGGTGAATCATGGGAAATGAAAACAACAGATTTCCCCTTGTTTGCTTGATGGAAAATAGTCACAATAACTTGAGAGCTCAATCCCCTAACTTACTTTTAAAAAATGAGAGTTACGTGATCAAAATTTTTGTTATAAGGTAAAAATGATAGAGACGGTGATAATTTCCATTTTTTTGCGATTATTGCGAAAGAGAAAATTATCATGATATATAGTGGAGATATTATTGTGGAGGTTGGGTTTGGCGATATTATCACGTAAATTTTGATAATATTGCGATAAGTGCAACACTAAGAGAAATCATTTAGTTGGGAATACACACCCTCTTTTGGAATGCAATCTTAAGGTTTTGTGGTTCATTTCATGTTCATCCTTGATCCATGAGGTCCACTTTGTCTATGATGATACAATTAGAGATTGGCCATTAGAAGCAATTGTTTCTCAAGACCTAAAAATATCAAGTTTCTACGATCATGAGTGGGGTAATCATCTTCTATCTCCATGATAGCCCAGTTAAAGATTGGCCATTGGGAGATGCAATTTCTTCTTGAGACTTGGTGTCTATAGTTATTACAAGAGAATCAGGTCAAAGGGGCAGTTACACCATGATTTTGTTCATTCTCAAACAACGATGACTTCTAAAAGGTCCTGTATTCCTCAAAATATAAATAGTCTTTGTTCAATTTTAATGGAATTCATGTAATGCACCCTAGTACCACATGGAAGTTTGCTTTAGCTATTGGTGTGGCTTGTTGTTGCAACTCTATGCGATTGCTAATGATTGGTTTCCAATGATATATTGTGCAAGTGTCAACATTGGAGAATGTGAGCATTTAGAGCATCTACGTGTGTGAAGTTGAAGATGCAGTCACATTGTATCACACGTCCATTATAGATATGTGGATGTCTAAGACTGTTGGCATTATAGGTTTAATCTTCACATGTGGCTACAACACACTAATACGTATCAATAATGTTTTTGTAGCCATGGCTAAGACCATCTTTTGATCATTTATTGTAATACTATGAGGTGGATGAGGCTGACCTAGTCAAACTTGTACCTGTAGGCTCATTAACCCCTCTTAAGGATAACACCCTTCATGAGTTGCGTATAAAAACACCACATCTCTTATTTGTATTCAATCATTTTTTTATCTTCTTGATCTCTCATGTTTTGTGCTCAACGTCATGTATATCTTTGGTTTGATGTTATATAATCGTTTGTTATCTATCTTTTGACATGAGTAATGGTTTAAAGTGGTTTCCTTAAGGTATTAAGATGAATTGGTGACATGAGTGATGGTTTAAAGTGGTTTCCTTTAGGTATTATGATGAATTGGCAATCGTATGTACAAATTTGGAAGACTTCTTTTGTGGAGCCAAAAGTGGCAGTTTCTATGGTGGTCATTGTTTGGCATTACTATGTTATGACACCAATGTTCCAGTCATACCAACTTTGGATCTTTACGACATATGAGTCATCTACACATGGTAGATGAACTTCGACCAATTGAACCACCCTATGGTGTTTGTGAGGGGTGTGTGATGGGGAAATATCAGCAAGAGTCCTTTCCTAAGAATATATTGAGGTGAGCTTCTCAACAACTTTTTCTAATTCATAGTGACATTTTGTGGTACAAGGACCACCAATCCTCTTGGGGGAGCTAAGTTTGTCCCTACCTCTATTGATGTGGGATGAGAAAAGGTAGAAGGTTGTGAGTATTTGGTGGTTATGGATAGAGTAGACATCAAAGTCCACATCTTGAAATGGAATGTTGGTTCAATGGGTGCTTGAGGGGGGGGGGGCGTGAGTTAGCATGGAGAGAAAAGGAGAGCAGGGCATGGTTTGCAAAAGGAATTTGAAGGATCCAGAAGTGGTAGATACTAGATATCTGGGAGTAGGGCCTTGTTGGACAAGACATAATTTTTGATGCTCAATCCCTCACTATGGGGGAAACATGTAAATTTGTTTGATTATGGTAAATGTGGTAGGCCATTAAGGATCCAAGCTTGCATCTGATGTGAGTGTTAAAGAGTGCTAGGGAAGGGTTGTTGGATTATCTTAAGAAGACAGAGTTGGCCTTGATGAGACACTCACTCTAGTTGCTAAAGGATTCTCTTGGAAGGAAGGAGTTGACCCTATTGAGGCTTTTTCTTCATTTGTTGGAGGTTTTGATGTGAATGGGAAAGATACCCATGATTGCAATTTGTTGTGGACCTTGATATTTTAGTATGGATGGGATTTGTGTAGAATTTTATCCTTGTGATTTCAATATTTTAATGCAATTGTCTTAATCTTGTTTATCTTTGTAGGATGTCCTAAACAACTTATGATTAACATTTGAAGATTTTGACCCATAAAGGTGATAGGAATGGTGGTCTAAGGTTATGTTCCTTTAGTTTCACATGTGGTCAAACACTTAGTAGAGGGGTGGTTTGAGATATTAGGATAGTATCTTGTTTGTTTGGACTCACTAAGAATTCTAAAGGTTATATGATCTACGTTATAGCACGGAAAAAATTGTGGTGAGCCAAGATATGGAGTTTGATGAGGACTTGTGGTCCTCTAGATTACAATTATCTCCCTTATTGGCAGAAGGGCATGAGGAGGTTTTTCCAAATTTTGATTCAGAGGCAAGTGAAGAGTTAGATCTATGTATGGGGTGGGAAGATCTAAAGGAGGAATACATCCTTACCCTTTACTTAGCTCATAGGAAGCGTAGAAGGCTTACTTAGACATTGTAAGATGTATAGGAGCATGTAGGAGTGCATAGATCTTCAATGAGGGAAAGTATACCTCCTAGGAAATATATTAATCATTTTTTGCTACATTCATTTGTGAGCCATCTAGTTGTTTTGAGATGAGGTGTGATGCTTTGATTTAGGAGAATGATGTTTGGCAAGTGGTTGATTCTGTAGTCATTTGGTTCATGTGCGTGTTCGAATTCAACACTCAAAAAATTCGACAAAAAACACCACCTAAAAAAATTGATAAAGCTTGCTAATTAAATTCATATATATATATATATATATATATAGAGAGAGAGAGAGAGAGAGAGAGAGAGAGAGAGAGAGAAACTATATCGTTTATATATTTTCAATATAAACTATAATACGTATTAAATAATAATTATACTATATATATATATATATATATATATATATAAACTATTATATAACCTTTAATTATATACAACTTTATGATTAAATATTGATAAGTTTTATTTGTTAAAAATGTACTCGCTAATTTACGGGATAAAAGTTTACTTTATTGTAAAAGTTTATGAAAATTTAGTAAGATGTAGTAATATGAAGAGTTTAATACCTAGTTGGTGTTTACATGGGAATGAGAGGTGGGACAACATAAAACAAATAGAAGTGAAAAAGCAACCACAAAACCATGCTTATCAGATTTGATCTTAATTGGTCTCCCTAAGGGCCAAAATGACCTCATGATTAGAAGACCCAACAAAACACTAGAATTAAGAAAATATGCATTTATTGGGTTTCAAAATTTATAGGAGAGCTTTCGACATCCTTGTAAATTTTAGTATGCACTGCGTATTGATATACGTCTAAGGTCCTGGATTCCCAATGAGCATGTGCGGAGAACTCAAGGTGTCTTGAGTTTCAAATTCTTATGCAAACAAGTGGACTGTTCAAAATTCTTGTGCTGAATTTTTTCAAAAGTTCAACGAGTTTGATGTAGCATTTTAATATTTTCTTGAATTCAAATTTCATTCTTCAAATTTGACAAATATAGTGACTGAGGTTGTGATTCCAACACTATCGCAGATTCATATTTGCAAATGGAAGATTGAAATAATATGCATAGGAAGGGGATGGTGCGATGCCTATCTTTGGTTCTACCTTAGGGGACATTCACATTGGAGATAGCTTATTCATGCATTGTTGTATCTTGACTTGATGCTTTTTTGGTGACTTCCTTAAGAAGTTTGGAGACACTTGATGGTATTCCCCATGAGGCATGTATGGAGGGCCTTGTTGCTTGCTTGGTAGGATGATCTATTTGGAGAAGGAAGTTGAGCTCTAGGGGACACTTGACTACTTACATGGAGGCCTGTGTTCAACTCGGGGATGCTTGCGTTGAAGATTGTTATTGGTGGTGTGGTTAACCTGAAGGAGCACATGGCTTATGAGTTAGTGTTGGACCATTGGAGACCTTTGGAGATGAGCATTTGACCCTTCTCATGGACTGCATAGCTTGGAGCATGTCACATGTCACTTAAAGTTGGGTTGAAGAGTGTTAATGGAGCTTGGACCTATTTAGCGATTAATTAGTTTGCTTCTTGTGGACATTGCCCACTTTATTATTGTTGGATTCCTTCACCTACCATATATATAAAGGGAGGTTTGGTTTTTCATTCATTAATTCTATCATATCGTTAGGTAATAGAAATGTGAGAGTTAGATTGCACTTGTCTCTTTCATTGCATGCACTCATGTTGAATGTGCTAGGGTTCTCTTATTGATGCAAGTTGTAAGGTTAGGGTTTTCCCTAGGTAAACAAGAGAAACTACGGTTTGGGAGAAACCCTATATGGGCAAAGGGAGCACTTGTTCTTATGGTTCAAGAATACTAGGGTTTTTTGGCATTGGAAACCCTTGGATTAATTTTAGTGCTTGATGTGGAGGAGATAGTGGCTCTTTGGTGAAGCGACCAACATTGGTTGGGACTCGAGAGAGACTCCTAGCTAGGATTTTGTGGCTAGGCTTGTTGATTTGTATAGCTTGGGAGGTACTCCAAGCCCTAGGGTTCAGGGTTTGGAGGACAAAGCGCCACAAGGGCAACTTGTGGGCTTGGAACCCAAGTGAGGGGTTTTGCACCCATCATGATGTGGGCCAAAACCGAGATGAAGACACGACATGTGATGGATGAGGATGATAGTGCTCGATGATACAATTCCAACGCATCGAGAATTGTCTGAATTCAAGTTGTCGTTAGAGAGAAATGAATTTTTGAAGTTGACTATGTAATTATTGGTTACCAAGTTAGGTCGGCTTGGTGTAAAATAGTACCAATAGGAGTGTCACTTTAAAGGAATTCATTGGAGCCTTAAAGGCTATAAATAAGAGACATTCTGGTGTCATTTAGGCATCCATTTGTGAGTAAAATACACAAAAGGTACCTCTGAAATTTTCGGTGAAGCTAGAAGCTGCAGCAAGGAGCAAATAAACAGCTTGGAGGAGGTCTGAAACGGCGTGGAAGCTTCTGTGATTGGGCCTCAGTCCTGTAGGTGATTGTGTGTACTTTTGAAGGGCTGTTTGGCCTAATTTCAACAGCTGTTCAGGCTCGGATTTCTGGGCAGCTTAGGCCGCAGCAAGGAGAGGCAATACTCGGCTGTGTTAAGGGTCTTTTAGTGGCTGGAATATCTGCGTGGAGAGCTGGGAGCAACCTGTGGTAGGCTGCAGGCCCTAACTCCACAATCAGATCACTGCGTGGGCTGTTTTGGGGATGGGTTGACCCCTATATGACAGTGTGGAGGCAGAGGGTATTGGCAAGGGAATACCACAGGTTTTGGAGGGCTGTTTGATGGTTGGTTGATCACTGTTACATCACTGTTTGGTGCCCTAACCAGTCACTGTGGTGACAGCAGTAACAGCAGACTTGGAGCAGCAGTTGGAGGTGTATTGGGTCCGTGTTTTTGGACTAGTTTTGGATAATTTGACAACCAGCCTGTGGATGCCAATTGGAGGATCTTCCATGGTGGTGAAGATTTCATCTTAGGTGCAGATTCTGCAGTGACGAAATTGGGAGTCATAGGACTGTTGGAGGGCAGTGTGTTGGCTACCCAAAGTAGCCCTAGACAAGCTATCCTGAAGGACGAAGAGCAGCTGAAGGTTGGGTGAAGGACAGTGCTGAAGTGCAACACTCTAATGGACGAGTTGTTGCTAGCCTGGCATATTGAAGCTCGGGTGTTGGCCAACCTAGAGGAGCAGATTGGATCAGCCCAAGTACACTCTACAGAAGGACGTGCAGCAGTGTTAGGGGGCAGCCCTCCTGGAGTCTTGATGTGTAGATGCCTTGATGGACTAAGGCACTATCAGTGAGCAGTTCTGAAGTGAAGGACCGGCAGGACGAGATACAACATTGTGTTTGTCAGTGTATCTTGTATACCATAGACTGTTGTATTATTCAGATTTGGTTTAATAAACAAAGATTGGTGATTGTACATTATTGTACAATTTTGATTAAAACTGTGTATATTGTGCAGGTGTGATTTACTGCTTTGTATTTTTCCCTGTGCAATGTAGTTTATGGTTGAGATTCTTGGTTTGGTAAAGACAGTGATTTAAGACTCTAACCTAGACCCAAGGTCATGGAAATTCAACAAGGGTATGTTGTGGCTGCCCTATCTATGTTTTGGAAAGAATTGGAGAAGTCTTAGCTTGTGATAAGCCTGAAGGACTATGTCGCACCAGCTTTGAAAACTTGCTGGCATCTACTTGTAATCTTATGTATATATCAAGAACTTTCTGCTGTCTGAACCTTGTGTACTTGCAGATCCGATTTTCAGCTCATGTTTTTATGACGATTGAGTAGTTTCTAGTGCTGCTTATGCATGTTGATTTTTCATAATAGTGAGCAGATATCATTAAGGGATTTTGACAAACATATAGAAGCTATTCTGGCAGATCTGTTATATTTTCAGATCTGTTATATTTTGGAATTGTGCCGTAAGGGTTGGAAAAATATTTCCTTTGATATACAGCTGTTTGGTGTTCATATTCTTGGGCTGCCTAGTGTAATTGGTTGGACTGCTATAATTTATATATCAGATACAACCCTGAGGATGAAAGTTCACAGGAAATATGTTAAAGGGACCTCAAGATTGAGGTGAAGTTTTTGAATTTGCATTAAAAGCCATTTCTAAGAAATTTCAGACATTGTTTATTTAGCCAAAAATAAATCTTTCTAGTCAAAATGTTTAATCAATAAATAAAAACTACGAGAAATTTGTCTTGAATAAAAGATGAATATGCAAAATGCTTTGCAAGGAGTGATTGTCTTTCCAACGCTATGAGGTGACTTTCCTCAAAACATTATTGTAGGTCCAAGATAGACATGTTATTCAACAAGGACAATGCAAGAATCACCACCACCAGCCATATTGGTGTGGTTTTTGTGAACAACCAACGAACAATACTCACCAAGCATGTGAGAACTCCCTCACTGCTAACACTCACATTGGTCTAACCATTCCACCCTCAGTGTACCAAATTTGTAGGGAACCCTTCATGAATAGGCTACAATTTTGGAATAGGATTGCTAGATTGGGCTACAAAGTGATTCATGCTCTAAAGATCTTTGCTAAACTTAGGAATGCATTCCTTGGAAATCTAAGTCTCCATGGATTTAGGGATCCAACAACAATGCAACAATGTCCTTTCCATACTCATACTCCCATACAACCAACATCTTTCTCCACAATCACTAGCATGAATTTTTTCAATAGCACAAGTGTGCATTTAGCATATTGTGAGAAGCACCCTCTCAACTCTTCAACAAACATGATATGTAAGGGGCAAGAATGTGCATAGAAAGGAAATGTGTCAAAACATGAATTTCCACAAAGCATTGGGAAGATGGAATCTTGCACCTAGATGGAAGAGTTCAAAACTTAACAAATGCTCTTATTGTTGTTCTACTTTTCTCATGCATGGAGTTCTTAAGATGATGATACATGTTCAATGTTTGACTTTTCCCTTTATGCTTCTCACCTCTTGTCACAACATAATCCATCTCTTGCTTCTTAATCAAGACATAATCCATCTCTTGCTTCTTAATGTTCCATTGCAGTAATATGCTTTTCCATATCATATCATGTGACTTTCACATTAAAAGTTTAACATGTGAAGAATAACTTGTCATAAGTGGTGAACAATGGAAAAATAAAAGCATCATATCAATAATTTGTTGCTCATAGAGGAGCCTTGGCCTTGGGTATTGTGGAAATTTTTGAAACTCAAGGCGTTAATCCAAAATAAATATCTCACCTCTTTAACTAGAGGTTTCTGGGATCAGAAGCTATACAACTGGTATGGAATAACCAAAACAGAAGCAATAGTGACAATACTTGAATTCTTAGTGAGCAAAGTTCGTAGTTCACAATATTCTTCAGAACAATTGGAATACGAAGACATCCATTCAGGATAAGAATATATATATGGAATTAGTGAATAAAAGAATTGATATGAGATATGAGATGTTTTTTTTTGGTAAGTTAGTTTAATCTATATTAATTCAAAGAGAGACATTACATAGACGACAGGCTGACTTAGTAAGCTGCGCTTAGCCAATACCAACCCTCATTGCTTTCATATTAGCGCAGGTATGGGGCTACCTCCTGGGAGGAAACTAGCCCTGTAGTAGCTTCAGACAATCCAAAATTACAAGGTGTGCCTTGACACATGAAAAAAAAAGTACTATAATATGCGCTAAAATAACAAAAAACATAAAGGAGCCGTGCGAGTGTTCCAACATCATTGGTAATAGGGTCCTCCTCCTTGATGCGGCATCCGTGCTCTTGTGCTATGGATTCCTCCTCAGCAATTGGTAGGCGCAGGGGCTTTGAGGTTGGTGCGCAGACAATGGGAGCAACCGAGTACTCAGCATCCGGACCACGTGTCCAGACACCCTCCGAGTCCATGATCCATACATCAGTGTCTTCCCCCACTGTCTCTTGTACCGGAAGAGGCTTAGATTTGCGAGGATGAGGATGCTCTCCTGGTGCGCTAAGGTAGATTTCCTAGGTCCCCTTCAGCCCCTCTGAGTCTCCTGAGCTGGGCATCCTCCTCCTGGGTGCGCTTTGGGCGCTGCGATGCATCTTTGTCGTGGCTACCAGAAGAGGAGCCCTCGAAGGATTCCAAACGATTGTCTTCACCTCGTTGATAACGTCCCGGGAAGGCGCCTCGTTGGCCTCCCCTGATGGTTCTTTGGCGCAGCCGCGGAGCCATTGGGGGGGAGGAGTAGCACGGATACTTGCGCTTTAGGGGAACTCTCAACAAAGGAGTGGGGAAAGGATGTGTGCGAATGAGCCAAGTGCAATAGGGGGGTGCGCAGATTTGGTGGGGGGGGGGGGGCGGCGAGGGGGTTTGCCACTGAAAGCGCACAACCGGAGGGATCTATGATGGCAAGGAAAATCAAGGGGGAGTTCGCAGCCAGGGGGTTGCGCAACAAGGTAGGTGCCTGGAAACTTGATGCTAGAACGGGGACGCGCAGGGGGAAGGGCGCACCTCAGGTGAAAAACTCGAAGAGACTGACACAACAACAAAATAACTAAGGGGGCATGGAGAGCTCTAGAAACCAACAGGGGCAGCTTGAGGATAGCACGATGAGGAGGGACCTCGCCTTTTAAGGACCTGTGGCACGAGCGCAGATGCTGTGCATTATTGTGACATGCTCGCAGGTGCAAGCTGCAACAGTTCTCGTGGTGTGGCATGTTATTCAGGGTATGGTAGTGAATCAAATGCATCGTAGAACTCATTGTAAATGATTGCAGAGGGGAGGTTCCACACCAGGTAAAAGCTGGCGGTGCAGGTCTTCGTCAGCCCGTGCATGTGAAGAAGCCTTTTCATACGTGTGCGTCCTTTCACCCGCATCCAGGGGATATGAGATATGAGATGTTACAAATGAGGGCTCACTTATATACCTAGGTAGGTGCTGCTTCATGAATGGTCATGTCCTTAGAGACATGCCTTTTCTATTCTAATCATTATTTAATTAATCATTATTGTGATCATTACTATTATTTATACTCATATTATTTTTATATAAATTATATTCATAACATTGCCTTCCTCTTCAAAAAGCTTTGTCCTCAAAGCATATTGCTACATGGCATGTCATCTGTTTCATTGCCTTGTACTCTATTCACATCTTTCAAAATTCTTCGAGTTGTTATCTTCGATGATACAAGATGATAGGGTCCTCTCAGTGATAAACAAAATTATCGAATTGAGAAGGGATCTGAGCATCCTAAATCAATCTTTTGTGGAACTTTACAATTACTTGATAGTTGGGATAAATTGTTATCATAAGACTAGATTGTGCTGACATCATTATTCTTCATAACACAAGTATGTTGTTTCTGTTCTGAGTGATACAAATATGCAAACTAATTTAGATGTTTGCTTTTGTGGTTTAGAATGTCAATAAAAACCTCTTGTGATTTGATTTTCCCTTATCATGCGTGTAGCGATTTCGGATTTACTTTAGGTACTGATGTTGTTGAGTTGGTTACAATATTTTCACTTGGAATTTTCATTGTCTGAACTGCAACATCTAAGTGTGTTTTTCCTTCAATTGGTTTGTCATCTTCTTGAGTTTGTGTTATTGACTAGACTGATATTCGTTCCTTTTTCAACTTGGACTGTTACGTCTGAAGACTTCGATGCTTCTTTTGTGATAAGTTCTTTTAGTTTGTTTTTCAATGATTTCTTTTCATTTTTAAGTTTCTTAATTAGAGTGAGTAGACTTTGATTCTAAGAAAACCGGATTCGTCCCGACGTCCTCCCCCCGTGTGTCCCGAATCCCACGTGCTTGGGTCGAGCATGTCCAAACGCGAGGGATTCGTGGACCTAGCGAATCCGATTCTCCCAAGCAACGTGCCATGATTTTGGGACACGTTTCCCTCTCGAAAAGCGTGCCATGACTCTTTAAAATCTCGATTTGGGCTACTTTCTCTTCATTGTAATGTGTCTCTCTTGCTGTGGGTGATCGAGAGCGAGTAGCAAAGGGTTTAGGAGCATGTTTCTTGATGATATGGGTTTGGATAATAGTGTTGAGTTGACATTGGCCAACTTGGATATTAATGAGCTAGTGCTAGAGCCTCTCACTTTTGATGATGGTGATACTCTTGAGGGGTCATCCTCCACACCAACAGATGGAAAGATTACATTGGATACAAAGGAGGAGGATGTAGAGGAGAGTAATGGTGACTGTGACAATGATGATGATTGATGAGCTACCTACTACCTTGTAGTTGATTTGTATTTGCTATTTCAATTTGTCATTGGCATTCCTAGTCAAGAGTCCTTAGGACTCAGTACCTATGTAACACATTTTGATTTTGATGACTTAATGAGAAAATTGCAGTTTATTGTTAAAATCTTGTCTTTCTCGTAATTGGATCATTGTTGAATCCATCACGGTTGTATTTGTATGCATAATGTTACAAATTTACGATGTAGAATCTATATGTATATATATTTTGTTTTTTTTTTAATATAATATATAATGTGTCTTGTTCTGGGGGTTTGATTCCTCTTCCTTGATAATTACTTGTGAATTATGTTGGCTTATTTTACTTCTTTATTAGATTATCTTTCATCAAGCAATTACCAAATTATATGTGTATGAAGATCACAAGAACAAGAGGCACAAGATATAGGCACACAGCCAGGGCAAAACCCCAATGAGGGGAAAACCCAGTCAAACCCCTTCCTTCAATAGTATCACAAGACAAGACGAGATAATCCAAAATTCTTTGACCTAGACACAAACTTCCTCCAATCACCAAGTCAACCCTTCCTTCCTCTTTAGATGATAACCTTCCAGCAACTCCTTGGACCTAGAACTTCGAACTTGCAATAACAGAATTTCGACCTCTTGCAACAAAACTTTTACTTACAGTAAATCTCATATTTTCCACCCTTGCAGTTGCCCAATAACTTCGCACATGTGAAAGATAGATGGCCCAAAACTTCGATCTTGTCTTTCCCTACAATTCTCCTCCTTTTGTAACTTTACACTTTTTTGCTTCTCCTTCTTGTGCATCGAACTTGAGTGATTGATGCTCCAAATGAATCGAACTGCACTTCTAGATATAGCCTCTTCTATGGGTCGAATTGCCCTAATGTAGGTCGACTTCATCAGGTAAGGGCCGACTTTGTGTGGAATTGACAAATGACGTATTTGAGCTGTTATTGCCTATCCTTGCCGCCTACACCTACCTACATGTCAATGGAAAAAGCCTTCAACCCCACAAGGTGTGGTTGGTGGCAAGGATCTCAGAGGAGGGGCTGTCACACTAATCCTGACTCTCTTCGTTTTAGCTCTCTCTTAGATCAACTAAGGGGGGTGGTCCCTAAAGGAAAACTAAGTTAAAGATTTGAGTTTCTAGGAGAATATTAGAGTGAAATTGGATTACTTTTAAAGATTTATGAGCAAATATGATGTGAGCAACTTGAAATAATAATGACAATCATTAACATGATAAAATCACAAACCAGTGCCTTATACATAATTTGCTCAACAATTGAAGGATATATATATTTTCTCAAGAAGTAAAATGTAATGCTCTAAAAAATTGAAAGCAAAGTAGCCCTGCAATGCAAACAAAAGATTGTTAGCACAAGATATTGCAAGATACAGAAAATGCCTTTGAGATAATCAAATTTAGGAATCAAAACATTGAAACATATCTTGCCAAAACTCCACAAGTAGAAATTAGCTTGGAAAATGTGAACAAGGAAATGCCAAATGTGAAATTAGACTTGAAACATAAAAAGAAACCACTTGTTAAGAGAATTACAATACTTTCTTTTGGAATAAACTTTGCATCTGGAAACTCAAGACCATCAAGAGACAAGTAAAGTATATATGATGGTAGTGCTGATTAATTTTATTATTAGTTACCTTTACAACAAGATTGCAAATTAACTCTTCAATCCTCAGACTTCACCCTCGCCCAAAGATATGGATCCCACGGTGAAGAGTCAATAGAGGAGTAGAGGGTCCCTAAGATGTCCATATAACCAATTTAAGTTGGAGGTTGATTTTAGAGATGCAAATTAGTAGTAAAATGCCTGCTTTAGTGAATGTTATTGCTTCCAAAGAAAAATATTGATATCAACGCTTAAAAATAAGAGGTAATGCTCATGTAAATGGTACCAATATCTTCAATGGAAAGTGAAAGTGAAACTTAGCTCAATTTAGCAGCAAGTTCCAAATAGATTGCTTGCAAGTAAATGAAATAGATATCAAATTGTTTCAAATGAAATGACACAAGAATGTTTTAAAAGACATCAACAATAATCAAAATGCCACATAAACATGAGTTGACAATAAGATGATGAAACAATGTATTCGAGAGACATATGAAACCAATTAGATGGATAAATAAACTAGTCTAGGCCTGCCAATTAAATGTAAAATACCTGTTTGCTCAAAAGAAATATTGCATGTGTTGTTGTAGATAACACAATACAAGTTTTCAAGAAATTGATATGGCAAACCAAGCTCAATTTACACAAAATGAAAGTAGATATGAGTATTATGTTAAAAGACTAATAATGCATGAATGAGATTAGCAGAAGAGAATTAGAGAAACTAAACTAAAGAGATTAGTCCACCCAAACGTAAAGGTCATCTCTCTAAATGAGGGGGCGGAATACCATGGAAGAAACTCCCAAGCTTCCTCAAGAAAAGAGTTTTTTTATTAGAGTAATTTTACATTGAAGAAAGCCTTCCTTCTAGAGAGACAAGGCTTCTAATGGTGAAAAAATAAAACATCTTGTAGGGGAAACAATGCAAATTTTTTGCCAATACTTTCAAAATGAATTACAAGAGGAGAGTCTCAAAATTATGCCAACAAGGGTGATAAGAAGACTTGTTCAAGACACTGTTATGACATAATTTTATGGCAGCGTGTTGCACAAGAAGGAGAGAAGTGCCTCTTCTACCGAATTCCACGACTGATAGAGAAGGAAAGTGTTTGCCTTTGTAGCTGCCAGCCAAGCTAAAACCGGCTCTAAAGAATTCAGAGTCTATCAAAAATGGCTCCAAGCGTGGAGGAGAGTGGGATAGAACTGGAACAGCATGCCTTCCTTAAACTTTGCCAAAACAAAGTGTGAGAAAAACCCTTGACAAAGTTTGATATTCTTACCAAACAACAAAAATCAGCTGATATGACCATATATTAGCTCTCAGAAACTTACGCAAAATATCACGAAGATTAAGTGAAATATGTGAAAATGCAAATTATTCACAAATAGTATCTGAAACTTTTATCAAGTTTAAAATTAACTTCTCTGTCATGAATAACCAACAAAATGTATGCTCTATGCTAGCTGATATATACAAATAAGAGCTCAAAATAGGTTTCGGAAAAAATAGTTTTGAAGTAGGTTGTTATCACAACTCAAGTCTTGGTAGAAACTTTGTATAAGAATCCAAAGGATGAAGACTTGGGGAAGAACAAATATGTGAGATGCTTCCACTTTATCCTCAAGGGTGGGATAATCCAAACTAGGATGTCTCGTCACGCTTGAGCTATGATCTGCAAAATTTTCTACAAAGGCTCAACATGATTTTTTAGTTTCCATAAGGGATTAGATAATAAAATGAAAAGGAAATCCTAGAAGTTCCACCAAAAATTAACTAAGATGTCCCATTCTAGATTAATTCTTTAATCCAAATGCGGGTGAAAGGTAGCTCAACACTAGTAAATCAATGAAGCTAATGAAAAATAACAAATGGAAATTAGATCAAGTATAACATAAGCATATAATCACAAAATCATACCATCAAAGTGTAAGCAAGACACCATATATGAACCCCAAAGTCTTGTTATTTCATTGAAAACTGAGTATATAAAGTGGCAGAACCTCCCCAAGCACAAGAGCTCGTATTCTGGATACAATATGAGAGCCCATGGCTCCATTATATAGAAAGTTGGGAGCAAATCCAATAAAGAACCAAATGCCAAGTGGTGAGAGGGAGGAGATCACAAGGCAAATTCTAATTTGATAAGTGGAGCTCCAATTCCAAGTGTAAAAATCGGATTCTGGCAAGTGGACATCATTTTCTTCTTCCCTTACGTGCCAAATTCGAATTTTATGATGGAATCACAAGTGTATATGGGTGGTAACCCATATGGGGACAATTTCTCACAAAAATCTTCGTCAAATATTCTCCCAAATCCTCCCAAATGTGCATTAACTTCACAAATTCGAATTTCTAAGTAAGCAACGCTCATTTAATGCCAGAAATTCGATTTTATTTGAGCACATGTCATTTCTTTGATTTTAGGAGTCCACATCACCTTGGGACTTCACTTTAACTCTCCCATAATTTTCCACCTCATTTCCACCTCATTTAGCGTGTGTGGATATTTATTTTTCTCCATTTATTTAAATTATGGATTAATTAATTACTAGATTTCCCACTAAACTTAGGAAAAATGGGTTTTGAGGGTTCAAAACACATTTTTAACCCCTCAAAGTGTGTCATAGTAGAAAGTTGAGGGTGAGGCGTAATTTTGATTATTCATACCCTATACAACTTCTCTAGACAACACTTGTTACAATTCAATTACAATTTTTATTGCAATTATTAACGGGCTCAGTCATGCATTGACTCAAGGTGTTCACTGCAAAGCATGTATGGACGAGTGTCCACGATGAACATCAATGCACCAATTAGTTGTTGATACTTAGAAGGGTTAGCTAGGTGAGGTCCAGTAGCATCTCCGCACAACTTCTTGAAATTCATCTCCATTGTTGTGGCTAAGGATTTACATTCTGTCATTCCAAATCTCTCCAACAACTTCACGACATATCTTCTTTGAGAAAGGAAAATCTCTTGGAGTCTCTACCAAACCTCTAATATCAAGAAATAATGCATCATACCAAGATCCTTCATCTCGAACTCAGAGGCCAACTCCCTCTTACACTCGAGCGTTAGTGGATCACTACTTGTCAAGAATAGATCATCAACATATAAAACCAAAATTGAAGGCATACCTTGGACCACCTTGAAGTAGAGGTTAGGGTCAATGTTGTTTCTCGTAAATCCTAGCTTCACCATGCGACTATCAATATGAGCATACCATGCTCTGGGGTCTTGCTTCAAGCCATATAAGACCTTCTTCAACCTGCAAACATGCGTCTTTTGGTCCTTCACTTCAAATCCTTGCGGTTTCTCAATGTAAAATTCATCTTGTAGTATGCCATGAAGAAATGTCGTCTTCACATTCATCTGGTGAAGAGTCCATCTTTGACTAGTAGCAAGGGAAATAATCGATCTAATAGTAGTGTAGCAAGCAACAAGAGCAAATATATCATCATAATCTTCTCCCTCTTTCTGGGAGAACCCTCAAGCCACGAACCTTGCCTTATACTTCTCAATGCTTCCATCAACTCCATGCTTGATTTTGTATAGCCATTTCGAAGTCACAACTGGTTTTCCCTTCAGTCTCGTAGCAGCATCCCATACATCATTTTTCATAATTGATTCGTACTCTTCAGTCGTGGCATCTTTCCAAACTTGTTCTTTCACAGCTTCTTCAAAGGTGGAAGGCTCAACCTGAATGATCGGACTCATGGCTACAACGTATCCCTGATATTGGCATGGCGTCTTACTTTCGCTAAATGCCCCTCTGGTGAGAATATTTTTCTCAACATCCTGCAATGTATCTCAAAGCCATAGTGGTCTCTTCTTGGTAGGTGGATCACTTGGAGTAGGGTCCAAAGGATCCATGGGCTCCATGGGATCATCAACAATGTCCTTAGATTCCGGCACGAAAGAACCTTCTAGTAGGTGCATATCATCATCTTTCTTCTCAGGAGGAGGAGGCGGAGGGAGGTCGCTTGCTTTTCCAAGGGCAACACCTGCATCGAGCGTTACATCCTTTCTAATCTCATTCTTCCTTTGACCATATATATATATATATATATATGTGGCACTGGCTGTGGGGATGGGGCGGATGGGGGGATGAGTTTCTGGGACGGCTAGAGCGCACCCCCAAATTTTCAGGGGACGGCGGGTTCGGGATGGCAAGTGCGACAACTATTTATTATATTTATTATTTATTAAAAAATTAAAATTAAAATTAAAATAAATTTAAACATGAATCAAAATAAATAAAAAACTAAAATGATAAATCTAAAGACTAATACTAATAGTCTAATAGTATCTAATCGTCGTTGAGAATTGTGCATCACAAAAATAAATTTCTTCATCATTGCATAACTTAAGAAGTACTATTAGTTTCATACAACTTACAACCTACAATCTATTACTGTCTAATATCTACATAATCATTCTATGATCATTGATGCATGATGAATCATTTCAAAATTTAAATCGCAGCTAAAGCGTAAAGTAAATAGTAATAAAATTTAATAAAGATGTAAACATGAACAATTCATTAAAATTTAAATATAAATCTCAAATTAAGAGTCTAGAAGTAGAAAACCATGGATTATAAATTTATAAATTATAGTCATAGACTATAGTCCAAGAACCAAAATGACAAAAAATAAAATTTAAAAATAATATAGTCACTAGTGTAGCTGCCAAATGGTAAAACCGTAAACTGTAAATGTTTTAAGTGTGATAGGTATATGCGTTAGCCTTTAGATTAGGGTAAATGTAATTTAGGAATTTACTTTTTTTTTTTTTAAATTTAAAATTTTGAATTTGATTAAAATTTTGTTTTTATAAAAATGAAATATTTTAATATTTTTTAAACTTATGATTTGAAATTTTATTGGGGATGTCCAAAAGTCCCCGATTTAACGAGGCACGCTTTGGAAGTCCCCAAAAAGTCCTCGAATTTTCAAGGGACGGCTAGGGGACGACCTTGAAGTCCCCAAGTCCCCGATGGAGTCCCTGGAAAATCTGGAACGTTTCCGACGAGTTCCAAAGTCCCTGGAACGCCGGAATGGAGGGAACGACAAGAATTATGGAGGGTACGGGTCCTCGTGCAACATATATATATATATATTCTAAATGCTTTATAATTTTCACAATACCCTACAAACGTACCTTTCCTTCTGGTGGCTTCCAACTTGTTCCTCTTGTCCTTTGGCACATGGAAATATACGAGGTAGCCAAATATCCTGAGATGTCCAATGTTAAGCTTCACACTCGTGAATACTTCTTTAGGGGTCTTGTTGTCCAAAGCTTGATAAGGAACCCTGTTTTGAACATGTACCATTGTATTTGTTGCTTCTCCCCAAAGGAACTTCAACAACTTTTGATCATGGAGCATAGCTCTAGAAACTTCCACAATGGACGCCTTCTTTCTTTCAGCTTCTCCATTTTGTTCGGGATTATAAGGCACGATAATTTCCTTCTTGATTCCAACTTACTTGCAAAAGTCAACAAACTCATTTCACGTATACTCTCTACCATTGTCAGACCTGAAAACCTTGATTTTCTTGCTTGTTTGATTTTTGATCAATGCCTTGAAGTCCTTGAACATATCAAAGGCCTCATCCTTATGCTTCAAATAGTATATCCATATCTTCCTGGAGAAATCATCCATAAAGGTTCTATAGTAGAGATTGCCATCAAGAGAATGCACAAGCATGGGTCCACATAGGTCAGAATGAATGAGTCTGAGAATGTCATTAGTCTTGTACTTGCTAGAGGGGAATGGTCCCCTTGTATTCTTTCCACTGGTACGTCCCCTTGTATTCTTTCCACTAGTACATACTTGACATATTCCATCGTGTCTAGCTTGAACATCAGGAATCCCAAAGACTAACTTCTTCAGTTTTGTTAGAGCTTCATAATGTAGACGTGCCAATCTTCGGTGCCATAGCTCACTTTGATGATTGGTGTCGTGGACCGTTGCCTATAGAGGTCTTCTATTCACTCTATAGAGTTCTTCAACTCCCAGATCCTAAAGTAAAGCATCCCTCATACGGGATTCCATCGGCTATGTGAGGACTTTTCCTTTTATGAAGGCTACTCTCATCGTTTTGTCTTCCAAGGAAGAAATAGATACCAAGTTCATCTTTAGGTCCATAACATACAGATCGAAATCCCTTCACAGGGTATGAAGAATTGTTTCCAAAAATGATCTTCAGACTTGTCTCCCTTTCAACCAAATTTGAGAGGACTTCCTTACACCTGGAGAAGTGTCTACAACCCCCCCCTATTTACCAGCCAACTATCATACGAATCCGGAGGAGAAGAACTAGGAAGGGCAGAAATAAGAATATATTCAGATTGACTAGTAGCTACATTACTTTCATACCTGGAATTTCTTGACTTCTTTTGAGGACGATAACTTTCTTCACGATCATCTAGAGCATCTCTTCTTCTTCTATCACCTCTTCCTCTTCATTTATCTCTTGTTCTATTATTGAACCTGCTATTGTTGAAGCTATGATTGTTGTTCTATCTTGACCTGGGAGCATCCCTTTTTTGTCGACAGTCTTGAGCATAGTGGCCAAACTTATGACAATTATAACACTCAATCTTTGACATATCCTTGTTTCTTTTTGTTTTTCTTCTATTGGAGTCCCTAGGTGCTGGGGCATACTTCCTTGAATTAGCTGGATCTCCTCTACCTTTCTTTTTATTATCTTGAGGAGGAACGAATGCTAATGGTTCTCCTTCTTCCTTTTGAATCCTTCCTCATGAGATCATCCTAGATTCTTCCTGAGCACATTTTCCCACCAACTCATCAAATGTAGGAAATTATTTATTGTTGCTAATAGTAGTGATTAAGGTTTCCCAAATCGGAGGAAGACCTTGTAAAGTGACCATCACCAACTCTCTGTCAGATATGGGCTCACCAGCATTTTGCAATTGATCCCTTAATTGTGATACCCTCATTACATAGGACTGCACAAATTCTCCCTTGTTCATCTTCATTTCTTTGAGCTTATTATTCAAGGAGAGGATATGATTCAAGTTATTGACTTGATACATCCCAACCAACTTATCAAAAATGCCCTTGGACTTCTTCAAGTTGCCAACATAAACACGTAATGATCTTGCAAACCATCAATAATAATTTTCTTATCCTTGATCTCACCTTTCTTATACTTGGACTTGGTGGCAACAAGAGCATTCTTCGTGTTGAGAAATCTAGGGCATTGGAATTAGGAGATTTCTCTTTAATGATAACTGCTTGTGAATGATTTTTACTTCTTTAGATTAGGATCTTCTCTTTGATATTATTAGTGTTCTTCTTCATCAAACAACTACCAAAACATAAACAATAAAGAGACGAGAGACACAATATAGGCGATCAACTAGGGCGAAAACCTCTCCAACTTGAGAGGAAAACCCAAACGAATTCTTCTTCTTATAGAAACTTCAATTGACGAATACCAAGACCATGGCCAAGACCCTTAACACTACAACCTCTCCAAGACTAAGTCGCAAGCCTTCTTGATTCAAATTTTCAAGTCAACGATGGTCATACTTCTTCCTTTTCTTCGACTATCCTTCAAGCTTCGACCCCTTGTTTAAGATTTGCAACTTTCGGCCCTAATTTAGAAACCCTAGGACGTGTGATTGTCCAATTTAGACTCTTGATTTTCCTCGTTCTAGAAGGAGACTTCTTCCTTGGCAATCCAGCTTGAGATCCACCTTATCTTTCACCTTGATCTTTCAGCTTCTTCTGCAGTGGACAACACCTATTCCTCACACGTGTGGAGTGGATTAACACAAAACAGATCGGAAAAAATCCTTGATTATGTCCCTCCTTTCTTCGCTTCCTTCCTTTATGTACTTCACACTTTTTTTCTTGATTCAGATTGATTGACCGAATTCATGCTACAAGTGAGGCCGAGTTGCCTTATTTATAGTGTTTTTTCCATCAAAATAAGTCAACTAGTGCTATTGGTAAGCTGACTTACCATCCTGGAAGCATCCTTAGGTCGACATGAAGGAGAGCTTGTGACAAGGTCTTGGAGGGCTAATAAATTTTCTTTTACAATGGAGTACATGCCCAAAATGGGTCTTCAAACTTTGACATTGATGCTATGAACTTTATGACTTGACGACTGACCCTAAAGGGCTAACAATGAGAGCCTTCATTATAAAATAAAATTCCTTGATCATGAAACTCATGATTCAAGCATTACATAAATAATTTTATTTTCTTCTTTACATCAATTACATAAAATCACAATTACACATGTCATTATGAAAACTGAACCTAGTTATACTTTTCAACACTCCCTCTTAACTAGGGAGGTATTCATAATCCATACAAGGTACTTGGACATTCTCAATCGGAAGAATTCTCATAAGAAGAGTCGGATTGGTAACCCATTTGTATAGGATAATATTATCTAGTGTTGTCACATAGCAAGGCCTTTACTAACAACTCTATCTCTCCACAAGGTCAGAGCACAATGCTAGCAAGACCAATGATTTATAGACACCCTCATCATTGTCTCTCTTGGAACATACCCTACTCGGGTTCTCAGAGTGTGTTCCACTAGGACTATTCTTATCTTGGATTCCCAGTCCTCAAAGAACATCGATCCTCTACGACGACTCTTATCTTGGATTCCCTAACTTATCCTCAATGAGTATCAGATGCCAAATGTTTACCTAATCCTCCATTCTGTCTTCCCAAGTGAAGACAAGAATGATGTGTCTACCTCTCCTCATGGCCTTCACTAAGACTTACGGTTGTTAGTCCTGGTCTAGTGTGACAGATGAAGTAGAGAACCCGATCTGTCACTCCCTCTTAACTAGAAATGACCAACCCATTCCATAAAAGGAATGTACCCAAGCTCCCTCTTAATAAGGGACTTGTCCAAGCTCCCTTTTGAACAAGGACTTGCTTCCAATAACTTTTTTTTGGTGGAGATCATGGGAAAACCAACTGCTTGTAGAACTCCGTGCTTCGATGTCATGAATTTCTTCTTTGTCATAGAGTCTACGTCTTTCAGGACTTCTTCGTAGGGCACAAACCATCCATCACTTTCTTCCATGAGTCAATCATGTCATCATTCCTTTCATTGGAAAGTGATTCATTAGTCCATATCTAGCCTTCCTTCATGCCTGTAGAAATTTTAGACCCAACATCGATTATCAGTTTCTCCTTATCACTCCCATATAGTTAAATGTCCATTCCCATAAACATACATTCAGAATTTTGGAAATGATAAATATTTCTGAAAACAAAAATTCTGGAAATTTCACAGTGCTGGAAATTGCAGAGATAAAACACAGAAAATATTTTAGCCACAGAAAATTCACTCGCTGATTTTTGGTCAATATGACTGTGGAAAAACCCCCTACAACTCTTGGGGAAAACTAGTTCGAAAACTCTTCTTTATTTCTGAATATTGCTTTACAGAGAAATGAAATGTACAGTGAAAATTCCATCAACCATTAATTTTTACTTATCTCGAAAACCCTGCTTGTACTCCACCTCGATTCTTGTGCCAATGCAAAACATAAAATTACAGCAAAAGGTACAACCTTAAATGCTATACGGACAACATAGAAAACTGTGCCTAAACAGCTGTATGACCCTCGAAAACTGTGCCAAAAGCTGCCTAGAAAACTATGCCAAACAACTGCTGTACGAACCTCGATTTCTGTGTTGTTGTGTTGCTGTACGGACCTCGAAAACAATGCTGCTTCGCTGATGTACGAACCTCAAAATCCATGCCTCCTTTGCTGTTGTATGGACCTCGAAATTGGTGCCAGAATGCTGCAATAAATGCTGTTCTTCCTTTCCTCTATTTTCGTGCCACTTGTCTTGAAAATCGTGCCCCTGCATTACTATATGGATTTGTTGAAATATAGCTGCCTTGGTAAATGTGCCAAGGTACTGTTTCTCCTAATTCTTCTTTGCTCAGAAATTTCCTCTTGCTCTCTTCTCCTCTTTCAATCTACTCATGAAAGTATGAATGACTTTTTCTCTTCTTTTCCTCCTTTAACATAACCCTAAGTGACTTTTGGGGAATCCCTAAATCCAATGGTTGAGATAGCTTTAGATATAGGGTTGAGATTAAATGTCCATTTAATTCTCACTTTCTATTTTTCAATTCACCCCACTTAAATAAAGACCCACTTAGCCTTTTATTCCTATAGTCACTTTTCACTTTCTAATTCCACATTGACTTTAATAAAGTCACTAAATCAAAAGTAGACTTAGTGACTTTATCACTTATAAAGTCACTTTTAAATTAGATTTTACTTTACCACTTATAAAGTCACTTTAGGAGAAAAGATTAAATACATTTGCACAGTTTTCCCTAGGCCAAAGATCAAAGCCTTAAGGAACCACTTGTCTGCTGGTACCCAAATTTTAACACTCCCTCTTACCGAGGAAAGTGTTCCTCACCACCCCCATCTTGTCTCTGAAGTAGACATGCTTGCCGTGTGGTAAGGCTTTGGTGAATATGTCCGCTACCTGCTCATCTGTGGGAATATACTCAAGCTTCACAACTCCCTTTTGAACATAGTCTCTGATGAAATGATATTTGATCTCGATATGCTTTGACCTGTCATGAAATACTGGATTCTCCGTGAGTTTAATGCAACTCTGATTATCACAGTAAATCACTGAAGGTCTCAACGCTTGACCAAATAAGCCAAACAACATCTTGCGAAGCCATATGGCCTCACAACTAGCCAAACTGGCTGCCATGTACTCTGCTTCCGTTGAACTCAATGCAAATGACTGTTGCTTTCGGCTGAACCACGACACAACTGTCGAACCTAACCCAAAACAACACCCTGAAGTGCTCTTCCTATTAGAAGCACAACCTGCCCAATCAGAATCAATGTACCATGTCAGTCTCACTCCATCTCCCCATTTATAATCTAGACCATAATCCACTGTCCCCTGCAAGTAACAAAGTATGTGTTTCGCAACAACCCAGTGCACTCTCTTGGGCTCACACAGGAACTGCCTCATTGTGTTGACTGCAAAACATATATCTAGTCGAGTGTTGAAAAAATACATAAAGGAACCAATCAACTGTCTATATAAGGTAGGATCCACCAACTCGGAATCTGAAGCGTGAAGCTTCTTCCAGTTAGTGATCATAGGTGTTGACATGGGTTTGCAATCCTCCATGTGAAATCTGCTAAGAATGTCCACAATATACTTCCCTTGTCCCAGGAAGAAATGCCCCTCCTCCTGCCACACTTCCAATCCCAAAAACTAATGCATCAAGTCAATGTCCTTCATCTCGAACTTCGAAGCAAGATCTATCTTGCAGCGCTCTATGAGTCTCTCTGTACCCGTAATGATCAAGTCATCCACATACAACACCAGAATGAGAGGCTCTTCACCTACCACAATAAAGTATAGGTTCGGATCTGCATCACTCTTTGTGAAACCCAACTTCTGCAAGTACGTATCAATCCTGGAGTACCAAGCTTTAGGAGCTTGCTTCAGGCCATAGAGTGCCTTATTTAGTCTGCATTCATGGGACTCCTTCCCATGCACCTCAAAGCCCTGTGACTGCTCAATGTACACCTCCTCCTGTATGAAGCCATTGAGAAATGTAGTCTTCACATCCATCTGGTGGATCTTCCAACCCATCTCTGCTGCTATCGATATAATGGAGTGAATGGAAGTATATCGAGCCATAAGAGCGAAGGTCTCCTCATAGTCTACTCCCTCTACCTGGGAGAACCCTCTAGCCACAAATCTAGCTTTGAACTTCTTGATGCTGCCATCTGCAACATGCTTTATCTTGTAAAGCCAATTGGAAGTAACCACAGATTTCCCTTCAGGCCTCGGCACCACCTCCCAAACATCATTCTTCATGATAGAAGATTACTCCTCCTGCATGGCCTCTCTCTAGACCTACTGGCTAGCTGCCTCCTCATAGCTAGAAGGCTCGGAGTCAACGATGCTAGCAACCAATGCCATATAGCTACAGAACCGCTCAGGTGGTCTGCTCTCTCTAACCTGTCTCTTTGGCCTAGCAACAGATGTGGCCTCTCTCAACGTGTCCTGAAGCCACTTGGGCTTCCTCTTCCCTGAGCACACTTCTCCCACTGAAGTGAAAGAATCCTCATCCTCATTAGAAGCCTAAACTCCTGAAGGCCTGCCATCCGACCTCATGCCTGAACCTGTGCTTGTAGATGCTGAAGTACCGTGTGAATTGTCCATCAATGGGCTACCCTGTGAACTGCTCTGCATGCTGCCCAAAGCACCACCCATCTGACTCTGCGTGCCACTGCTCACTGATGGACCTGACACCGTAATCGATGTACCTCCTGATCCCTGTCCACTGGATCCCTGTGACTGACTTAGCTACTCCTGAGGGTCTAGTGAATCCAAATACTCTAACTCTCGTGACCTCCTGAAAGCCCTATCCTCCTCGAACTTCACATCCCGCCTGATAACAACTCTCCTCCGTGCAAGAATATAAATTCGAAAGGCTTTCGAGGTCTCACTATAGCCCACAAAGATGCTGTTGTCTGCAGTGGGCTCTAGTTTGGTCCTCTTCTCCTTGGGTACATAGGAGTATGCAATACACCCACAGATACGGAAGTGACCAACATCAGGCTTCTTCCCAGAAAAAGCCTCCTCTGGAGTCACATGCCCCAAGGCACGATGTGGACTCCTGTTCTGCAAGTACACAATAGTGTTGCAGGCCTTTGCCCACAAAAACAACAGTAACCCCTGATCATGTAGCATGGCTTTGGCAGCCCCAACGATGGATTTGTTCTTCCTCTCCGCAACCCTATTCTGCTGGGGGTTGTAAGGAACTATGAACTCCCTCTTGATGCCTGCCTCCACACAATAATCAACAAACTCACCAAGGGACTCCTGTTCTGCAAGTACACAATAGTGTTGCAAACCTCTGCCCCCAAAAACAATAGTAACCCCTGATCATGTAGCATGGCTTTGGTAGCCCCAATGATGGATCTGTTCTTCCTCTCCGCAACCCCATTCTGCTGGGGGTTGTAAGGAACTGTGAACTCCCTCCTGATGCCTGCCTCCGCACAATAATCAACAAACTCACCAAGGGTATACTCCCCTCCGTTGTCCGACCTGAGGGACTTGATCTTTCGACCTGTCTATGTCTTCACAAGAGCTCTGAACTCCTGTAACCACTTGAAGACCTCACTCTTGGTCTTCAAGAAATAAATCCAGGTCTTCTTGGAGTGATCATCAATGAATAAAACATAGTACTCATATCCACTCAAGGAAACATGAGACATCCGACCGCTCATATCGGTATGAATCAAATCAAGAATCCTAGTCGATCTGCTATCACTGCTGAGAAAAGGGGATTTGGCAAACTTCCCATAGCACATCCTCTGCATGTATCAATGTGATCAGAACTGAAATCTGGCACGCCTGTGGTGATCTCCCGCAATGTCCTCAAGGCCCCATGATACATGTGCCCACAACTTTGAGCCCCTTTGTAGCTCTCATTGCCGGTACTACTACTCAATGCCATAAGGGGCTGAAATGAAAACTTGTACACCTTGGCATGGCGTACACCAATCACTCTAGTTGAATCAGCTGGAGCGCCCCTGGAATATATAAGCACGCTTCCTCTCCTGAACAATACCTCATATCCTCTGTCCTCCAATGCTGAAACATATATAAGGTTCTTCTTCATCCCTGGCACATATAGAACATCTGAGACTTTTAAGGGAGGTTTGGGTTCCCTATCAAATGTCAATGTCCCCACACCGACTGCTTTAACAATGTTGTCGTCTTCGAGTACTACCTCTATTTTAGTGCCACTCTTTGAAAGCTCCGAGAGGTACTCACGGACTCTTGTCATATGACGAGAAGCCCCATTGTCAACATACCAAATACTCGAAGATGCTCCGCTAGTGGAGGGAGGTGCACACTCCCTCTCAACCTGTGTGGCAGATGATCCTGCACTAGTGAACTCAAAAGCAATGAACCCAAACTCTCGATCAAAGCTCTCCGAGAAGTCCTCTATCTTTGCTGATGCTGCCATGGTCTTTTCCTTTCCCTTCTTCTTCTTCTCCGGACACACAACTGCATAGTGTCCCAACATTTGACAATTCCAACCCTTGACTTTGGAAAAATCCTTCTCCTTGTTCACCTGCTGCTTACCTTTACCTTTGTTTTTGCCCCCACTTGCACTTGTGGAAGCTTGTTTCTTTCCCTTGCCCTTCTTGTCCCTTGCTAACAATGCTACATTGTCATCCTCCTCAACCGGTTTGGCTGCCCCAAGATGGTTTTTCTGATTTCATTCTGAATGCCATCGTCCCACAACCTCTTCCAAGTGGGAAGGTTCTCCCGTGCAGCAATCCCCATGTCTTGGGAAGACCATTCAATGTAATCCGCACCAACTCAGTGGGTGGAATGGTCTCTCCAATAGCAGCCAACTCATCTCTCACAGTAGTGATCTTTGTGAGGTATGCTGTAACACCCTCAGTCTTGGCCATTTTAATGGCCTTCAACTTCTCCCTTAGGACCATTTTTCTGTTTTCATTGGTGCTTTGGTAAATATTGGTCAAGGCTATCCACATCTCCATGTGCATATGTCTTTCCTCTCACATGAGGAATGACATGGTCTTTAATGCCATCTAGAATCAGTCTCTTTCCCTTGGCATTCTTCTTATTAAAATCTACCAACTGAACGGGGTCAGCAGGCAGTGCTACTAGGTGCTGTGCGGTGTGAACCATGATGCCCCAGACTTCTGCCTCTTCAAAGATGCTCTGGATTCTCTCCCTCCATGCACTATAGTTGCTTTGCCCATCCAACTTATCCTCCACCCTTAAGCCCAAAGACATGCTTGCTATCCTAACAAATTGAAAATTTCAAAACTGTGGTAAAGGTTCTATTTTCTGTGTGAAAATAGCTTGCTGTCCCAAACTGCACTTTTCAGCCACCCAAGCTCTGATACCATGTAGAAATTTTAGACCCAACCTCGATTATCAGTTTCTCCTTATCACTCCCATATAAAATGCCCATTCCCATAAACATACATTCAAAATTTTGGAAATGATAAATATTTCTGAAAACACAAATTTCACAGTGCTGGAAATTGTAGAAATAAAACACAGAAAATATTGTAGCCATACGCAGAAAATTAACACGCTGGTTTTTGGTCAATATGACCCTGGAAAAACCCCCTACAACTCTTAGGGAAAACTAGTTCGAAAGCTCTTCTTTATTTCTGAATATTGCTTTTACAGAGAAATGAAATGTACAATAAAAATTCCAGCAACCATTAATTTTTACTTGTCTTGAAAATTGTGCTTGTACTCCACCTCGATTTTTGTGCCAATGCAAAACATAAAATTACAGAAAAAGGTACAGCCTTAAATGCTGTGCGGACATCATAGAAAACAGTGCTGGAATAGCTGTACAACCCTCCTCAAAAACTGTGCCAAAGGCTGCCTCAAAAATTGTGCCAAACAACTGATGTACATACCTCAATTTCTGTGCTACTGTGCTGCTGTACAGACCTCGAAAACAGTGCTGCTTCGCTGCTGTATGGACCTCGAAATGCATGCCTCCTTTGCTGCTGTACAAACCTCAAAATCTGTGCCAGACTGCTGCAATAAATGCTGTTCTTCCTTTCCTCGATTTTCGTGCCACTTGTCTCGAAAATCGTGCTCCTGTTTTGTTGTACAGATTTGCTGAAATAAAGCTATCTTGGTAAATGTGCCAAGGTACTATTTCTCCTTCTTCTTCTCTGCTAAGAAATTTCCTCTTGCTCTCTTCTCCTTCTCTCTCAATCTGCTCATGAAAGTATGAATGACCTTTTTTCTTCTTTTCCTCCTTTAACCTAACCCTTAGTGACTTTTGGAGAATCCCTAAATCCAATGGCTGAGATAGCTTTAGATCTAGGGCTGAGATTAAATGTGCATTTAATTCTCACTTTCTATTTTTCAATTCACCCCACTTGAATAAAGACCCACTTAGCCTTTTATTCCTATAGTCACTTTTCACTTTCTAATTTCACATTGACTTTAATAAAGTCACTTCAAAATTAGACTTAGTAACTTTATCACTTATAAGTCACTTTTAAATTAGATTATACTTTACCACTTATAAAGTCACTTTAGGAGAAAATGTTAAATACATTTGGACAATTTTCCCTAGGCCAAAGATCAAAGCCTTAGGGAACTATTTGTCCTTTGGTACTCAAATTTTAACATGCCATGCTGCCTTCTTCATGCCATGTTTCTTTAAGGATCTTTCATCCTGCGACATGGTCATCAGTGTGGAAGACATCCACATCTTCTTCCCTTGGCATCGTTGCATAAGCCCATCTAGATATCATATGAAATGAACATTAAATCAAAATTACCTTTGTGATGGTCTTTCATCATGACATCTTCCTGTTTGCATCAACATCCTGCATACAAATTGACACATCTCCAAAAGATATATGTTGTCAAGGGTCTCCTTCTTTTTCCGGACTCCATCAGGGTCTTCATATCTTTCATGGAGATATCATAGTCAAATCTCTCATTTCTCGGACATTGATTGCCTTTTTCCATAGTTATATATTTCACGATCTCTTCCTTTCTTTCTTTACACAATTCCTTCTAGGAACTTCCGATCATAGTTCCTCTAATTATTGTCAACCACCTCATATTTTATGTGAGGACATATTATGTTGATTTCATCTAGTAAATGTGTGACCCATGCCTTCTTGCTTCTTTTTGGTGGAGATCCATTTTTTTTGATCATGCTCTCGAGGTAGAGCATTTTTCCATGTTACCTGCAACTATATGACATGACTCTTGTTTATCAAATAAAATCCTACATACCTCATTTTTCCTTTTGGTCATTTAGACTTCCTTCAACAACTTCCTTGATTGAAAGAACTTCAATCCCTTGACCTGCTTTTTGACATCATACCATCCTTTCATGAATTCCACCAAGTTGGAATTCTTGATGAAACACTTTCTTCCTTTTGATTGGTGAACCTTCCGATGAAGATTCCAATAGAGGGTCTTAAGTATCCATATTCAACAAATGTTTCCCTTTTAACTGATGTATGATGAGTTTTGTACTAGATGAAATTTTCTTTTTCCCATAAGTACCACTTATGCTTCTAATGAGGTTACCAAGAGCTATATCCTTTCATAGGTGACTGCCATAGACTTTCTATTTCAACTATCTTTCATGCTTCTCTATGCTGATGTCACTAGCTCTTGCTTTTAATGCTTTCATGATGCATTCTATCCTACTTCTTGGAAACTCATGATGGCCATATCTAACAAAAACTTGAAAAGGACTAGATGAGGAAGACTATCTCAATTATAGTAGAGATCCTTTACTTCCTCTTTCTTGGACTTCTTCTTTTCAGCTTCCTCCACTTCTTCGGTGATATGTGCTACTTATCTTCCTCTTTTGTTATTGTCCTTCTTGAGCTTAGGAAAATCTCTCTTGTAATGCCCATATTCTTGATATCCATAACATTGAATCTTAGCCATGTTCTTCCTGTTCTTTTGAGGACTGAACTTTTCAAAATTTCCCTTTCTTTTTGTTATTGTGTCATATGCTTGATTTTGCAATTTTGATCCCACATCAATCTTTGCCTTTAGTTGGGCTTCTTCAATCTTGCATAGAAACCATAGATCCTGGAATGGAGTAGCTTCTTTCTTCCCATAATTACTTGAAATAAAGTTACCCCACTCCTTCGGTAGTGCATTTAGTACTACGATGGTCATCTCCTTGTCAGACATTATTTCTCCCAGATCTTGAAGTTGATCCCTTATTTTAGATATCCTCATAAAGTATGAGGCTATCCCTTCTTCCTTCGATATCCTTAGCTTATAGAGTTCTTGCCATAATGAGTGCTTACAGAAAACAACTCTACCAGTTTGTCATATATTTATTTTGAGGTTTCAAGTTTTGATACATATGGAATTAGGGGATCCTTGATGGATACTATGAGAATCCTTTGATCCCTTACTTCCCCTTTCATAAATATTGCAAGTGCTTGAGCATCTTCCTTTGGAGGTTTGGTGGTTGAACCCTTTACATGATCCATGGCCTCATTTTCAATGAGATTCAGGTCTGCCCTTTTCTTCCATGCAAGAAAATTTGAAGCCCCAAGCAACTTGTTGCTTTCCTTGCAAAAAGACATTTTGACATGTTCAAATGTAGACATAAATATACTTACTTGTTAATATGCTTCTTCCACTTGCTGCCTCCTTGAATTTTGATGATGATATAGATAATAGAAGACTTCTTCTTGATGAAGATAGTTCTCTTCAAAAGTGATCCTTGATTCAGAGAGAGATCTTTTTAGATCCTTCGGTGATGATGTACTTATTGATAATGATTGATGCTGACTCCTTGATGTCTTGATGTTACTTGGATGATCTTCTTCAAGGATAAGGGTTTCCTTTAGAGATGAAACTCAATGAGAGACAGATTGACTTAGAACTTTTGATGATGATGTGTTAATTTCTGCAGATGTTCTATGCCATTTCAGATTAGGGCATAATACTGAAGAAGATAGAAAATGCTTAATAGATCGATAGAAGACAAGCCAAAACAGAGATGAAGAGTGGTGGCGTTACGGCGATCAGCAGGATGCTTCTACCAGCAAAGTCTTCAATAGGTCATTCAGCCGAGCGTGTCACACATAACCCCAGAACAACCCAAACAAAGTGCGCGAGCTCAACGCCATCAAGAGAGAGAGAATTCTTCCAATTCGATGTGTGTCAAATGAACTCCAAGTCTCTCCAATATATATGAATCTTTGGGGGTGTGTGACACGTCCTTTAAGACATTTAAGTCAATATTTTATTCTAGGCCGACCCAGCACATAAGTGGAATAAATTCAAAGTACATGTTCTGCTCATCCGATCGAGATGATCTTTAGATCAATCTTACACCTCTCCAAAAGAGGAATCCAATAAAAATATTGCGATCGTCATCGGAGCAGCACAACCCGGAGTTTGGACCTAGTTGTCCAATTTTAACACTCCCTCTCAACTAGGGAGAACTCCATCCACCAGTGCCATCCAAACATTGTGCATCATCCTGCCGTAACTTGCTTTGCTGGATCTTTATTTCAAAACAAGATGTGAGTCACATACACATCACTCCTGGCTAACCCGAAGTCAACTCAGAGGTCTAAAACCTCTATAGGACTCAAAGGAGTCACATACCAACCTAAAGTTGGTTTAACTGACCCGAAGTCAGTTGGAGGTCAGAAACCTCACTGGGACTCAAGAGAGTCATATACTAACCCGAAGTTAGCTTAACTGGCCCGAAGTCAGTTGGAGGTCTGAAACCTCACTAGACTTGATCCCAAATCAAGTGGTTGGGCCAGATGCCATCTACAGATAGAGAGTACGGTAAGTTCGATGCGTCCATTAATCTTTGCTACTAGTCTCTAGCTTTTCCCACCTCATTGGCCAAATGAGAGGTACTTCCCATGAGCCCTGAACTCAATGGGTAGGATGCATACGGGGCACAGATAATGAGAGGTGAACCAACTCAATAATCACAACGGTGGGGCAGAAGCACTACAAGGTTCGGCAAGCCTGGCCCCGTGAGTGCTTATAGCTCCGAGAAGCTATCCCCAAAGCCCCCCAGAGCTCCCAGAGCTCATCGTCCAACGGGACCCACATCATAGGGTCGTTACACGATACCAAGATTCTCACGGAAGGTTAGGAACATGACCTTCGCTAAGGGCAGTGTGAGAATATCCGCGACCTGCTCATCAATTCCTACATGATCGAGCCTTACGGCACCTCGCTGTGCCATATCCCAGATAAAGTGGTACCAGCCATCAACATGCTTGGATCAATCGTGGAACCTGGGATTCTATGACAAATGAATCCCCCTCTGGTTATCACAAAGGATAACGGTGGCATCTAGCACATGCTCGAACAACTCACAAAGAGCTTTCGCAACCAAGTGACTTCACAATAGGCCATACATGTTACAATGTATTCGGCCTCAGCGGTGCTCAAGGCTACCGACTTTAGATTCCTGCCCGAAGCAGATCTACATGTGAAGTAGCATCCAGATGTGCTCTTGCGATCCACCACCTTTAACATTGTCAGTGTCAGTATATCCTTCAGTGTCTTACTCCGGCGGTGTATCTCGACCAACGTTTTCGCCGAGCCGTGTGGGCCGTCGCCTAATGAGCCAGGGTTTCTAACAGGAGCCAGGTCTAGCCGGAGCGATCAGATGCCCAATCAGATGAAGTTTAAAAATACATTAAATAATTATTTTTAATAAAAAAAACTATTTTAAGATTTGCAACCATGATCCCAAGCCAATAGAGACAAAATATGCAAAGTTTGCTCATTTATATACCATGCAAAGGTGAATATATCAAAATGGCACCGAGTGCAATACATATCATCGAAAAATACATAAGCAATGAGGCTCCAAATGGCCCATAAAGTTCAAAAACAATGCTACAAGCTATGAGGCCATTGGCCTAATACAAGACTACATATTAGTGATCAACAACATGATCACTCCTCATCATGATCAAAATCATAACCACTACTAGACAAGGGATCATCAACATGAGCTACATAAATAATATGGCTCAGAGTTTGAGGACTCCTAAAACTTCTCTACAACTTTAGTAGTAGTAATAGTAGTAGCAAAAATAGACATCAAAACTACAAATCACTTAGCAACATGGTCTCTCATGAAACTCATCATTGATTCATCGCTACTAGAAATGGGATCATCAACAAGAGATACATAAACATCATCTAGCTCAAAGTCTTCAGACTTGGATTACTCAACCTTATAACATGATAGAAATTGAAAAAGTTTAACATGCCTAACCATTGATTTTGGTTTGAGTGAAGGGTTCATTTCCTCAACCTTAAAATGCAGTAGAAAAATATTAGCATGCCTAACCAGTTGTTTTCCTTTCAGTGAAGGGTAAATTCTTGTTAAGGCCACGGTAGGGGAGTTCAACAATCAATACCACCAACATCAACAAAGTTCAACAATCAATGCCACCAACAGCAAGGTTCTTAAATGACTTCATGCTCTTGATCAAATGCCAATCTCGTACCCTTACACATGATAGAAACAAATGGAAACATTGCAAACCCCCAAACCATGAAACCCTGAAAACCATTAAGTCTGCTAAATTTTGAGTGAAATCTAAAATTCTAGTTTCTCCATATGAAATCCAATGAGGACGAAACCACTCTTAAACATCTTGAGTCATTTCATGGTAATGTTAAAAATTTAAGTAAAAGGATGAAAATGAAAAATAAAGGAAATGTCACTTTTACTTTAAGAATTTAACATTACCATTAATTGCTAAGAGGATGGGTCAGGAAAATGAGAGGGTAGGCAAAGTCAAGTGAAGCCCCCCTTGCCCTCCTGAAATGGTAGCACAAACTTGAGCATGGGACACCTAACCGGCCGGTTAGGTACAAAACCGGCCGGTTTATGCATTAACCGGCTGGTTTCATACCTAACCGGCCGGTTAGGTATGGTTAACCGGGATTTTTTGGTGAGATGCCCCCTTGAACCCGGTTGCAGGGCCGGTTCCACCCGGTGACTTAGCTGACCGACCGGTTTGGCCGGTTACCGGTTCAAACCGGCCGGTTTTTAAAACACTGATCTCAGCCCATGGTCTATCGTGCCTCAGAGATATCTCAAGAGTTTCTTGGCACCAACCCAGTGAATGTTATGATCAACCATGTGTTGACTCAAAGTGTTCACTGCACAACATATGTCCGAACAGGTGTTCATTAAGAACATCAGGGTCCCTATGAGTTAACGATACTCAGTAGGACAGGCCCAGCAACGCTGCTACTCAACTTCTTCAAGTTGAGTTCCATGGACTTACAGTCCATCATACCAGAAACTTCATAATGTATTTTCCTTGAGAAAGGAAAATCTCGTCCGGTCTCTGCTAGACCTTTAGGCCTAGACATTCGTCCTAGGTCCTTCATCTCAAACTCAGCAGTGAGCTCCCTCTTGCACTGATGAAAGAGAGGGTCAGCACCTGTCAGGAAGAGGTCATCCACATACAGCTCATCCACATACAGCACCAGAGTGAGAAGTCTCTCTATTAACCTTGCGGTGAAGGTTCGGATCATAATCACCAGTGAAGCCTTCATCAAGTAACTATCCATCCTCTCGTACCAAGCTACGGGTGCTTGCTTCAACCCATAGAGGGCTTTCTTGACTGCAGACATAAGTGTCTCGATCCTGAACTTCAAATCCCAGAGGTTGTTCTACATACACCTCTTCTTTTATTGCACCATGCAGAAAAGCGATCTTGACATCCATCTGATGAAGACTCCATCCTTGCGTAGCAGCAAGGGCTAAAATAGATCGAATGGTGTTGTATCAGGCCACAGGTGCAAATATGTCATCATAATCTATGCCTTCCTTTTGAGAGAAGCCACAGGCAACGAATCTTGCCTTGAACTTTTCAACACTTTCATCAGATCCATGCTTGATCTTGTAGAGCCATTCCAAGCTTCAATAGTACTCATGGCTGCTAGATACCTTGGTATTTATATGGCTTCTTGGTTTTCCTTCAGAATTTCCCCTTCTGAAGCCATATGTCCCTGAGCCATGAGGATCTTCTTTCGTTGAACAAAAGTATCCACTCAGGAGCATATACAGATATGTCTCCCTCTTAATGTCACCTTCTCTCTCTCGAGAAGATATCTATTTTAAATGAGGGCATCCCAGATACCAACTTGGAAATGGGACTTGATCTCCCACAGTCAAAGCCATCCAACAGACTTTGCTGATCATGATTCAAGATTCCAGCCATGTGACCAAAAGCTGCATAAACTTCTTAGTTCACGTTTTAAGTTTACCATAACACTCCTATGTAAGACTGATACAGTCACATGCTTGCTGCTACATAGGTGTCCATCTATGTTACTGTCATACAGGGGGAACATATCAACAAGCCTCAGCTTGAGTTAGAAGTCCTTTCAGCCACTACCTGTTATTCTGTGGGTAGCTTCTTCAAACAGCCTTCTAAGACTACAGCTTACAAAACTAGGGATCCAATCTACCTTGGTTTATCCTGCACTTGAGGCATTGCACCTTGATTTGCTTCCAGATCTGCCCATTTCGTCAACAATTTGACCACTACATAGAATTTCTCAAAGGACTTCTGCAGTCAACCCTTAAATTTCCAGCTTCATACATGGGTATCTGTCTATGTCACTGTCATAATGACAGTGACATAGAATCACAGATTTAGAACTATCACATTCATCACGGCTTGTTGAATATGAATTTCACTTACATCTCTTGGACTCTTGTCCTTGATGTACCAGGTAGGGTTCTCTTTCTCCTATACCTGCAAAGAGTGCTGCTGCTCCAATATTTCTGCCTTAGCTGCTCACGAGGTCGTTCAGCTTTCTAACAGTCCCCTTTCGGCTTTAAGATGAATAGCATGCTTACTCTACTTGCCAATACAAGGATATCTCCAGCTTATGGTTTACAAGAAACAACCATTGTTTTACATTGCTATCATATTCTTCACTGTCATACAATTGGCATATACGACTTCAGTGTGAGAAAAAAAACATTTCCTTTTTGAGGTGGTCCTTGAATCACCCCTCTTCCACAGTCCTGCTATCCCAATATACACAGGAGTATACAGGACTTTAAGAACATATGGCAATGTATGACATCTGTGTAAAGCATCTATGCAGCACACTATCAACAAGAATATCTGCCGTGTTTTGACTTGCAACTTGTTACAGGGGCTTACGTCTGCTCTAAATCACACAAAGCACTGTGATATTATGCGCGCATGTCTGCCCAATATATTGTTCTTTGCCTTTTGTCATCACACGCATATTGGCACTGCTCAATATACAAAACCGACACAGCAACTAAAAGTGGCATTTGACATGGCTTTTAAAGCATTCAGCCGTATGTGTTAATTTCATAAATTACCGACAGCGCCAAAAGGTCACGCCCATCGCTCAACATATATTTGAGTCAATCACACCCTGTTTCAATATTGGTTGATCAGGAATTATTATTTGTCTTGTATGACATCGCATCCAACAACAGTGGGTCATCAGCTATGTGTCGTATCCATTGATACATGCTGTTAACAAATCAGTGTTCGATCACGATACCATTCATGCACATCAACTGCGGCTCCATTTCACTCCGTTGTTCTGGGTAATCTCGGGCCTCGGCCCCTTTCCTGCGGATTGATATGCTCCTGGAGCAGTGACGATTTTGTTTTGAGAATACGTGGCTCCTCCATTCGTGAGAATGCCGGCAAAGTTCCCAGAACTGTAATTTTCCCGGAATCTTCCATTCGATGAAAAAACAGAAAACGAAATAATATCGAACCAATATCATAAGAAGTCGAGAAGTTCAGGATCAAATAGCCCTAACCTTCCATGACCCACAATTTCGACGGACGGCCGGAACAAGGATTGATTCTTTTGTCTTTCGGCCCTGAAAAAAAATTCACAGTCGTGAGCCCGAAATTCTGAGACGACAGCTCAATGTTTTTAGATGGCTCTTTTTTGGCAAGACGGCTCTTTTTCGGCAAGTTTTCACGATGTCTCGTCTGCATGCGTGTTCAAAAACTTGTCCACCTGCCCGGGTTACAGAAATCGCTCGATTCCTTGCCACCGTTCGGTGTCGTGCCACCATCCACCTAGGTATTTACCGACAGCCAGATCTCGATTCACCCCGTTTATGTTGAAGGCAAACGGATCATTGATTTCTCTGTTGGTGTCCGAAGCGTCAATGACGTCGTATATGACTTCTGTGTGACGATTGATCGTGCACCTGTGAGCTCGATCTTCAACGCTGGAGATCTTTGTTGGAGAAGATATCGTAGGGGCATTATTCCTCTTCCCTGCGCGGTGCAAATCAACGTCAGGGGCGGCGTCCTTGTTGCGCTTGGCTTCCTCTTGGGTTTGTAGAGCTGAGCCCTCAGTTCTAACAGCGAAGACACGCCCACCCCTTCTATGGCCTTGTGTTTCTGGGCATCACCCCCGAATCTGTCAACCATCCCAGTGACCCAATTCTCTTTTTATTCGCATCCATTATAATTCAATTCAATCGGCAATGTTATCGCATTTATGTTGGTCCTTCAGAGTCTTCAATGCCCTTCATGCCTGCCTACGTCTCACTTCAGCAATTCCCACAGCATATTCGAGCGAAGAGTTTTAGTGACAGCCCAGATTTCTTCCTAAGGGGCTGCGGTTCTCTTAACATTGAATGCGGCAGCCTGTTCCAAGAGTTCTAACCGAGCCCTCCAACACTGCCCAGGCTGCTCCTTTTCGTAGGGCAGATTCCTCCTTTTGATGCAGCGTCTACCGTTCAAGGGCTCGAGCTAATGTTTTGCAAGTTCGGCCTATATTACAGCAGATAATAAACCCAACGAAGCTCTTTCTCCTTTTTTTTTTCTCGTGGTAGCTGCGTCTAGGACACACAAATTTGGACATTGTCTTCCCCTTACGCTCTGATACCATGTTAATTTCTGCAGATGTTCTATGCCATTTCAGATTAGGGCATAATACTGAAGAAGATAGAACATGCTTAATAGATCGATAGAAGACAAGCCAAAACAGAGATGAAGAGTGGTGGCGTTACGGCGATCAGCAGGATGCTTCTACCAGCAAAGTCTTCAATAGGTCATTCAGCCGAGCATGTCACACATAACCCCAGAACAACCCAAACAAAGAATACGCAGCTCCAATGCCATCAAGAGAGAGAGAATTCCTCCACACCAATGTGTCTCAAATGAACTCTAAGTCTCTCCAATATATAGGAATCTTTGGGGGTGTGTGACACGTCCTTTAAGACATTTAAGTCTATATTTTATTCTAGGCCGACCTAGCACATAAGTGGAATAAATTCAAAGTACATGTTCTGCTCATCCGATCGAGATGATCTTTAGATCAATCTTACACCTCTCCGAAAGAGGAATCCAATAAAAATATTGCGATCGTCATCTGAGCAGCACAACTCGGAGTTTGGACCTAGTTGTCCAATTTTAACATGATGACAACGTCCTTGAACTTGCTTCTCTTGGATGGTAGAATTCAAGTAGATTTCCCCAACTTGATTAGGGTCTTTGTGGTCTTTTGATGATGACTTGAGGATCCCAAGACTTCTTTTGATGTAGACTTTTTCTTTGATCTAGGGTTTTGACACTTCTTTGTAGAAATTTCAACGTCCACTCCAGTTATTAGTTTTCCTTATCACTCCATGCATATAGTTTTAAATCTTAACATGACATAAATACTAAAATTTGGAAATGACAGAAATTTCTGAAAACACAAATGTGGAGATTTTGCAACTGTTGGAAATGTAGAAATAAAACTCAGCAAAATTATGACCACACAGAAAATAACACAGTGATTTTTGGTCAATGTGACCCTGGAAAAACCCCCAACAATTCTTGGGGAAAACCAGTTTGAGAGCTCTTCTTTATTTCTGAAAATGTTGTTACAGAGAAACTGAAAAATACAGTAAAAATTCCAGCAACCACAAATACAGACTTATCTCGATTTTCGTGCTTGAACTATGCCTTGGAAAATGTGCCAATCACCAAACTTACAAAACATAAATTTTACAGCATTAAATGCTGTACGACTACCTCGAAAAATGTGCTAGAACAAGTTGTACAGAACTGTATGGATTTGTACAACAACCCTCCTCGAAATCCGTGCCCAAAAACTGCCTCAAGAACTGCGATGAAGATTCTGTCCTTTTTCTCGAAATTTGTGCCAAAATATCATCTGTACTTCTCCTCAGTTTTTGTGGCCAGAATCTGCCTCAAACTCTGTTAAATGTTGCCGTCCTCTTCCTCGATTTTTGTGTCAACCTTTCTTGGAAATCTTGCCTCTCTTCTGCTGTACGGATTTTGCCTTGGGATTTGTTCCAATAATGCTGCTGTATGGATTTGCTTAAGTGTTCTTGCTGCCCTCCTTCAACTTCTCACTGCTCAGAAATTTTCTCCTTACTCTCCTTCTCTTTCTCTCAATAGCTCGTGAAAGAATGAATTGGTCTTTTTCCTCTTCTTCTCTCCTTTTACCCTAAGTGACCTTTTGGGTAACCCTAAGATCTAATGGTTGAGATTCATTTAGATCTAGGGATGAGAATAAATGTGCATTTAATTTTCACTTCCTATTTTATAACTCACCCACTTAAAATAAAGACTCACTTAGCTTTTTATTTCCATAGTCACTTTTTCACTTTCTAATTTTTCATTGACTTTAATAAGGTAACTTTAAATTTAGAATGTAACTTTACCACTTATAAAGTCACTTTAAAATTAGATTGACTTTACCACTTATAAAGTCACTTTAGGAGAAAAATACAAATAAATTTGGACACTTTTCCCTAGGTTAAAGATCAAGCCTTAGGAAACCACTTGTCCTCTGTTACCCAAATTTTAACATTCTTTGTATAAAATAAGTCAATATTTTATAGTCTTACGTGCAGGGCTATATTTTCTTTTCTTTCCTTTTTATAGTCTTATTTTCCAATACTCTCTTTTTTTTTTTAATTCCTTTTTCTTTATTACTTTACTTTTATTTTTCTTTTTTTAACTATACACTGGCTTATTTTTTTTATCTTTTTTTTTTAGATTTTCTTTTCTTGACTTTTTTCCCTGATTTTCAATATATTTTTTTCCTTTTTATTTTTTCCCGCTCTTTTATATATATTTTTTCTAACTCTTTTTTTGTTTTTAAATAATGCAGACTTTTCTTTTTCTCTTCTTTTTAAAAAATGGCCAAGGGCCTCTGATGAACTCAGCAGCAACGGAGAAACTCCAATGGTTTAGCGAAACGCTTCAACGACAACAATGTTGACAAATTTGATGGTCAAGGACCTTGATCGAAGAGCGTGGCTCTGTGCAGCGACTAAGCGGCCGAAGGCTCGAACTGCTCCGATACAAAATGAAGTGAACAAAGTTCCTTTTCAAACTAAATACTCTAGAAGACTTGGAATATCAAAACATCCATGAAGATACAAATATTGTATTAAATAGTAAGATGGATTATTGATATGAATGTTACAAATGAGGCCTGCTTATATACCTAGGCAAGTGCCTCTTCACGAAAGGTCATTTCTCATCAGACATGCCCTTTCAACCTAATTACTAATTAACTAAATAAGCATTATTTATATTATTTTATTCATAACAGTGCTATTGGTAAGTCGACTTGCCATCCTGGAAGTATCCTTAGGCCGACATGAAGGAGAGCTTGTGACAAGGTGTTGGAGGGCTAATAAATTTTCTTTTGCAACGGATTACATACCCAAAATGGGTCTTCAAACTTGACATTGACTGTATGAGCTTTATGACTTGATGACTTACCCTAAAGGGCTCACATTGGGAGCCTTCACTATAAAATAAAATTCCTTGATCATGAAACCCATGATTCAAGCATAATAAAAATAATTTTATTTTCTTCTTTACATCAATTACATAAAATCACAATTACACATGTCATTATGAAGACCGAACCTAGTTATACCTTTTAACAATCCGGAGACTCAAGAGCTTCCCTTGCACATATTCCAAAACATAGTTGTCATCCAATATAACTTCCAACTTGATCTTCCATGCAGCAAAGTTTGATGAGTCTCCTAGCTTCCGATTGTCCTTGAAGAAAGAGGTAGCCATCTTGTACAAATCCAATAGGCTCCTTTAGCGTCCTTCAAATATGATTACTCGTCTCTTGTCTCCTTGGGCTTTTCTCTTCACCTTAGCTCTGATACCATGTTAATTTTCCACTGTTCTACATTGTAGCAATCAATTTAGCCCAATTCTGAACTTCAATTAGCAATCAATTCAATCTGCCAGTAAACAATAGCAATTGTAGATAGAACAGTAAATGCAATGAACAATAAGAGACAATCAAAAGCAATGACAAGAGGCACCAAGATTGGTCAAAGATCAGGGAAAAACCCCACAAGGGGGAAAACCCTTTCAAATTTTTCATCTTATTAGATGTGTTCAACAAAGAGAGTACATCAATGTTCCAATTCCATCAATAAGAGTCAAATTCAAGCTTTGACTTATCCAACAACACAACTAACCAAAATCCAAGAAGATAAGCCAGTAGTCAAATATGGTTAACTGTCAGAGTCTGCAATTCTGTCCAAGTCAACAGAAGTCAAAGTGTGCCCTAACCAGTCAACAAATCAGCAGTTAAACTGTCCTCCAAGAGCTCGGTCAAAGGTCAATGTACTCAGCCTCCAATGCTGGTCAAAGTCAGCCCAAGACAGTCAACAAAACTCAGTCAAAAGAGAGACAAATCGGCGGTCAAAACTTCAACTGTTCTGTGGTCAACACAGGTCAAAGTCTGCGGTCAATGCAAGTCAACATGCCCAGAAATTCTTGGTTTGTGTGCCAGTCAACTTGGCTTTCAAAGACAGGCTCAAAACAAGTCAACACAAGGCAAAATGATCTCAGTCAACGCAAGTCAGATCAACCCAAACAGAAAGTCAAACTTTGGTCAACAGAAAGACACTTCTTGTTCGCACTTGTGAAATGAACCGTGCAATTTTCAGATTGTTGAACCAATGAGAGAAGAAAGAGATTCTTGATGTTGTGTCCAAATGAGGTTGGTGTGACATGTATTTATAATATATATGCATTGGAGGAGGGCTAATTAGTCTTTAGGCTGACCTTGACTTTTGTGCCATTGTGGGTTTTCTCATCAAAAATATATTTTTCCTTAACTGAATTGAGTGCTTCAAGGGGCAATTTTAGGCCTCTTTGAATGTGGAATATGATCCAATGAAGGAAATTTATCCCTGAGCTGCCAAATTAACATTTGCTGCATGCAGTTCTTATTTAAGCACCACTATCTTTCAATGGTCGCTGATTTTGGATTATTATACTCACGTCACTCTCTTTTTTGCATTTTTACTTGACTTTTTAACACAAGTCATACATGTGTGGATCAAAATCTTCAACAAGGGATATGTTGCACATGGGCACCTATAAGTGATGTTATGATCAGAGTGAGAGAGTATGCTATCGCATCAACTTTGAGACTTGCATCCCCTTGGATTGACAAAGATTTCGGTACACATAGTACTTCATAAACCTCCGTTGTCTCACAATTGCTACGCTTGTTGGAGAATCTTGAATGAAAAAGTGTTTTCATTATTATTGCTCAAGCCAGTAGTTTGGATACAAGAGGAGGATGCATTTCTAAATCCTGTGTCTGATTTTGCTATTTTTTTCTTTATTAGTTATTTTCACCTTTTAGTCAAAGAAATTCTATTTGAGAGCATGCTAATTTCAAACATTAGGATTACTATGGCTTGATGCTAAAGTTGTACTAAAGCGTTTTGTAGCTTAACAACAATTTGTTTTTTCAAACATTGAAGTATTTTTTCCATGTTTATATCCGAAAATATCTGCATGAGTATTTTTTATCTTTTGGTTCCTCATAAGTTAACATTTCATCATTTTGAAGGTGCACCCATATATTTGAATTTTGAATCGCAGTGTATCATCCTGTATACACAAACTTTAATGTGTGCAATTGTGATTTTTACTAACTACAATATCTTATCATTTCTTCATCTTTATAGGGCAAGATAACTGGATATTCTGGGAATGATGATGTTGGTCCATTAGTTGACAAGGCTGTTGATGGAGTTTGGAAAGGGAAGGAAGTTGGGTGCAAAGGACCATATTCTAAAGGTATATTATGTCTTTGTTAATGGTTCTCCTTTTAATTGAAATATTACTTGAATTGAATTCCATGAGAATGCTGCGTTGTTTGAACCATAAATTATTATGAGTGATCTACTGCTAATTAATTAATTTATTGTATAAGCTTTTCATCTCTTGAAATGTTGAATACTTTTGGAAACAAGTTATTACTAGGGAACTATGTTATTCAACACTTAAAAATATTCAGCACTTACGAGGGGACAATGTTATTCTGCTAATTTGTTTTTAGTAACCTTTACATCACTCCAAAGATTGAATACTTTTGCTCATAAGTTGTTGTTACTAGGGAATTTGAGCTTTAAGCGGTTGATGTTAGTCTTAATAATTATCAAGTTTTGCATTGATATGAATCTATGATATTTGCTTTATTGCGTTTTTATGTCACCATGTTTATGGATCTAAGGGGATAGATTTTTAACTCATCATTATAGACTAGTCATATATTGTTTATTTGTGTTATCCTTTGGTGGTTCCTATAGCAACAACCATTTGTCAAAATCCATGGTTTTAGTCCCATCAGACCATAGGTAGTTGAAAATTTTGAATTTAACAGCAGATTGTCGACCTTTGAACCTTTGAATTTGGATGGATTCTAGCAATTCTTTTACATTCTCCATTATCATTTTGCATTAGTTTTGGTTGCAATATGAAGACATGGTGTCAACAAAAATTGGATTTGAAAACATGAGCTAAAGAGGCTTCAATTATTAGTGTAAATATTGACAAAATTTAATATGAATGGCAATGAGAAATCTTTAGAAGGATTATCTTAGTAACTATTGAAGTGTGAACATTTTGGAAATAGTCAACCCACATTTTTTATCTTGAACAAGCAGCATTCCTTTTTTGCTTGAATGTAAAAGATCCCACAAGCAAGAGATTGTTTTTGTGGAAGAAGGCCAAGACACATGAATGAATCTATGAGAAATATGTTGGTGTAGTTTTAACTTTTGTTTAAACATTTGGCTGATATAATTACACTTCATACACTTCTGATATATGCATTTCAGCTTAAAATAGGGCAGTGATCCCTATGATAAGTTCCAGAAGAAAAACGTGCATATTTTTTACCTATTGACATGTTACAAGAACAAAAGTTGTCTAATGTATAGATTAAACGTTTAATCCATGCACTTGACACATTATTACTTTGACTAGTTAAGTTTTGTTCTAAGTTGTGTGACTTGGAATCAGATGGGTGTTGGTAAGCCCCTAAACCCATATTCAACTTAGACTTGACCCAATACTTGGATTCAACTCGAAAACCAACCACCTTCACCCAAATTTTCAGTAATGGAAACATTTCAAAAGCCATGATCCCTTGAAAACCCCTTGGAACTTCTTTGTGCCATTTTCTAATTTGGTTGTATTTCAAGGTTGTTTCTTGCTTGTTTCTGCTTTGGAAAGGCATGCTATTCTAAATGATGCACACACGGTGAGGTTAGTTGCTTCCTCGAGAGGATGACTCACCATGGAGGAGCATTGGGCAGCACAGAGGTGGGCATTGAGCCCTAGATGGCATGGGAACACTCAATTTCTTGCATGGAGACATGTTCTTGACTTGAGAATGCTTGGTCAATGAGTGATCATGTACATACACATGTCTTAGAAGGAGCATTGGAGCATTGGAGTGTTCAACTTTTGACCTGTGCTTGTTGGATGTGCATGCCTTAGAGTTGGAATGCCTTACATGTGGATATCTAGTGTGTAGTTAGGTTGCTTGGTGTGGACTAGTTCCACTTGTTATTCTTGAGCTTCCTCATGTCTCATATAGATAAAAGTGGGAGAGAGTCCTTTGATCACATTCATCATTGTTCACTCATGTAATCACATGCTTATCTTAGAGATGTGAGAGCTAAAGTGAACTATTCTATCTGTATTTATTTCTTCTTTGTATTTGTTCTCTATCTTGAGTGCTAGGGTTCTTGAAGAAATTCAAAGGAATAATTGGGTTAGGGATTTACCCTTATGAGAACAAGTGAAGCTAGGGTTTGGGAGATACCTTAGAGAAGCAAAAGGAGTACTTGATCTTATAGTTTATTATGAGAGAAGACTACGGTTTTGTTTATTCGAAAACCCTAGTAGTACTGAAGAGTGATTGATTTGGAGAAGACAAAGACTATCTTATACACCTGCATGATGCAAGTGAAGGTGCTAAGGACGATTTGCTGGTGTGTCAGGCTTGCTTGTTATGACTCTTTGGTGGAGCAAGCAAGTTTAGTTGGTAGAGATTCTTATCTAGGAGTTGGTGACTAGGGTTTTCTATGGTGCTATGTAATAGGACACGTGCCCTAGGGGCCTTGTGTTTGTATTATGTTTATTGAACACATGACACACTGGGACATGTGTCCAACATGTGTTTGGCATGTGGGCTAAAACAAGATACATGCCCTATAGGTGTTCTAATGTGTTTGACACCAAGGCACAAAAATGATCTATTGGGACTCTTGAAAAGTGAATTTTCTTGATAAAGACAAAAGTGTGGGATGTGTTTCTTGATGATATGGGTTTACACAGCAACATTGTGTTGGCATTAGCCAACTAGGATCATAATGAATAGTGCTAGGGCAAATCACTTTTGATGATGGTGATCCTCTTGAGGAGTCATCCTCCACACCAACATATGCAAATCTTGGGTTGGATATAGAGGAGGTTGAAGGACAGAGGAGTAGGAATGGTGGTGATTCTGATCTCCTTCTAAGGAGAACAACTAGTCGTTACGAGCTATGTTATTCTTCCATTACGGTTCTTGTATCTATCCTATTTTGTGTTTGCCATTATTGTTCCCACATTTAGTGTCAATGACACAATATCTATGTAATACATTTTGATTTTGATAAACATCAAATGACTAAACAAAAAACTATGGTTTATGGTTCTAACTTCCAAAATTCTTTATTGTAACTTATGTGTCTTGGATATTTTAATTTCTTGTGTGATTGATCATCATCAATGTAATAACTGGTTGTAACTCGTGGCCTTTTTCCTCGGTCATTGTATACCATGTTAGATACACGTATCCACGTTTCTCCATGCCTTTTGTCCTCGTGCCATGTAACTTAGCTATTGTGGTGGATGCTCTAATGATGGTTTGGAGAGCTTGACTTGTACTGTCTTGTATTAAACTGTGATACATACTTACATTTCATCTTATCTATATATATGAAGAGTTTTATTTGGCCAAACTTTGTGTACTTGCAAGTTTGAATTTCACCTTATGATATCTTGATGCTTGAGTAGTTTCTAGCACTAGTTAATCATGATGATTTGACATAACATTGAGAAGAACTTGTTAAGTGATTTATCAGACATTTGGAAGCTAAGGGCCAGATTACTATTGTAATGAGTCATTTTCAGAGCTGTAATTTGCTTAGGAAGTGTGTCCTAAGCGCTGAAACATTGTTGCATTGAAATAGTGGCTTTGGAAAGACCATCAACCTTGGAGTTGAATTGGGGGTAGACATGTTTGAAACTAATAAACAAGAAGTCCACAACAACTGAGAGAAGTTCTAGCGGGGGCCTAATGATCATGTTTTGCAGCGGAAATTACTTTGAAACCGTTTAATAACCTGTCTTTATTCCCCCATCACTTGTGACTTGCCCAAGTTTTTATATAAATCCAATTTTGGTGCGTTTAAGACTGGATGCAACTTGGCCTATTTGTTTGATCCAATGTTGCACAACTCGTACTCGTATAAGACTCGTCTGACCATTGACTCGTCAACTCGTATAAGGCTCGGGAACGACCCGTATAAAACTTGTATAAGACTCGTCAAAAAAAAAAAAAAAAAGAACTCAAAATATGTAAATTTTAAGTAGAAAAAAGAAACTAATGATAATTCCAATCCTTTATAAGTTATAAAACCACAATATATGCAATAATTCATAACATCATCTCATATCTATAAAAGTACAACATTACATATTAGATTTTTGTAAGCAATACATTTAGATATTGAATAAGCAAATGAATCATGTTTCCATAATTAAAATAAAAAATGACAGCAAGTTCAAAATTCAAATACATATGTCATAAATGATAAATGATTGTCTCATAACAATCTTGAGTCTCATCGCTTATGGACGACCATGCCTATAATAAGCCCTCGTGGAGGTCATGGTAGCATCGGAAGGCTGAAGCAACTGGGAATCGGGATTTCCATTTGAGATGGCAAACTAGAGAGATCCTCAGTCTCTTCATCAAGCCAACTCAAATCAGGGGGCTCCTCCTCCACAACCCAATCAAACTCTAAATCAAAGGTATCCAATAAAATTGGATATGTATCCATTAGTTGCACTTGTTTTGTGAGCATTCGAAGGTTGTAGTAGATGAAAACCAACTTCTGCAACCTATTTCTCTTTTTGCTGTGGATGTGCTCAAACACTGACTAATTGCGCTCACAAGAAGAAGCACTACAGGGTTGACTTAGAACTCTGATGGCGAATTATTGTAATTGCGGTGCCTTAGAGCCACAATCTATACAACAATGAGCTGTAAAAAAATAACAACAAATATTATTAGTTTGCAATGCCAAACATCTAAAAGAGAACTAGCAAAATTACAAGCTAAGTTCTAACAATTTGCACTTACAAGGCATTTTCTTGTTCTTGAGACGTTGGCTTGAGCTGAATCCAAACATGCCAGATGCTTCCTTGTACATATCTCACTGTAGGTTGATTTTGTCCTGAATATCTACATCCGGGAACATCTTCTCAATGCATATTATGACACCTCTCATCACCTCGAGATCTCTTTGAATGTTAGACCCCTCATTATGGAATAAGTTCAGTTTGATTGAGATATGCTCCTACTGCATGCAATGGTGAATGTAGTTGCCTCTCCCACCTGGAATCAATAATTTGCCATATAGGGAGATATCTAAATTCATCTCCCTTATAGAAAGTCTTGATGGCTTCTTTTGCCCTATCCATGCCCTCATAAATATAACACATTGGAGGTTTCTCTCCATCCATCAATCTCAAGACTTTCACAAGGGGCTCAGTGAAGCTGACAATCTCAGTGACTTTCTCCCACAAACTCTCATGAAAGACAGATGCTTTCACTGAGAATGCTTCTGGTTTTGTGCTATCTTTCCAAAATACCCATTGCTGGCTACAAAACATTCTTCGCAAAGCTTGGTACTCATACAAAAGGCTTTGGAGGGAAAGAAAGTTTGTAGGAAACCGTGTGATAGTTGGGCGACTAAGCTACCCTGTGTGAATTCTCTCATAAGGTTCAACACCCAGGCATGATTATAAATATAATTTATAATTTGCTTGCATTCTTGCACAACATCCTGCACCCACTCCAACTTCCCAATGTCCTCTAGTATCAAGTCTATGCAATGGGCAATGCATGGAGTCCAAAAAATGGTGGGATATTTGGCATAAAGCAACCTTCTAGCTGCTACATAATTTGTTGCACTGTCCGTGATTACTTGGACAACATTTGCAACCCCAACTTCCTTCGCCACATTAGCCAACAATCTAAAAATCAAATGTGCATCTTTTACATTTGTAGATGCATCAATGGATTTTAGGAACATGGTTCCTTTAGGGCAAGCTACAATAAAATTTATTATTGTTCTACCCCTCTGATCTATCCACCCATCAGAGATAATTGTACAACCTATAATTTTCCATGAGCTTTTAATACTGTCCGATTGATCCTTGACACACTCAAGCTCCTCATCTAGTTCTTTACCTCTAAGTGTATTATAAGATGGGGCTTTGTATCTAGGGCCAACACTTGCAATGGCATTCACCATGGGCTGATAAAAATATGACTTTGCATAGTTGAATGAAAGACTATTATGGTACCAAAACCTCCTCACAGCCATATTTGCCTCCTTCCTCTTCTTTTCATTAAAACTATCTAAGGTTGGTTGAGATCTTGGAGTTGTACGAGGAGTGAAGAAAGAAGAGGTTTTACTCCTGTTTTCCACAACACTTGAAGAGGAGTTACCAATACCTGGAATTTGAATCTGTGTTTCACTCTGAGATGAAGATCTACCTATCCCAACAATCTCATCCTTCCTTCTTGCCCTCTTAGAAGTTTCTTCTTTAATGGCTTCCAAAGCATCTGCCATTTCAGTAGTGATTTCATCGGGGCAATTTTGACAGCATCCCACACCATTCCCAGGAATTCTAGCTAGGTGGTATTTTAGCCTGTTTATGCCTGCATGCATTGTGGCATTGCAATAATTGCAATAATTACCGGCAATGATTCGTTGACCATGCGCACATGCCGGATCACGAGACTTTCTAGAACCCTTTGGTGGCATGGTGACGAAATCTGGAAGAAAAAAAATAAATTTTTAAAATCTAATTGATATTTTTTTTTTTTTTGGTTTTTAAAATTTTAATTTTTTTTTAAATTTACAAATTTTTTTGGCCCCGTGGCTGAGTTTCTTAGCCACACATGGCCGTTGTACATAAAATTAAAAAAAAATTACATGCAAGCAACAAAACAATGAAACGAGGATCTTGAAGGCTATCTGGACAATGTGCTGATACTCTCTGCTCTTGTTGCTACTCTGCCAGTGCTGCTACTCCGCCAGTGTTGCTGCCAGTGCTGCTACTCCGCCAGTGTTGCTGCCAGTGCTGCTACTTCGCCAGTGTTGTGACTCCGCCTTGCTGTTACATTGTGTTGCTACTCCGCCAGTGCTGTTACTCCGCCAATGTTGTGACTCTGCCTTACTGTTACAGTGTGCTGTTACTCAGCCAGTGCTGTGACTCTACCAGTGCTGCTACTCCCAAGAAAACAAAGGACTATACAACTGTCTAAACATCTGTTGCTTTCAAAATGTCCAGTTTTGCATCGCCTGAAACCATATCCCTGCTCCAAAAGCTAGGAGTAGATGATGGTCCTTGCATTTACCAGCATTCCATGATCATGAGCATTGAAAAAAGCTTTACCACTTTCCTTGCCTATGCCTTCGAAAGGGAGAGAGGTGCTTATAAAGCATTTTTTTCCCTCCAAATTCCCTTTTCCTCCACCTAATTTCCAAAAAAAATAGAAAAATAAAAAAAATTGAGAAAATTCCAATTTTTTTTTCCATTTGTTGTGGGATGAGTCTTATAGGGGTCTACTACGGGTCCTATGAGAAACCCGTGGGTCTTATGTGGGTAGGCGAGTTTAATACGAGTTTTAGTGGGTAAGGGTAGAGAGCGCGGGTTCTATGCGAGTGACACGACACGCTATAGAACCCGCGAAGACCCGCGGGTCTTATACGCGTGGTGCTTCATTGGTCTGATCCATTATGTAAAGACAGTTTGAAAGAAAAAGAATTGCCATCAGACAAGTACTCCTCTTATTGTGTACCCAAGAAAAAAAGTACTCTGATAAATATCCAAAAAAGCTCCCACAAAGCCTTGATTGATGCAATAGACAATGTTTCGAATATTTCCAACCATATTACAATGAGGAGGTGACTCTTATTTATAGATAAAAGAGCTCACCATCCTCCAAAAAAAATAATAATAGATCTCCAATTAAGCGACCTTAAAATAGTAAATCCTCTCACTGATTAGATAGGATGAACTCAACATCAATAAAATATGGTGGACTGATTCCACATTTTGAATAAAATAATGGATGCATCAATACCCCTTGGGTTGGGTGAATAAGGATGTAGAGTTAAGAGTTACCAAGCAGTGTAGGCTTAAATTAGCTATTAATGCAAATTTAGCTACGTGGGATTTAATGAGTTTTTTTTGAATTTGTTAAATATATGGACGGAACAATTAGCTTTGAATTACCAGTCCTTGCATCTCTTTTGTTTCCAACACATTTTATTTTCCTTTTTGTTGATTTGCTTGGTCCCTTTTTCATTTGATATGCATTTTTTAGCACGAAACTAGCGTGATATGGGCCTTTAGGCGAGGTGGCACAATTCATGTCTTATATTTGTGACCTTTTTACTTGGGCTACTTCAACCTTTAGCCATTTTTAACTCTTTTGATTGTAGGCTTTCATACATGGGATCTCCTTTGCTTTTTCCCCCATTGTATGGAAGTGAATGGGTAGATGAAAAGGTATAAAACATGGTCCGGGGATATGAACACACTACATCGCCTAGTCAAGGATGCTAAATCTCTTATCATCAATGTAACAAGGTGAAGTCTAAGCTATCTTAGGTGAGTGCCATACCAAGCTAAGAGATTGATCATCTCAATCAAGAAGTATTTTCTTCTCTTCATGGTATATAACCATATAAATTTTGATTTTGTAGGTATGAAGGCATCCTTTGTAGGATGTATGAATGAACAAAAGCACTAGTTGTAAGATATTTTGCAGGCATACAAAGAAGTGTCCCAAGATCCAAAGGGAATTCCACCCAAGGGAGCAGTGTATCATGAGATATAATTACTAATACAGTTATTTGTACAATCCTCTTTTGCCAAATAGAGAATTGTACAAATAATCCTTATTGGAGTCTGATGATGTGATAGCCAAACTTGTCTCATGAGTTAGTTAATCCAAAAAACTTGGAATATTGTAGAAGAATCCATTTAAGATAAATAAATATATATTAAACATTGAATGAATGAATTGATATGTTTCAATACAATGAGGGCTCCGTATACATAACTAGGTGGGAATGCCCTTTTGTAAGGAGTCATGTCTTTTTATAGAGACATGTCCCTATTGAGTATGTTGTCGTTGATGTCAAAGCAGGTGCAATAGGTGTAGGATGTTGTTATTGATGTCCTCAGTATGCTGGATGTAGTAGATGAGATAATGCAGTGATGAAACCTTAGCTCTAGGGTTTGGATTCTTCGGACGATGTTCATACCCCGCCTTTGATTGGAGTTTTGAAGGAAAAACTCAATTAGTTTGTCTTGGAGATCCTTGCCATTTGAATCTACTCGTCTTGCCAATTCTTTTGATGTGTGGAAGTCTTCGTGGGTCCTCACAGTTTGTGAGATATGCCTAGTCAAAGTTAGTGACCCCAACCAGTGGTCCAAAACCCCAGGGGCTGATAATGTGGCAGGTTCTCTTTGGCTCTAAGGATGACGATGTGGCAACACATTATGGCAAATACTGAAAAGACCTTGCATTGTGGGTTCTCAAAATTTATTAAACAAGAAGGTATTATAATTTGATTTTAAATTAAATAAATGGCCCTATCTCTAATTGGGATTTTCGCTCTAAATTTTTGAAATTCAAATATTTTTTCCTCCAAAAGTCAGCTTCAATTTGGGCCTAAAATTTGAATTTCAAAATTGTATTTTCCCTCTCAAACTTAAGTCGACATAACTCCTAAGAGTCAAGACATCTCAGCCTCTATATTTAGGTGATCCTTCTCTCTCATGGAAGCAACGATCTAGGAATGATCTGTCTGTGAAATATTCTGTGGCCATAGGAGTTCTAGAAACATTCAAAGCGTGTGAATTATTGTTTTGTTTTAGTTGAAAAAATATTTTGGTTATGGTGTTTAGGTCTTCATTATCTGTAGCCTAGTGAGGAGTTTTGAAGAACATACGAGGTTTCTGTGCAAAGTCTTTGAAGACTAATGAAGTCGACTCTCCTTTCAAATGCGATCTTCTCCTCTATATAAAGACGACCCCTTTACTATCCAAGGAAGAACTCAGGGTCTCTCATGAGGGAGTTTGATGCACCTGCGACCAGTAGGAATTAGTGAAGTTGATCAACGACAAGAAGTCGTCTGGGCCTATTATCTTTGGGTATTGGCTTAAATTTGGGTATGGGATTCATTTTTGAAAATTCTTTTGCAAGTATATTGGTACGAAGCTCTGGAGATTCAAGCCGTAACATTATTAGAACTTCCGTATATGTTTTATAAATCTAGAACCCGTGTCATGATCTTTATGAGGCTTGCATTTCTTGTGGATCACAATCTTAGTTAACAATGATCCCTGTATCACGCATTCCCTACTGTAGCTTGAAATTTCCTTGTGCAAAATCGGATCCTTGAACTAGAAAGGGTTTGGGAGTTAAATGTCATGGTTATGGGATTTGTCTGCCTCTATCGCAAGTGATCAAGGACAACCACATTCCTAAGCAGCTCTGTATCCTTCTCTTCCATGACTCTCAACCTACTTTAAGGCTCCTCACCTCATCAACTCTGCATATGACTTCTTTGTGGCACATTCTTTGTTTGAGCATCCTTGTGGATGGATCCAAAACAATGTGGATTACCTCTATTTGGCATATTCACATTCAGGATCTATTGAAGTCTTGTTGAAGTTAGCTTGAAGCCCTTCGAATAAACTAAGGTTGATTTAATTAAGGGATTGAAATCTGTAGCAGATCATTTATGAAGGAGAGGTTGCAAACCTATCTTTGGATTCATTCTGTCCGAGTTTAAAGCTTGATGTGTCCTGGGTATGGAGACATCCATATAATTGCAGATACTTTGAATCTTGGAGCATGTAAATTTAATTTTGCTATAAGAACTTCATTTCTTTTGCAAATAGATTTTAAAGTGAGTTTATCTTGATAAAAAAAAGGATAAATTTCACCACATTGCACTTGAAAAATCAACAGTAGACACAAACCATGTCATTGAGGATATGGAACTTATTAAAAAAATTAATTAATAAATTTCTAAATTGTTGTAGTTCTTGGAGCGTATCTTTTCAGAGGCACTCCAATTGCACTCACACCAAGAGTTGAATGTTTGACTCAACAACTGTATGGCAAGTTTTTGCAACTATGGGACTCTTCTACCAGAGTTTTCCCACCATATATGTACAACAAATAAAATGGAAAGGATTAAAATTTCAAAGGAAAGACAATGAGTTATTTTCAATTTATCATTGAGAAACAAAATAGATAGAAAGGAAATATATTGAAATTTGGAAGTTTGAAACTTTAAACAAATTTTACATGTAGATAACCTAGCATTCTAGCGGTCCGCTAAGAAATTCAACCATAAAACCATAAGGACAGTAGAGTTCACAATGCAGAAAGAGAACACACGATTTATTTTGTGAAAACCCACTTGGGGGAAAAACCCAACAACTTTTTCTCTAGAAAAATCCTTCAGTTTAACAAGAGATACATCTAAATGCAGCTAGTCAACTATGAGGTCAAATTGACCAACAATCTATGATCAAACATGGTCAAAGAACTCTCCAATCAAGTCAAACTTATGCCCTTCAAATTTCTACCCTCTCTGAGCTTCGTAGGCCAAATTTCGGCCTCCTAGAAGGTGCCCAAAAACCCAAGTCACCATGGTTGGTGAACAAAATATTTTAGGTTCAAAGTTCGCTGAACTCAAACCCAATTCAAATTTGTTTGATTTTGTTTGCTGAACATAAAGGTGAACTCAAATTCGAACGTCCTTCATTCAATTAAATTTGGGTTTGGGTTCAGGTTGTTTTAGCGGTTATTTTGGTTTGGGTTGTTTTCACGTTTATAATTAAAAAAATTAAAAATTGGAACCCTAAAGTTGTGCAGGCACATCAAGGCTCACTCTCCAACTCCACTATGGAGTCTGGACTCCTGTGGCAATGCCGCTTGTGTCCACACTCGATGCCTGTGTGACGCGTCCAGACTCCACACTCGACCCCTGCATTCCGTTTTGGTCATAGCCTATATTTACGACTCCCACTGCATGCTCATCGCTTCAGTGCAGACTGAAACTCTTTTATGGTCATGAGTGCTTTGTGTTTATTGAATTGTATTGAAATTTGATGCTTATTTAGGTCCCATATTTTATATATGCAACATGTTGCACCTATTTTGCCACAATTCCAAGCAAGCAGTAGTACAATTCTTTTCAAAATTTAGAGTCATCAGCCAACTATCTGTCATGTCATTTTGTAAGCCCAAATTTTGCAAGTTGTAATGTAAATGATCCTAGTACGACCGCGTAATTATGTAACAACCAAGGTAAGCCTGCGATTTTGGCAACAAATTTCATCCTTGAAGGTTTTTTAACCTCATTGATTACCTGTGTTTCTAAACACTAGTTAATTGGAAGAATTTTTTCCTTCCAGTTTAAACCCCAAAGCTAGGGTGAAATTTATTGTCAAAGTCTTAGCCTTTAGGTGAGTCCTAGTGTTCTTAGTTGAGTCTGTTGTAAAAGTGATTTGGGAATAATTTAAACTATTTGGCTAAATTATTTTATTACAAATTACTCGATCTATTATATCATATTGTGTCACAGAATTGGGTAATTATTTTGAGGGTCTATAATGAATGAATATTCCCCCTTCGAGGGTTTAATTTGTAAAATCTTATGTAAAAAAATATCTTAGTGCATGGTCCTTCATACTTGGACACCATGGCTAAAATATTTGAGGGTGGAAAATTAATTAATCCCCTTGTGAGTCAATTAATTAATTTTTCTGGCAAAAATAAAATTAAATCCTAAGCCAGAAATTAATTAATTTAGAGTCAAAAATAAATTTTAGAGAAATTGATTTCTCCAAATGGAAAATGACCAAAAAATTGTGGGTAAAAAAGTTGATATTTGGAGGTCCCCCACCATGTTATTTTCCACTTGGAGGATTTATCTACAAGCTAGAAGCCAAGCCATTTGCTTCTCAAGTCATGATGAAAACTCTGACTCTAGCTTATATAATTTTGTAACGTTGGTTTTGTTCCACTGATTTGCTAGGAACGTTTGAAATATCACAACAAAAGACTTTGGGGTTCAGTTTATGGTGTTCTTTGTCCGATGATCTGTGGTATGTGCTTTCCTATATTGTGTTTAAAATTTTAAAGTTTATATATTCTTTAGATGGTGATAAGAACATTCTATTGGTAGATTTTGGGTCTATCTTAGATGATCTGATTCACCATATGTCTAACAAGCTTTCTTGAAGAAAATATATAGAGTTTGCAGGTTCCACGACCTTTGGTCTCCAAGTTCACAGACTTTGGAGGAGAGTCGACCTTGTTTGGGCTCCGAGAAATTTGTTTGGTTTTCTTACTTCGCTAAGGCTGTGGGAAATACGATAACTTTCGAAACACATCTGATTTGGGTCATTATTCATCATTTAAAAAATATTTACTCAAAAATATTTATTTCCAACTATTGTGTATTTGTATATAACTTGTAAATATTTTGTAAATTGTTTTTCTAACCCTTGTATTTTAAATTCTAACTCATTTTAATTTTTGTATATTTGGGGTTTTAGGGATTTTTTTGTTTTTCTTGTTTTTGTTTTTTTTATCTAGTTGTAAATATTGGGTATTGGGGTTTCTATTCTATATTTGTTTCAGGATTGAGGAAGAAATTGACATTGGAGACATCAGAACCCTAGACGTCTGGGGTTTTCAGGCTATTTTTGCAGGTTGCTTATTTTTAGATGGGGGAAGAAACCCATTTTCTGAAGGCCCTAGCCCTTACCCAACCTAAAGGGCTAGTGTTTGGGACCTATTTTGCAAGCATGAAGAAGACCATAAGCCCTACAAGTGCTGAATCTCATTGCAAATAAGGGTTTCTTCAAGGGATTGGCATTTCAACTCTAACAATTTGCTTTGCAGCGATTTTGGGGTTAACATTGTGTTTTCAGGTGGTCACCTTCATTGGAAGTCTTCCTAGCCATCTACAAGGCCCCAAGTCCTCTTGGTTTGCTCTCTAACCTTCTTATTTCACCTCTGTCCTAAAATTGAATTCTGAAGTAATTTATGACAATGGTGTAATTAAGGCCTAAACACACATTTTATAAGCCTAAGTTCATTAATAAATCACCCAAAGGCATTTGTAATTAACCTAAAGTTGAATTTGAGTGCATTTAAGTGATTTTTTGTGGACTGTTGGGGTAATTTTCAAATCTGATATGTTTGCTACAACCACCTAAAACTCTTGCAACAGTCATAAAGGTCTGATATTTGGGTTTTGAGCTAACATTTTGTGAGCGCATGTGATTTTTGTCACATCTCCAAACTTGGTATAGGCCATTAAGGCCTTGGGGTTTGTTTCTATTGCCTTCATCTCTCATTTCAATTGATTGCATAATTTATATCAGATCTGGTATATTGATATAACAGTGACAATCATCATAATCCAAGCCTAAAGAACCCACACATTAAGTTAATAACTCATACAAGAGATCAATAATAAATTACAAGGATTTGATCTATCAATTTTATTGTTTATGCTGGCTGTCATATAATTTTCAAGGTTTGATTTGAAATTGCAGAGGTCTGATAAAAAAGTTTAAGGTCTGATATAATTGTTACAACAGCGTATTCAAGGCATAAAACACACATAAAATAAGCCTAAATTCATTAACAAGTCACTTAAGGCATTGAGCATTAATCTTGTGATAAAATTGATTGTATATAAGTTATTTTTTGAGGACTCTTGGGAAATTTCCAGATCTGATATGTTTGATATAACCATCTAAAATAAAATAACAGTGGCATAATAATTGGGAAATCATTGGCATTAGTTGGGCTTGCATTTATTTGCATATCTTGTCACTTCTTGAGGGTTATCATAAAAATCAGAGGTCTGATATATGCTGCAGAAGGTCTAATATAAACATTGTAGTGGTGTCAAAAACTGTTGACAGTCATCTAATTTCACTTGGCATTTGTTCCTTACATCCTTGCTACTCAAGTCAATTGATAATCATAAGAAATATTCTTGTGGTAATTTGGAAGAAATGCTAATTGTGTTTAAGCTCTCCATCTTGTGTCTCTAGATTCTAATTGACACTCTATTGTTATTGGTCATTATCTAATTGGCATTATCCAAGTCACTATAATATAGATCGTTGTCTTACATCGAATTGCTAGCCATAGAAATATATTGCTAACCTCAAAGATACAATGTGAATTTAGGGAATGTAATGAAAGCTACATAAATAATACGATCTATAGAGCTAATGTGATGCACAGAGATCCGATGCAAACCACTATAGAATATATGTAGGCATCAGAGGAGAATGTGAGCCACAAGAGTAAAAATGCAAGCCACTGTAATAGAGCGAGTCATAGAATCATATGCGAGAGATGCGAACCACTGTAATATAGTAGAAAGTGAGCCTAAAAGGCCCGAGACACATTTTTAATTTTCACCTAAAGAAATCACACCTGAACCAGCTATAAGGCATACATAGTCCCACCTAGCATTGGACCACGAGACCTGTGGGGACCAAACCTCCCCACCTAACCATTGGACCACATCCTTCGGACTATGCGAGCCACTGTAATAGAATGGAAAGTGAGCCATGTAATGTATGCGAGCCACTATAAAACAAGCCTTAGAGTTGAGTGAGCCACTGTAATGTTGAGAGCCATATAACATTGATGTGTGCTACAAGAAAAAACTAATGCGAGCCACTGAGAACACAATACGAGTCACAAATTATAGAAGCGAGCCACAGATAATTATTGCAATCCATAGAGAAACTGATGTGAACCATTATAAGAGCCACAAAGAATTGTGTGTCACAGAGAATCTGACCCGAGCCACTATAGAAAATTGTGTGCCACAAAGAATTATATGCGAGTCATAAAGCAAACCATATAAAGTATAGAATGCCAGCCACTAATCCATAGAAATGTAACTTTAGATCTTCGCACCATTTCATAAGATATGAGAAATATGAATTGCACCTTTAGAGATGGATTGATCACATAATTACAACCGTCCTCATGATCGAATGGGTGGCTTAAAGTGTTAATTTTTGTAGATGTTCTATGCTTGATGCAACTTTACTTTTTATCCCAATATCAGACAGCAATCACATAAACAACAAAGTAAAATGCTGATAGAACATACAGTAGATCGACAAAAGACAAGCCAAAATATATAAGTGTGTTGGTGTGTTACAGCGGTCAGCAGGATGCTTCAACCAAGAAAGTCTCAATATGGTCAGCCAACCAGAAATGTCACACAACCCTCTAGGACAGCCAAAACAGTGAACCCAAAAGACAACCAAAAGTCAAAGCTGTCAGTCAACGATCAACGCAAACAGCAGCAGCATCTAGGTCAATGTAGCCAAGTCAAAGTCAACGTCTAGCCTCGGGTATAGTGCCAAAAAATGTGTATTTGGAAAATCGAAATTCTAGGAGAGTTTCAGGTTCGTTTGCCCTTGCGTTGACCAAAGTCAACGCTACTGCAGAAACCCTAGGCCAAAAACAGAAATGTGCTGTTGTTGGAATTTTCCCATCTGTGGAGAGAAGAGCCTCTAAGGACTTCGAACCAATCAGATGAGAGAGAAATGTGTGAGGATGAGATGAGTGAAAATGTTCTCCAACGTTGACCAATATATATCCATCAATGAGGGTGTGTGTGACACAACTGCTGGGGCACAAAACCTTAAGGCCGACCTGCACTTATTTTGAATAAATTCAAAATAAATGTTCTGCTTATTGGATTAAGATGATCTTTAGATTGATCTTGCACCTCTCCGAAAGAGGAGTCCAATAAAAATATTGGCATCTTCATCTGAGCATCACAACATGGAGTTTGGACCTAGTTGTCCAAAGTGCCTCCCTCAACCAAAGGGAGAGAACTCCATCCACAGCACAATCAAACATCGTGCGTCATCACTTCGTAACTTGCTTTGTTGATTTCTTTATTTTCAGAACAGTAGTGGGTCGGTCACAAAGACATCATTGGTGTGATTCGGCAGGAAGGTCCAGAAACCTTTATGGGGCTCACAAAAGTCTGTACCAACGGAAGTTGGTTTACGACCGAAGTCGGTTGGAGGTCGAAACCTCACTAAACTTGATCCCAGATCAAGTGGTTGGGCCGTGCCATCCTAGATAGAGAGTACGGCAATCTCTGATGCGTCCATCAGTCTTTGCTAATAGTCTCTAGCTTTTCCCACCTCACTGGCCATATGAGAGGTACTTCCCATGAGCCCTGAACTCAATGGGTATGATGCATACGAGGCACAAATAATGAAAGGTGAACCAACTCAATCATCATAACCGTGGGGCAGAAGCACACCAACAAGGTTCGGCAAGCCTAGCCCTGTGGTTGCTTATAGCTAAAAGAAGCTATCCCCAAAGCCCCCCAGAGCTCCCAGAGCTCATCGTCCAATAGGACCCTCAGAATAGGGTCGTTCCACGATACCAAGATTCTCATGGAAGGTGAGGAACTTGACCTTCCCCAGGGGCTTTGTGAGAATATCCGCGACCTACTTATCAATTCCTATATGATTGAGCCTTACGATGCCTCGTTGTACCATACCCTGGATAAAGTGGTACTTGATATCAATATGCTTGGATCGATCGTGGAACACGAGATTCTCGGACAACCAAATCCCACTCTGGTTATCACAGAGTCACGGTGGTATCTAGCACATGCTCGAACAACTCACTGAAGAGCTTTCACAACCAAACTGCTTCACAACAGGCCATACTTGCTGCAATGTATTTGGCCTCTGCGGTGCTCAAAGCAACCGATTTCTGCTTTCTGCTCATCCATGATATCGAAGCAGAACCAAGTGTGAAGCAACATCTCAATGTGCTCTTACGATCCACCACACTGCCAACCCAATCGACATCGGTATATCCATGGAGTGTCACGCTCCTGGTAGCGTATCTTAGCCCATGGTTTATCGTGCCCCAAAGATATCTCAACAGATTCTTGGCACCAACCCAGTGAAGGTGATGAAGCTCAACCATATGTTGACTCAAAGTGTTCACTGCAAAACATACATCCAGACGGGTGTTCACTAAGAATATCAGGGCCCCTATGAGTTGACGATACTCAGTAGGATTTGCTAGCACGGGCCCAGTAGCGTTGCCACTCAACTTCTTAAAGGCCACTCAACTTCTTAAAGTTGAGCTCCATCGGTGTCGATGGAGACTTACAGTCCACCATACCAAATCTTTCCAAAAGCTTCACAATGTATTTTCCTCGAGAAAGGAAAATCTCGCCAGGTCTCTGCCAGACCTCCAGGCCTAGGAAGTAATGCATCAGTCCTAGGTCCTTCATCTCGAACTTAGCAGCGAGCTCCCTCTTGCACTGATGAATGAGAGGGTCAACACCTATCAGGAAGAGGTCGTCCACATACAACACCAGAATGAGAGGTTTTTCTCTATCAACCTTGAAGTAAAGGTTCGGATCAACATTACTACTAGTGAAGCCTAGCTTCATCAGGTAGCTATCTATCCTCTCGTACCAAGTTTTGGGTGCTTGCTTCAACCCATAGAGAGCTTTCTTCAATCTGCAAACATGGGTGTCTCGATCCTGGACTTCGAACCCTAGAGGTTGCTCCACATACACCTCTTCCTTTATCGCACCATGCAGAAATGTGGTCTTCACATCCATCTGATGAAGACTCCATCCTTGCGTAGCAGCATGGGCTATGATAGATCGGATGGTGGTATATCGGGCCACAGGTGCAAATATATCATCATAGTCTACGCCTTCCTTTTGAGAGAAGCCACTAGCAATGAATCTTGCCTTGAACTTTTCAGCACTTCCATCAGATCCATGCTTGATCTTGTAGAGCCATTTCGAGGTGACAATTGCGTTGTCCTCCGGTCTTGGGACCACATCCTAGACATCATTCTTCATTATGGACTCATACTCTTCGTGCATAGCATCCTTCCAGACTTGATGCTTTACGGCTTCCTCAAAAGATCCAGGCTCAGATTGTACAATAGTACTCATGGCTGCTACATACCCTTCGTATCTATTCGGCTTCTTGCTTTCATGGAATGTCCCCCTTGGGGCCATATGTCCCTCGGCATCCTCAAGATTGTCCCTGAACCATGATGGTCTCTTCGTCATCGAAGGAGGTGGATCAATCGAGTCCATCGGTCCTTCAACATCGGGCATTGTCTCATCCTTCGGTTCTTCTTGATTTCCAGGCCTCCCCTCATGATCTTCCTCAGATCTCGAAAGATTGACTACTTTCCTCAGGGAAGCATCTTCGTCAAAGGTGACATCTTGGCATATCTCCACTTCCCTTTGACCAGGCACATAGACTCTATAGGCCTTCGAAGTTTTGCTGTAGCCCACAAACATTCCCCTCTTCCCAGAAGCATCTAGCTTGCTCCTCTTCTCTTTTGGCACATGAAAATAAACAGGACATCCAAAAACTCTAAAATGTGAGACGTCAGGTTTCATACCAGAGAAAACCTCTTTGGGAGTTTTGGAGTCCAGAGTGGAATGCGGGCATCGGTTTTGTATGTACACAACAGTGTTCGCAGCTTCTCCCCACATAAACTTTGGTAGACCCTAGTCACATAGCATGTCACGGGCAACTTCCACAATGGTCATGTTCTTTTGTTCAGCAACGCCATTCTGCTTAGGAGTATAGACAGTTGTGGTATCCTTCTTGATGCTAGCTTCTTTGCAAAAATTCTTGAACTTGTTCGTCTCATATTCATTGCCATTATCGATCCTCAATATCTTGATCTTCTTCCCTTTCAGATTTTCCACCAAGGATTTGAAGGTACGAAACCACATGAAAGCCTCATCCTTCTTTTTCAAGAAGTATACCCAGGTTTTGCGAGAGAAGTCATCTATGAACGTCATATAATAAGAACATCCTCCCAAGGATGTCACGGGCAACATACCAGACAGATCAGATGTATTAATTGCAAGACATTAGATGTATTTGTGACGCTTGAGGAGAAAGGTCCCCTTGTATTCTTTCCTTCGACACAACCCTGACATACACCGTCATGATTATTTGTGAACTCGGGCATCCCCGTCACCACCTTCCTTGCTTCGGGAAGGGCCTTGTAGTGAAGGTGTCCAAACCTCTGGTGCCATAGTTCTGTTTGTCGGATAGTATCGCACGTCATCACTCCCAGTGGACTTCCTCCAACTTGGTAGAGTGTATCAACTCTAAACCCAATCATGATTACTTCCTTGAAACTCTTCTTCCAAATACGCACCTTCCCATCAATGAATGCCACATTAAAACCTTTGTCTTCCAAGGCTGAAATACACACAAGGTTCTTCTTCAAATCAGGTACATAGAGTACATCCTGCAAGCGGAGGACTTGACCTTGAGACAAGTGGAGGGTCACAGTCCCTGTCCCTGTCCCTTTCACGGGATATGTGGCATTATCTCCAAGGATAATTTCCAAATTAGTATCCTTCTCAACCATATCAAAGAGTGCTTCCTTGAACCCAGTGATGTGTCTTGAGGCACCACTATCTATCAACCAGACATCCATAGTGTCGAGTGGAGATGCAGCAGAGAGGGCAGATACAAGAATGAATTCATTTCTTTTATCAACAACATTTGATTCCTCATACTTGGAATTTCTCGACCTTTTGGAAGGTTGACCATTCCCGCCGGAGGGAGCCTTCCTTTTTTCCTTGAACCTGTTGTTCCTTTGATTTCCATTTCTCCGGTTGTTGTTGTTGTCATCATCATCAGGAGAATCCTTATTGAAAGGGCATTCTCTAGCATAGTGACCTGGCTTGTGACAAGTGTAACACTTGCCCTTCTTTCCTTGGGCCCCTGCTCTTTCTTTGTTCCTTGGACCACCAAAGTTCTTTCTAGAATGAGCGGCGAAGGCAGCGTTTCCTTCATTTTCATATTCCTTCATCCTTGTCTCTTCTTGTACACATCTCGATAGTACTTCGTCAAAGTCAGGTATCACATTGTTATTGAGAATGGTAGTGTTGAACACATGCCATTCGGATGAGAGACCTCCAAGTGCAGTGCGAACCATCTCTCGATCGACTCATCTCCCCTAATAGCCAATGATTTATCATGATCTCGGTCAACTTCGAAATATGATTGAACAAATCATCACCCTTGCTATTGAAGATTCTTCAATTGATTCTTGAAGAATAGGACTTGATTCGCATTGTTGGCCTTGAACATGTTGACCAACTTATCATACATCTCCTTGGATGTGCCCAGCTCAGAGATGTAGGCAACTAGACTCTTATGAATAGAGTCCCTGATCCTCAACTTCGCTTTGATTTCTCCTTTCTTGTACTTTGTTTTGGCAGCAACAGTTGCAGTGGATGGAGGCTCTTGAAGTTTACCCTGAACATAGTCCATGACATCTTGGTATTCCAACATAAGATCCAATGTCATCTTCCAGACATGGAAGTCATCCTTCCCAGTCAATTTGTCATCAACGTTAAAGCCATTGTAGTTAGAGGAACCCATGCCCTTCTTCGGTGATTGCTACAAACTAGGGCTTTGTCTTCACCTCAGCTCTGAAACCATGTTAATTTTTGTAGATGTTCTATGCTTGATGCAACTTTTTTTTTATCCCAATATCAGACAACAATCACATAAACAACAAAGTAAAATGCTGTTAGAACATACCAGTAGATCATCAAAAGACAAGCCAAAATATATAAGTGTGTTGGTGCGTTACGGCAGTCAGCAAGATGCTTCAACCAACAAAGTCTCAATATGGTTAGCCAACCAGAAATGTCACACAACCCTCTAAGATAGCGAAAACGGTCAACCCAAAAATCAACGTTGTAAGTCAACAGTCAACGCAAACAAAATCAGCAGCTAGGTCAACACAGCCAAGTCAAAGTCAATGTCTAGCCTCAGGAATAGTGCCAAAAAATGCGGATTTGGAAAATCAAAATTGTGGGAGAGTTTCAGGTCCATTTGACCTTGCGTTGATCAAAGTCAACGCTGGTCAACACTGCTGCAGAAACCCTAGGTCGAAAACAAAATGTGGCACTGCTGAAATATTCCCACGTGTGGAGAGAAGAGCCTCCAAGGTCATCGAACCAATCAGATGAGGAGAGAGAAATGTGTGAAGATGAGATGAGTGAAAATGTCCTCCAATGTTGACCAATATATATCCATCAATGAGGCTGTGTCTGACACAACTGCTGGGGCACAAAACCTTAAGGCCGACCTGCACATATTTTGAAGAAATTCAAAATAAATGTTCTGCTCATTGGATTAAGATGATCTTTAGATCGATCTTGCTCCTCTCCGAAAGAGGAGTCAAATAAAAATATTAGCATCTTCATCTGAGCATCACAACATGGAGTTTGGACCTAGTTGTCCAAAATTAACATAAAGGAACCAAGTCGACTTGTAGAATTAGAGGGAAATTTTTAAATTCAAATTTGCTCAAAATAATATTTAAATATATTATTCTTTAATGATAACTCGCGCAAATTTTGTGCCACATTAATAACAAGGAGAGGAGTGCCCAACACATTAATAATAATATTTCTCGTATCAATTTGTATTTTCCTTTGGGGCGAGATGGGCTTCTTTTGGGGTTGTTGAGTTCCTATGGGGAAATTCACCTGATAAGAATTTTCATCTGCATCATAAGTCTCATCTTAGATGTTTCATCATTGCTTTCACATGTCTCATATCGTCTCACCTCATCTTATCTTATCCCATAGAAGAAGAATAAACCACAACCGACAGTAGGGGAGATCGATTTATCACAATGATAAAGATCCTCCAAACCCTACTGTTCTCTAGGTCATGTTCCATGACCTTCATCTTAGTTGAACAATGGTGTCTCGATCTAAAGAAGAAGAATCATCATAGGGGAGATCAATTCACCACCAGGGTAAAGATCTTCCAACCCTATATCAAAGACAATAGGGGGGACCAAAACTTATCGAAAATGATAAGGATCTTCCAACCCTGTGTCCAACCAGCTAATCGAAAATCTATCTAGATAATAGGGGATATCAGTTTACCACTAGGGTAAAGATATTCCACTCTATATCTTCGATAATAAGGGAGACCAAACTTATCAAAATGATAAGGATCTTCCAACCCTATGTCACCCAACCTGATGCTCATGATCAAGTGGTTTGAACACCATGTATCCCGGACTTAGGGAGATCAATTTACCAGACACATCCACCATAGTTAAAGATCTTCAAACGTAAGCCTCCTCACTCATTGGCCAGATGAGTGGCAATCTCAACAAGCCCAACTTGTGGGTAGGATGCATATACTCGGTGAAGTCCCAGGCTTGACAATAGGGGAAGATGCACACTTGTCACAAGTGGCAAGGATTAGACACACCCTACAATGATAGGCAACTTATAAAACTTTCCATAATGACAAGGGTCAAACACACTTTGCAATAGAGGACAAATACAACTTGCCATAAGTGGCAAGGATCAAACACCTCCTATTGTCCACAGTTCCCTCAATCCGAGGAGCTCCCAAAGCTCAGTGTTCGTGATCAACTAGGATCCCTTCTTGGAAGGAATACTTTCTCCACAACTCTAGGCTGCTCTCTAAAGAGTCAAGACCAAGAGCTTCCCTTTTGACAAAGGCTTGGTGAAAATGCTAGCAACCTGCTCATCAATTAAAGACTCACTGTTTCAATTCCACAACAAATCACTGTCGGAGCCTCACTTCTCCCTTTGTGCTAGCGCCTCATTGCTCCCTTTGTGCATCATATCACCGATATAGAGCTATCTAATCTCAATGTGCTTGGACTTGTCATGGGACATGAGATTCACAATAAATCATAGTCGTGTCCAACACATGCTCAAACAACTCTCCCAAAGAGCTCTCTTCAACCATACTGCCTCACAACTAACCATACTAGTAACAATTTACTCTACCTCAAGTGTACTCAAAGTAATAAATTTCTACTTCCAACTCATCCAGGAAATCATGGCAGACTCTAGGCTAAAACAACAACTGGATGTGCTCTTCCTGAACAACATTTCCAACCCAGACAACATCAATGTATCCTTGAAGTATGGCAGTGTATCTCGTTCCATGATTTATAGTTTCATGTTTAGCAGCAACCCAATATACATTTCCAGGCATTATTAGGCTCAGAGTACACGATGTATAGCAAGGATCCATCTGACTTCCTTCTTATCGCGGGATCCATCAAATTTGAATCTGAAGAGGAGTCTCTCTCAACTGCTTCAGTGTAGGTCCATCATGCCAAGTCTCTAATATAATACTTCCCTTAACATGGAAGCCCTCATCATCTCTCTGTTACACTCCTAATCTCAAGTACTTGATCATCAGGGCTCAGAGGTCTACTTCCTTTGGTACTGAACACAAAGATGATCTGATCATGTAGGAAATAAATTGTTAGCATATATAAAATCAAACATCAAAGTCATACCTTCAATCATTTGGAGTCTGCGTTAGATGTATAGGAGACTTGCTTGAGTCCATATGGGACTTTCTTCAATCTATAATCATGAGTCTCATCTCATGTGTTTCAAAGCTCTGAGTTGTTTCTAAGTATGCTACATCATGGAGGAAGCCAATTTCACATATAGTTGATAATAGTATGCTTGGCAATAAGTGCTAGTATCTTATCACAGTCCTATCCCTCTAATCGTATCCTTCTTATCATTGTTGGACTTAATATTGCAGAAGCATCTGGCACTTCTTTGCTATCTTAGAATGGTCCTTGCATGAAGGACATATTGCTCCCAGCATCTCATAGGACTGTTGCATTCCATCTTACAGTCTACTCCCTCTGAATAGGAAGCCTCTTCAATCTTAGTTATCACCTTGGGAGACGGGGATCCTTCCTTGAAGGTTGCCACTCTAATCATGGGATGGCTCTGCATTCTCCTCAATATCTACATTGAGGAATAGGTCCTTACACCCATCTGATGTCCCTGTTGATCCCAAAACAAGAGAAAGTGCAGTCATAGCAAAGTAAATAAACATAATGAAAGTGTACCTGTTGATAAGGCAGGATTGTCTTTCTTCTCTAGATGTGAGAGTGGCTCCTTCATTATCCTACGCCAGCTCCCTCTTGGAGCTAACACTTCCTGCATTACTCTGCATCCTTATGATCCTCAGTATTTGCTTTCCTTGATCTCATCCTCATCCAAGAAGTTAGTGAAAGAAGCATTCAAATACTCATGCAGGAAGAATAAACAGTAGTCTAAAATGATAAATCTAAACAAGAGCAGAAATAAAGTAAGTCTTGAAAGTAATTATCTTTAATGAGGATTGTAGGACGCTATCAACTCCCTCTTGATCCTGCCTCTATGAGTTACCATTGTTGATCAACCATATGTCAATGTTGTCTTCAAAAGAAATGCATCGACACTTGAGCACCACTTGTATTCCCATTCCAAATCTTTAATCTCCCTTATCAGCAACCAAGCCCAACTATAACATGACCACTGGATCTACATTATACCGTCTCCTATTGCAAACATGCCTCTTATAGAAAGCTGATAACATTCATGACAAGGGTTTGGAGTTGAGGGATTTTGTTTTTGGACACATTGATGGCTAGGATTTTTATGTTATGATATTTCAGGGTTTTTTTTCTTCCTTGGCCCATTGAGCATATGCATATCCTTCCTCTTTATACCATCAATATCACCATTCACTTCTAGCTATAATAACTGCTTTGTCCAAAGAATTGGGTTCAAACATTCTAACCTGAATTTGAATTTTTGGTCTTAGATTTGAGGTGTAGATCTTTTGCACTAGATATGCGAAGAGTTTTGCCTTTGACTTAAAGACATGGAACCTCTTAGTGTATTCTTGGACACTATTATCTTTTTTTTGGAATAGGTGCATGAGTTGAACATCATAAGGCTTGTCTGATTTAAGATTTGCTTGTTGAATTAATACATTTTCAAACTCACCAAAGTCCCCTCGAGGGTTTTTATAGAGAAAATTCATCCACCTATGGGCTGCCGCGTTTAATTGTTGTAGGGCCACATTTAATTCAATCTCTGACTTGTGAATGTACTATAGCTTAAAGGAAAATGTGATCTCGTTTGCATGGCCACCTTGCCTTAGAAATCATAATGTGGGATATTCATCTATAGGTTGAAGGCATGTTTATGAAAGTTCTTGGTGGTTGTTGAGTTTAGAGGGATGTTTCAACTTTTACTTTTCCGATGAAATTTTGCAATCATTGATTGCAATATCTATCTTGGGGTATATGTCATATTATCCTTTTGCCCAGGGTTTGCAGTGCTGCTTCAACTTTTCAGCAAACTTTGTGAAGATTTCGTACAACTTTTCCTTAGTGATATATCGGGATTTCCACCCAGTGGCTTTCTATATTTTTCTGCCCTAAATATTTTCCCAATTTGGCAAGAGAATAAGTGAGAAGCAAGTGGCATATTGTTTTCTTCCTCATCTATTCACAAGGAACATGCTAATGTGTTTGGCTACCATGTAAAAGAACATGGCTCTTTGGGTCCAAATCCTAGCGTCTCTTCCACTTTATCCTTTTCTGTTGGGTTGTGTTTTGTTACCAAACTAGAAAAAGCCCTTCTGAACTGTGTATGGTAAGGTGGTTTTGATTTTGTTTCTTTGTTCCACAATTGTAGGTATTGGTCATCGCTATGGTGGGATTTATTCTTCTAGCTAAGTATCACCATTTTATATAGTTCTTTGCTATTATCCATCTCTGCGCTTGTCTTTGGTGTTTAATATTTGCAGGAGAGTTCCTTGAGCCAATGAATCTTCCTACAAACCCGCTAGATTGGTTTGCCTTTGCAAAGTAGTTGGAAAATTGCAATATATTTATTTGGAGGCATACGTCAGATTGCTCCACATTTTTTTACCTTTTGTGCTTGTTGAAGTCTTCCTTTATCGTTAGGGTGAAGGTTGGAAATTTATATTTTTGAGAGGATTGTAACCCATAGTCCTTTTCTCTTGACAACATCTCAACTATAGTTGGCTTTGAGAGGTATTAATCTTCCCAAAGCTAAGAGATGCCCTTTTGCTTTGTGTTCATACCATCCCAAAGCATTGTTCATATATTATATTGTTGTCTATGGGGAAAGGACTAGTGAATAGTTGTACACTGGCAGTGCTTGCATGATTGTCTTGATTAGGAGTGTCTTTCCCTTAGCAAGCCATCTATGGTAATTTAATGGAGCTTGTCTTTTAGTTTATTGATGACTTTTGACTTGTTCTTAGTTTTATGACCTCAATTAATGAGGTAGTGGCCTAGGTAAGTAATTTTGATTTGACCTCTTTTGAAGTGAAATTTTGTGACATATTTTCTATTAGAGAAGTGGGGATATATGGAAGAAAATTCAAAAAAGCATTGGTGACTTGGATTGAGGCATTTTGGTACTCATTTGCAATTCCGCTAAAAGATTTTCTTTTTTAAGTGTGGCTAAACCTAGAAGGAAAGTGCCATCTGTGATGGATGGTGTGAGACTGGGTCAGTAGAGGCAACCACTTCCATATTTGGGAAACATTGGGATGTTATGGACTTCAAGATAGATCTAGTTGAGGCTCATGCCAAAAGAATGAAGGGATATGGCCTCAAGATTCCTCCATATTTGTTTCCCTTGTTACTTTAGAAGAAAGTTGAAGAGGATGTAATCGTAGCCAAACTATTGTAGAAATCTTTTAACACACACCCAACTTAATTTGGTCTAATTTTTTGGGCATATCTAATTTGATTAGCATGCTTCATCTTGTGCTACCACTTTCGTATTTGTGAAACGTTGGGATGTTATGGACTCCAAGATAGATCTAGTTGAGGCTCATGCCACAAGAATGAAGGGATAAGGCCTCAGGATTCCTCCATATTTGATTCCCTTTTTACTTCAGAAGAAAGTTGAAGAGGATGTAATCATAGCCAAACTATTGTAGGAATCTTTTAACACACACCCAACTTAATTTGGTCTAAATTTTTGGCCATAGCTAATTTGATTAGCATGCTGCATCTTGTGATAATGTGGGGAGAATGACTAGTTCTTGAGCTATAACTATTTAGTCCAATATTTGTTTGTCTTTGATAGACCATGATTGCTTGTGAGAGACATGTTTGGGAAATATCTATTTGAGTATGTTAGCTGTAATTCCAAGTTTTGCAGGAAATGCCTAGTTTGGCCATGTCCTAGTAAACCCAAAACGCCTCAAAATGTCAAAATACATGTGAAACATCTTAGAAATGCCACAATCCATATTTGATGGTGTTTCCAATGTGTTTTCATCATTTTTAGTGACATTTTGAGCACCTTTTTGGATGTTTCTGGGCCCACAGGGATAAGGGATAAGAGATCGAGATTTTAGGGGTTTGTCACCTTCATAATTAATGGTTATATTAAAAGTTGAAATTCTACTTTTTTCCTGACCTTTTCTATCCTTTAAAAGTTAACATTCACCTTTATTTACATTTTCTATCCTTTTACTGAAGTGTTTAACATTATCATTAATTTTTTCAGGGCATTAGAGAGTGGTTCCAACCTCATTGGACTTCATATGGAGAAAGTAGTTCATATCTCATTCATAATTTAAGCAGACTTTTTCAGGATTTTAATGTTTGCAGGATTGTGGCGTTTCCACTGGATTCTATCATGTTTGAGGATAGGAGATTGGTCAAGACCAGCAAACTTATGAGCTTTTGCGTTAGGAAAACTTCTATGACAGTGAATATAGGCCTGGGTTTCTAAAGTATCATTTGTGGATCATTATTATTTTCTTGTAAGATAGTGTGTTATTTAAAACAATGCTGCTAATATTGTGATGATATCGTGAAATTCTGATTTTTCCTCTAGCCGATATTATTGCTAGTAAATGTCATGACATTTAGATGGTGATATTATCACAATAATATCACATGGCAATCGAAAATATCACCTGCCCATGGGCTGTGGCATCACTTTTTGCTCATTTTGTCTTTTAAATTTTGCTGATATTTTGTGATATTTGGCGAAAAAAAATTCCGATGTTTACAATATTTTGCTTTTTCAGAGCCTTGATGATATTTTCACCAACACAGTGTCAGCTACATTGATTTAAAAAAAAAAAAAACTATATATCTATATTTTTTATACACTGCATATTCCTCATGTACACATTTTTGGGTGGACCACATTTCTAGGTGTTCCCACGTTTCCATGTTTCGTGCAACTTAGCTATAATTTCTGTGTTGTTTTTATATGTTGTGTTGCAGAATGTAATTGGTCTGAATTTTGAAAATGTTTCAATCCCGTCCTTTTTGAGTCGGGAAGTTAGAAAGGTAGCGTTTAAGGCCTGAACCATCTGGTTGGACTTTCTTGATTCATTTACTGCTGCTACTAAGTCTTCCTTGACTGTCCCATAAGGTTTGGAAAAATTTCACAGGGAACCCATGCTAGAGTTGAATGTCATATTTGGTTAAAATAATGCCAGAGGTGAACCTCATTATAGTTTAATCCAAAATGTTCTCATTAAAACTCTAAAATACTATGCTAGAGGTGAATCTCATTTTTCTTGTCACAGATATTCAAAAACTAGAGACTTTGGAAAACATGACACACTTTTTTCCTGCCTTTTTTAATCGATGGCCTTGACTATCACTTAAGCTTTGTTGTTTTTTTCAAATCTATGAATAGAGGTTGGCAAAATTACTCTTGCTTTTAGAAGAATGAGAAAGATGGGCATGACCAAATGGATGGATCTATAGAGCATTCCTCGTATATTTGATATACCCTGGTGACATGGACCTGTATCAATAACCACCCACTTTGGGCTTGAAGGATTTTGATTTAAAAGCAATACTGGGGGCACATTCTAGCACTATTTTGCTTTCTTCCTTCCATTACCTTGAGCATTTTTATTTGTACTGAATAGCACTGCTTCTTCATCTATAAATAATGTGTTTAAATTTACTTTGGCTGTAACAACAGTAGCAACATGGGTTATCATTTCATTCATTAAGGCCAACTTCTCTTTCAAATGTTGTCGATTCCTCTGTTCCCTCTTCCAAAAGCTTATTGGAGTGTTTCAGAATATATCCATCTATTCTAATTGTTTCTTACTTTTGTAACTCTTTCATCATTGGTCCTAATTGGATAACACGCGTCTTAACGTTTTGTAAATATATAAATGGACAGAATATTAGCACATTTTGATAATTCTTTCTTCAAAATTTCTAATAATTATCAAGAAATATAGGGTTCAGTTTTATCAACAGTCACCACCAACTTTTAAGTGGCATTATTTACTTTTTCAGTAAGAATGAATGATTTATCATACCTTTCCAGTGTGGCATATTTTGTTAATATCTAATCTATGTTATTATTTTGCTTATTTTCCAGAAACCTTGCTATTCAAGGTTGAGAATAAATATCATCGAGAAAGTTCATTTGGTTGGATAAGGGCAGTATTGGTGACTTTTCTTGTGAAGTGTCTAGCATTTTCCCACGTCATTGCTGTTGATGTAGAGAGGAGAAATGTTTCAAATAGAGAAGAGTGCTCTACCAATCCCACGGGGAATTTGGATTCAACACCCGAGGAGAAATCAGATCATGTGCCCAAGCAAGATATTGCTGAAAATGATTTTCTGCCATCACTGTTGGAGCGCCTTGAGAACGTGGAAGAAATTGTTAGTCAGCTAAGTGCAAAACCTCCCCAGATGCCACCTGAAAAAGAAAAAGTGCTGAATGATTCTGTAAACCATATTAAGCACTTGGAAGCTGAGTTGAAAGAGACAAATAAAGTAAGTTTGAACTGATTCAAATTTTCATTTGTTATTTAAACTTTGTCTATTTTAGTTGTTTATTGCAAGGCTAATTGCTTCTGACTTTTCACACCTTTAGGAACTAGAGGCCACAATTGTGAAACAGATAGAACTTTTTGAACAGTTGGAGCATTTGAAAGATTCAAAATCACATGTAAGTTTTTCAAAGATATCAGCATGTCCTTCATGTGGCCTTGAATGCCTGGATTTGAAAATCGCCATGTTGTTCTAAGCTTGGTGCATTCTTTGTTGCTTTTGTTGTTTCAGAGGAGAAGATTTTGCTGGAGAAGAAAATCTTAAGCATCCATCCAGGGGAAAGGAACAATTGGTCAGACTTTTGGAAGTGCTCTTGAATAAAGTAATTCCTTATCATTCTGGAAGAAGTGCCCTTGAATAACATAAATTGTCAAATTATATACAGCACTGATTGAATTTGATGACTTTGATGGCTTGCTGCCATATCTGTTAAGAAGTTTCTTCAAGGTCGGAAGGAACAAAGTTTACCAAAATGATCTTTACAGGAGTACTCTGTGATTGGATTACTTCTACGTTTATTTGTACTGCTTTGTTGCATCTTTTCCATGAGGAAACCAATATTTAATCCTTTAGGCATTGTAAGGTTGGTGTTTTCTTAAAGGTAAGGTATCCTTGTAGATCGTGCATGTTTTCCTAGAATGCATGCACCTCTGGTTCAGTTCTCTGGTAGAGTGAGCTTTTGAGTATATATTAATTTATGCAGTCTGTGGAGCGGTGTTGTCTCTGATGTGATATAATCATATAAATTTCATAAATTTTAAGATCTTATTTATTTTTCTTTCCTTTAGGATCTCAGGAATATATTTATGCCTGTCAAATAGTGATAGGTTTGCTTGAAATTCTCTTGCTTCTTACTAAAAGTTCAGGGATTAGAATGTCATGAAGTGCAATTATAAAGTTAAGCGTTTCCCTTTGAAAACCTGAATTCCAATAAAGACAAGAAAGGGATTTGCAACTGGGCTATAACTAGATACGAGTTCATTTACAGTTAGTATAGTGTGCTATGTTTTCTTTAATTTACTGTTATTTGAGTTTATAGGCTTTATCATGGCTAAGTCCAGAATACCTGGATTGACATCACAACACTGGATGCAATTTTCTTGAAATTTTGATTAACTTGCTTCCATTTAACTATACTTGTTCTGGATGCCTGGGTAAATGTAATTGCAAATGCATGGGGTGAGTACTTGTTTCATCTTGATATCGGTAATTTACTGCACATGGTGTTGGTGTGCCTTTTACATTGATTTTAATTTTCTTTTATATAAATGGTGTCGATGAGTGATCCGTATTCCCTTTGATATAGAGGGTGCCAATGAGTGATCTGTATGCCCTTTGATCTAGAGGGTGCCAATGAGTGATCTGTATGCCCTTTTATATAGAGGGTGCCAATGTGTGCACTGTGGCCCTTCTCTAGACATTTCCACAACGAATGAGAACTGGAAGTGCTTGTTTTATGCACTTGAAAACAGAAGTCAGGTAATTGAAGCTTCCATCTATGCATTCTCAAGTTATTGCATTGTATTGTTTGTCGTACTTCTTCCCAGCATAGCAGTCTCATTTATAATCAGTTAGTTTTGAGCTTTAGATATGTTTTTGTTTTACAAGGAAAATAAAATCTTTAAACTTAATATTTCTAGTGAGAAAGCAGAGGATATATTGACTAAGCCTCCAGGATTTCCGTGTTCAAGACTCTTAACAGCCACTGCCCCTCCAAAAGACTACAAAGTACAAAAGGGACACAGGCATAAAGCAATCTTTCATAGAAAGAACCCCACACCATCAAAAACATTGTTAAAGTTGTCCAGAGCTTCCAGAAGAAACAACAAAGACGAGTGAAGATCAAACAGTATCAACCTGTCCAAAGAAAAGAAAACCACAGTGCCTCAAAAAACAGAACCTGTGAAATCCTGTGACAACAACGATCCTTCCTGCAATGTGAGCACCTATCGAAAGGAAATATGCTTTATTGGTGAACTCCCTGTAAATGTGGGAGAAGGTGATGTATCAAAAATGGATTTTACCTCCAATATTTTTTGAATAATAGATGCCAGGGCTAGGTTAGTAAATCTGACATCTACTGTTTTCTCAGTCAATAAGCAACTTGGAGTCACCAAGCGTTTGGAGCTTTTTGATCGCTTTGTCTAAAGCTGTTGTAAGAAGTAACCACGTGGCAATAAGTTCAGTTCCGTTTGTTTGTTCCAAAGCTAGTTCCATATTTTCAAAAACAAATGCAACAAAGAAAAATGAAGTACCTCCCCAGGCCCACATCTACCTGAGGGTCCTTGACAGGAACCATTAAAGAAAACCCCAAGCAAAGGAAGAGTGAATCACCGGGGCAATAAAGTGCTTGAGATTTTTGTGAGAGGGGGTTTCCAGCCTTCTCTGTAGGACAATCTGGTAGAATGTTCCACTCTTACTATAGTTAAAGGGGGACATCCAGGAGAAATATTTTGTTTCATGTCTGCCAGAGACCCCGTGGAACAAAACAGGAAAGAACTCTGTGCTCTAGAACAGCCAAGTTAGAGAGGCAAGAAAGAAAAGAATCCAGCAGCATTACTTGCTAAGTTGCTTCCAATCATTAGGCAGTTAAGAGTCAATCAAACATACCTCCAGTAGATTGAAAAAAGAGCAATCCAGCAGCATTACTTTCTTCCAATCATTAGGCAGTTAACGGCCAATAAAACATACCTCCAGTAGATTGAGAAAAGAGAAATTTACAAAGAGGTGATCTATTGATTCACAGTCTTGTTTGCATAAGATACATCTTGTTGGGGCCATTCCAACTCCTTTTCTGAGAGTTTTCCCAAGTGAGGACTTTATTAGAAAAGGCTAGCCACAAGAAAAGCCTAGGTTTTAAAGGGCTTTTAAGTTTCTAGATTAGGGCTGAGGTAAGCCTCTAGCAATTTTTCCATCGTAACATAGCCTACCTGGATAGACATCACAACGCTGGATGCATTTTTCTTGAAAATTTTGACTAACTTGCTTCCATATAACTAGTTCTGGAGGCAAGGGTAAATATAATTGAAATGCATGGCATTTGCAGTTGTTTAATCTTGATATAGATAATTTACTGCACATGGTGTTGGTCTGCCTTTTACATTGGTTTTAATACTTTTTTATATAAATGTTGCCAATAAGTGAACTGCATACCCTTTTATATAGAGGTTGTCAATGTGTGCACCGTGGCCCTTGTCTAGACATTTCCACAAATAATGAAAACCGGAAGTGCTTATTTCATGCACTTGAAAAAAAATGTCAAGTAATTGAAGCTTCCATCCAGCATTTTCAAGTTATTGCATTGTATTGTTTGTCATATGCCTTGCGAGCATAGCAGTCTCATTTGTAATATGTTAGTTTTGAGCTTGAGATATGTTTTTGTTTTCCAAGGAAAAACAAATCTCTATACTTCATATTTCTAGTTAGAAAGCAAAGTATACATTGACTAAGCCTCCATGCTTTCAGTGATCCAGAATCTAACAGCCGCTGCTCCTTCAAAAGACTACAAAAGTACCAAAAGGACAGGCATAAAACAGTCTTCCGTAGAAAGAACCCCACACCATGAAAAACATTGTTACAATTGTCCATGCTTCCAGAAGAAACAACAAAGACAAGGTCATGAAGATCAAACAGCAACAACCTGTCCAAAAAGAAACAAATCACCCATTTTTCAGACAGGAACAAAGTACCTGTGAAATCTTGTGACAGCAAAGATCCTTCCTGCAATGAGAGCACCTTTTAAAAGGGAATCTGCTTTAGTGGTGAGCTTCCTGTAAATGTGGGAAAAGGTTATGTATCAGAAATGGATTTTACCTCCAAGAGTTTTTGAATAATAGATGCGAAGGCTAGGTTAGTAATCTGACATCTACTGTTTTCTCAGAAAATAAGCAACTTGGAGTCCCCACATGTTAATTTTCACATGTACTGTTATACTCACTGTTAATTTTCATTGGACCTAGCACCTACCTTATTACACAAGCAGATTACGATCCACTGAATAAGTGCATGACTAAGTTCTTAATACAACTAGCGGAAACAAAAATTACACCATTTTCAATCACAAGTGACACAGATTCTTCCCATCAACGGTTATTCATTAATATCTCACTTGGGCTCCTGTTTTGGGATAATGGCCCAACTTAAGTAAATACAGTTACAACATGCCTTGGATTTGATCTAGCGGACCGGGCTTTAGATTTGTCCTCGATCTCATTGGTTGATTTGGATCTCCTATGCTGCAATTATGCACTTTCCTCTGGACATGACACACTATAATGGAAGTCCTTCTCCACTAACCATTGAGATGTCTCTCTCAATGTCTTGTGCTGTCATATGGTGTGTCTTTCTCCTCTCCTTGGCCTTGCTTAGTAACTTTGCATTGAACTAAATCCCTACCCTAATCTTCAAAGTGATTGACGTTTGAGGTTAGATCTCGCTTCACTTGAGGTCAACTGCTGAGATTAAAACATAATCACTAAAGTAAATTACAGTGTTTTTCCTAATGTTTTTTAGTTCAATAATGAATATTATTTGACTGTGTTTTTCTTAAGTTAAACTTAGTCCGAGTTACAATAGAAACATGCTCACACTTGAGCAAGTGTCCTAAGGAGACTTTGGAGGACTTTTCCACCCCTTGACACTTGGGCCTTAGTAGAAGTACATGGTCAAGCTACAAACATTAAGACTCCCTTCATAGCTAGGGAGGTTCTTTTGCCACTTGGAACTTGCTCTGATCCTAGAACCACATTTGTTTCCATGAATGCTCCTTCTGAACTAGTAGCCTTCTTTGCAACTTGGTTTGGAATTATCCTCGAAGACTTGCTCCCTTAGACTTGTTTGTAGAAGCTTTCTGCTCCTGAACATCCTGTAAGGTGATCTCATACCAAGAGACCTTCTTGACAGACTTGGAAGGATATGCTGATCACTTCTCCCCACCTGAAACTAAAGGATGACTCCCTCTGAGTTGCTCAATCCTCATAGCTTTCCACTCTTTGTTCTTTGTCATTGCTTTGCTTCTTGCTATTGCTTGCTTGAATAGGTTGGCCATTTAGCCTATATATGTTGCTCTTTCTCTCTCTAACTCCAATGTTGTGCCCATTGTCAGAGTTATATCCCTTGGGTTTGCTCAATGTTTGTCCATTTTGGAACGCTACATAAAACCCCTTCTTCTCTCTCAACACATAGATATTGAGAGCAAAATCCACCCTTCCGAGGAATGGAGTTATATGAATTTTCCGACCTGTCCTCAAACCTCAGATTTGTTGTAGACTCTTTCCAAATCAGAAAACCAGTTGAATAGTTATGCTGTCACACTCCTAATTGGTATAGTCTCCCTCTCTCCCTTATACATTGCACGTCCGTTGTTGGTTGGCCCTATTGGCTGCTGCTAGCTCTGTTGGGTTCTGTCTCAGTTCCTTGTCTTGGTCTTGTTGTTGTCTACCCGTTGACACATTCACTCTGCTGCGGTGGTTCCTATTTAACTTTGTTTTCTACCAATCTCTGTTGCACAACCACCTATCGAACTATTTGTTCTTTGCCTTAAACGTAACTCCCTGGTAGCTGCATCATTACTGCCCGACGCTCTACTCCTCAGTTGTTCAGGGGCCTAACCTCAACTGATATGTCTTCTGCATGGTCTGTTGGCCCCTTCTGTGTGGGCCTTAGATGGTCAACTTTCCTCTGTTCATTCTTGGTGTTGATCTCAGACACACAACCCCCATTGCACACAACCTATCTCCTTTGGCGACTAGTTCATGTTGCTTCAACCAACAGTTGCGAGACCCCCTTGCGAATAGACCCTACTGCGCGGATTGTCTGTGGATCTGTTTCCCCTGTGTTTTGCTTCTCCTTGCTTGGTCCTACATTGCAACAACTTTGTTTCCTTGCAAACTTGCCCCATCACTCTATCGTCTCTATGCACAACATCGACTACACCCCATGATGTTACATTGGTTGTCGATGATAGCTACATGTTGGCCAATGCTAGTTCGACAATCCTCGCTCTTGCGTTGCCATGACCTGCTACGCCATGGATTGGTCCTTGTGTTTGTCATACCTAGTCGTCGTAATCTTGTGATTGTCTTGGCAGCTAATGGAGTCTGATAGGCCCTTGGCTGTCAACCACACCAGTTGGCAAATCAACTTTTTTAATATTCTTTTGGTTAAGCTTTAACATCGTTATACACAGTTTTTGTTTTCTCTACCTTCGTGCGATCCTTCAGTGTCAACTTGTAAATATTTTTTTTTCCCTTTTTCTTTTGTACATTTTCGAGTTGAGCTTGGCCCTTGCAATCCTAGCAAATATTAAGCATCATGCACGAAGCCAATGATTCACTTATTGCCTTTTCATCTTGCCCATTGAATATTAGTTTATTCTCATCTAATACACAAGATGTAAAGACAATAAGCCAATCATTGGCTTAGTGCATGGTGCTTAATATTTGCACAAACCTAGCTTCGTTCATGATTTAGAGATTGGTGTTGAATGATGTTGTCATTGATGCCAACATTGGTCTTTGAACGCTCTGTAAATTGCATTGATTGGAAGCTCTAATAATTAATAAATCTTGGAAGGATGAGGAGCTCTTGTGGTGTGGCCATGATGGCTCACATTTGATGAGGAATTTGGATGTGAGAATCAGTGATTTTGCAAGCAAGACCATCTTCATTGCATTCTCCTCATCTTGTCGATTCCAATGGTGGGCGGCACACCACATAACTCATTGTTAAGGAGATATGGTTGTTCAAAGTTGAAGCCCATATTTGGTCAAGGAGCCCCAAACTGTGATGTTAATGGAAACTTGTTGATTGGTTAAATGATGGCAATTTTTCTCAAGAAAGTTTATTTAAATTTATCAGCCCTCCAAATCTGGCTATCCTAGCCCATTTTGTCTTGCAAAGGATGTTGTGTCAAGGGCATTCTTAATTATGAAAAATAAAGTTCAACCCATAACATCATAACACCGTTAGCAATTATGTAGAGAAAACAATAACATCAACAATAGCGGAATAATAAAGAACAACAAAAGAAAAGCATACACAATAGAGACCCAGGATTTAGGTCAGAGACAAGGGAAAAACTCCAAAAGGTGGAAAACCCAACCAAATTCTTCTTCTATTAGATATTCATCAAATGTTCAGCTGAGATACAAAGTACACTGAGAATGAGATATGACAACCACATCAGGCCTCCTTGGGCCAAGCCATGTCGGTTCACAATTTCGTTTGTGAACTGAATGAAACGAGTCAAGGTCATTGTTATGTCATCCATCAAGGGTATGATGTCAATTTCATCAACATGAGAGTCATATATTAAAGTCGTCGTTATTCTAATGTTACTGATATATATTGCCATACAACAAGGTTACTGCCATTCATAGGGTTCTTGCCCAAATACAAGATTACTCTGCCATACATCCATATTGTCAATATTTCCATAGGCATAAGTATCATGGTCAGCATATATAGCATAATGAGTCTCACACCCACACATACACACACACATATGTATGTCACAAAGAAACAATGCAAACCATAGTATAGTGAGCCACCACGAGTACATGAGCAACTAAGAGTATAGATGTTAGTCATAATAAATATAACGAGTTGATGTAGGGTATACATACGACAATGAAGTATAGTCACTATATATATGAGTGAGCCTCTGCGTATACATATTCAAGCCATAAAAAACCAGTCACTGTATATATGAGTCCTCTGCATATATTTGAGCCATAATGGCATTTAGAGCACAATGATAATGTCACAACGAACCAGAGAGAAATAACATTGATGCCACAACCATTGTATATAAACGATGCCACTCAGAGCACAACGATAATTCCACAACGAAACAAAGAGAAATAGTGATGATGCCACAACCACTATATATAAATGATGTCAATCAGAGGACAATGATGATGCCGCAACGAACCATAGAGAAATAGCGGCGATGTCATTGCCACTATATAAATGATCCCACTTAGAGCACATCGATGATGCCACAACGAACCAGAGAGAAGTAGCAGTGATGCCATTACAATATATTAAGCCCTACAATAGAGCTGCAGGCTACACTGTAGAATGTAAATCATTGTGACAACAAGCCATGGTGTAGGATACGAGCTAATTGTAAATGTGAATCAATGTAATAACAAGCCATTGTAAAGATGTGTAGAGCCACCGTAATGTAATTATGAACCTCAGAGTGTAGCAAGTTCCTTTTTCTCCAAAATGAGCCCCACACAATGATAATTTATATTTGATTTGGGACATGGCTTTTCATATGCAAGTCGACATGAGATATGCGACCGACCTTTAAATCTTAGAGGAAAACATAAAAATTCAAATTCAAATAAAATTTAAATATAATTGACAAATGCCTTCGTAATTATCCGACCAAATAAATTTGTGCCATTAATAATAATATTTCTTTATCCAGTTTGAATTTTCTCTTTTGTGGTAGTTGGGCTTCCTTTGGGGTCTCTGAGTTCCTATGGGGAAATTCGTCCCATAGCTGCCCCAATTTCAACAATCCTGAAAATATATTCATGTTTTGGCTCCAAATTTTTGAATTTTGAACATTCAAACCTTAATTTTGTAAAGTTGGTTCCACTGGAAGCCCTCCCCTTCATCACCACAAATGTAATCTCAATTTCCTCCACAGGTGTATAAAATCATTCACAATATTATCTTTTTTTGTGAGGCTAGGGGCTTACACATCAAGTTGAAGCAGGGGGCCGAAGTTAGAGAAGCTTTGGGTTTAATCTTTTTCTCAGTAAAGGGTTCTCATTGGAGTTGTGAAATGCCTTGTTTTGGCCCTATTTTTGTCTCCTATTGCAAGCGTTATGAGGCCTAGATTTTCCCTCCTCATCACGGGCCTTTATAGAAGCCTGTGGCATGCACTCGTTGATCCTTCATTGAGACATAATATGGTGAATTTGAGTTCTAGGTTGAAGTCCTTTTGGGTAGACCTTAGATCGAATTTTTGAATTTGTTTTTTTTGTGCAAAATGTCAACCCTATTGTGGCATAACAAAGATATCTTCGCATTGGACTAGGGAAAAAATTGTGGTCGCTGATCTAACCTTTTTTGAGGCTTTTTCGTTGTTTTCCTGAGGCCTGATCTCAGCCTTTTCCAGGGCTATGTTTGACTTGTATGAGGCATTATTTATTATCATGAGGACCATACCATCCTGCCTGAGGCCACCATCTGAGGCACGATTTGGTGATTATATTCAACCTCCTTTGTCATAGTTCTCTGCGGCCCCTGAGGCATCTCAGGGGTAATTCAAAGTTCTGATCTGGGATTCAAAACAATGCAATCTTCCCCCTTCTCTGTGGGGGATTTTGACACATGTTTCTGAAGCTTATTCTAGGACATCTGAGCATTGAAGTTCCATCATCTCTATTCACTGGATTGAAGTTTCTTTGCATCAAATCTGAGGCATGCTTATTGGATTTTGATCTTGGTAGGCCTTCACTGTATTACCTTCTTTTGAAAGGATTTTCAAGGTAGACTTCAATATTATTCTCTATGGACAAAATTTTGAATTTTTCCATGTCACCTCTGCAGGGTTTCAAGTTTGATTTGTGGCCCATTTACATCTTTGTTTTGGGCTCTTTTGAAAGTAACCCTTGCTTTGTTCAAAGTCCTCCAAGGCTGGATACTTCTACCAGACAAATGTGATTTGTGTTTGTTAAGACCTATCTAAGGGCTAATCTGACATCTATCTCTGGGATCAATTGCGAGGTTAATACGAATGATTAAAGACCCTTTTAAAGCAGAGCAGAGTTCATCTAAGGAAGACTTGCCGATTGTCTTGTGGATTTGAGTTAAGGATTGGAGGCATTTCAGAACTAGATTTGATGGTTGATATATCTTAGCAAAAGGAAAAACAATTTGAAGGACACCTCTCTTAATTAATGGCATAGAAGGGGTGTTTTAAATATAGACCTAAGTCTGCTAGACTTATGATGACAAGTCCTTTCTAGAATTAGGTATAAGAAGTGAAAAATTGAAATGTTAAATATCCAAAAGTATCATCAATGGCATTTTGCAGTCAAAAGAAAAAGGTCTTCTTCAAGTTTGAATGCTTGGCAAGGTCTGAAGCATATCAGTGGCACAAAAGGCACACCTCATGTCAATAGATTGAAGTATGTGACAAGTTCAATTCATGATTAAGTTGTTGTTGAAGACAAGAGTTGGATAGAAGGCCTAACGAAGTATCCACGAATTTTGGTAGAGTTTGGGACACAATTGCATATCTGGGGCACGCATACTAGAGTTTAGAAAAATGATGACCTTATTGCAATGAGTTCTCATTTCTCATTGATACCATGCTTTTGTTGAAACTACTATGGTTGATTTTGTAACCAAATTAGATGTTATTAGTACAATATATCAGAGACTTGTACCAAACTATTCATTGATCATTGTTCTATGTTGATAGGTTTTACATGTTGAGAAAATGTAGTTACATGTATCAGGGTTCAATACCTTATTGTATTGCAGATGTCATTGTAAGAAAGGTCAATCATTCATACATTGATGGTATTAGGGTTTAACAATGGAATGTGTTGAATTATTGAGTCAAAGCTTGTTGCATAGGGTTTGATCTTTTGAGTGAAAACAATGCAAAGATGCTAGAGTTCTCTCATTGATGGTAGAAGCAAAGTTGTTGTGATGCTGCTAGATTTTTGAGAACTATTGTTTTGAATATCTAGAGTTTGATCCTTGTGCAAAAAGAGTTGGTGTTCTTGCTAACATCCTTGTGCCATTAGTATTGTATATTGACAGAGTTAGCTAGTTGTTTTGTTGCAATTTATATTTATATTGAGCATAGGTGGATCCAGTTTGAAATGAGATGAAATCATGGTCCATTGGGGTGAATTGAAGGTCGGAGCCTTCAGGGCAAGTGGTGGCTTGTTGAGTAGGGTGGAAGGGTGGTGCAAGGTGGAGAGTGTAATCTCCTTCAGGTTAGAGCCTGAGAATACTTTAGGGCAGTAGGTTGGCGCTAGGCAGGTTGGAGCTTGTGCATGGCATTGGAGCGTCCTTCTAGTTGTAGGTTGTAAAACAAGGTGTTGGAGTATCCTTTCAATATGAGCTGATAAAACCAGGACATTGGAGCATCCTTCAAGTTGGCACTGGTAAATAAGGGTGTTGGAGCATCCTTTTAGTTGGAGATGATAAATCAGGGGGTTGGAGCCTCCTTCCAATTATTGCTAGAGAACCATAGAAGTTGGAGCTCTTATTGATGTAATCATTAAATACCTATATTAAAAGCGTTAAATGGTTTTCTCCTGGAAGGGTTTCCACCTAAAAATATCATATATTATCTTTTTGATGTTGTGCATTGCTGAATTGTGTTGTTGGGTTATGTCTTGATCTAATGCGAATGATAATAATGCTTTGAAGATTAAAAATTAACTAATTGAAATGAAATACTGATTCATATCTCAGTATTTCCAACAATTGGTATTAAAGCAGGTTCCTTCAGTTGCAACCTAGCTGCTGGAAAGAAAATCTTAGGTGAATCAAGATGGGAAGGTCAAGGAAGCAAGTCACCAAACGTTAAAAGGAATCAAAGGAAGTCTTTGATATTGCACATAATCAAGAGAATCAAGTTGGCCCAACTTCAAAGTTCAATGAAACCATATATGATATATGGGAATTCAGAAAGGAAGTTATCTGGAAGCTCATGGATATGATGTATGTCACTATGTTGTTTCTGGTGACACATCAACTGATGAATATACAAGGTACAATACAAAAGCAATACATGTCATTCTAAGAGCTCTACTAGACTTTGTGAAAGCCAAAGTAGATCAATGCTCATAAGCTAAAATCCTTTGGAAGAAGCTTCACAATCTTTACTTAAAGGAGCATGTGGGTCAAGATGGAGATTATGATGTTGATTATGATTCAGATGAAGAAGCAAAATCAGTAGTCAACATGGAAAGAGGATTGATCAACGCCTTAAGTGATCTTAGAAAAACAGAGAAGGAAAATTGCATACTTGAAGAAGAAGTTGCTCTCTTAAGACTTCAAGTGCAAGAAGTAGAAAAGAAAGAGAAAAAATAGGGAAAATATGTTCAAAAGTACAACGAATAAGTTTTTCAAAACCAAAAGGAACTTGATGCATCTATAGATGAAATAAACATGGTTAAGGAATGGGGAGAGGTGAAATTGCAAGATGTGAAAAGGAAAAATCATTTCATTAATGAGAAGATTGAAGAAATTGCTCGCTTAAAGACGAAGGCAAAAGAAGCAGGTGAAGCTCCATGCAACGAAGGCACAAACTTCAAGCCCCCACAAAGCCAATTTGAAGAGAAGCCTGATAAAAAAAATCCTTCAAAGGCCAAATCGAAGTGAAGGACAAAAGAAGACTGAAGTTGATGTTGCTCCCATAAGTCATTCTAAGGTAATCAAAGACAAGGAACAAAAAATGATTGATCTTCCTCAAATAAAGAATGTCTTCAGGGGATTATCAAGGCAAGCCATTCCTTTAAGGAACCCTAGTATGTTTAATGGTTATTGTTTCTCATGTATTAAACTTAGGAATAAGACCAATGATTGCAAATCTTATGAATTGGATGATTATCGAGGACATTATCAAAACCCTAGAAGCAAGATCACATGAGCACATGACAAATATTCAATTGGATTTGTCAACAGAAAGAATATGTCAGTTGCTTCGTCATTCAAGTACCATATAGTATGCTTCAAATGCCATAACTATGGCCATATGGCTCATGATTGCAGATACATGATGGAATCTTCCATGTGGGAGAACTCTAACATTAGGTATAAGAAGACTTGGAGAAGAAAGCAAAAGCAAGAAGATACGGTGAATGAAAAAATCTCAGCAATCATGCTCTCAGGATTTGTAAAGTCACAAGGCCATGATGAATCTACAAGTCCAATGTAACATGTCAAGGTTTAGGATGATTCAGTTGTAGAGCTAGATCATACATTATTATGAATGATCCATCTTGGAGACTCCTTGTTCTGTGAATGTGTAGCAGTGGTTGCAAATTTGAAGATCTATCATTCGATAGTTTGATACATGGAATATGTGAAAATCTGTCAGAGCAATAAATAACATTGTGGGTAGACTGGTCATCTTTGTTTTTAGTGGAGTAGCAGAGTCATGGACAATTTTCAAGGACTCGTTGTCTTTGTCACAAAGGTAAAAAATTTCAGTAATGCTTTTTTTACAGGTGGAATAAGCTAATGGAAGACTTAGCATGATAGGGGGAGAAAATCAATCAAAGGAAGAAAGGCATATTGCAGGAATTCAAATGAAGAATTTTATTAAGAGGACTAACCTTTTGCCATTAATGTTAAAGGGGGAGAGAAATCAGGAAAGGAAGATCATAAGCATGGAGTCAGGGGGAATAATAATTGTAGGGGGGGTATCTGTATTGCCATTAATGACAAAGGGGGAGATTGTTGAATGGTGGTGTCATTGATGCCAATGTTGGGCTTTGAATGCTCTTAATATACGTCCGTAGATTGCATTGATTGGAAGCTCTAATAATCAAGAAATAATAGAAGGATGAGGAGCTCCTACTGTGTAGCCTTGATGCCTCGCGTTTGATGAGAAATTTGGTCAAGGATTGGTTAAACGATGTCAATTTTTCTCAAGAAAGTTTGTTTAAATTGATCATCCCTCCAAATTAGGCTATCCTAGCCCATTTTGTCTTTTAAAGGAAGTTGTGTAAAGGGTATTCTTAATTATGAAAATTAAAAATTAAGTCGGCCTTAAAAGAGTCGATTTTTGGCCCCAATTATTGAATTTTGAAAATTCAAATCTTAATTTTGTAAATTCGGCTCCCTTGCAATAAGGCCAGTTCGACTTCATCAATATAAATATAAGTTTGGTTTCCTCCTAGAGTGTATAAATTCATTCACAAGATTATTCTTCGTTTTGAGGCTAGACACATACACATCTATCTGAAGCAGGATGTTGAAGTTCAAAAAATTTTTGGGGTTAATATTTTTCTTGGTAAAGGGTTATTGCTAGAGTTATGGAATTTTTTTTTAGCCCTATTTTTGTCTCCTATTCTAGGCATTCTGACTCCTAGATTCCCCCCTCTCATTGTAGAAATTATACAAGCATGTATATCTTAGATTCACTCGATCTAAAAATGTGCTAAAGTTAAATATTGAATCGCTTCTACAAATATTTTGCGGAATTAAAAGTATAATCGTTAATGATATGAACATGAAGAAAGACCAAACACACAGAACAAAGATAATTTCCCGGGGAAAGCTTACATCTAAAAACCCCACTATCTTCTATTTTATATTAAGCATGGATCATGAAATAATTACATACAAAAATCTTCTCACAAGAGCCCTCAATACATCAGCTAATTGTCTCACACTGTCATATGCAAAACTGACCAACACATAGCCAATTCTTGCATACCTTGAATGCGCAAGTATCATGGGCACTCCAATGGGTGTTTTCCTGTATGTGTGCAAACATATAATCCTACAACTGATAATCAACCTCCCTTTCACCTAGAACTCAACTGGGTCTCTGTTGGATTTGACATGCATGCAACTAATAATAGTAAATTCTCAGTTGCATGTGAGATCACTGATTGTGAATTAATTAATATTTAATTCATTGAATCTCTCACTAGTGTATCTTCATTTACAACTATCACAACTGAGTTTAATTCACTTAACTAAGTTAAACTATTTACAACTTGCACCAACTTATGCACCACTGCACTTCGAACTTTATTATAACTAGAATTACTCTACATGTCCCACCAACCAATCTCTAACTAGAAATCCACTAGCTAACTGAATTTATCACTTTCAGTTAACTCATTCAAGTCCACATTGATAATAGATTACAATTTAATGTCCATCTAAATTAAGGGATTATAAAAATAGACATGCATCCAAAAATAACACTGTGGGCCCCACCCTAGTTTGGGTGCTTAATGCAACCAGGTGTGGATGCTAAATCTTCTTGTTGAATCTAAACACTCCCTCTCAACAAGAAAGAGATTATTATTCACCTCGATCCTGTCTCTATGGTATTCGAATTTTCTCTTGGTGAGCGTCATTGTCAGAATATCTGCATCCTGATCTTCCATGGGAATGTATTGAAGCAACATGATCCTCCTCTATACACAATCTCTGAGCTGATGGTACCTGATATCTATATTCTTGGACCTATCATGAAACACATTATTAATAAAGAGTTTAATGCAACTCTGATTATTACAATGAATCACTGTCAGATCCATCTGAGAACCAAACAAACCAATCAAGATCTTTCTCATCTAGATAGCCTCACATGCAACTTGGCTTGCTGCCATGTATTCCGCTTCCGCTGAATTGACTGCCACTGATCGTTGTTTCCTGTTGTACTAGGAAACTGCTGTCGATCTAATGCTAAAGATCCCCCCCTGATGTGCTCTTTCTGTCCGATGGACTTCTAGCCCAATTTGCATCCGTGAAGCCATGCAACATCACTCCATCCGTCCTTCTGTACCATAGACCATACTCTGATGTGCCCCTTAGATATCTCAAGACATGCTTCCCCGCCTTCCAAAAGAGTTTGGTAGGTCTAACCATAGCTTGACTCAACTAGTTAACTGCATAGCAAATGTCCGGTCTCGTGTTCACTAGATACATTAACGAACCCACTAACTGTCGATAGATAGTAGCATCCACTACCTCTCCAGAAGTAGCATCCTCTTTACTCCAGTTTCCTAGAAGAGGAGTATCCATGGGTTTTCAGCTCTCCATGTTAAACTTACCCAATATCTCCTTTTCATACTTGCCTTGAGACACAAAAATTTCACCATCCTGCTGCCATATGTCCATTCCAAGGAAATAATGAAGGAGACCCATATCCTTCATTTCAAACTCCCTTGCAAGATCCCCCTTGCATGAGTGTATCAGCTGCTCATCACCAGTCAAAATTAGATCATCAACATAAAGAAAAATGATGAATAACTTATCCTCAACCACAATATGATACAGGTTTGCATTTGTTTCACTTTTGGTGAAGCCCAATCCGGTGAAATAACTATATATTCGAGTGTACCAAGCATAGGGTGCTTGCTTCAACCCATACAATGCTCTTTTGAGTTTGCACACATGCGACTCATTGTTGCAGATCTTAAAACCTTCAGGCTGCTCTATGTACACCTCTTCCTCAATGATCCCATTGAGAAACACAATTTTCACATCCATCTGATGAATGTGCTAGCCCATTTGCACTGAGAGTGCAAGGATGGATCTTATGGAAGAGTACCTTGCGATAGGTGCAAAGGTCTCATCATAATCTATTCCCTTGATCTGTGAGAAACCCCGGGCCACAAATCTGGGCTTATATTTCTCCACACTCCCATCAACAACTTGCTTTACCTTGTAGATCCATCTTGAACCTACCACTGATTTGTCGACTAGTATTGGGACTATCTCCCATGCACTGTTCTTGACAATGGAGTCATACTCCACCATTTCATCAACCCAAGTAGGCTGTTGCACTGCTTCCTGAAAGGAAGATGATTCAGTCACAATACATTTGCTCATAAGACTCATGTATCTAGTAAATTGGCCAGGAGACTGTCTTTATCTGCGTTGTGAAGTAGGAGCTCCTACATTTTGTGTAGCATCAAGTCTCAATCTATCCATTAGGGGAATTTTGAGGTCTAAAATGGGCCTCCTAAGGAAATAATAAAATAATAGCTAAACCAATAAAATGATATTTATGAATTTGCAATTCACTTTTTGCACCAAAATCCATGTAACCATGGTTAAATTCAATTCAAAAGTTGTACCAAAATAAAATTAATAAAAAAATTGTATTGATGTAACTCTAAATAAGAATGAGATTTTCAAGAAAAAATCATTATCATTGCACAACTAATGCATTTGTCTTTTATACTTAAATAACTTAAAAAAAATATAAATATAAATTCATAAATTTTTAATTATAAAATATAATATTAATTTAAGTTTATATTATTTAAATTATATAATAACATGTAATTAATATACTATATAAAATTAGTATAATATAATATAATATATGTAATATATTTTTCAATGTATGAATTTTATATTACATATTGATTTGATTTATAGCATCATCAGAAATAATATGTAAAATAAAAATAAATATAATATATATTTTATAACATTTATATCGTTTTTTATAATATTATATATACTAATATATAATATTAATATAATTATAATTAAATGAATTGAGTTATATTTAAAATCAAAGAAAAAAAAGTATTGAAATAAATTTAATTTATATTTATAAGTATAATATAAGATTTATCTACATTGAAATTTAGTATTTTTTTCCCCAAATCATGTTGAATCTAATATATCTTTTTTCAGCATACAAAATTAATATACATTTTTTCATCCTACAAAACTAAAATGTTTTTTTTTTTTTTTTTCTTTAATTTTAATATGTTTGTATTGTTATTAATATAATAATGATATTATTTATAGATTTGATTTATCCTAAAATTACAAGGTTAAATTTTTATTTATTTTGATTCCATATGTATAATATATATATGTATAGATATTAATTTATAATTAATTTGAAATTGTAATATTAAATAAAATGAGATGAATATATAATTTAAAAATAAATATTTGAAAATATACAAATATAATATTTATTCAAAAGTGTATAAATATATGAAGATTTTGTATGGATAATGCATTGTTTCTTTTAAAAATATGAAATGACAATAATAATAATTTATTCACAAAATATGAAATGACATTTCATTAGGGGAATTTTGAGGTCTAAAATGGGCCTCCCAAGGAAATAATAAAATAATAGCTAAACCAATAAAATAATACTTATGGATTTTCAATTTGCTTTTTGCACCACAATCCATGTAACCATAGTTAAATTCAATTCAAAAGTTGCACCAAAATAAAATTAATAAAAAAATTGTATTGATGTGACTACAAATAAGAATGAAATTTTCAAGAAAAAATCATTATCATTGAACAACTAATGCATTTGTTCTTTGTATTTAAATAACTTAAAATAAAATATATAAATAAATTTATAAATTTTTAATTATTTTATATGTTATTAATTAAAATTTATATTATTTAAATTTTATAATAACATGTAATTAATATACTATATAAAAATAATATAATATAATACAATATAATAAATGTATAGGGATATGCATTATTTCTTTCAAGAAATATGAACTGACAAAAATATTTTTTTATTCAAAAAGTGTGAAATGACATTTATTATGAGTAATTTACTTTGACTTTAAAAGTACTTAGAGCACTACCATGGTTAACCATGAGTTTTTATCTACCATTGAGAACGCGACAAGTAAGTACCTTTAACTCAAGCAATGCTATCTCAACCATTATGGATGATGTCATCCCCTAAAACGTGATTGGTTCTCATAAAGTGAATTTTGATTGTACATTTTTCTTAGAAGGCCCATTTTAGACCTCAAAATTCCCCTAATGATTATGAGTACTTTACTTTATGACTTTAAAAGTACTTAGAGAACTATCATGGTTAACCATGAGTTTTTATCCACCATTGAGAATGTGACAAGTAAGTACCTTTAACTTAAGCAATGCCACCTCAACCATTAGGGATGATGTCATCCCCTAAAATGTGATTAGTTCTCATAAAGTTAATTTTGATTGTACATTTTCCTTAGAAGGCTCGTTTTAGACCTCAAAATTTCCCCAATGAGCTTCTGTGGTGCGCCTTCTGCCATTTTTGATGGATGGCTCTGCATGAGTGATTTCCTCCACTCCATGAATCTCCTCCGGTGGCTGATCCACATCTTGACACTCATCCTTGGGAACCAACAGTTCCTCCTCTGCATGCAAGTCCAACTCCCTCTCAAGGGACAACCGCATGGCTTTCCCCTTATCAAATTTTATATTTCGTCGCACAACAACCATTCTGTTGTTTGGAAAATACACACGATAATTATGGGGTTTTTCTGTGTACCCCACAAAAATCCCAACTTCAGTGATCGATTCTAGCTTCTTCCTGGCGTCCTTGGTCACATACAAATAAAAATATGAGCCAAAAATCTTAAATTGTGAAACATCAGGTTTCTTACCAGTGAAAGCCTCTTCGGGTGTACTCATGCCAAGTACTTTATGAGGGCAACGATTTTGCACTTAAACCATAGTGTTGCATGCTTCTGCCCACAAATGCATTGGTAGGCCTTGATCATGCAACATCGCTCGTGCTGCACCCACGATCGTTCTATTCTTCCTCTCCGCGACTCCATTCTGTTGTGGGTTATGAGGCGCTATGAGTTCTCTTCGAATTCCTTCTTTGCTGCAGAAGTTCTTGAATTCGTTAGAGATGTATTCTCCACCATTATCGCTCCTAAGAGCCTTCACTTACATCCCCGACTCTTTCTCCACCAATGCCTTAAACTCACAAAACTTAAAGAATGTTTGATCTTTCTTCTGCATGAAGAAGATCTGGAATTTACGAGAAAAATCATCAACAAATATTACATAGTACTTATGTTTTGTTTTTGAAGCAACCGAGAATGGTCCACACATGTCTGTGTGAACTCTCTCAAGGATCCTCGAAGCTCGGTTCTCCTTCTCATGAAAGGTGGAATTTACATACTTCCCCATGGTGCAACCCTTGCACTGATCTAACTGAGCAAGTGTTCCATTGGAAGTCCAATAGAAATTTTTTGCATGACTTTCAAGGCTCCATGATGAAGATGGCCCAAGCGTCTGTGCCATAATTCGCCCTCATCTCGGCTCACCATTTTTTCCGCCTTGGCCATCATGGCAGTGCAACCATCTACCTCCATCTTGTAGAGATTATTAACTCGAATCCCTATCCTCTTGGCTTGACCCATTGTTTTATGTCCTAGGAAATATTTTCCATCACTAAAAACAACGTCATAGCCTCTATCCTCCAACATTGCGACTGAGGCCAAATTTTTCTTCAGAACTAGTACATGCATTACATATTTTAATTGAAATGGTTTACGTAACTCCCTCTGAAAGGTAATGGTACCAATCCCAGTAGCACTGTACCGTCTATCATCGCCCATCTCAATATGCATCTGGAAATATTTCCCCTCCAAGTCACTAAAAAGTTCCTTAACTCCCGTCATGTGAAAGGAAGCGCCACTATCCAAATACCACATAGGTCCCAATGCACTAGACACCATGCATGTGATCAATGAGATGTCAAGCTCAAATTGCGAGGCAAGGGTCTCACTAGCTGCAGATCCAACAACCTTCTTGTTCTTCTTCTTTTGTGGATAGTTAGTAGCAAAATGTCCATGTTCGTGACAATGAAAACACTTCTCCTTGGACATGTCCTGCTTCTTGCATTTGGACTCAGATTTTGAAAAGAATTTCTTCCCCTTCCCCTTCCTCGCCTTGGCAGCCAAAGCACAATCCTCTTCATTCTCATTCTTATATGAAGATCCATCTGTGGTGTTCCGTCTGAACTCCTCCTTCACCAAATCCGACAATAGTTGTTCCCAATCTGGCAATTTTTTCCTTCTGTTGATAGACTCTTGATAAGTGTGCCAACTCTGAAGTCCTAGGAGAGCCAAGCTCAACAAATCATCATCAGAGACTGTTATTCCCACACTCCCCAGTTCATCCCGACATTGGAAAAACTTCATGAGATATTTTGGAATGGTGTCACCCTTTTCCAACTTGATTTTCCTGAGTTTATCTTTGAGCACCAATTTTCTATGGTCGCTGCTGCTTTGGAATAGATCCGTCAAAGCCTTCCACATAGCATATGGTGTGGCTTTCCCATGGAGGCTTGAGACAATGTGGTCTCATACTCCCTCCAACAGGATCCTCCTCACCTTTGCCACTTTCTTTTGCCATGCATCTAGATTGGCAGCATCTGCAACATCTGGCTTAGGAACATCTTTGTCAATGAATTCCTTCAAACCATTATCTTTGAGTACTGCCTCCATCCTGTCCTTCCAAGAAATGTAGTTCGAGCTGCCCTCAAGTGCATACTCTAACCTCAAGCCATTGAAATCCATTTCGATCTTGAATCAGCTATAGCACCAAGAAAGTATTTATGCAAATTCGAATTCTATCTAGTCACAAACTCAGCGCTTGCTTCACTTCTACAATTTCCTTTGCTCTGATACCATGTAGAGATTATACAAAAAACATGTATATCTTGGATTGACCCGATCTAACAATGTGCTAAAGTTAAATACTGAATCACTTCTACAATTTTTTTTGTGGAATTAAAAACACAATTGCTAATCACATGAACATGAAGAAAAATCAATCACACACAACACACATAATTTCCCGGGGAAAAATTACTGCTAAAAACCCCACTATATTCTATTGTATATTAAGCGTGGATCATGAAACAATTACATACAAAACCCTTCTCACAAGAGCCCTCACTACATCAGCTAATTGTCTCACATTTTCATATGAAAAACTAACCAACACATAGCCAATTCTCAGCCTCCAGAAAGACTGCCTTGCTTGCACAATCCCTGATGGTAAAGATCCCTAAAAGATAGGAATTCTTGCCTGCCTTGACAGCGCAAGTATCATGGGCACTCCAATGGGTGTTTCCTTGCATGTGTGCAAACAGATAATCCTACAACTGATAGTCAACCTCCCTTTCACCTAGAACTCAACTGGGTCTCCACTGGATCTGACATGTATGCAACTAATAATAGTAAATCCTCAGTTGCATGTGAGATCACTGATTGTGAATTAATTAATATTTAATTCATTGAATCTCTCAATAATGTATCTTAAGTTACACCTATCACAACTGAGTTTAACTCACTTAACTGAGTTAAACTGTTTACAACTTGCACTAACTCATGCACCACTGCACTTTGAACTCTGTTACAACTAGAATTACTCAGCATGTCCCACCAAACAACCTCTAACTCGAAATCCACTAGCTAATTGAATTTATCACTTTTAGTTAACTCATTCAAGTCCACATTGAGAATAGATTACAGTTTAATGTCCATCTAAATTAAGGGATGATAAAAATAGACATGCACCCAAAAATAGCACTGTGGGCACCACCCTAGTTTGGGTGCTTAATGCAACCAGGTGCTAAATGAAACCAGGTTCTTAATGCACTAGGTGTGGGTGCTGAATCTTTTTGTTGTATCTCAACACTCATCATAGATCTTTATGGCAACCTATGACATGCATTCACTGATCCCTCACTAAGAGATATTATGGTGACTCTTCGAGTTCTGGGCAGAAGTCCTTTTGGGTAGACCTTAGATCGATTTTTTGAAGCTTTTTTTTGTGATAAATTTAAACTCTATTATGGAAGAATAGAGACATCTTCCCACGGGACTAGGGAAATATTTGCGATGGTTAATCTATAACCTTTTACGAGGATTTTTCGTTGTTTTCCTAAGGCCTGATCTTGGCCTTTTCTGAGGCTATGTCTGACTTGTTTGAGGTATTGTTCGTTATCTCGAGCCCATTTTGTTGGAAATACTGAGAGGGGGGTGGGGGTGAATCAATATTTCTTACAATTATTATACTATGCCAATTAATATTTTTCTTTGATTAGAAACACAATGTACCAAAACACATAAATAATAATAAAAATAATTTTATTAATAAACAAAGTGAGGACTCCAATCCTCTTTCAGGCTCCAACCTGAACTTACAACTTTTTCAAGGCTCCAACCTTGAATGAAGATCTAGGATCCAACCCATCTCTCACACGATCTCTCACACGGCTCAGACCTTATATGAGGACTTCAAGAATTAAACATAAACCTAGGCACCAACCTAGTCTCCAACAAGGCTCCAACCTTCTATAATTATTTTTCCAAATATTTGTCAAAATATTTCTTTAAGATTTTATCTAAGCGGCCTCAATCCTTCTCCAGAATTATTTTCAAAGTATTCTTTAAAAGGTTGCTCCATGATCCTTAACAATTGTTCAATAGTTCTTCAAAAATCTTGCTCCAAAATATTCTTCAAGGTCTGTATCGAGTTTTCTTTTAATAAGACTTCATGATTGGTACAAGGTTTGCTACACATAATATTACACAGTTAGCTTCACATCTCTTCAAGTCTACTCCATAATATCATGAAATTATGTCCTATAAAAAATTCAAGATTACTCCAAAGATGGTCAATAATATGTCCAAGAGGACTCATTCAATTGATCTGCAAGATCTTCTTCAAGTCTACAACAAAGGAAGGCTATAAGGTCTATTCAAGATCTGCTCAGGAGTGCCTTTTGATTTTCCTCCAAAAGTCTTAAGTGGTCTCCTCATGGTGATTTTCACAAAAATATCTCCAAGTCTCATCAAGAACTAGCTCAAGAAGGGCTTCACAGATCTACTCAAAATGGCATCAAAAGAAACTCAATACACTTGTTAATATCTGCTCCAAAAGATCACTCAAAAAGAATCTTTCCAAGATCAAACTTCAAGGATCAATCATAGACTTCAAAAATATCTTCAAGGCCCACTGAAAATAGAGCTAGTATATGTTCAAGGTCTTTTTCCCAAATTGAGGTCGAACCTATTTATTTTTGAAGAGTCTTCTATACTGATAATTATATTTGATGATTTTTTTTCTTTTCACATTTCTATTCATTATTCCATCATTCAATAAGTGCACGAAAGACATCAACAATTAAGTCAATAGGATCATAAAGAGACAACCACACAAAGAACACAATATTTTACCCTAGGAAAACCCACTAAGGGGAAAAACCCAACCAACCAGTAAGATGACCAACTACCAAGGACCAAGTCATCCAGGATTCAAGACAAAATATCATTTTATTCTGTCCAGTAAAAGGTCTTCCTATCATAGAGATTATGTGCCTAAAAAAACTCACATACCACAAAGATTATGTGCCTTAGACATCTCAGATTCCGTAGAGTTTATGTGACTCATACAATTTTCATTCCACAAAGATTATGTGCCTCTGACTCTTGCTTTAGCCTCATAAATATATGCCTCATATTCCTCAGAACTTTGCATAGGATCATAAGATTTATTGAATCAGAACTTTGTATAAGATCAGAGATATTGTTATTCTTCACAAGGTTATACTGGAGGAAGACAAATGAGCTATTTATAGCGTCCATCAAGTGTGAATGGGTGTCATTATAGGAAAGTGACATGTCTCCTTGGTGGGCTAACATGGTCAACTTGGAGACAAACATACAAATTCAAAATTTTTCATTTTTTCACTCTTGATGAGCCTTATAATATTTTATTTTTTAATTCAAAATAATATTTTTCTTTTTGTTGCAAGCATGAAGAATATGCCTCAAATATTTTTTCCCTTTTATAAATATAATTCAAATACAAATGAAAATATTAAGAAGATTGACCATAGCTACAAAATTCAAAAGAATCCACTCCTAGTCATAAGTCAAAACCACAGGTCTGAGTCTTATGCACATGTCCAAAGTCTTCTCCTTGACAGGGCTAAATCTGAGGAAGGTTAGGTCAAGTTGCAGGGTCCGTAAATCAAAGACTAAGGTCTATCAAGTTGTAGGGTTCGAAAATCAGAGAATGATTTGCTACCTCAGGGCGAAATTCTGATACCTCAGGTGCGAGCTCAAATATCCTTCATCAATTTTTCCAAGTACAGGTACGAGTACAAAGATATTTCTTTTGAAGCCAAAAATCTACTTAAAGAATTCAATTCCCATTCCATAATATAATAAAAAAATTAGCAAGAAAAAAACCTTAAACCATGAATCGAAATGTAGGAATTTACGGGGTAAGTTCCTTAGATCAAAACACCAATGGCTGCAGCTCACAAACAAATCATAGATCAGTACACCAGTATTTGACATGGCTAAAACCCTCAAAGAGGGAAACAATCCATGGCCTTAGCCAACGTGACCACTTCAGACAATCTATTAATGTAAATAAGTAAAATTTACATAAGCTTCTCTCATAAACGGTCACCGGAAAAATGACCCTCCATGCTATTTAAATAGAGATCATGGACCAATCGAGTGTTAAGCCACATATCAAGTGTCGGTAATACCGAGGAGAGAATGAACGGTCAGATCACTACATATCGTGACCGTCAAATTATAAGTTACAAAAGTACATACAAAATAAACACACTTACCTAACTTTACACTAGACCAAGTTATACTTAACTATTTCCTATGTGTTGGAATATCCTAACATCCCCCCTTAAGAAGAACTTGGGATAGGATTGAAGGATTTACAAAGGTGACACAATAAGAGAAGGAAGGAGGCATTAGATCCTATCCTCCCTTAATGATAACTTTCCTGAACTCCAAGCATAGATCAAAGTTTGGTAAACTTCACTTCTGTGAGAGCCTTTGTAAAGATATCAACAACTTAATCATTGGTTGAACAATAGTGCACTTCAATAACACGATCATGAATGAGATTTCTGATGAAGTGCATGTGTAGCTCAATGTGTTTGCTGTTCTGATGATGAATTGGATATTTGCATAGATGAATGGAATTCTAATTATCACACCGAAGTGTAGTTGGATGCCATTGATGAAGGCCAATTTTGGATAGGATTTGACGAAGCCACAGGGCTTTCTTGCTGGCTTCAACATCACCACGATACTATGCTTTTGTCGAAGAAAGAGAGATGACACTTTTTTTCTTACAAGACAATGTATTAGGTCTTGAACCAAGAGTGAATACATAACCTGTTGTATACTTTCGATCATCAGGGTCACCAACTTAATCGGAATTAGTGAAACCAAACAACAATGGAGATTCTCATGCACTACAATGAATCCCAAACTGAACTTTACCTCGAACATATCAAAGTATTATTTTATATGTTTTCCAGTGACTTTCATGAGGTTTTTTCATAAACCGAGCAACTAGACCAACGACAAAGGAAAGGTCAGGACGAGTATGGGTTAGATACAAAATTTTACCAACAAGTTGACGATATAAGGTAGCATCAACTTTAGGGGAAGTACAAGTGACTGAAATCTTGAATCCAGACTGAAAGGGAGAAGGGGTTTGCTTACAACCTTCCATGTGAAAGTGGCGTAGAAGATCACAAGCATACTTGGACTGAGAAAGGGTAATACCTTCTTTGGATTGCAAGACTTGAAGACCAATGAAATAATGCAAGTGTCCTAAGTCTGTCATTTCAAACTTCTTTTTGAGGCTAGAATTCACATGGTCATATGATTGGGATCACTACAAAAAAGGATAAGATAATCAACATAAAGAACAAGGATGATTAAGGACTTACCCAGTTTCTTGGTGTAGATAGTGTTGTCGAAGGGACATCTAGAAAATCCATTATCTAAGAGAAAGCTATCCATTTTGGCATACCAATCCCGAGGGGCTTTTTTGAGACTATAGAGAGACTTCTTAAGGTGACAAACAAGGCTAGAGTCTTTTTGGATAAAGCCAGGGGGTTGTTCCATGTAGATTTATTCATGCAAGTCCCCATGTAAGAAGGTGGATTTAACATCCATCTGATGGATTTCCCATTTAATGGAGGCAGCAAGGGAAAGAACAAGGTATATATAATTCATTTTGGCAACGAGGGATAAGGTTTCAATATAGTCAATGCCTTCAACTTGTGAAAATATTTTAGCAACAAGACGAGCTTTATGTTTATCCACTTTTCCATCTGGTCCAAACTTTGTTCTATAAACCCATTTGCATCTAACAATTTTTCTTCCCTTTGGAAGAAGAACAAGATCCCAAGTATTGTTTTCTAATAAGGAATTATATTCTTCATTCTTAGTTGCATCCCAATCTGGATCATAATTTTCAGGAACTTGAGCCAATAAAGAATAGGTTCTGTCGAACTGAGAACATGTACGACGCTGATCTGCAGGGTCACTTCCAAGAGAACCTGCTGCATCCTGAGTAGAGAAGACCCATATTGGAAGTTTTGGAGCTGAAGGAAGATCCTAAGGAGGTGGAGGAGGATTTTCATCCTCGCTGTCATCATCTCAAGTAGAAGGAATGCTGTAAGAAGTAGAAGAGATAGAGAGAGGTGGCAGATATGTCGAATCAGACTCGCATGCCAAAGGTCGCACGACCACCGAACTAGGCTCGCAAGTCAATATATTTTCATCAAATTTTAAATCTCTTCTAATGATTACATTTTTGGATTTGGGTTGAAGAAGTCTATCCCGTTTGACATCTTTAGAATATCCTACAAAAATACATTTTTCACTCTTAGGTTCTAAGGCTTTATGTTTCTCATCTGGAATATGGGCCCAAGCTTCACTTCCAAAAATACAAAAGTGACTTACATATGGTTGGATTGATCTCCAAGCTTCTTCTGGAATTATATTCCTTAAAACCTTAGTAGGAGTGCGACTTACTATGTAATTTGCAAACTTAATTTCTTGTGCCCAAAAATTAAGACTAAGTCCTTTAGATTAAAGCATATGATTAACCATTTCTTTTAGAGTGTGACTCTTCCTTTCAGCTAAACAATTTTGTTGTGGAGTATACAGAACAATATGTTGTAATTGAATGCCATGCTCAATGCAAAAGTTGATAAATTTTTTGTTAACATATTCTCCTCCATTGTCAGATCTTAACTTAAGAAGTTAATGTCCAGATTGTTTCTCAACAAAGGCCTTAAAGGCCAAGAACATGTTAAAAAATTCACCCTTGAGGTTTATGAAGTATACCCAAGTTTGTCTGGAAAAATCATCAATGAAAGTAAAGAAGTACTTGTAGCCATAGAAAGAAAAAATTGGAAGTGGACCACATAAATCACTGTGCACTTGCTGCAAAGGGGCTGAAGTGAGCCATGAGTCACATTTATCAAAACTATCCCGATGATGTTTTCCGAGTACACAACCGGAAAAAACACCATCTCGGAAAGATACCATAGGAAGATCTGTCACCATATTTTATTTACATAGAGTTTGAAGAGAGTGATAGTTTAAGTGATCAAGTTGCTCATGCCAAAGTTTGCTCACTTCATCATTATGAGCAACAAAAATGGATGGAAGACTTGATGAACCAAAGTTGTCAAACTTATACAACCTTGTGGAATCATCAGCAATTCCAGTAGCTAAAATATGTCTAGGATCTCTTAGGTCCTCAATTATAACATCATGAGGTGAGAATTCTATGGTTTTCCCTTCACCTGAATGAGTTATCTGATAAACAGATAGAAGGTTGCAATACAAGGTAGGAACACACAATACATCATTAAAATAACCATTATCTAGATGAATGGTTCCACACCCTACAACACTAAGAGATCTATCATCACCAACATAAATATTTTTGATGTTACAATCATTTAAAGAAGAAAACATGGATTTATTTTTGGCCATGTGGTAAGAGGATCCAAAATTAATGAGCCACTCATGAGAATGGAAAGAAGAATATGCATTCAATCCATAACCAGATATTGATGCTTGACAACCACATGCAAAAAGTGCCATTCCCGAAGATGAAGTTGAAGAGTTCTCCAAATGGATGTTGTGCTTCTTCATTTCTGCTTCCAAGGTTTCTGTATTCTTAAAATTTTTTGACTCTACAGGGCCATACGCTTACAAAAGTTGCAATGTCTATTTGTCTTCTTCCCTTTGTTTTTATTTGCCTTGTTTTCCTTATCAATTTGCGGCTAAGATTGCTTAAGACCCTTGTTTGGTTTAGGACCATTCTTTTTAGGATGGTGCTTCTTAAGATTCTTTGGATTTGGTTGTCGTTGGGTTGCTAAGGCTTTCTTAAAAGAGTTTCTAGTATTAATAAGACCAAGGTGTAAGAGTTTTTCTTGTTCTCTTATCAAAGAATCACAAAAGACATTAAAAGAGGGAGACTTGTAGGGTGTTCCTTGACAAATGATGGCTTCTCTAGTGGAATGGAAGGTGTAAACAAAAATAGAGTATGCAGGGCCTAACTTAGCAAGAATGGAATAGATACCAGTATAGATCCATCTAAAGTACGGATCTAACATGAGCCGAGAGGGATCAAATTTCTTTTGTTGCAAAGTTATTTTAGAGTGCAAAAAACAATGTGTAATTTATTACTTTTTAAATTGCATTTTTGAATGTTATAAAGATTACATAACATGTGTATTGATCCATTTTATACTAATTCATTTTAAAATATTTTATTCATAACTCACATTGGATGTTTTATCTTTATAACATTTTACTTGAAAAGTGAAAGTGAAATATCGATAACTCAGTTAATTGTTTTGTAATACTAGATGTTTAATTGTTTATCTATATGGTTATTTAATTTTTGTTTTATTGTTTGGACGACATGAGAGAAAAGTATTTTTATTATTTTTTTGAGGACATGACATACTTACACATGTCCCTCATACTGGATTATAGAATGAGCCTCTCAGCTCAAATATTACCATCTTCCTTTTTGACCTTACAACCTTCTAAGATAAGTCTAAGGGTCTTGAATTTGGACAAAAAATCTTCAATAGAGGAGAAATTTTTGAGGTCCAAAGTAAGCAACTCATTTTCAATCTCGTGGGCTTTGATTTCATTTTGCATGCCAAAAGCAGTATTTAGCTTTTTCATAACTTCATCAAGGGAGTCAATTTCTTGGATGTGAAATCTAAGATCTTGAGAAATGGACATTCCTATTAACCCTCGTGCTTGATCTTGTTTATTTTCTCATTTATCCCTTTTATCTTCATCGGTAGGTTTATATGCTAGTCCTCATGCTATTCTATTAATCACTTTACTTCTAAGTAAGTTTACCATGTAGGATAGCCACTAGAAATAAGTGGTGTTGTTAAGAATAACCGGGCATGTAATTTCCATTTTTAAAAATTGAAGTTGTAAAGGTTAAAACTAACAACTCCAATGGAAAGATCTCGAAAAAATTAGGCCAGTTAAAAAAAAATGGCTTTGAAAACGACTTTCGGATGAAGAAGTTATGCCATTTTGAAGAAAAGTTGTAGTAGATGCCAAGTAGTCACGTGATAGGTTGAAAGTTATGATGAAGTAGCACTTTTTTTTTTTCTTTGGGGTGCGTGTTCTGTTTCCTACAAAAAAAACCACGCAAACAAAAAAAAATGCAAGCCTAGCGGCTTGATGTTAGATTTCTGGTTAGTCTGCCCGGAAACTAAATATTTTTCTCGCTATTTCTGATTTCCTGAGATCATAAAAAGTCGCGTGGAAATAGAATACATAGGAGAAAAATATTGTCTTTCTGTTTCTGGTTTTCGAGATCGCACAAAGTGCAGAGAAAAGAGCATATGCAGAGAAGAGGGTGTAGATCTGGTAATAAAAAAATGATTATAAACTGAAATAAACAGAGGGACAAATATATATAACTGCAAAAAAATACTTTATAACTCCAGATCTAAAATGAAATAGCGAGAGAAACCATAAACCTTTTTGCATGAAACGAAAGGGGTTCCTTATTGGAACAGAGGCTCCAAACACAACAAAACAGTTATCCCGGCCAGAAAGTGGTCTGAAACAATAGATCTGGAAAAAGACAGTTGTATGTAGTCAAAACCAACTTCAGATTTGGATCAACAACAGATGCAACCCTCAAACAACTTTGATACCATGTAGGAATTTACAAGGTAAGTTCCTTAGATCAAAACACCAAAGGTCGCCGCTCACAAACAAATCACATATCAGTCCACCAATATTTGACGTGGTTAAAACCCACAAAGAGGGAAACAGTCCACGACCTGAACCAATGCAACCACTTTAGGAAATTTATTAATGTAAATAAATAAAATTTACATAAGCTTCTCTCATAAATGATCACCAGAAAAATGAACCTCCATGCTCTTTAAATAGAGATCATGGACCAATCGGGTGTTAAGCCACAAATCAAGTGTCGGTAATACCGAGGAGATAATGAACCGTCGGATCACTACATATCGTGACTGTCGGATTATAAGTTACAAAAGTGCATAATAAATAAACACGCTTTACCTAACTTTACGCTAGACCAAGCTATACTTAACTATTTATCATGTGTCAGAATATCCTAACAGAAAATTCTTCTTTAGTTTGTTGGAAATACTAAGGGGGGGGGGTGAATCAGTAGTTCTTTTCAATTGTTAATTTTACCAGTTAGATCCCTTATATTTAGAACACAAAATGAAAAATGATGGAATAGATACTTTTATTAATTTCTTCTTTACAATAAGTAAAGTACAATAATGATATAGGGCTCCAAACCTAGATGAAGACTCCAATCTTCCAGACTCCAACCTGTATTGTGCCAAGCACCGAATTGGTCTTTCTAAGGCTCCAATCTTGTCAATTTGAGACACCAACCTCTAGGGCTCCAACCCTATCTCTGTTACAGGCTCCAACCTGGTTTCTTGAGGACTCCAATCCTCTAGGGCTCCAACTCTATCTTCCAAGGCACCAACCTTGTCTCTATGAGGCTCCAACCTCTTGGGATCCAACCCTCAACTTCACTTCGTCAAATAATGTTTGTTTATTCTTCACGGCTCTCAAAGTCTTCTTCAACGAGCCCTGTCACGCTTAGTCTCCACGTCACATCATCAATGACAACTTTTTCTTCTTAAAAGGTGGCAGCACTGCTCTTCATCGTACCCAAATAATCTCTTCCAAGGTTACTCCATCAAGGCTTTAGCAATACATTCGGTCTCCAAGAATGCCTCCAAAATTTGCTTCTTCAAGTCTTCAATATATCTTCAACAATACCACAAGGACGTTTGCCTTAGTAAGCGACCTATGTAAACATGGAAAGTCTTCAATAAGCCTGCTTCAATAAGGGTCAATGATTATTCACCAATCTCAAAGACTGCTTCACAAAGGCTCCTATAATTGTAGGCTTCAATGCTCAAAAATTCAGAGTCTCCACTGTGCTTGGCTTGATGTTTTCCAAAATAGGCCTTTTCCAAAGTTAGCTTCAAACAAGTTTTCTACAAAGGTTGGCAGCTCCTTTAAGTCTTCACCAAAGTATATCTAAAGGCTATATTTCAATTTTCCCAATTCTGATCACAGGAGAGGACTAAAAATTACTATACAAGTCAATAGTTCTGCTGCTTTAAAAGAGTGAGGTCAGATTTCTGAAATGTGTTTTATCCAAATGCTACAAGGTCTTTAACCCAAGTGTCACAGGCACACTTTTGTTCACAAGCAAAGGTCTAAGCCAATATAACCACAGGTCCACTTTCCCACAGTCCAAAAAGAACTCTCAAGCTAGGAGCAGTCTTCTAAAAGATACCAAACCAAATCTGAAAGTGTTGCTTCTCAAAGGTACCGGGCCTCATTTTAGAGGTGTGAAATAATAAGGCCACTACAAACTGCTCCAAGAACCCTTCCAAAAATCTGCTTCAACATCTCCAATATATGTTTTGAAGAGTCACCACAGTCTGCTCCTAAATTCATTTCATATTTGATCCAAGATGTAACTGTGTGTGCTTAAGGAATGCTCCCAAGAATATTGCAACCTGCTCCAAAAAAAATAGATCTGAAATGTGTTCAAATATGCCATAACAAGTCTGTCATAACAAATTATATTATTTTCCACAGGTCTCAGTTCTGAAGTTCTCCTACAGATATGAATATTTTTTGTTCCTAAATAAGGTTCAGAACAGTCCTTTTAAACACTGTCTCAAACATGCATGAACAGGCCTTTGAGCTTTCACATATATTATTGCAATTCTAGATCAGCAAGTCCAAGTTTGAAAAACATATAAATATATTTGCCCAAATATATCCTTAACTATCCTCCTCGGCCTTAGTTCACCTTCTGTGATTCTTCTCTGAAATCTTGACCGAAAATAATGAATAAAATGAAGAGTATGGATTTCTATTTATACTGGTTTGACATTTGATGAAGAGACACGTCTCTTGGATGACATGTCAAGCCTACACAAGTTGGCTTAGTTCGGCTCAATGTCAGAGTTAATTTCCTTAACTTAAAAAATCAATATCTCCCAAACTATTTGGAGTTTCTGGGTAAGTAAGGGTAAAATATACTCTACAAGATGGTATAGGATCCATTTTGAAAGGTTGCCTCTAAGGTGGTGAAAAACATTTTTCTTTGTGACTGCGCTTGAATTATTTAGTGCAGAAAATTATTAGTACATTATGGCTTCTTTGTTTGGCTTCTCCATTGTTTGTCTTCTCCATTATTTGGCTTATTCATCATCATAGGATAATGTGGGATATCCATGTCATCCAATAATAGTGCAGTGATATGTCACCAACCAAGTGCAACATTTATTAGTTTTCCATTAGGATATTTCTGAGTCCTTATTGTCATGTCTTTCCATTAAGTGATTTCCAAGTCCTTCATGTCATGTCTCCAATCATTTTCCATGTCATTAAGACCTTCATCAAGTTCCATCATGTATGAAATCATCAAGTGTGCTCATTCATGTATAGTCCTTTAATATCAAGGGTAAGGACATCATCCGGGTTCTACGGCTTCTTTATCGAGAGCAAGTATACATGAGGTTATGGTGTCTTCATGGTTAGTTCAAGCATCTAGGACAAGACATCTTCTTAGTCTCTTGACATCATAATGGAATCATTAATAGCTTGACATATTCATTAATGATGTCTTTATCAAACAAGAGGGACTTGTCACCATGAGCAAGGACAACGTCATATTATGCATCACAAGAATACTTTCTATCCCAATAATGCCATATTGACATCAATGACAAACTTGATTAACAATCTCCCCCTTTGTCATTGATGGCAATATTCTTGCCATTTTAACATTATCTCCCCCTTTGACATCAATGGAAAACGGGGTGCCCAAATACTCCCCCTATCAAGCTGCTTCTTTTCTTCATGAATTGTAGTCCTTCATAGGTATGTTACTCCCCCTGCCATGGTTCTCTTATTTCTGGAAATATGGTCCATGATTGATGTGTTTGTATTTCTTCATGTGATGTACCATCTCCCTCTGTCTGCACAAATTCCTTTAGCTCATGAAGGATTTCTCACCTTGTGTGTTCAAGTAGAAGGCATCATCATAATATCGTGTTTTTCTTCAATGGAGTTACTTATGAGAGATGTTTTATCAATATTGTCCATGTGTAATTCATCAAGGATTTCATAGGGCCCAATCATGGATCACTTTCTGCAAGAATACTCAAGAATCACAAACTCCCTCCAACTGTATGCATGGTCTCTTTTTGGCAGGGTTTCACCATCAAATACTTGGAATATCAAGGATGACTTCATCTAGTCAACAACATGTGTTGTTTGCTGGAGTGTTCAAGAGAATTCTAGATTCAACTTGTTTCCTTCTCCATACTTGTGCAACTTTATTCTCTGGCATGGTTCTAGCTTGTGTAGGGGCCCAAGTAAAGTTACAATCATGTGCCATATGCCCAATGTTATGGCAATTGAAGCACTCTATCTTGTTCATGAATAAGAAATCATGACTTATTCTTGCAAAATTGCTTCGAGGAGATTGACAAGGACCATTATATTTTTCTTTGTGATATGCCCTACAATATTTTGCCACGTGCCCAAAGTTTTTACAAGAATAGCAATATCCAAGAAATATACTTTGGTACCTGGGAGATGAAGAGTTCCTTGAAGTACTTTTGAAGTATTTTTTCCTTGGGATTATTTGATGATATTCATTGCCTTTTTTATTCTTGACACCATATGCAAGTCTCCTTAGAGTAGAATTTCTTCCGTTGTTGTCTTGATTCTTCTCCTTTCCTTTGTTGGAACTGGGAGCATCAACATTTCTTTCTAGGTTCCTCACATCTTTGTTGTTTGAAGCATTATCATTCTTGTTTGAGGATTCACCTGCATAGCCAAGACCTGATTTATCAAGGGGAGACCTTTTTTGACTTAGGATGTCATCTAGGGTTTGAGAGCTTTTCAAGTTTCTATTCAGCAATTAAACTTCGTTTTCAAGAAAGACAATTTCTCCTTTCAACTTTTCACAATCTTCATTTTTCATAAGTAGTTGCTTCTTCATTTCTTCCATCATCCTTATTGCTTCATGTGCTTTGATTTTAAGGGAGATGATATTTTATTTCATTATGAAGACTTCTTCATTCTCCTTTACTAGACTGCTCTCCATTTCTTTTTTTATTCTTGTAGCTTCACATGAGATGGCCTTGAGAAGATTGATGCCTGATTTTAGTTTCAAGATTTATTCATCCTTTTCGTCTAGTTGGCATATCATGGTGTTTCTCTCCTTTTCTGCTTCATTAACTTGTCCTTCTATGAATGCCAAAGTTTCCATCACCTTCTCAGCTCCTTGCACTTGTTTCCTTGCTTCTTCTAGTTGAGATCTAAGAGAGGAGACCTCTTCCTTGTATTGACCAATTTCTACTTCAAGATTGTTCAAGCTCTTAAGTCTTTGTTCAAGGTGGCTTGACAAAGTTTCTTCCCTTTTCTTTGCCTTATCCAATTGATTTGTCATATATATGACTTCTTCATGATGCTTTCTTTTGTTTTGATGAAATTCCTCTTTAAGTTTGGAGAGCTCCTCATCTCTTTCTTGTACTTGAATCTTGACAAAGTCAACTTCCTTCCTTGTCTTTTCTTGGTTACCATCTTGCGCTTTCTTCTTAAGTTCCTCATTTTCCTTTTTAAAACTGTTAATCTCTTCCATGGAAGCCATAAGTCTATTCAGGAGATCTTCTTCAAAGTCTTCTTTGTTCTCTTCATCTTCTAGGTCTTCTTTAGCCTTGTTGTCATCTCTCTTATCTTCAACTTCCTTGACATATTCTGGACTTATTTCTTGTTTTCCATCATCTTCTTAACTAAAGATAATTGTGTAGTATACCTAGGGGGGATAATAATCCAAGGGAATAATATGATGTAATAATATAAGAATGATAAATAAATGGGCCATAGTTAATAAATAAAGTGGTTAACCCACATTATGTAAGGGACCACATGTAGCAAGGGAATAAAGTGATAAGCCCATTGTATTGGATGTATGGTATTGAGAGACCCATGGTAACTACCCATGGTATTGCATGTATGAAACCTATATAGAGGTTAGAGACTCTTCATTGAGAGATGTCAAGGAATATTGTATGGGCAAGCATATGGCTTGTGGAGTGATCTCCTTCCTTAAGGAGTGAATGTATGGTGTTGCCCTACCTTAAGGGTTTTGGATATTAATGAAGATCTGAAGTTTTATCTTCTATGGTGTTATTTCTTGGGCATATTTTCCATTTCTATACATTTTCTTATCAGATCCACTACAAATTGTCAATGATCCTTTTGAGTGAAGATCATGAAGTTTGTCCCATATGAATTTTGCTGACGAACATTTTTCAAAATTGGCCTTCACAGAATTTGGTAACCCATTCAAAATTGCCTTCATTGATCTTGTATTGTACTCCTTGGATTCTTTGTCCATCATGTCATTAGTAATCACTGATTTCCAAACTTCAATTCCTTGAGTCTTCAAGAAATTCCTCATTTTTTCCACCCATATATCAAAATTTCCATTGAAAAATGGAGACTTCGCAAATTGATTTACTTCAATTTCAATGGTTGAGGAAGACATGTCTTTAGGAGGATTGGAGACTTTCTTTCTTAGCTTTGGCATTTGTGTTCAAATGATCAAACTTCAAGCTGTTAGGCTTTGAGTGAAGGTACTGGCTCTGATACTAACTGTTGGAAATACTGAGAGGGGGGGTGAATCAGTTGTTCTTTTCAATTGTTAATTTTACCAATTAGATCCCTTATATTTAGAACATAAAATGAAAATGATGGAATAGATACTTTTATTAATTTATTATTTACAATAAGTAAAGTACAATAATGATATAGGGCTCCAATCCTAGATGAAGACTCCAATATTCTAGAATCCAACCTGTATTGTGCCAAGCACTGACTTGGTCTTTCCAAGGCTCCAACCTTGTCAATTTGAGGCACCAATCTCTAGGGCTCCAACCCTATCTCTGTTACAAGCTCCAACCTGGTTTCTTGAGGACTCCAATCCTCTAGGGCTCCAACCCTATCTTCCAAGGCACTGACCTTGTCTCTACAAGGCTCCAACCTCTTGGGCTCCAACCCTCAACTTCACTTCATCAAAATATGTTTGTTTATTCTTCACAACTCCCAAAGTCTTCTTCAACAAGCCCTGTCACACTTAGTCCCCACGTCACATCATCAATGACAACTTTTTCTTCTTAAAAGGTGCCACCACTACTCTTCATTGTACCCAAATAATTTCTTCCAAGGTTACTCCATCAAGGCTTTAGCAATACATCCGGTCTCCAAGAATGCCTCCAAAATTTGCTTCTTCAAGTCTTCAATAGATCTTCAACAATACCACAAGGATGTTTGCCTTAGTAAGCGACCTATGTAAACATGGGAAAATCTTCAATAAGCCTGCTTCAATAAGGGTCAATAATTATTCACCAATCTCAAAGACTGATTCACAAAGGCTCCTACAATTGTAGGCTTCAATGCTGAACAATTCAAAGTATCCACTGTGCTTGGCTTGATGTTTTCCAAAGTCAGCTTCAAAAATTTTTTCTACAAAGGTTGGCAGCTCCTTTAAGTCTTGACCAAAGTATATCTAAAGGCTATATTTCAATTTGCCCAATTCTGATCACAGGAGAGGACTAAAAATTACTATACAAGTCAATAGGTCTGCTACTTTAAAAGAGTGAGGTCAGATTTCTGAAATGTGTTTTATCCAAATGCTACAAGGTCTTTAACCCAAGTGTCACAGGCACACTTTTGTTCACAAACAAAGGTCTAAGCCAATATAACCACAGGTCCACTTTCCCACAGTCCAAAAAGAACTCTCAAGCTAGGAGTAGTCTTCTAAAAGATACCAAACCAAATTTGAAAGTGTTGCTGCTCAAGGGTACTGGGCCTCTTTTCAGAGGTGTAAAATAATAAGGCCACTACAAACTGCTCAAAGAACCCTTCCAAAAATCTCCTTCAACATCTCCAATATCTGTTTTGAAGAGTCACCACAGTTTGCTCCTAAATTCATTTCAAATTTGATCTAAGATGTAACTGTGTGTGCTTAAGGACTACTCCCAAGAATATTGAAACTTGCTCCAAAAAAATTAGATCTGAAATGTGTTCAAATATGCCATAACAAGTTTGTCATAACAGATTATATTATTTTCCACAGGTCTCAGTTCTGAATTTCTTGTACAGATCTAAATTTTTTTTGTTCCTAAATAAGGCTCAGAACAGTCCTTTAAACACTGTCTCAAACATGCATGAATAGGCCTTTGAGCTTTCACATATATTATTTTAATTCTAGATCAGCAAGTCCAAGTTCGAAAAACGTATAAATATATTTTCCCAAATATATCCTTAACTGTCCTCCTTGGCCTTATTTCACCTTCTGTGATTCTTCTCTAAAATCTTGACTGAAAATAATGAATAAAATGAAGAGTACAAATTTCTATTTATACTGGTTTGACATTTAAGGAAGAGACACATCTCGTGGATGACATGTCAAGCCTACACAAGTCGGCTTAGGTCGGCTCAATGTTAGAGTTAATTTCCTTAACTTAAAAAATCAATATCTCCCAAACTATTTGGAGTTTTGGGGTAGGTAAGGGCTCGTTAGAAAGGGTAAAATATAATCTACAAAATGGTATAGGATACATTTTGAAAGGTTGCCTCTAAGGTGGTGAAAAACATTTTACTTTGTGACTGCCCTTGAATTATTTAGTGAAGAAAATTATTAGTACAGTATGGTTTCTTTGTTTGGCTCCTCCATTATTTAGCTTATTCATCATCATAGGATCATGTGGGATATCCATGTCATCCAATAATAGTGCAGTGATATGTCACCAACCAAGTGCAACATTTATTAATTTTCCATTAGGATATTTCCGAGTCCTTCTTGTCATGTCTTTCCATTAAGTGATTTCCAAGTCCTTCATGTCATGTCTCCAATCATTGTCCATGTCATTAAGACCTTCATCAAGTTACATCACGTATGACATCATAAAGTGTGGTCATTCATGTATAGTCCTTCAATATCAAGGGTAAGGACATCATTCGGGTTCTACGGCTTCTTTATCGAGAGCAAGTATACATGAGGTTATGGTGTCTTCATGGTTAGTTCAAGCATCTAGGACAAGACAACTTCTTAGTGGCTTGAAATCATAATGGCATCATTAATAGTTTGACATATTCATTAATGACATCTTTATCAAACAAGACGGACTTGTCACCATGAGAAAGGACATCATAATATTATCCATCACAAGAATATTTGCTACCCCAATAATGCCATATTGAAATCAATGACAACCTTGATTAACAGTCCAATGCTTCATGAGATATGAAACTAAAACTCCTTCTGCAGACACAAACTTTTCTTATTTCTTTCTTCATTGATTGTTGGCTGAAGTGGAGGAGGGAATATTTATTTATAATGGTCAAGACCTTACTGAATTGTCATGTCACTTGGAGGGCCTTGATATCAAAGTAGGCCGACCTATGCATCAATTTTGGTGTTTATTAAATTTGTTTTTAGGGTATGCCATAAGACCAAAAATCAATGTCTAGTGAAGAGAACATCCTCATTATATTAATAGGTTGATTAACCAATGAAAAATATTAATGTTAGTCATTAGACAACATAAATGTTTACTAATGAATAAAAAAGCTCTCTCTTGGTAGTGGATATAAGTGCCTATCCCACAAATGTTGCCTTACTTCTTGCGTGCAAAAATTCAGATCTTCTTTCATTATACCTGTTTTTGTTTGTCACTTTTATTTTTCACCAAAAATCCAAACATGTTTGTCTCTCACTTGCAAGGTTTTGATCATGGTTGGCCCTTTCTTTGCCATCAATGAAAACACCTCAACAATATCCTCCTTAGTCAGTGATGGAAGCATGCTTGTCATAATGCTCCCTCAGTTTTCATGCTTCTCTTCTCTTTCTCCCCCTTTGACATCAATGACACAAGAGGTGCTCCTTTGTCATCTACTCCCTCTGAGGTTGAGCTTCCAGTCCTTATTCATATTAGTATTAATGTGCATAGTGGAATGGTTTTGTAAAAAAATATTGATTCACTTTGGAAAATGTATTTTGGTCTTAATAGTTGTGGAGTACTATCAAGTTCGCTTTCTCTAGAGCCCCTGTCAGAATGTCTTTTAAACTTTGCTGAAGAAGAGCACCTGAGAAATTTTTAGATGATGCCTTTTTTTTCTCTTTAATGTTGCAACTTGAGCCTTTAGATAGAATGGATGAAGCATCTTTGGTTCTTCAAGGCAAAGTCTCTCTACAACATTTAAAACCTCGTCATAACTGAGATTCTCACATTTTCTCTCATAAACAATTTGCAATAAATATAACTCTTTATCAAGTGTATGAGGAGCTTCCATGCTTTGTTGTGACCTTTATTCTTTGATTTGCATCCATCCCCGTGGTTTTCGCTCATAAGATGAATTGTTAAAAATCTAGGGCAGTTGTAAATCAACCTATGACATTTTGTTTTTCCATTCATATAGGGTGAAGCTTGAGAGGTGAGAAAATTGCAGCGTTGCTTCTGTTTTCTAAATTAATTTGGTTACTTGTATCCCTCAATAATGTCTCAAATAAAACAAGGCTTGTGAAATTATCATTAAGAATAAGCTTCTCCTCGACTTCCATTTCCTGAGAATCTTTTGTGTCGCTTTGATGAACTAATTTTTTCTGAATATTTGTCTAGTCCACAAGAATGTGCAAGTTCACATATTTGATCGCAATCTGAGGTTGATGAGCTTGTAACAATTGAATTTACACAAGTGATTGGTTAATTACATAATGCATTAGTGATAGTGCTAGAAGATTTTGAATCTCATTAATTGCATACTAAACTAATTTAGAGAGATGTCTAGATGCAAGACGTTCGTTCCTTATTAAATTCTGAAACGTACCATATATTTTCTCTAGAAAATTTCCTTGTTCATTTTAATATCAATATTTTGTTAAATCATTTCATTGTGGGCATTGAAAATTATCAACTCGACAACATAAGGTTGTTGAAATTATAACTAGTGCCAATTTTCATAATGTAATGCAATTTTATCATTTATGTATTTATGATATTCATTATTATTATTATTTTATTTTGGTAAAAGTATGTTCTTCATGCTCAAAGAGTAAAAAAGATTCAAAATAATTTATTACAACTCAAAATAAATTGTACTTGAGTCATGTCCCATTCAAACATTTAAAAGAAAATAAATTGAACTTTTGAGTTAGAGTGAACACAAAAACCAAGTCAGCCCTCCTTGGACAAGTCAGCCCAATGGCACCTATTTGACCTTCCTAGACAACTATAAATAAGAGGCAAGTTTGAACTCTTGGATTCATTCATTCACTCATCACATCTTCAATCTATTTCTGCGCCAAGTCAAGAAGAAGAAGGTCGAAGTCAAAGGAGAGTGAAGGAATTCAAAGAAGAGATAAGATTGAAGGTTTTCTTCCCTAATCCAACTCACATGTGCGAATTTTGTGAGGAAATTTCTATAGTATTGCAGGGCCGAAGTTCGGCCTCTATTACAGGGCCTGAATCTGAAGTTTGACTAAATTTGGAGAAGGATGACCAACGTTGACTTTGACTATTGGAGGGAACTTGGAGGAGTATTTGACTTGGAATATTTGTGACTATTGTTGAGGTATAAAAGGTGTCTTTTTAACACCTATTTATCTCACATTAATTATCAATCTAGGTACAATTTTCTATTTCAAGAGTGTACTCTGTCTAAGGCTACAATTCAATCTAAGAGTAATGCTTTCCAATATGCAGTACAGTGTTATAAATACAAGAGTAAACGGATGCTTGGAAATGAAATCTAACTACAATAACATGAAACTAAATGCTCTGAAATCCAATCATTCACTCAACAATCATCAGTCAAGGATGCAATAGTAATGACTCTTTCCTTTGGCAACTGATGTAAATGAAATCAAATAAGAACAAGACAATCAATCTGAGAACGTAGGTAGAAATAACCAATGTCCTTTAAAGCTGATGATCTTCCACTCCACACTAAAGCAATTAAATGGAAACTGAACTAAATCACTAATGCTGCTAATGAAAGTAAACTAAGCAAGCTTTCAAAAGCGAAACCAAACTCTTTGCAGGTATGAAATAAATTGTAAACTAATTAACTAAAATGAACAACAGATCTATTTTACTGGAATTGAACAACAATAGAAATGAACAACAAACTCTATCTAATGGAATTGAACAACAAATTCTATTGAACAACAAACTCTGCCTAATGAATTCGAATATCAAATTCTATTGAACAACAATCCGAAATGAATAGTAATCAGAATGGAACAACAAATGGAATGGAATAGTAGATGATGAACAGTGAAGCTCTGTTAAAGCATAACAAGATAAGTTATACAGGGATCAAGATTCTTGTTAAATTGGAAAGGAACGACAATACAATTCAACAATGCAACACACCAAGATTATAAAGAAATAAAACAATAAACTATCAAACTTGAAACTGTAATGAAAATAAATGCAAACCGTCACACAACTATAATCGAAAGATAATGATACAAAAGAGCAAGTGGATCCACCAGGGCCGGGCCCTTAGCCGCTAGGGAAACACCACTGAGTACTCCAGATTCAAGTGATGGAACGACAACTAAATCATGTATTAATCATGCATAACAGTGTTTACAAACAGTCGCTCTCTGCTTGAATCACGAGAGTCAATGAATTATAGAATTACAAAAGAAGTTTCACTGATAATCCTCCCCTTGATTTCTACAGGCGCTGCCTTTTATAACAACTTGACGGACAATACAAGAAACAAAGATAAAATTTGAACAACGATCCCTTAGGATTGAAAGATCTGAGGGATTCGCTCTATTTTCATCTTTTTGCTAACGCTTTGTCTTCTTGTGTTGTAGCCGTGCTGTTCCTTGCCTTTCTTTAAATATGCGTTCTGATTTCATCCTTCTTGTCTGGATACGACCCTTTGCTAGAGGAACAATAGTTACTCCTGCTTTAGATTTGCCTTTCGAATGGTGGTTTCCCACTTCATTTGTTTCCTGTTTAGAATAAAAGAGAATCTTTAGCCAATTTCACAATAAACATTAATCTTTGCAATTCTATCATAATCCTTCAATATATCATCTTTCTAGAATAAAAAGAGTTATGTTTAAAGGAAAAAGATACAGAAATACATGGTGAATTCATACCTTTTCCAATGCTCAACACACCCCCCTGCTTACCCTTTTTCATGTCCACATGAAAACCATACACTAGAGAATTTGGCGGAAATTCTGACGGCCAATTCGTCGCTATTCCGACACATAGTCGTCGCAAGAGCGACAGTTCGGGGGCGGACAAACTGTGGTTTGTCATGCCGTCGCCGTTCCGACGCACGTAAAAAGTGTCGCACTATCGACACTTCTTCCGTCATTCCGAACAAGCGTCACTCTTCCGACGTCTCACAAACCGTCACGCCTCCGACGTTTGTAAACTGTCGCACTTCCGATGAAATGTGGTTCGACGTTTGGAACGTCGCTCTTCCGACGCCTGTAAACTGTTGCAATTCCGACCCAATGTGGTCCGACGTTTTGGAAGTCGCTCTTTCGACGCTTCTAAACCGTCGCAATTCCGACTAAACGTCGTCCGACGTTTTGGACGTCGCTCTTCCGACGCTCCTAAACTGTCGCAATTCCGACTAAACGTTGTCCGACGTTTTGGACGTCACTCTTCCGACGTCTGGAAGATGTCGGAATGCCGACGATATGTGGTCCGACGTTTGGAACGTCGCTCTTCCCGACGCCATAATCGCTCTTCTTCCGACAAGCTCGGTTGTCGCAGTTCCGACGTCTACAAGGCGTCGGTAGACCGACGGAGGGTTCAATTTTAAAAAAAAAAATTAAAATTTTAAAAGACGAGAAACGTTGTTTTGAATATATTATATGAAGTAAAACAGTCCATGAAAGTGAAATAGCAGTATGTAGAATAGTAAAGCAACAGATAGAGTACCGATGTCCATTGTTCCAAATACAAATTAAAGTACCCAAAACCCTACAACAGTGAAGTAAAACAGTCCATGAAAGTGAAATAGCAGTATGTAGAATAGTAAAGCAACAGATAGAGTACCGACGTCCATTGTTCCAAATACAAATTAAAGTACCCAAAACCCTACAATAGTGAAGTAAAACAGTCCATGAAAGTGAAGATATTATATGAAGTAAAACAGTCCATGAAAGTGAAGATATTATATGAAGTAAAACAGTCCATGAAAGTGAAGATATTATATGAAGTAAAACAGTCCATGAAAGTGAAATAGCAGTATGTAGAATAGTAAAGCAACAGATAGAGTACCGACGCCCATTGTTCCAAATACAAATTAAAGTACCCAAAACCCTACAACAGTGAAGTAAAACAATCCATGAAAGTGAAATAGCAGTATGTAGAATAGTAAAGCAACAGATAGAGTACCGACGTCCATTGTTCCAAATACAAATTAAAGTACCCAAAACCCTGCAACAGAGAAAAACGCTAATCATGTGAGGAGTGTGATATGTCCAAAATATAAAAAGACCATCAAACCATATCAATAAACTAGCAACATAGACCAGCATCGCTAGTTTTGAAGGCAGAGTGATAAACATTAATCATTTTTTTTTTCACAAGAGAAAAAACATTGTTTTGAATATATTATATGAAGTAAAACAGTCCATGAAATCATTACATTTTCACATCTGAAGATTGGAACCCAAATATCCATCCAGAAAAGTGGAAGTCCCACCCCAGACAGTGATAGAAAAATACCCCATGTCACATACAGGGACTTGATATAAAACCCAGTAACGGTCCACATGGAGATTATCGACAATCTGAGAAAGCATCCAAATATGCCCGAGGTATCTATAAGAAAGTGAAATAGCAGTATGTAGAATAGTAAAGCAACAGATAGAGTACCGACGTCCATTGTTCCAAATACAAATTAAACTACCCAAAATCCTGCAACAGAGAAAAACGCTAATCATGTGAGGAGTGTTATATGTCCAAAATATAAAAAGACCATCAGACCATATCAATAAACCAGCAACATAGACCAGCATCGCTAGTTTTGAAGGCAGAGTGATAAACATTAATCATTTTTTTTTTCACAAGAGAAAAACGTTGTTTTGAATATATTATATGAAGTAAAACAGTCCATGAAGTCATTAAATTTTCACATCTGAAGATTGGAACCCAAATATCCATCCAGAAAGTGGAAGTCCCACCCCAGACAGTGATATAAAAATACCCCATGTCACATACAGGGACATGATATAAAACCCAGTAACGGTCCACATGGAGATTATCGACAATCTGAGAAAGTATCCAAATATGCCCGAGGCATCTATAAGAAAGTGAAATAGCAGTATGTAGAATAGTAAAGCAACAGATAGAGTACCGACGTCCATTGTTCCAAATACAAATTAAAGTACCCAAAATCCTTGAACAGAGAAAAACGCTAATCATGTGAGGAGTGTGATATGTCCAAATATAAAAAGACCATCAGACCATATCAATAAACTAGCAACATAGACCAGCATAGCTAGTTTTGAAGGCAGAGTGATAAACATTAATCATTTTTTTTTCACAAGAGAAAAAACGTTGTTTTGAATATATTATATGAAGTAAAACAGTCCATGAAATCATTACATTTTCACATCTCAAGATTGGAACCCAAATATACATCCAGAAAAGTGGAAGTCCCACCCCAGACAGTGATAGAAAAATACCCCATGTCACATACAGGGACTTGATATAAAACCCAGGAACGGTCCACATGGAGATTATCGACAATCTGAGAAAGCATCCAAATATGCCCGAGGCATCTATAAGAAAGTGAAATAGCAGTATGTAGAATAGTAAAGCAACATATAGAGTACCGACGTCCATTGTTCCAAATACAAATTAAAGTACCCAAAATCCTTGAACAGATCAAGAAAAACGCTAATCATGTGAGAATTCAAAGTAAAGTTAATCTATTAACATTGCGAATAAAATTACACCGAAGTCAAAAACATTGCCTCGCCATACTCATGGCAAATTTGTCATCAAAAAATCAAAAAATTAAGAAGACTGCCCTCATACGGGGAAACCAGTCTTGAACGTTTAATTTACAGAATTCAAAAATATTACTTAAAGGTCCAGCACAGTAAAATAAACTAAAAGCAACCCAATTAACTGGGCCTGCTAAGCAAGAAAAACAAATTAACCAAACTACTCCTCCGTTGGTTCCTCCACGATTCGGCACCATCCTTCGGAAGGTCCAGGATCGCTAGGTGCTACCTCCACATGCATGCCACGGCTCCCCTCCTGAAGGCCCGAATGTTGGCCGACTTTTTTCGAGCTCAGACCCGCCGGACGGGTGCATTCTTCCTCCGTTTGGGCCTCGCTGAAGACCACAAAGGACTACGCCCGTGATTCGCGGCGCTGAGAGGTTAACAAGGGAAAATTGCGCAAAGGCGCGTCTCGGGAGAAGGTGAACTAGCTGCAGGGTCGTATGTGGAATCCATACGGTGGCCGGGATGCTACAAGCCGACCCCCGCCCACTCCTAGGGGTCCCACAGATATCGACCTAAGTAATAATCACTGGATTGGCCGGAAGTCATCTCTGTTGAGGTGCTGGAGGGAGCGCGCCGGGATTGACCTCTAGTGCTCCCCCTGCGGCAACGCATCCTATGACGCACGCGAGGCATGGGTGCAATCTCAGGCGCAGTGGGCACAAGAGACGAAGAAGCAGAATTCCAATTAACAGAGGAAGACAGATAGAGACAGAACCGATAGAAATGGAAATATGCAGCAAAGTCTAGGCAGAAGTTCTGCTAGCCACTTCTCCTTATCGTCACAGTTACCAGGCAATGTAATCCAGCAACCGGCTTGTCTGAAAAACCATGGCTAAACGCCATTTTGTATGTCGACCCGTCTGCAATGCAATCAAAGGACGCCCGTCATAATGAATCTCTGATGATTAATAATGAGAGCCGAAGGCCGGATCAAATTGGAGCGTGTGGAATCGCTCAGAGGAGTGGAGGTCCGATCTTGAACAGTGTTAAAAATTAATTAATGCAGGTTTGATGTGAAAACTTAATTGAACAGCGTTAAATGTTAATGCGATTAATATGAAATCGCCATATCCATGTCCCATCACCTTAAACGCCATCGAATGCACCCGCAGCCGGGAGCATGGCAAGTTTTTATTGAGGACACGTGGCAGAAATTGATTGGAGCGGATCTTTGTTTGGGCCGCTCGCGCAGTGGAAATCCGGACCCGTAAAATATTAGGGCAAATTTGATAAGAAATTCGCGTCACAAAATTGGCCGACGTCAGCAAGCTATTTTGGAACGCGAATTTGGTTTGAATTATGGTTTATCGTCGTTTGAAGTCCGGCGGGCTCGACTTTTGAACAATTTTCTTATAAAATTTGTGTTGGTTTTCTTTGATAATACACATATTAAAATCCCGCTTAATAAAGAGACAAAATTGTTGTGCTTTCGGAACCCGACCCGAGGATTGGACATGAGTTAACAAACAAAAGGATAGCGGAACCAGACATGCACCCGTGGTCAAGCCCTCTACCAAAACCACGAGCGGAATCACAAAAGCGGGTTGCCCATATCGCACCGCTTTTGCGGAGTAGGCGGTATTTCCTATTCGCGAGCGATTCCATAGGGAATGAGACACGTGGCGAAGTGACCCCGGAAAACAACCGTTTAACCCACGCCATCGCACGTTAAAGCCCGACGTTGGAAGTCGAGCGAAATTTCCAAGAGTCGTTGATTTGGAGAAGGGCCATCGGACGATGGTCGCACGTTGAACTTGCCCGGAGGTTAACTAAGGTGTGCGGAGGATAGCCAGGTACGATACGAGTGTTTGATTGGTTATTGATATATATAGGTGGGGCCGTAGTATAATGAAATTGTTTAATTAAACGATTAGCGGATAATTAGCATAAGTCTGGAGCGTGATTGTTGTAAGGCTGGGTGGTGAAATATAGAGCCGAAAGTTCATTACAAGTTATTTATTTAAAAAGAAACGTGGAGTATAAATACAAAGTGTTGAAAGTTAAACATTGGTTATAAGGATTGGAGATAATATAAAGTCTGGAATATAAATTAAAGTCCAACCATTGTGGATAGTATTTATTTATCAAATTCTACGAATTTGATAAATAAACCCGAAGAAAGAAGAAGCCAATTAAGACTCAGGCTGGAGGAAAAGAACGGGGTACACCAAGGGAAAATGCTGACAGAGCGATTGTAGACACACCAGCTCTCCTTGGGGTCCAATTTCAGTTTTGTTGCGTCACACGATGATCTCTCTTCTCTGGCATTTACTTGTATTGAAGATCACTATTCTAGGAATAAGGAGTTATTTTCTCCAAAATAACCCTAGCCAAACATTGACAATGCATCAAGGATATCTTTCTATGCTTCATAAGCACATTTTTTCTACTTCTAAATCATGTCTTGGAAGTGGTTGTTGTGCTGGAAATTATTCACCAATTGGTTTCATACCAAAGTCTTTTTCACATTTTCAGCATCCAATACATGAAAAAGATAATGGTTTAAAACAACATAAATATTTGAAATTTTGCAAGAATTGTCTCGCACACTTTGAATATGAATTTTGAAGTCAAGTGCATGATGCTGTATAGGATCAAGTGTCATTTTGAATACCAAATGTTTCACAAGAAACTTCTCAACATGCTACCCTGCAGTAAGGATTAAATGACAATATTGCATCAACTACTTCCATAATAAAAGTGCACCTCGGCCATAAGACTAAACAACTACAAATGTTGTAGATCTAACAAGACCACACAATCAAATGTATTCCACAAGGCCAATACCGTATGAAAAATGAAAAGGAGTTTGCAACCAAAAATACCTTAGGCAACTAATTCAATTAGATACACCAAACCATCAGCAAAAAGGAAAACCAGCCTACTCAAAAGGCAAGTGTTTACCTCCTTTGACAAAATTTTGAGTTCCGAAACAAGGGCCTTTTGTCTTGTCAATGCCCCTAGTAATTTGAATGGGGTTTGCACCTGCTACAACAACCTAAACAAAAAGGTTTCATTTCAAATTATTTTCCACAAATTTAAGATACAACCATTTTCAGTTTTGTATTTCCTAACAAGCTCATAAATTTTGACAAAAGAACCAAAATTTTTTAATACCCGATAGCAATTTTTTCACTCAAAAACTATCTTAGACTCAATAAGCCCAACCCAAAACTAAAAAATCAAACACCATAAGACCCTAAAAAAATGAATAGATGATCTTAATCCAGTACTATCGAGAAAAATTTACCTTTACACCCTCACTTATTAAACCCTGTGCTGTTGAATTTTAACTTCAACTGCTGCAGCAGAAGGACGGATGCAGCAGCAACATTTTTTTTTGGAGGTTGCTTGCATGCCATCCATAAATTTAATTCAGCATTTAAAATTCCTGCAAGTTTTTTTTGTAGACGGCCACAGCCATATTTCTGTACAGGATTGTATTTAAACACAACAGCCAGCATTAACGCAATTCACCAACCAGAAATTAAACAAACAGAAATTTACCCGACAGTTTTGTAAATTCAAAAGGAGGACACGTGGAGTATTAATATTGGATCGCATGAAATTGAAGGGAATCTGAAAACCTGAAAACCGGACCCGAATTTTTTATAGGGCACATTGGATTGAGAATTCGAGTTAAAATTAGGCAGACGTCAGCATCCCATTTTGGAACGCGAATTTGGTTTGAAATTCAATCTATTTAGACTTTTGAAGTCCGACGAAAAGGGTTCTTTAATGTTTTGATAGTTTAATATATACATATGTTATATATATATCATATGCGAAATGAAAGGTGGGCCATAGAATTTAGTTTTAATTTTATTTTTTTAAAAGAGGGTTTATTATAATATGTTTTATATGTTCCGCCATATAAAAATAAAAAGGTCGAAAAAGCTTGGTAGTTTTTTTTATAGACAATACGTAAATTTTTTATTACATAGCAGTGTGTAAAAAGTGAAAAACTGAGTGTAACTTTTTAAGTGTGTATGCACAGCAGTGCGAAAGGGAAAAACACAGCAGAGTGTCTTAGAGACAGAGTATGTTTGTTTTGAACAGACAGTGAGTTGGTTTTATGCACTGCGTTTTGTAGCAGTCATAATTTTGTAATCCCTCTCAGTGAGGAAGTAGTGTAATAGTTTTTTTTTGAGTTATTGAAGGGAATAGAAGTTTGTTTTCAAAGTATTGAAAATCTGTCTCCTGTCAAAGAAATTTTTATTTTCTGTGTGTTAGAGGAAGGGAGATTTATGGGTGGTTCTTATGAATCAACCAACCATTCAGAACATGCTCATCAATCCAAACCATAAGTATTATGTGACAATATTCAAGCAGGCACTGAATCGGATTTCTGAAGCTATGTTAGAGAAACCCTAAATTCTCACTGAAAATAGGTGAAATGTGGCACCACTCAGAGATTGACATGTGCCAATTGGTACAAGTGGTAGAAAATTGGCATGCTCAAACAACGAGGTGATGCGAGAATGACATGAGGGAGAAAATATCAGAAAAGCCCCAAATCTGGAGAACTAAAGCTCATCACCAACCTGAGATTGACAACTTTACATGATGTAACCTATGAAATCGTAAATGGAGAAATCATAGTAACAATAAAGTAACCTATGTAACAATAAAGTCGGATTCATCCCGGGAGTGGTAATGGGAGAAATCATAGTGAACAACAGGAAACATGCATAGTTGCTTACAATCAAATAGATGAAAAAACACATACAAAAAACCTAGATAATAATCGGGAACAAGCTTAATATTGAATTATGAACTGTAAAGGAACTTACAAAATGTGACATTACGAACCTGGTCAAGCGCACAAGCAAAAATATCCTGGACATGACCCTGGTTGACAAGTTGTATTGCTCATGATGCAAGAGGATTTGTACCGGCACTGCCAAGTCAATCAAAATCCATCATTATCTATACAATAAATACAAGTAATTGATGTAGTATTTTTTACTCTAAGATGCATTCTTATGATAATGTTAGAACATATGTTGAAAATGTCAAAACATACCCGAATAAGCTCCTCTTCGTTTCAAGAACAATTTATTGGAGTCGCATGAACTTGGAACAAGCCTCCCACGATTTGAAAGAGTAGCAACTAAGTCAACAGTGACTTTTTTGTTGCTACGCTGGATCAAGGGAGGTTTGCTCCAAGATTAAATCGCTCCAATAAATTATTCTCTACTAAACAGGGCCAACCACGTGAAGGTGGAAGCTCTTATGGCCCTTCCCCCCCCCCCCTCACATCACTCTCAATTCCCCAATACCCAATCTATATTTCATTTTTTACTTTCATGAGCATAAAAAAAAATATTCAATAACTAATAATAAAAAAATTCAACAAAAAGTACGCAAGGAAACATTGCAATTAATGCTTGACATAAAAATAGTATGATAAATGAGTTTTTTATATAACGCAAAAAAACATTCCAAGTATGGTAACGTTTGTCTTATAATAATACAATATTTTACATTGTCAAATTTTATTTTTCTTCTTCCTATTTTTAAAGCTCCTAATTACATCATCAATATCATCGTGCTCTGCTCGTGTTTCGTGCCTTTCAACCCGCACTGCTGACCTAGTTGCGTATTCACGATGTCTGGGCTCATCCAGTGACGGGGCATCGCCTACAAAAACAGATAATATTAAATTTTAATTGTCATTTTTTAAATATCATTGAAATAGTTCGGTAATATTAATAAAAAAAATTGCAATGAGATTATTTACCTGGTGCACCAGTTGTCGCCGTTGACCTAGTTGCGTAGTCACGATGTCTGGTCTCATCTAGTGACGGGGCATCGCCTACAAAAACAGATAATATTAAATTTTAATTGTCAGTTTTTAAATATCATTGAACTAGTTCGGTAATATTAATAAAAAAATTGCAATGAGATTATTTACCTGGTGCACCAGTTGTCGTCGTTGGGACTGTTGCCCTGTCTTCCTCTCTGGTGGTAAGATCCTCAAGGGAAACATTCTCTGTTATAAGGGCAACCATCAAGGTATAATTAGAAAAAATTATAAGTGGAAATTAATTACCGTCACGGCCCTCACTGATAGCAGCATTGTCGGCCTGGTCCCCACTACAATGATCAGGTTGCACGAGAGGATCATCTACATCCGGCTCTAAAACTGGGTTATTTACCTCGTCGGTAGTGTTGCTCCCCTGATTTAAACAAAGTTGTTAGACATTAAATTTATGGACGAAAACAAAAATATTGAAAGGTTAATGTTTTACCTTATCAGGCATTGTAGACCTTGGGACCTGCCCCAAGATTCTGCGACGTTCAACTACAGCTTGATAGCCAAAACGGAAAGCAATATTTTTATCTTCCTCTATAGTTATTGTTCCAAAGTCATCACCCTACATTATATATGATTGTGTATTTTTAATCATATCTGATAGGATTACAAAAACGTTGGAAGGCGATACAATTAATTATAAGATGTTTAGCAACTTAATTACAATTCTTGCAGCTAATTTCAAGTAGCCACCCTGGCCGAGCTTGTGATGGCCCTTTTTCTCAATCCTAGCTTTGGTTGCCTTTGAGGTGTCAGGCAACCTAGCATCAAAAGATTGAAGTCAGATATGACTTAGCACACTTTTATTTTAGACATAAAGAAAATTAAAGCTATTGAATTAAAGTTGTAATTTACCTTGCGGGTCCAGTTGGCATTTTTCCTTCTTTCTTTGCCCTTTTCTCTTTTCCATCATGGATGAGTGCTCTCCACTCACTCTCTGAAACTGTGAGAGGACGCTCATATCTAGGTTTAAATTGCAATTGCGTCCTATAGGTGTCCCTGGTATATTTCAAATATTTGCCGGCTACCTGAGCCACCGCTTTTCTGTCAAATGTGCCGACCCCAAAAAGGGCTTCTAGATAATCTAAAAGTTCTTTTTTCAGGTTGGAATTCTGGGAATTCCACCCCGTACGTATGGTTGGGCCAAAAATTACCAACGCATGGCTCTCCAGAATCCTGTAGAACTCATTGTTTCCTACACAGAATAAAACCAAAAGAAAAAGAATATATTATCATTAATTTAAAAATAAAAATCATGATAAATATGTTTTAGATAAAGTACATGAAATAGTTATAATATTAAAATTTACCTGGGAGTTGTACATGCTTTATAGGGACACCCTCATCGTTCACCAACAACGTGCCATTAATGGTCCCTGTGGAGCTGACACGTGTAGCTCCAGGAAACGCAATAATGTAGCTGGCCATATCAGCCGCATCATTGCCAACACGTTCAGCAGTTGGCTGGGTGTCAGCTTGGGCAGGGTGTGTTTCTTGGCTAGCACCTAAAGGAGTAGAAGGTGTACGAGAGGGTTGTTGGGCAATATCTTGCCCTTGTGTCCCACTACCACCAACACCAGGTTCAGCAAATGCCAGAAAACGCTACATACAAAAGAAATTTTTGTTAGTTTAGTCAATGTAAAAATTAAAAATAAAACTATCACAATTCATCTCATGCAGAACAAAAAAAATATCCTTTTTACTTTTTATTATTACCTGATATGTTTCTAGCTGGCTCATAAGTTTTTTTATCCTCTCTTCTGTTTCAGGTGTTTTAAGCGCATCTATCAAAGTATTAAATTCTGACCTTGCATCTCGTGCCTTTTTTCGCAAGAAGAACACTGGAGATAGGGATGAAGAAAGCTCTTCCTCAAAGAGGGAATCATCAGGCGTACCATGGCTAGGTGTCTGCATATTTGAACAAAATTAATATTATTTCAATTATGTAAATAACTAAAATACCTTAATATAGAGCAATGCTGGCACTTTACATGTTCTTCCGCTGGCCTCTTTCCGCGATCATCCCGTCTCGGGGTTGTTCCTGCACTGCTCTGATCAGTCTGTCACATTGCAATAAAATTATAAATGTAAAAACTTGAAAACAATATCTAACTTGAAAACACAAAATGAAAACTGAAATAATTTCTAATAAGACAACAGAAGACAGAGTTAGAGTTTCAAATATGCCTTGCATTGAATTCAGTCCTGGAAACATGTCATTGCACATTAAGGCACCCAAACATTCAATCCACGAATGATATATTTAAGTAGGCTTCTCCTATTCCGGGAAAACACCATACCTATAATGCATTCACTTGCATGTATAAAGGGAAAGGAAAACATGTTTTCATACAACGGTGACAAAGGCATCTTGGGGAAAGGTATCTTCACTTTCTATTTATGTTGTTCACCCACACCACTCTCGTGTTTTCACTAATCCTATTTTGTCATTTTTGGATTCAAATTAAGTTAAGGCCTTAAGTATTTTTTGACCTTTCGGTGTAGTTTCTATAAGTGGCATGTATGGATTTTCCATTAATTCTGCACTTTTTCTCTTCATGCGCATGTTTCCCTGGAAATCAAATGCATGATTTAGTCCCATACATTTAACAAGTTGTTGGATCAACTCCATAAGAAATATCATGTTTCCTATTCAATCAAAATTTATCTCAGTTAGGGTAGGTAGGAAGGTTTTCCCTTTGTATTAATAGGGCACTTCTAGCTTGCATTTTTATTATATCTTTCAAATTTAGTGTCGTTTCAATTAGGGCATGAATTTTTGCAACTTTCAAGGTGAGAATGAACAAAGACAAATTTTTGTGATGGATGACCGTATATGACTCCATGGCCAGAGGAAAAGGCACTAATCTACTTCTTCAAATATCTATAGTTCTCATTCACCTCATACGGAGATGGTCCCTGATTTTGAGCCAAATGTTGCAGCAAAAAGTTCCCCCCTCCATAATTTGATATTCAATGGAAATTTCTTAAATTGATGATGGGGCATGATTATGGAACATTGGCACATACATATGTAATGGAATTCCAAGATCATGATATATGTTTTCATATGTTTATGGCAATGTTCCACCAAGTCCCCCGGAGGTGGGAGCGAGGGGACGAGGGAGCACGGGAGCGGCCTATGCAAAAGCTCCCTACCAATTTTCAGGAAACGTGGGGGGACGTCGGGGTCATAAAAATTATAAAATTTAATATTTAAAATGTAACTATATTTTTGCAAGGAATGTATATACAGTCATCATACACTTGCATCATGAAAGACAAATCATAAATGATAAAATTACAAATCGATGAATGATGAATCATATAATTGAAACAAATTTAAAAGTTAAAAGTTAAAACATACATCATACAATCATGCATGTAAGTTTGTAAGTTTGTAACCATATAATCATTAATGTAACTACTAACAATGTACAATGAAAATAAATTTTAAGATATCATATGACATATTATATCAAGATTCAAAATAGAGTTTAAACTGAAGTTTACAACTCAAGTCTGAAACATAAAACTTAAACGCAAATAAGTTATGTCCGAAACATAAAACATAAAACATAACATATGAATATCAAATGATATCATCATACTGATAAATGAGCATAAATGCTCAAGTTAATGCCCCACTAGTCTCTGCATCCAACTTCTGCACGAATATATCAAGATCAACCATGTCACCATCTGAATCAGAATCACCTGGATTCTCAAATATGCTAAGTGGCACATCAAATTTTAACACGAAACCATAAACTAAAAGGGGCGGTGAGGGGACGTGAGGGGGCGTGAGGGAAACATCCCCTAGAAGTCCCAAGACCCCGGAGCGCGAGGGGGCGAGGAATCTAGACCCCTAGGTGGGGGGGCGAGACCCCGTGTAACACTGGTTTATGGAGGTGGTGGAGCAAAAAATAGCTCAAATAGAGCTGAAATTTTTCACATAAAAAGGACTGTGGGCTTGACTAATGGTTCCATTTAAAAAATGATATCTAGACAGAGAATAAGTGTAGCATGCAAACATGCATTGAAAATCCATCCGAGTTTGCATTGTATTACTTATGATGGATTCAAATTTGGGTTTCAAAATGCTAGGTTATGGCATGATTTTGTCGAGAAACCCTTAGTTGGATTCTCATGTTGGTTTAATTTATATTTTAAGTTTGTTTTGAAATATTTGGGTGATAGTAACTCATGAACTAGGTTACCAATGTGTAACAATCATATTTCAAGAATAAAGTTGTGATTTTTTTATATTATTATTATTATCTATTAGCTACGAGTATTGACACCTAATGCCTTGAATTTTGACATCTTGATAGCATGGATAATTTCGAAAATGTTTCTAGTAATGTTAACATAATAACTATCATTACGTGTCTTCACTTTTTTCACCATAATAGACCCGTGATATGGACTCATCACACAACTTCATATGCTATGTCCCAACAAGTTCAAACTGGTTGAACCTACCTCATAGTGTGGTTATTAAGGACAAGTTGCTTGATATATAACTCGATAGCACAGACCACGTTGCATTTCTAAAAAGAATCCTCAAGTGTCAAAAAAACTTCACAATATGTTCTACTATAAAGCCTTTTGGGATACCTGAAATAATATATGTATCATTGATGACTTTTAAAGTATGACAAGATCCAGAGGGAAAGTAAATCAATGGAAGAGTGATCCACCAATGAGAACCTAGAATTTAGCATCAGATGAGTTAGAGTCTAGAAAATTGAAACCCTATAATTTTAATTAGTGATGAAGGACATCACATAGGTAATTATATTTTCATGTAGAATAATCTGTTAATTCAAATTTAAACTACATAATATGAAAGGTATACCATAAATTTTTCCACGTAAGTCCAAACAACCTATAAAAAGGGAAAACCTTCTTTTTCCATGGGAAATAATTTACCTTTCCTTTTTCAAGATAATCTAAATCACAAAAAATATGAACTATACCGCACACATTCTTGGATAATGTGAAAGTGGAAAAGGAATACCCTACACAAGTGATGCACACATGTACATTTGAACACTAATAGATTTTTGTAGTTGAAATGCAATTCTTGTTTTCATTTAAATGTAGGGTTTTTAAAGCAGGGAGAAATAATGGCTGCCAAATTAATAAGCGTTTCTTTGGGAAAATTTAAATCTTGTATTGGGTGATGAAGATAATAGAGGGTATTGAATCTTGATTCTTGACATCTAGAGAGAACCATACAGCCTAACACAATCCAATATAATTGACCAAAAAAACCCAAATAGAGTCAACCCTACTATAGGAGGAAGGGCCTGCAGTAAGAACTTACCATTTTGCAAGAGCTGAGGGCGAATGTTGTTCTGCAAGAGCTGAGCTCGAACACTGAGGGCGAATGCTGAGGGAAAATGCTGTTATGCAAGAGCCGAGGGCGAATGCCGTTCCCGAAAGAGCCGAGGGCGAAACCTGTGGCGAATGTCGTTCGCAAGAGCTCGTGGCGACGCTCTGTGTGGCGAATGCTATTCTGCAAGAGCTTAGGGCGAATGCTGAAGGCGAATGCTGTTCTGCAAGAGCTGAGGGTGAATGCTGAGGGCGAATGGTGTTCTGCAAGAGCGGAGGGCGAATGTGCGCGTGATATCAAACGTTAATGTAGCACACATGTACATTTGAACACTAATAGATTTTTGTAGTTGAAATGCAATGCTTGTTTTCATTTAAATGTAGGGTTTTTAAAGCAGGGAGAAATAATGGCTGCCAAATTAATAAGCGTTTCTTCGGGAAAAATTTAAATCTTGTATTGGGTGATGAAGATAATAGAGGGTATTGAATCTTAACTCTTGACATCTACAGAGAACCCTACAGCCTAACAAAATCCAATGGAATTGACCAAAAAAACCCAAATAGAGTCAACCCTACTATAGGAGGAAGGGCCTGCAGTAAGAACTTACCATTTTGCAAGAGCTGAGGGTGAATGCTGAGGGAAAATGCTGTTCTGCAAGAGCTGAGCGCGAATGTTGAGGGAAAATGCTGTTCTGCAAGAGCAGAGGGCGAATGCGCGCGTGATATCAAACGTTAATGTAGCTATTGCGACAAATACGAAACAATAAAATCATTTTTATGTAGCGCGCATATAAGTTTCGAATTTTTATGTAGCGCCCATATAAGTTTGGTATTTTTATGTAGCGCTAAAATAATTGTCGCTATACCGACGGCGGAAAAGGCGTCGCTATTAGGACGGTGCCTCCAAACGTCGCAATGGCGACACCTAGACATTGTGTCGCAGTTGCGACGTTTAGAGTCGTCTCAATAGCGACGCTTTGGGCCATGGTGTCGCAATTGCGACGTCTTCCTTTAAACGTCGCAATTGCGACACTTGTTTAAGTGTCGGTATTGCGACACTTTTCTATAGACGTCAGTTTAGCGACGGTTTCGGGCGGGATGGAAAAAATTTGGGAAAATTTCCGACATTTGGTCAAAAGCGTCGGAAACAGGTGTCGGAATTTCCGCCAAATGTAGTAGTGATAGTTTACATGTAAAGCAGTTAGAGAATAGGCTGGAGAGGGTTTTTCATTAAGAGGTCTAAAACCATGATTTGTAGCTAAAGCTTCAAAGATATGCCCTGTTTGTCCTTCAGGTAGTTCATATTTAGCCTTATAGTTTGCTGCAGGATACCAGATAATAGGGCTGCGATATCTACAACCTAGCCAATACGGGCTTTCCCTCAAGATGAGGTTACTATAGATAACCAGGCAGTTGGCAGCTAACTCAAAATTTTTGTGATTGAATGGCTCTCTGTCTTGAATATTCCAATTGGAAATATTCCATCGGAGTTTAGCTGCTACAATGGCCTGGTCTCTGATGGATAGAAAATATTCTACCCCATCCAGGATAATTGCTTTGTGTATGTGTAACGTCCCTCCTAATTTTTTTTCTTTCCCTTTATAGGTGTATTTTTGAACTCCTTTAATTCCATTCACAGTAAGTTCATTTCTAGTTCCCACATACAGTAGGTTCTGATGCCTCTTTAAATCACTACATATCATTCTGCTTATGTGAGAAATTTTCTTTTTCCTAGTAATTATTCTCTTACCTGGAAATGTCTGTTTACTACGTATTTTAGTTTGGACATCTTTCAACATCTCATTATACTAAATAAACTTTAGTCAACTATATCCACCCTATATATATAGTTGACTGTATATATTATACTAACCAAAGTTTAGCCAACTATATCAACTATATATTTTTGTTTTGCTATCCACCACATGTTTGTTTTTGTTGGAATTTACTCTTATCTTCCATAATTCATGAGGGTTACTGTATATTCCATTTTGGTTTTTATGGGACTGATATATCCCTAACCGTCGAACGTATCATGTCATTTGAAGTGATCGGAAATTAATTGGTTTTACATATAAAAATTGTCACCTTTGTAAGGGATCGCACCACCCTATTATTGCGTCCCTAATATATATTTTGCCATGGCAGAAGGTAGTATAAATATTAACCTTCAAACCTTTGACATAGTTCTTTTAGATGCAGGTCGATATTATGTAATTTCTTTCCCAGGGGTTCAATGGTCACATGTTTATATATTTTATGAATCTTCGTTTTGTATGTCTAGGCGTTCACGTTTTGACCTTGCGTGATTTATAAGGTAGCCACTTCTCTCATAACCATTGTTTTGGTACAACGCATCAGGGTACCGAGATTTGGTTATTACATTAATTTTTTTGAGTACACGCCTTGGGTTATTACAGGTCGGTATTTGTGACTCGTTGCATTCCTCCGACGAGATATTTCTTCATAACTCATTATGAATTTCTAAAAGCCGATACCCTGAAATTTTCTCAGGGAACTCTTTAATTGTAAATTATAAGTGGTGACTAGTCTTTCGGGAGATTCAGAAATGGAACCCCAGCAATACGTCTTTTGATTCCTATGTCGGCGGAGTTACATTCTCTGTTAGTGATTGACTGTGGATTGTTTAAATAACTGTGCAGGAGTAGTTCTGGGTTTCTCTAATGTTTGTAAGAATCATTTTTCTTCTACTCTGTTATTATAAATATCATAATATATCCAGATGATAAACATAATTTTTTCATGTTTAAATTTCCATTCATTTAACTACCAAAGTAACATTCACCGGTGATTTTGTGAACACTGAATAATTTTACTTATGTGCACTCCGGATGTCTCCGAGAAGTTACTACAGCAACTGAATTCTCTTTTAATTCACCACTGGAATACAATGAAAGATAGGAGATATATTTAATAATGTCTTACCAATGTTCTGTTTTCTAATTTAACTTCTGTACACATAATTAAAAGTGCTATGCTTTCTAGTCTAATTGTTCATTCTTTTAGGTACTTGGATAATTCCAAACTTTTCTAATGCTATGATGGCGATAAGTTCATAAGGTTTTGATAATAACCTCGTTGGAATTTTTGTTTTTGACAGAATTTATATGTCTATAATTTTTCCTCATGTCTAGCATGCCATATTAATCAGCAATATTACCACCTTTATATCACAGGCCTTTAATTTCTTTATAAATGGCTTTATAGCAAATTAACTATACATCTATACTTAGATTTTGAATTAGTTTAATTCTGTTGGTAGACATATAGGTATACCTGTAGCACTTATTCATGGTACTGCCATTTAATTAAATTCTGTATACTTTAGCTATTGGTTCATTGCATTGGTACCAATTGTTATAACTCATTTTTTTTTCATTTATTTATGTCACTGCTTATATTAAATGGATGTAACTTATGTCTATCTTCAGTCATCTATGATGCATGTAAGGATACTTTGCTTCCTTTTTCTATACACAGTATTTAGTTAATAATACGGAAGCAAATTAAAGTTAAAATGTAAGTCATCTTTGGGAAAAGATGTATTCTCAGATTTAGACCAACACTGGTTTAGAGATTCTGCTGAATTCTTTCCCATAGATATGATTCCTACAACTGTACAAAGCTGAGAGGATAATTTTCTTCTACAGACTTCTGTTAAATGTAGAGAATAACAATTGCAAAATATTGATCTACTTAGCATCTATGACAATTAACCATATTAACCAATAACTGATGTTGTAAACATTAGTGAATTTTAAACATACCACTTCTGCAATTGACCAACCTCCCAACCGTAGAGTTCTTCTGTCCTCCAGAACTCACCCCCGAGCTGAGATCATCTCCTAGAACAGACCAACCTCTAATCTGTTCAGGAATAGCTTATTTAAGCTCTTGCTCCCCAAAGCCTGTTTCTAATTCTGCATCCAGAATATCAGGATGCTTTTCTTCCTGTTTGCCTAGGCTTCCCTTATTTAGGGATTTTTAAAGCTGCTTTCTGCTTTTCACAACTTTTTACCTCTTCCCAACTACTCTCCACCTCATTGGGGAAACTAGATTTTCCTCAAAATCTAATTTGGAAATAAATTCTTTCAAGGATTTTTGAAAGATTTTTGGGGAAAGTATTTGCCTCTATCCATCCTCATGGATTTAACAAGTGATCTCACAATTCTCATTTGGTCAATCTGCACAAGATTATTTAATTTAATTTCTATAATGAAATATTTAATTACATTCACCAAATACTTATCCATTGGGGTCCACTCCCCTTTGGATTAAAGTTCAAATGTCTAACTTTGAAAAAGAACATAAACTAGGGGTGTTACATATTCCCCCTCTGAAAGCAAACACCGTCCTCGGTGTTGATATTTAACTACTAGAGTTCATTATTTTTTTTTTCAAACAAAAATGGATATTTTTCCATCATCTCAGCTTCTCTTTCCCAGGTAGCTTCTGCAGCAGTAAAGTGCTTCCATTGCACCTTTACTCTTGCTACCGTTCGATTCCTCAATTCAATTTCTTCCCGCTCCAATATTTGAAGCGGTTCTGGAAGGAACTCCCCTTCTGGTTCCACCTGTATCACATTCCAATCAACAATGTGAGAAGCATCATGTACATATATTTTTAATAATGAAACATGAAACACAGTATGAACTTTAACATCGGGCGGTAAGGCCAGGTTATATGCCACTGGTCCCACCCTTTCTAATACTTCAAAAGGCCCACAATATATAGGAGCCAATTTTGCACAACTTCCAGCATAAAGTGTGCTCTTTTTCGGTTTAATACACAAATACACATGTTCCCCCATTTTAAATTCTCGATGTACCCTCTTCTTATCAGCATAGTTTTTTTGGCGATCTTGTGCTGTCTTGATGTTTCTTTGTATTTGTTTAACAATTCTTTCCATCTCTTGTAAAGCATCTGGTCCCAACATTAGCTTGTCCTCAGGTTGGCTCCAGCTCAAAGGAGTACGACATTTCCTTCCATAGAGTGCTTCAAACGAACTCATTTTGATGGAGGATTGATAGCTGTTATTATAGGAAAATTCAGCTAAATGCAAATAGTCTTCCCATTTTGATGGCCTATCCATCACATACATTCTCAGCATATCCTCCAAAATCTGGTTAGTTCTATCGGTCTGACCATCTGTCTGAGGATGATAGGCAGTGCTAAAATTCAACTTAGTACCCATGCCCCCAAATAGACCTTTCCAAAAAGCTGCTATGAATTTAGAAGCTCTGTCTGAAACAATCATCTTTGGGACCCCATGGAGCCTTACTTCTTCTTTCAGGAACACATCTGCTACTTGGGCTGTCCCAAAAGTAGATTTCACAGTTATGAAGTGTGCAACTTTTGTTAAAGTGTCTACTACCACCATCACTGAATCGTGTTGGTATTTGGTTTTGGGCAACCCTGATATGAAATCTATAGAAACGGTGTCCCATTTCCATTCTGCAATTGGCAAAGGATTTAGAAGTCCCGCAGGATGCTGATGCTCAACTTTAACTAGTTGACACTCCATGCACCTAGCTAAATATTCTGCTACATCTCTTTTCATTCCTGGCCAAAACAACTTCTTTTTCAAAGCTGTTAGCATTTTTTGATATCCAGGGTGCCCTGCATACGACTGTTTGTGATATTCATCTAGGATTTCCTTTTTCAAAGTTTCCACATTGGGGATATACAATCTATTTTTGTAGCAGATCAACCCTTTTTTGTTTTGAGTGTATTCAGCTATCTCCTTCTTTATCATTTTCACCTGTAGTGCCTCATAATTTAGATCCTGGTTTGCTACCTTTTTCACTAGGTCTTCTAAATCAAAATTAGCACTACTTCCAATGCTGTTTATGTGTTGACAAGCATTTCTGCTTAGGGCATCAACAATTTTGTTTTCATTCCCCCTGATATGTTTTATGTCCATATCAAATTCACTTAGAAAAGACAGCCATGTGGCTTGTCGAGCATTCAAATCAGTTTGGGAAAAGAAATACTTCAGACTAATATGATTTGTCATCAATGTAAATTTCTTTCCCAGAAGATAGTGCCGCCACATCTTCAAGGCATGAATTACAACAACCAACTCCAAATCATATGCACTATAGTTCTGTTCATGTGTCTTAATTTTCCTAGACTCATATGCAATAACTGAATTTTCTTGCAAAAGGACTCCTCCCAACCCCTCTCTACAGGCATCCGTACATACAACAAATTCTTTATCATGATCTGCAATCTTCAGTATGGGGGCTATAGTGAGTTTTAATTTTAATTGTTCAAAACTGTTTTGGCATTTTTCAGTCCACTCAAATTTAACACCCTTTCTTTGTAGTGAGGTTATGGGGTATGCTATGGCAGAAAATCTCTCCACAAATCTGCGATAATACCCTGCAATCCCCATGAATGATCTCACTGCTGAAACATCAGTTGGCACCGACCATTCTCTAATAGCTTTTATCTTTTCAGGGTCAACAGCCAACCCTTGTTCAGAAATAATATGACCTAAGTATTGGATCTTGTCCTTATAAAATTCACATTTACTGAATTTGGCATATAACTGGTTTTCTTTCAAAGTTTGCAACACTATCCTCAAGTGCTCTTTGTGCTCCTCCTCACTTTTTGAATAAACCAAAATATCGTCTATGAACACTAGTACGAATTTATCCAAGTACTTGTTTAGAACACTGTTCATTAAGCACATAAAGGTGGCAGGGGCATTTGTCAACCCAAAAGGTAGGACTACAAATTCGTAGTGACCATACCTAGTTCGAAAAGCGTTTTTTCTAGTATCTTCCTCCTTAATTCTGAGTTGGTGATAACCAGTCCTTAAGTCAATCTTCGAGAATACTAAAGCCCCTCTCACTTGATCAAAAAGATCATCAATTCTAGGCAAAGGGTCTCTGTTTTTAATTGTCAACTTATTCAGCTGACGATAATTAATACACATTCTAAAAGTTCCATCTTTCTTTTCACAAACAGCACCAGTGCTCCCCAAGGAGACACACTCGGTCTGATATAACCCTTATCTAGTAATTCTTGCAATTGCATTTTCAGTTCCATGAGTTCAGGGGGACTCATTCGATAAGGGGCTCGGGAAATAGGTGTTGCTCCCCGCACCAAATCGATTGAAAAGTCAATCTCTCTTTTGGGGGGAAGATGAGGAATCTCATTTGGAAAAACTTCCTTAAATTCTCTCACTACTGGCAAGGTATCCAACAGATTTTCTTCAGGTTGCTGTTCTAATTCTTCAACATGTATTGCATATACTTGATATCCTTTCCTAGCTGTTCCTTTTAATTGCAGTGCTGATATTTGTCTTACAGAGATGGGTTTTGGTTTTCACTTGAGAATAAAAGGTTTCCCTTCTTCATTTATGCAATGCAGAGTTTTATCCCAACATTTTATCACAACCTTTCTCTTTTCCAGCCAATCCATCCCTATCAGCAAGTCATATGAGCCTACGGGAAGAATGTTTAAATTCACTTCTGTCTGAAAATCATTTAATTTAATTGCTGTTTGAGGTAACTTATGAGTTACTTTCCTCTTGGTGCTAGTGGCTAACTGGACCAACCAAGACTGCTGAAATTTTTCAGTTTTGAGATTGCATTTTTCTACCACTTGTGGACTAATGTAACTCAAAGACGCACCTGGATCAATTAAAACAGTAACAGATTGGTCAGCAATCTTACCTTCCATTTCAACCATGGTAGCTTGGTGTTCTGCTTGTCGATTCTCTAATGTTGCACTGATGGTGGGTATATTTCTTGCTATGTCATTCACTATGGTAGCTTCTCGATCCCTCATAATCATCTGAATATTTCGGTGGGGACAATCCCTTAAAAGATGAGGTTCTCCACATCCCCAGCATTTTAAAGGCTCCCTCATTTTAACTGTGCCTTCCTTCTTATTTTCTCCATCTAATTGCTTGGAACCAACTTGAGACTGAGTAGTTTGGCTTTATTTTGGTTTATTAAACTTTTTCCGCTGATGATACCTACCAAATTTTTTTAAGTAAGCTGATTTTTGTTTCTTTCCTTTGATTTCACCCTTGTTTTTCCAGCCTTTTCCATGCTCACCCTTTCCTTTAAACTGCTGGTAGCATAACCTCGCTTTCCTCACTGCTTCGTCCATAGTTTTTGGGTTATCAAACTCGATCTTCTCTTTGTACACAGTAGGCAAACAGTTCAAAAATCTTTGTACCTTTGCCATCTCTTCCTGAATGTAAGGAACATATCTCAACAGATTTGTAAACTTGGTGACAAATTCATCAATAGTGAGCTGTCCCAGTCTAAGTTCATGGAATTCCTTTGCTTTATCATCATAGTAACGTTCATTAAACTAGCGGTTTTTAAACTTGGCTTGGAAATCTTCCCAAGTCACTGTTTTTTCATCAATGGCATGGATCATTTTCGTCTCCTCCCACCACAAGGTAGCCTTACCTTGTAGCTGGTAGACAACTAATCTGGCCTTCAGATTGCTTTCATATTCATAGACCTAGAAATACTTAATCATATTCAACAACCAGGCTTCATCATCTTCCTCCTTCTCCCCATCATAGGAGGGAGGTTTGATCTTCCAGAATTCCCCATGTAATTCCTTTTTCTGCTTATACTGATGCCTAGTAGCATCATCTTCCTCAGAATCATCAGAGAACTTGCCCTTCTTCCTTTTTCCGGAACCTTCACCTTCTTGGCTGTTCCGTGAAGTTAATTCTCTGATGAGTTTTTCTTGCTCCTCACTAGCTAATGACAGTCTGTCATTTTGGCTTCTTAGCTCATCCATATCTCATTGCAAACTGTGCAACATAGACATCACCAAAGCGTTAGGATCTGGTGTATTATCTTCATCACTCAGATCAACATAAATCTCGTCACTTCCAGCCATTTGACTTTATTGTTTCAGCAGCAATGTACACTGAACAACACATATCAGTAAAAAAAAATGTTTTTTTTTTCAAAAATAAATTTATACGGTGAGTACACAACAATAGTGAGCACAACAACAACAACCCAATTTTATGTAACATGGGCTCTGATACCATTTGTAACGTCCCTCCTACTATTTTTTTTTTTCCCCTTTATAGGTGTATTTTTGAACTCCTTTAATTCCATTCACAGTAAGTTCATTTCTAGTTCCCACATACAGTAGGTTCTGATGCCTCTTTAAATCACTACATATCGTTATGCTTATGTGAGAAATTTTCTTTTTCCCAGTAATTATTCTCTTACCTGGAAATGTCTGTTTACTACGTATTTTAGTTTGGACATCTTTCAACATCTCATTATACTAAATAAAGTTTAGTCAACTATATCCACCCTATATATATAGTTGACTGTATATATTATACTAACCAAAGTTTAGCCAACTATATCCACTATATATTTTTGTTTTGCTATCCACCATATGTTTGTTTTTGTTGGCATTTACTCTTATCTTCCATAATTCATGAGGTTTACTATATATTCCATTTTGGTTTTTATGGGACTGATATATCCCTAACCGTCAAACGTATCGTGGCATTTGAAGTGATCGGAAATTAATTGGTTTTACATATAAAAATTGTCACCTTTGTAAGGGATCGCACCACCCTATTATTGCGTCCCTAATATATATTTTGCCATGGCAGAAGGTAGTATAAATATTAACCTTCAAACCTTTGACTTAGTTCTTTTAGACGCAGGTCGATATTATGTAATTTATTTCCCAGGGGTTCAATGGTCACATGTTTATATATTTTATGAATCTTCATTTTGTATGTCTAGGCGTTCACGTTTTGACCTTGCGTGATTTATAAGGTAGCCACTTCTCTCATAACCATCGTTTTGGTACAACGCATCAGGGTACCGAGATTTGGTTATTACATTAATTTTTTTGTGTACACGCCTTGGGTTACCCAACCCTAGCTGGCATATGTCTATGCACTAGAGTATGGTTTCCATGGTGAGTCTTTACTCCACTCGTACTGTGACAAGGTCGACGTATCTATGTGCTCTGAGCGGTCGATTTAACAAATGTGGTTGTTTATTGTTGTCTCGTCAACTGGCCCATATGACCATCTTTGAAATTTTAAATGCGTTCACTTCTCCGTGCGATATATGTGGCTGGAGATTATTTATGAAGCTCATCGTCAAGACCGAGGTCTCGATCCACGCCTACTCTTTTCAGATCAGTACGCATGGATGGTGAGATTTGCTCCAATTTAGGTTTTCGACTCACAATAAAATTTGCTGCCCTCATGTTATTTCTCTTTCTAGAGTGTTTGACTCTCGTTTTCTATCAGAGTTCGGCTCTCGTTTGCTACCAGAGTTCGACTGCGACACGAAAGGGTTTATGCACCCAGGTAAAATTGTTTTTGCCTTTGTTAATTTTTCTTATGATCATATCTCAGAGTTACCTTAGGTTATAGATTTCATTCTGTTCTCGATTTCTGCTAGCATTATACACCGTAAGCCTTAACTCTTGTTTGTGTTTATTTCGATTTCATTGTGTAGCTCAACCCCAGCGAATACATAACACAAGAGGTGTTTGCGTCCTTCATGGAAAATCTGCCGTCTCTCTTCGGAATGAACTCTGTGGTTTAGCTAAATTTCGATGATGATATTCAGCCCTTCTTGCGTTTGCATCCTCTTCAGAGTTTTCCCAAGGTGAGTTGAACGAAGTTTTGTCCATGTATTCCTTTGTTTCGACAGATAGCCATCATCCTTGGGGGTTTACGTATCGTTTGAATTTGCAGAGGCGTTTCTATTTACAGGATGAGCAAAGAGGTAACTATTTTGGCGGCGACCTTCATGATTTTGCCTTACAATTTAATTTAATTTAATTCATCGTTTTCCCTTTTCTTATCTATCTCATTGGTTTGGCGCAGGTGAGCTACTACTCTGAGGTGGCTTGGTATTCTCAGTGATTTCCTTACAATTGATCCCCGGAGGTCGTTAACATCCTCTTTTCTCTTTCATCGTTGGTTACAGGTCGGTATTTGTGACTCGTTGCATTCCTCCGACGAGATATTTCTTCATAACTCATTATGAATTTCTAAACGCCGATACCCTTAAATTTTCTCAGGGAACTCATTAATTGTAAATTATAAGTGGTGACTAGTCTTTCGGGAGATTCAGAAATGGAACCCCGGGAATACGTCTTTTGATTCCTATGTTGGCGGAGTTACATTCTCTGTTAGTGATTGACTGTGGACTGTTTAAATAACTGTGCAGGAGTAGTTCTGGGTTTCTCTACTGTTTGTAGCAATCATTTTTCTTCTACTCTGTTATTATAAATATCATAATATATCCAGATGATAAACATATTTTTTTCATGTTTAACTTTCCATTCATTTAACTACCAAAGTAACATTGACCAGTGATTTTGTGAAGACTGAATAATTTTACTTATGTGCACTCCGGATGTCTCCGAGAAGTTACTACAGCAACTGAATTCTCGTTTAATTCACCACTGGAATACAATGAAAGATAGGAGATTTATTTAATAATGTCTTACCAGTGTTCTGTTTTCTAATTTAACTTCTGTACACATAATTAAAAGTGCTATGCTTTCTAGTCTAATTGTTCATTCTTTTAGGTACTTGGATAATTCCAGACTTTTCTAATGCTATGATGGCGATAAGTTCATAAGGTTTTGATAATAACCTCGTTGGAGTTTTTTTTTTTGACAGAATTTATATGTCTATAATTTTTCCTCATGTCTAGCATGCCATATTAATCAACAATATTATCACCTTTATATCACAGGCCTTTAATTTCTTTATAAATGGATTTATAGAAAATTAACTATACATCTGTACTTAGATTTTGAATTAGTTTAATTCTGTTGGTAGACATATAGGTATATCTGTAGCACCTATTCATGGTACTGCCATTTAATTAAACTCTGTATGCTTTAGCTATTGGTTCATTGCATTGGTACCAATTGTTATAACTCATTTTTTTTCATTTATTTATGTCACTGCTTATATTAAATGGATGTAACTTATGTCTATCTTCAGTCATATATGATGCATGTAAGGGTACTTTTCTTCCTTTTTCTATACACAGTATTTAGTTAATAATACAGAAGCAGATTAAAGTTAAAATGTAAGTCATCTTTGGGAAAAGATGTATTCTCAGATTTAGACCAACACTGGTTTAGATATTATGCTGAATTCTTTCCCATAGATATGATTCCTACAACTGTACAGAGCTGAGAGGATAATTTTCTTCTACAGAATTCTATTAAATGTAGAGAATAACAATTGCAAAATATTGATATACTTAGCATCTATGACAATTAACCATATTAACCAATAACTGATGCTGTAAACATTAGTGAATTTTAAACATACCACTTTTGCAATTGACCAACCTCCCAACCGTAGAGTTCTTTTGTCCTCCAGAACTCACCCCCGAGCTGAGATCATCTCCTAGAATAGACCAACCTCTAATCTGTTCAGGAATAGCTTATTTAAGCTCTTGCTCCCCAAAGCCTGTTTCTAATTCTGCATCCAAAATATCAGGATGCTTTTCTTCCTGTTTGCCTAGGCTTCCCTTATTTAGGGATTTTTAAAGCTGCTTTCTGCTTTTCACAGCTTTTTACCTCTTCCCAACTACTCTCCACCTCATTGGGGAAACTATATTTTCCTCAAAATCTAATTTGGAAATAAATTCTTTCAAGGATGTTTGAAAGATTTTTTGGGAAAGTATTTGCCTCTATCCATCCTCATGGATTTAGCAAGTGATCTCACAATTCTCATTTGGTCAATCTGCACAAGATTATTTAATTTAATTTCTATAATGAAATATTTAATTACATTCACCAAATACTTATCCATTGGGGTCCACTCCCCTTTGGATTAAAGTTCAAATGTCTAACTTTGAAAAAGAACATAAACTAGGGGTGTTATAGTATGGGTCCCAATGTTTGGATCACACCCTCCTTTGTCATTAAGCTTTTCGGCCTAGCCCACAATTGTAATGGGTGTTTCAGTTCACCCCTAACCCAAAGGTCTAACCCATTTTCTTGGCTTTGAAAAGTGTTATAGGCCTTGAGACATTTTAACTGGTTAACAACAAACAAAATGAATGCTTGAAGTTGGATATCACCCACAAAAGGGCTGGGATTTGTCTCCATTTCCCTAGCTAATATAAAATTGTGCAAATAAAATTAACACAGTAGACACTGGACTTTTACTCCATAGAGTTTGTAGCAGCTTATAAAATCACCTACAGTTTCTAATTCTAATGGTTTTCCTGCCTTAACAACGTTAATTTTTAACTGCAAATATCTTTATAATAAAAACAAAGCATAATTTTTTGTAGGGCACCTACATGCTAGGACATCTGTGTATAAAGAATAGAGAGTATCCATTTGATTCTTGACCGTTTTTAATCTATTCCTTACCTTTTCAACTTTCTCTTCTGCCTTTCGACATCTATCGAAAGCTTCAACCTCTGATGCACTGATGTCCTTTAATTTCTGCTGTAACTGTTGGTATTTATTTTTGGGAACAATCTCTTCTTTGAGCGTTTCTCTACCCCTCTGAGCCTGTGCAAGATCCTCTTGGAGTTTTTCTATACCAGGGTCTTTTATCAAAACGTTTTTGGGTTGAAAATCTACCTGGGTGTTGTTATTACAGTGTCAAGTGCCTACAGTCTTTGTCTCTTTGTTGGCCATACTGCTAGAGGAAAATGCCTTGGTCTGAACATCTTTTTCACAGACCTGTACATTTTCAGTTTGGGCAACTGCGTCCATAGCAACTGCGTGCTATTCCTTGTTATCCTGAATGAATGTGGGCTCAGTTTGAGTCTCCATGGCCCTTGTATTATGGGGTTCTGTTTGGATGGATGCATTCTTTGTTTTCAGGGTTCTTTTAGAGACTTTCCCCTGTTTTAGCACCCTAATCCTCTGTCTGAGTTGTTTTACTAGTTTTTGGAGCTTTTTCCGTTCCCTCCACAACTTCCCAAGTTCATTTGTCTTCTTCTTCTTCTTGGAAGGAACAGCTGTTCCTTTTTCTGTACCTGGTTGCTCGGCTAGGGTTTGCTCTCCAGTGGCCGTGCCTTCGCCCAGGCTTGCTTCTATTTTTTTCTATTTGGGACACTTGCTTAGTGTTCGCATGCTCTTGGCTATGTTCCTCGGAGAAGTAACCCTAGTTGGTTCTATTGTTCCCTGAGGGTTTTCTTCATTAGGAATTTCCTCGACCGTATCTTTGTTGGTAACAGATTGTTCCTGCAATTGGTCTATCTCAATGTTGAGGTTAAGTGGACTGTGAGGTTGCATATATTCACTCATATTGGCCAAAATTTGGGCCAATTCTTCCTCCTGCAATGGACTCTGTGGTGGACTTGCAATGGAGGTTTTGGGAGGTTCTGCTTCCTCTCCTTCATCTTCACTGGTGTGATTACTTTCTTCCTCTTCACCGGAGTGGTGACTTCTTTCTTCTTCACCAGTGTGATGACTTCCTTCTTCTCCACTGGTGTGGTGACTTTCTTCTTCTTCCTGATTTCCTTCTTCTTCACCAGTGTGATGAATTCCTTCTTCGAGTTGCAGGGGTTGTTCATCTTCCGAACTGGGCAATTCTAAGGGTTGGTTGCTGCTACCCTGAAGACTTCCTATCATTCCCCTACTTCTCCTTATCCTGGAGGACTGTCTGCGCTTTAAAGGTTTTGTTGTTGTGCTAGTAACTCTTTTTCATTTTGGGGCAGGTAGGGTTGTTCCTCCATCAATTGAGAATATCAATTATTCCCAACTAGTCTGTTGATGGGCAAGGCTATAACCCACTATTAATTGGATTAAACAATGGTGGCTTACCACCGTCGCTATATGACGAGATTTTCTTATGCTCCGGGTAGCATCATGCAATAAGAAATTTAAATATGCAGGAAAATTTACAGCACATTTCTGTTTTAATACTGCTAATAACTTAAGGTGGCGTGGTCTTACCACATCCTTTCTTCCATCACATGTAATGTAGCTTTGTACTACTTTTTCCAGTTCTGTTCATGGTTCTCCCAAAGTTGCCGGCTGGACTCCTTTTCCTTTGAAAACCAAGGTCTACCCTTCGTCCCGAAATATTTTCATGGCTTCTTGAAGTTTCACTTTTTTTATGGGTCCATATGGGTCCTTCTGCTAGTAGACCGGATACCTCGGCGATTATTGCATCTGTTACTGCTATTTTCCTTCCTCTTACCATGGAATAGCCTTCCTGCAAGTTCTGCAAAAATTCAATGGCCACCGTCTCATGAGGTTGCTACAGCCGTGTGAGGTAGGTAATCCATCGTACTCTCTCCAGAATTTCCCGTGCAACATTGGAAATTGCTAGCACCTATGGCTCACTATGTATTTCTCGTCCTACCATTCTGTCTGCACACGGTTAATTCTTCACAAATACATAGAAATGGTAATGGAACAACACCTTGTGTATATCAGCACAATACCGTTAAACTCTTTCTGTTTCCGAGAATTTGATGAAAATAGGGATTCAACCACATGCAGTCATATTAAAAAGGCATCCGCGCCCCCCCTGAAAGATGATAGGTCACCCTTGACTAGAAAATAGAAGAGCAGCGTACTGCACAACAATTGTACAACATGGAAAGGCATACGTACTTATGATATGATCAACAAATTATTGCATTACTGAAATAGATGCATATTTTAAAATCGTGAGTAGATATGGAAATTCTTATGTAATGATTCGAAAATAAGGGAAAAGGACAACTAATGTGAAAAAAGTAGTTATGCGGTCATTATCCACATAAACCATTATGATCGATTTATAAATAAATTTCCTGCATAAGAGGTTCCGAACAAAGGGTTTAGGAGCATACTCTCATTTGATATTAGATAAAGATATAAGAAAAGGGTTTATCATTACTATTGATTTTTGAAAAATATGACTCTAATACCATCAGAAAAGCTCTGTTGCCCACAGGTGTCTATAACCTTGACAAAGTTGCTTTCTCACCCTTGGAACCATTATCCTTTATTTATGCCTAGGGAAGTGCTATGTGATGTCATGATAGAGGCCGCTATGCTGGCTTGGGAACCAGATGAATCACAATGCCATTCACCAGGAAGGAGTGAAAGGTGGGCAGGCCGGCTCGTGATGAGACCTCCTGTTCCAAGGACTTTTTATTTTTCGGAGTTGTCCATTGGATCATTTCCTTGGTGTGGTGGACATAATGGGAATGCCAATTCACTGCTCCCTTATGATCATGGTAGGCTGGCTCTTGATGAGACCTCCTATCCTCCATTTGCCATATCATAGAATTGTTAGTAATCATATAGAGAGTTTTTTCTTCTTTTTTTCATGTAGCACTTCCCTATTTATGTATAGAGGATGGCTCAACACTCCTTAAGAGTAGAGATGGTGGAAGAAGTCTGAACATCTCAATAGAGAAAGTATTCCCTTATTCTTATTAAATAAATAAAAGCCAAAGAGAGTTATGAAGATTTAGGGAAGAACCAACATGATAAAGATAACCGATCATATTAATTTTAGTGAAAATAAAGACAACAAAGTGATATACATGGTTGTGTCCTTTCCTTTTCTTATCACTACAAAAAATTTCTTAAAAATTACAATTTCTCTTGATTTGCTGATTCCAGTAACCTCTAATTTTTGTATCCTTGCATAAATTGTATGTTTGCCTTTAGAAGAATTCATAAAATCCTCAAAATGTTGTTTTAAAACAAGAAAAATTCACTCAAAAAGTGTTGTTCCTCTTCCTTTTAGAGGAACAACAAAAAAAAATTGCGAAAATGCTGTTCCTTTTGAAAGGAACAGCAGAAACAATCAGAAAAAAACATGTTGTTCCTTTTGAAAGGAACAGCAAAAACAAGCGGGAAAAATGTTGTTCTTTTGGGAAGGAACAACAAAAACAGGTGGCAAAAACTGTTGTTCCTTTTGAAAGGAACAACAAAAAAACGCGGCAAAGACTGTTGTTCCCTTGGAAAGGAACAACAAAAAAACGCAGCAACAACTGTTGTTCCTTTGGAAAGGAACAACAAAAACGCGCAGCAAAAGTGCTGTTCCTTTGGAAAGGAACAACAAAAACACACAGCAAAACTTCTATTCCTTTGGAAAGGAACAACAAAAACACGCAACAAAACCACTGTTCCTTTGGAAAGGAACAACAAAAACACGCAGCAACAACTGCTGTTCCTTTGGAAAGGAACAACCCAAAGGAGCAACAAAAACACACAGCAACAACTGCTATTCCTTTGGAAAGGAACAACAAAAACACGCAACAAAACTGCTGTTCCTTTGGAAAGGAATAGCAAAAACAGGTAACAAAAACTTCTGTTCCTTTGGAAAGGAACAACAAAAAGAAACACACAAACATGTTGTTTCTTCAGAGGAATGACTGCTGTTCCTTAAAAGAAACAGCTTGAGAAATAAAATCTGTACAAAAACAAGAAAAGTAAAAGGAAAAGCTTATGTAAAAGTTTCAAAATAAAAGAATTATTCAGTGGATGGGTGCCGAGGAGAAGTTATCTCCCTCAGCAAGAATCTGCATGGTATAATCTTCCCGTAATTGCTGGTAAAAGGATTCCCAGTTAAGCGGTTTATGGTAAAGTCGTACTCGATGACCGTTTACTTTGAAAGAATGTCCAGATCCATTGATTGTAGTCAATGTGATGGTGCCATTTTCATGCACTTTCTGTATCTCATAGGGTCCAAGCCATCGTGTCTGGAGTTTTCCTGGGAAATCCTGAAGCCTGGAGTCATATAGGAGTGCCCAATCTCCTTCGTGGAAGATATTCTCTTTAATAAGGGCGTCGTGCCATTTTGCTCTTTGTTGTTGAATTAATGCAGTGTGCTGGAGAGCAGAGAGCCTAATTTCATCTAACTCGTTGATTTGCTGTAATATTCTGACCTGGGCTTCATTTAAGTCCAAACCCACCTCCTGGGCTGTTCTTAATGTTTGAATTTCAAATTCTATTGGAAAGATGGGTTCTTTTCCAAATACTAATTGATATGGTGAATACCCAGTGATATTTCTCCATGTTGTTCGGTACGCCCACAAGGCTTCTGGCAATCTTAAAGCCCAGTCACGTCGGTGTGATGCAACTGTTTTTGTCAGTATAGATTCTATCACCTTATTCATGCTCTCTACCTAGCCATTTTCTTGTGGGTGGTATGGGGTGGTGATTTTGTGCTGAATGTGGTAGTTTTTTAATGTTGCAGCGATTTTATTACCTAAAAATTTCGGTCCTCCATCTGTAATTATGTCTCTAGGGAGGCCATATCACACAAATATTTGGAAAAGGAACTGTATTACAGAGTCTTCTGTAGCTCTTGGAAGTGCTTCTGCTTCAACCCATTTAGTAACATACCCTGTTGCAACTAGTATATATGTTTTATGATTTGATGGTGGGTTAATAGGACCAACAAAATCGAGCGCCCAACGCTCAAATGGCTCGATTACTAACTATGGGTTCAAAGGCATTTCATCGGACTGTCCAGGGCGTCCTGCCCTTTGGCAACTATCACAGGATTGTACAAAATTTTTAGCATCTTTAAAAGTTATATGCCAGTAATAGCCTGTTTGTAAAACCTTGTGACCAGTCCTGCGATCTGCGAAATGTCCACCACATGGCCCATCTTGGCATGCTTTCAGGATTTCAAATATTTCTTCTTCTTGGACGCATCTTCTGATGTGCATATCTGCTCCGGTATGAAATAGGTAACCCCCAATCCAAGAGAATCGGGTACTACGCTATACTGTCTGTTTTTGTTCATTGGGCGTTAGATGCTTAGGTAATTTACCTACTGCTAAATAATTTACAACATCAGCATACCATGGGGTTCTAGCAGTAAAAACAAATAAATGTTCATCTGGGAAGTGATCCTCAACTGCTGCTGCGTCTGTTGGCTTTGGCATTTGTGAGAGAAAATCAGCTACAGGATTCTCTTTTCCTGGTCAATCCTTTGTTGTGATGTCAAATTCCTTCAATAGAATCAACCATCTTGTTACTCTACCATTTGTAACAGGTTTATTTGCTAAAAATTTTATGGCAGAGTGATCTGTATATAAAAATATAGGATACCCAGTTATATAATGTCTAAATTTATTTATAGCATGTATTATAGCTAAAAATTCTTTCTCAGTCACAATATAGTTTAATTCAACAGGAGATAGTTTCTTGCTAATATAATAAATTTCATATGGTTTTTTATCTTCTTCCTACCCAAGGACTGCTCTAATAGCTGTGTCTGAGGCATCAGATGAAATTTGGAATGGAAAATCCAAATTTGGGCCCCATAGCACTGGGGTTGTTGATAGAAGCTTTTTTAGATCCTCAAAAGCATGGTCACATTTATTTGTCCAATTAAAATCAAAATTCCCTGTTAGTGCGTATAGAGGTGCAACTATTTGAGAATAATGCTCTATAAATCTTCTATAATAACCAGAAAATCCGAGAAAGCTACGTACCTCTGTTTGTGTGGTGGGAGTAGGTATTAACAAAAGTATCTGAATTTTAGCTGGATCTACCTGTATTCCAGCTGCTGAGATATAATGACCCAAGATGAGTCTCTCGGTCATCATCATGTGGCACTTCTCATGGATTAAACAGAGTCTGGTGTCAATACACCTTTGCAACACCTTTTCCAATATTTCTAATGCTGGCTCAAAATCATCTCCATAAGGTGTAAAATCATCCATATATACTTCAAGCCCTTCATTTATTATATTTGAAAAGATGCTGAGAATGGCCCTCTGAAATGTAGTAGGGGCGTTGCATAGACCGAAGGGTAAAACTCTGTAAGAAAATGTCCCCCAAGGACAGGTAATAGTAGTCTTATCTTGGTCTTCTGGGGCAATCTGAATCTGATTGTACCCACTGAAGCCATCTAAGAAAGAGAAGAATTTCTTCCCTGCTAATGTGTCTAATACCTGGTCAATGAAAGGAAGGGGAAAATGGTGTTTCTAGGTTGCTTTGTTTAGTTCTATGTATTCTACACATATCCTCCACTTCCCATTCTTTTTTGGCACCACTACTAGTGAAGAGACCCACTTGCTATCAGATATTGGATAAACAAAGTTGACATCCAAAATTTTTTGTAATTTAGCTTTCACAATATCCTTAAGGTGAGTGTTTAATATTTGTTGGGGTTGGCGAATGGGTCTAGCATATTTTTCTGTATAAATGTGGTGCGTATATAATTGGGGATCAATTCCTTTCAGGTCTGGGTAATCCCATGCAAAGGCTCCCTTATATTTTTTTAGTAGTTGGACCAACTCCTTTTCTTGTTCAGCACTCAGATTTTTGTTAATGTTCAAAGTTTTTCCTGGCTCAATCTCTATAGTTTTTCTATTGTAAACAGAAGTAGTAGGTATTGATTTTTCTTGGATTTCTTTTAGGGGATCTTCTTCATTATCAAATGCTGCCTTAATCATGTGGCATTACAAATGAGATTTTATTTTTGGTTGGTTGATGAAACTGTTAATGATGTCATCCTTTGTTTGATCTTTAAAGTCGAGGGCATCTTCTATGGTTAGAGGTGATCTAATGTTTCCTATGAGATATGCTACAGGCTGTCTCTTTGTTTTTACTATTGTTAGGCTTGGCTGGGCTGGAGGGTATAAAGCTAAGTTTTTGACATAACTCCCTCTAGTTATAGTCATACTGCCTTGCCGGCAGCCAATATAGGCATCAATAGTTACCAGCCAAGGTCTACCTAAGATCAAAGGATGTCCATCTAGCCAGTTTTTGGGGTTGATAATGAAGAATTCAGCAGGATATTCCCATGAGTCTACAGATACCATTACATCATGTAGTGTGCCTTCTGGCTTGACTACTGATCGGTCAGGCAGTTCCAATAAGGCTGTTGTTGGATCTAATGATGTAATGCCAAGTTTTTGACAAGTGGTGGTTGTTAGGATATTAATTGCAGCTCTTAAATCAACTAAGGAATTTGGAAATGATTTTCCATTGATTTGCACCGTAAATATAGGATTTCCTGGGTCCTCATACTTTATAGGTGCTTCCATTCCTGATAGTAAGTCAGATAGAGTGCTGACTAATTGGACAATTGGGTTAGTTGTTGTTCTCCTCTTTGGCTTCTTTATACATAGTTCTTTGATGGTTTTTGCATAAATGGGAATGTCTTGGATAGCTTGGAGGAGTGGGATTTTTATACACAAATTTTTCAGTTCTCCCAAAAGATCAAAATCAAGATGTTCTATTGGACGAGGTATGATTAATCGTTTTGGGAATGGTGGAGAAGAGGTGGTTGCTTGTTCACGAGTTTTTTGTATAGCCACATTCTCCTTTTGGAGTGTTTGTTCTAAAGGTAATGAATTTTCAACTTGAACATTTTTGTCTCCCTCTGATTCTATTATGCACCCAGAACTTAGTTGAAGGTCGTTGCACTCCCTTAATTTAGTTTCTAGTTCTGGTGGTTCCATTATTTGAATAGACTAAACCGGCCTATTATTAGGGTTTGGGTTGGGTTGGGCTGGGAGTTGTGGTCTCAAGTTGGTCTGGGGATTTTGTTGCAATGTATATGGTGCTAGAAGTGTAGGTTGAGGGAAAGGGATCGTTCCAGCTGGCTGATTTGTAGGTCTTTGCCAGTTCGACTGCCAGGTTTGACTCTGCGAGGCGGAGGGGGACCACTGTGTTGGATAAACATTATTTTTCCAAAACGGTGGGCAGTAAGGAAAGTTTGGCCAATTGGTCTGATTTGTTTGATTTGGCCATGGTGAAAATGGATATTGTGACCAATTGGGGAAAGGTGGCTGGTTTTGCCACATTCCATTATATTGCTGAGCATTATACTGAGGAGACTGAAAAGAAGACAATGGATCAATTGGCATACTTGTTTGTCGTGGTTGCCATTGTCAGCGCTGATTGAGTAGGCGTACCATTTCTGATTCTTCTTCTGCTTCTTTGTAGACTAATTTCAATCTTGGGAGCGAGGGGAAACCTTCTATGGAGTGATCTTTTGTGCAGATAGTGCAGACTTTGACTATATCCAACGGGCACTCTTTATGGCTGTTTTTCTTTCTGCATTTAGGGCAGAATATTGCCAGATTTTGTTATGCTTCTGCTTGCTTTTGTTTAGCTTGCATGATGTCGAACTGCGTTGTTAGAGTCCCTAGAATATCGGTTTTAAAATCTTCTAGTAGATTGCCAATTTCTACGCGGGTTATACCTTCACCAGAGGTCTTACTATCCCTTGTGATCATATCACGTTCTGCTGACTTTAGCCTTGTGCTACCTCTCGAACTCCTGATACATAAATTAATAATGTCAATAAAATTTTCCTGATATATATCACCTTTGCCCATGATGTTTAATGTTTCAACCCATTGTTCCTTCATCCCTTTAATTAATGTAGTTTTTAACACATTATTGGGTAAGGGTAAAGATGCATAGGGTGATCTCTGAAGGTTGTATTGAAAGCGTTCTACATATTCCTCGAGTGTTTCATTAGGTTTTTTTGTCATCTGAAATATTTCATCTTTTAATTCCCCGAACCTACAATAATCCTGATATTTCTTTAGAAAAGCAGCTTTCATCTGATCCCAGTCATTTATAACACCTCCACCTAACCCTATAAACCATCGTAGAGCTGCTCCTTTTAATGTGGAAGGAAATCCTTTTAAGGTGGTATAGTCATACCCTCTGCATAATACATCGAATTCAAACAGAAATGCATCTTGGTCTTCCGATGTTAAGCCATGGAATGTAGGAATATGCTGAAGAGGAATGGACTTCATAGGTGCATTAACTGCAGTGTCCACAATGGGATATTATAGTGTGGAAGTTTGTTGAGGTGGTCGCTAGTTATGGGCCATTTGATCAAATATGTGCCAATATCCTTCTGGGATTTCTGGGGAATTATTCCTAGGCTGACTAGAAGGAGTAGGAATGACCTTGACAGCACTACCTTGGTCTGGAATAATGAGTGTTCCTTGTTGACCTACTATCTGAGGAGATTCAGGTCCTTTAGCTTTGTTTTGAATGATGTTGACAACACTTCCCTTATCTGGGCTGCTCACTGTTTGGATTACTTCAAGAGGAGATTTTGGTTCTTCTGTTTCCCCTGTTTCTCCTCCTCCTTCACAGAGATTACTAGAGTTCCCTTCTTGCAGAGAAATTAGGCGAGAGTTCTCAATTTCTTGGGGATCTTGCTCAATTTCTTCTGTTTGGCTATGGACCTCAGCAAAGGCTACAGATGGTGACTTTGTGGCCTGAAGGGAGCTAGTAGGTTGTCTAGAAATAAATTTTCTAGGTCCTACTGATGGTTGAGATTCGACTTTCTTAAGGATTTCGTCGATGAAAGTTTTTTCGCCCAAGGGTCATCGGTCCCTTAGGTTTTTCGGATTTAGGAGGAATTTTGTTTTGTTTTTATTTTTTATTCATTCAAAAAAACACAAGCATTCATTCCTACCTAAAACTTTCACTCAATTCTGCTGTGAAGCGGGCCAATGAACGAGCATGTTCCTCTCTCGGTACGCAGGTTCTTACCTTTCGTTTTTAATACCCAGTTCTTCCCTAGCAGAGAAAATCAAATGTACATTACTCTTTCCTAAATAGCTACACTTTCCCTGGCAACGGCGCCAAAATGTTGAGGTATAAAAGGTGTCTTTTTAACTCCTATTTATCTCACATTAATTATCAATGCAGGTACGATTTTCTATTTCAAGAGTGTACTCTGTCTGAGGCTGCAATTCAATCTAAGAGTAATGCTTTCCAATATGCAGTACAATGTTATAAATACAAGAGTAAACGGATGCTTGGAAATGAAATCTAACTACAATAACATGAAACTAAATGCTCTGAAACCCAATCATTCACTCAACAATCATCAGTCAAGGATGCAGTAGTAATGACTCTTTCCTTTGGCATATGATGTAAATGAAATCAAATAAGAACAAGACAATCAATCTGAGAATGTAGGTAGCAATAACCAATGTCCTTTATAGTTGATGATATTCCACTCCACACTAAAGCAATTAAATGGAAACTGAACTAAATCACTAATGCTGCTAAAGAAAGTAAACTAAGCAAGCTTTCAAAAGTGAAACCAAACTCTTTGCAGGTATGAAATAAACTGTAAAATAATTAACTGAAATGAACAACAGATCTATTTTACTGGAATTTAACAACAATAGAAATGAACAACAAACTCTATCTAATGGAATTGAACAACAAATTCTATTGAACAACAAACTTTGTCTAATGAATTCGAATAGAAAATTCTATTGAACAACAATCTGAAATGAACAACAATCAGAATGGAACAACAAATGGAATGGAACAGCAGATGCTGAACATCGAAGCTATATTAAAGCATAACAAGATAAGTTATACAGGGATCAAGATTCTTGTTAAATTGGAAAGGAACGACAACGCAATTCAACAATGCAACACACCAAGGTTATAAGGCAATAAAACAGTAAACTATCAAACTTGAAACTGTAATGAAAATAAATGCAAACCGTCACACAACTGTAATCGAAAGATAATGATACAAAAGAGCAAGTGGATCCACTAGGGCTGGGCCCTTAGCCGCTAGGGAAACACCACTGAGCTACTCCAGAGTGAAGTGATGGAACGGAAAATAAATCATATATTAATCGTGCATAACAACGTTTACAAATAGTCACTCTCTACTTGAATCACGAGAGTCAATGAAATTATAGAATTACAAAAGAAGTTTCAATGATAATCCTACCCTTGATTTCTACAGGTGCTGCCTTTTATAACAACTCGGCGGACAATGCGAGAAACAAAGATAAACTTTGAATAGCAATCCCTCAAGATTGAAAGATTTGAGGGATTCGCTCTATTTTCCTCTTTTAGCTAACGCTTCGTCTTCTTGTGCTGTTCCTTGCCTTTCTTTAACTATGCGTTCTGATTTCATCCTTCTTGTCTGGATACAGCCCTTTGCTGGAGGAACAACGATTACTCTTGCTTTAGATTTTCCTTTCGAATGGTGGTTTCCCACTTCATTTGTTTCCTGTTTAGAATAAAAGACAATCTTTAGCCAATTTCACAATAAAAATTAATCTTTGCAATTCTGTCATAATCCTTCAATATATCATCTTTCTAGAATAAAAAGAGTTATGTTTAAAGGAAAAAGATACCGAAATACATGGTGAATTCATACCTTTTCCAATGCTCAACAACTATTTTGGTCTTGGTATTAGGTCTTTGATATCTCATTTTGATCTGATTCTATAAGAGAAGGATTGTTGGGTTTTCCCCTTGTGGGATTTTGCACTCACTTGGAGCTTAATTTCTGGTGTTCTTTGTCTCTTTGTGATCTCTATGCTTTTAACATTTCTATAATTGCTTGATGAAGAGACCATAAAAGCAATAAGAAGATAGATAATATTCACAAGTAATTATCAAGAAAGAATAATCAAGCATTAAACTACATAGCACTTGGTTTCTCAACATAGTATCAGAGATAAGGTGAAGGAAGTAAGCTTAAAGATCACAGTTTGTTTGCACTCATGATTGAAGACATATTTGCATCAACTATATTTTCTCCCTCTTTCAATGGAAAGGTACATGTTGAAAGGTCTCAAGGCTCTAAGGAGTTTCTTTAAATCCATCAAAGGATACATCACCAACTTCATCTCTAAACTATCTAAAGAAACTAAGGATGGACGTTTTTATTCTATACTTACAGGTTCATTTGAAGATGAAAACACTTGGGTATATGGTAGGTGAACATTGACATATCAATACCTTATCTAAAGGTATCTCTTCTCACAAAGTTGAACTTGGAGACAAAATTAGTTCTTTAGTTAAAGGCATTGTATCTACCTCCATAGAGTTGGAATCTGGTGGGAACATTCATCTCAAAAAAATCCTCTGGTGTTCCAGGTTTGAAAAATAATTTTCTTTCTATATCTTGTTTATAAGATAAAGGGGACTATTGGAGGGGACTTGGAGGAGGATTGACTTGGAATCTTTGTGACTATTTTGGTCTTGGTATTAGGTCTTTGATATCTCATTTTGATCTGATTCTATAAGATAAGGATTGTTTGGTTTGCCCCTTGTGGGGTTTTGCACTGGCTTGGAGCCTAATTTCTGGGGTTCTTTGTCTCTTTGTGATCTTTATTTAAAATTTGAATAATTTCTTGATGAAGAGACAATAAAAGTAATAAGAAAATAGATAATATTCACAAGTAATTATGAATAAAGAGGAATCAAACATTAAAATACATAACACTTGGTTTCTCAACATAGTATAAAAGTTAAGGTGAAGGAAGGAAGATTGAAGATTACAGTTTGTTGGTACTCATGATTGAGGACATCCTTGCATCAACTATATTTTCTCCCTCTTTCAATGAAAAGGTACATGACGAAAGGTCTCAAGGCTCTAAGGAGTCTCTTTAAATCCATCAAAGGATACATCACCAACTTCATCTCTAAACTATCTAAAGAAATAAAGGATGGAAGTCTCTATTCTACACTTACACGTTCATTTGAAGATGAAAAAACTTGGGTATATGATATGAGAACATTGAAATCTCAATGCCCTATCTAAAGGTATCTCTTCTCACAAAGTTTAACTTGGAGACAAAAATAGCTCTTCAGTCAAAGGCATTGGATCTACCTCCATAGAGCTGGAATCTGGTGGGAACATTCATCTTAAAAAAATCCTCTATGTTCCAAGTTTGAAAAATAATTTTCTTTCCATTTATTATTTAGAAGATAAATGGGACATGGTAGTGATTATTGATGGGAAAGTAATTGTTTGGGTGAAGGGATCTAATATAGAAAATGCAAGGACTATTGGGATTCGTAATGGGAGGTTTTATAGACTTCTTACTCCTCCTCAATATTTAATACACTTGGACATCAATCCTTGTGAGTTATAACATAGAAGATATGGCCATCTCCATTCAAAATATTTCCATCCTTGAATAAAGTGGTTACAGGTATATCCAAATTGAAAGAATTACATGAAGGAGTTTGTAAATGGTGTGCTCTTGGAAAAAATGTGAAGAAGCCACTTCCTAGAAGTGACTCAAGATCTAAATAAATCTTGGACCTAACCCACTGATGTTTGTGGGCTCATGTCAAAAAAATCACGTGGTGGTCATCAATAATATGCAGCATTTATTGATGATCATTCCATAAAGACTTGGATATATTTCTTGAAGACTAAAGATGGAGTGTTTGAAAAGTTCCAGGAGTTCAAAGAAGAAGTTGAGAATATGCTAGAAAAGAAGATCAAGAACTTGAGATCAGATAAATGAGGTGAATATACATCTAAATAACTTGTGGCATTTTACAAAGAATTTGGGATCAAGAGGGAGCTTATAGTCGCTTATAATCCTCAACAAAATGGTGTAGCTGAAAAGAAGAATAAATCTATTGAAGAATGTGTAAGATCCATGGTACATGACTAAGATCTTCCCAAATTATTATGGGGAGAAGCCTCTATGACAACGATTTACATTCAAAATTGAAGTCCTATTTACATTTATATTCCCAAGGACAAGAGGAAGAAATTGGATCTTGCAAGTATGAAAGGAATCTTTGTTGGTTCTAACACTTCATCTAAAGTATATAGAATCTACATCAAGGAAAAATGTCGTATTGAAGTAAGTTGAGATGCCACATTCAATGAAAGTGTTGCATACAAGAAGTCTAAGGATATCCCCATTGACTCCGATGAAGAATAAGGGCTTATCTTTCCCAATGAAGAGAGTCCAATGCAAGTCAATTCTCCAGAACCTGCAATTGATCATCGTGAAGAACCAAAAGGACCAATAAAACCTGTACAACCTGTCATCCTTCCAAAAACTCAAAAAAGAGAAACTTGGCCAAGAAAAACTCTAAAATAAGTTAAAGGATATGCAACGACAAAAGGAACATTCAAAGAAATCAACAGACCCAAAAGATATTATGGTTATGCAACATATATTACCAAACTCATTGAAGCAAAACCTACTACTTACAATAAGGCCATTGAACATCAAGTATGGAAGACTGAAAAGTTAAAAGAATACCAATCAATAATGAGGAATGATGTTTGGGAAAAAGGTTCCTAGACCAAAGGATAAATCAGTCATGGCTTCCAAGTGGGTCTACAAAATAAAGAATTCAGCTGATGAGAGTATTGACAAATACAAGGAAATATTTGTGGCTAGAGGATTCTCTCAATAAGAAGGAATTGATTATGATGAAATTTTTGTTCCTACAACCAGGTACACAAAAATTAGATCTATCATCTCTATTGTAGCTTCAAATGGACATAAATACAACTTTTCTAAATGACACAAGTGATGAAAAAGTCTACATTGAGAAACCTCAAGGATTTGAAGTGCATGGAAAAATAAATTCATGTTTGCATGTTAAAGAAGGCTCTATATGGCTTAAAACAAGCCCCTAGAGAATGGTATGTTCGAATGGATTCTTATCTAATAAGACTTGGTTTCATCAAGTGTACTACAGATCCAAACCTCTACATCAAGGTAGTAAAGAATGAGCCCATGATCATATTTCTATATGTGGATGACTTAATGATAACCAAAGTGTAGCATCTTATTAGTCAATGTTAGAAGGAACACGCAACTGAATTTGAAATGAAATATCTTGGACTAATGCACTATTACCCGAGACTCAAAGTTTGGCAGAAACCTGACGAAATTTATCTTGGTCAAGGAAAATATGTGATCAAGATTCTACATAAATTTGGGATGATGGATAGTAAACCCATGACAACACCCACGATCACAAATTTAAAGAAGCTAAGGAGTTCAAATTCAAGTTTTGTTGATACATCATCTTACCAACAATTGATTGGTTCTTTGATGTATCTCATAAACACCCGACCAGATATATGTTTTGCAATAAATACTCTTAGCCAGTTTCAGATGGAGCCTAAACATGATCATTGGATAATAGAAAAACACATTTTAAGATATGTATGTGGAGCCATACATCATTTTTTGAGATATTTTGCAGGAAATGGAATTCAATTATTGGGTTACATTGATTCGGATTAGGAAAGCAATGTTGAAGATGTAAAAATTACTACTAGTAGTTGTTTTTGTTTGAGATCCTCTATGGTTTTATGGATGAGAAAAATATAAGACTTGATTGCATTAAGTATTGCTGAAGTTGAATATATGGCAGCCAGTGAAGTTAGTCATGAAATAGTTTGGCTCTGTAAGTTGCTAGCTCATTTGTTTGAAGAACCTTTGGATTCAACCATCATATGTTGTGATAATAAAATCTACATAAAATTGTCAGAGAATTTTTTTTTTCATGCGATTTCAAAACACGTTAATATCAAATATCACTACATTTGAAGAATGGTGCAAGATGGCGCTGTGAAGCTACAATATATCTCCACTGACGAAAATGTAGCAAATGTATTAATAAAGTCCCTTCCTAATAAGAAGTTGAGTATTTTCAAGACAAGCTTGGGCTTGTGGATATCTCCTCTGTGGCTGAGAGAGTGTGAAATATATACTTGTATTCCTCAATAATGTCTCGTCCAATACAAGGCTTGTGAAATTATCATTAAGAATGAGCTTCTCCTGGACTGCCATTTCTTGAGAATCTTTTGTGTCATTTTAATGAACTATTTTTGTCTGATTATTTGTATAGTCAACAAGAATGTGCAAGTTCACATATTTGATGACATTCTGAGGTTGATGAACCTCTAACAATTGAATGTACACATGTGATTGGATAATTACACAATGCATAAGTGATTCTGGTAGAAGACTTTGAATCTCATCAACTACATATTGAACTACTTTAGAGAGATGTGTAGATGCAAGGAATTTTTGCCTTACTAAAATATGAAAAATACCATATATTTTCTCCAGAAACTTTCCTTGTGCATTGTCATCTCAATCTTCTGTTAAATCGTTTCCCAGTGAGCATTGAAAATTACCAACTAGATAACTTAATGTGTCTAACCTTTGTTCCAACCTCCACATTAGGAGCCTCCAATAATTTTGAGTCTTCTCCATCCATCCTCCCTATGGTATTAGAGGAATCAGATACACGATCTAAATTTTTTTCCAAGAAATCATTTTGAGAATTTACACCACTGGTACAATCAATGAATTTATTAACAGAACTTGGTTTCCCAAGCATATGTTCTTCCACTTTTCCACCATGCGAAGAACTTATCAACAATTTGATAGAGCATCAATAGGTCTTATCAATAATTTCAATCATGAGCTTATGAGATCCTTCCATTAGAGGAAATTTTAGCCTAAAAATGGCCACCTAAGGAAAATTAATAAAATAATAGTTAAAATAATAAAATAAAAGTGATGAATTTTGGAGGGAAAAGAAGAAAACTACTTTTTTAATTGTATTTTTGGCTTATCTCCTTGTAGGTTTATTCAAATTTCAAGTGTAGACACTCATTGGATGCAAAATTAAATTCTACATCCAACGAGTACTCATCATGCATACTTTTGAGAAGAGCCACATTGAAAAAAATCACAGATACATTAAAAAAATGTGTTTAACACACTTTTTTAATGTATATGAAATTTTTTTATCAATGTGGGCCTTCTCAAAAGTATGCATAATGAGTACTCTTTGGATGCGGAATTTAATTTCATATCCAATGAGTGTCTACACTTGAAATTTGAGTAAACCTATAAGGAGATAACCCAAAAATATAATTAAAAAAATAGTTTTTCTTCTTTTCCTTCCAAAATATTTACATGTACCTCTTTTTAAATTTAAAGGATTTTGATTGGCTTACATATTATGACATGGAAAATACATGAAAATTTCATGGGCACTTTAAGGCTGAAATTTCCTCTATTGCATGTTTTTATTCCTATAATACGCATCAATGAGTGCATTGTAGTGGGCACGAGACTACCAACAACCATGTAATTGCGCAATCTTAGAGACTCGGTCATATTGCCATTTTTGCAGTATCCATAAATCATTATATTTCACGAAATAACATCCAAGATTAAATGCCTGTTCCACATTTCATCAAACAACTCATTTGATTTCTTCACCTTTCCCATTTTGCAAAACCCATAAATCAATGTACTATATGTCGAGATAGTTGGAAAAATACCCCTTTCTTCCATCTCATCCCTTAAGTGAAAAACTTCAACAATGTTTTTTTTCTTGCTATGTCCATCAATCAAAGGATTGTAAGTGAAATATGAAACACTCCACCTTGTATTTTTCATTTCTTGCATCAACTGCTTAGCTTTATCCAATTTCCCACTTTTAAGCACATTGTAAGTCACATCATTATAGGCTAATCCATTTGAGGCCAACTTCAACTGAGTAGTATTTTCTTGCAACTTTCCTTTTTGAAGCCATGAAAAACTTGATGCCCTTGTGTCCATACTCGAGGATCATAGCAACATGATTAAGAGGCTAGCCTAGAGATTGCACAACATGCAAGATATTATGCTTCGGGAGGGAATCCTTCACTCTCATGTATATAATAATTTGAATCTTCTCACTTGATTGGTACCTTGGAGCATTCGACCTTGAAGATGCTTCAATAGTTTAGGAAAAAATCATGTTCTTCTATTTTTGGCTCCTTGTGTTTCCTTCTCCAAACTTTGGTGGAATTTTCTATGTGCCTAGTAGGTATATTTTCTCCTTTGACTTGTTTAGGAACCCACTTCATTCTACTTCTACAATTTTTTGCTATATGTCCAAAATCGTGGCATTATAAAATTCTATTTTGAATAATAAAGTGATTGAGATGTGATTTTTATTGTTATAGCGATCAAGGATTTTGTCTTGTCTTCCTCCAATATTACTTCTAGGGTTTTGATGATAACTTTTATAGTCATTCTTGACGTATGATTTACAATATATAACTTTATGACCGAAATATGTGCATGAAGAATAATAACCAAATAAAATACTTATGTACTTGGATGAGCAACATTCTCTTGATGATCTTTTGAAGTTGTTATGCCTTGGAGGAGCCTCAGAAATTTGTCGATCCCTATTGTTGCTTGCATTGTGTATGAATCCCTTGAAATCATCTGCACAACTTCTTGGTGAAGTGGTTCTTCCAAAATAATCTTGATTTAATTTCTTGATTTCAGTGGGACTAGAGCTCCAAAGGATATGGCTCTCAGATTTACCTTGATTTTTATTTTAGCTGACTTTGGGATTTCATCATCTTTTCATGAAGTCTCACCTTTATAGCCAAAACCTGGTTTATCAAATGGTGATATTTGGAAACTGAGAATGTTATCTAATACTTGTGTGCTCTTCAAATTCTTGTACAAATTATCGATTTCATTTCTTAGAGAGACAATCTCTTCTTCAAGTTTCTCACATTCTTCCTTTTCTTTCATCATTTGGATCTTAATTACTTCTTCTACTCTCTTTGCTTCTTCTAGTTGAAATTTTATGGAGTTGACTTCTTCTTTGGTACGATCAAGGTCTTGATTCTACTCTTCAAACTCTTTATTTTATTTTCTCAAGCCATTTATTTCTTCTAGATCATCCATAAGCTCTGGTTCAAGGTTTATTCCAACCTTTACTTCAATGTTTTTTTCATCTATTTATTTTGATTAATGATCATCCTTGTGCTCTTTTTACTCATTTTCTAGTGTTAGTTTAGTAGGAACAAAGCCAAATTATTCATATATTTTTTGTATTTTTTTCCCAAAGTATTTTAGTTGAAGAACATTGACCCACCTTGATTTTTATAGAATCTGATAGACTACTCAATATTCAATTCAATCACTTTTATATTGTATTCATTTGAATCTTCTATAGTCATGTTTTTAGTAACAAATATTCCCATACCTCATATCGTAGAGCCATCATATAGTACTCCATTCTGTTGCTCCGTGACACATAATTCATTTCATCGAACAATGGGGCTTTGCCACCCTAATTTACTTTTGATTTCATGACTGAGGAGGTATCTTTCGAAGGTTTGGAGCCTTTCCTTCTTGATTTTTCCATTTGTTCTTCTAGGATCTACCTTCTAGCTATTATGTTGTGCTTGAAGGAACTGAATTTGATACCAATTGTTGGAAATATTGGGGGGGGGGGGGGTGAATTAATATTTATTACAAATTGTTATATTATGCCAGTTAATATTTTTCTTTGATTAGAAACATAATGTACTGGAACATAGAAACAACAATAAAAATCATTTTATTAATAAAAAAAGTGAGGACTCTAATTCTCTTTCAAGCTCCAACATGTAAACCAAAAGTTTACCTTGTTTGAAGTATACCTTGTACAAATCTTCAATATCTTAAAAAATTGTGCATAAGGAATAATACTTAAGTCTGTCTTGGAAATCCTTTCACAAGAAGGTAATACAATGAAGGTATACCAAGATCGAAATTGAATAAGCCTGCCTCAGATTGGAATCAAAGCAAATTCAATCCAATGAAGAGAGATGAAACTTCAATGATGAGATGTTCTAGAATGATTTTCAGAAACAAGTGTCAATATCTACCAAATAGAAGGTGGAATATTGCTCTATTTTGAATCTCAAATTATAACTTTAGATTACACTTGAGATGCCTCAAGGGCCGTAGAGAACTATCATAGAGGATGTCGAATATAATCATTGAATTGTGCCTTAGTGGCCTTAGTTAGGTCAAAATGTTTTGAGGTGTTGTCATTGATGGAAAAGCAAGGACCAACCATGATCAAAACCTTGCAAGTGAGAGACTAGGATGTTTGGATTTTTTGTTAAAAAGAAAAGAGGAAAGAAAAAAATAGGTAGAATGAAGGAAGATCTGAATTTTTTCACATAAGAAGTGAGGAAACATTTGTGGTATAGTAAGTTATATCCACTACCAAAAAATGGATTTGTTATTCATTAGTAAACTTTTATGTTTTCTAATGACTAACATTAATATGTTTCATTGGCTAATGAACCTATTTATATAATGAGGACATTTTCACTAGACGTTGTCCTTATTATATAAAGAGGTTCATTAACCAATGAAACATATTAATGTTAGTCATTAGAAAACATAAATGTTTAGTAATGAATAAAAAATCTCTCTGTTGGTAGTGGATACAAGTGAGTAGCCCACAAATGTTGCCTCACTTCTTATGTGCAAAAATTTAGATATTTTTTCATCCTGCATGTTTTTGCTTTCCTCTTTTATTTTTCACCAAAAATCCAAACATGCTATTCTCTCATCTACAAGGTTTTGATCATGGTTGGTCCTTGATTTTCCATCAATGACAACACCTAAACACATTTAGACCAACCTAAGGTCACGATTTTAGGCACAGTTTAGTGATTATATTCGACATCCTTTGTGATAGTTCTTTGCAGCCCTTGAGGCATCTCAAGGGTAATATAAAGTTATAATCTAAGATTCAAAACAATAAATCTTCCACCTTCTCTTTGGTAGTTCTTGACACTTGTTTCTAAACCTTATTCTAGAACATCTGAGCATTGAAGCTTCTTCATCAGTATTCATTGGATTGAAGTTGTTTTCATCCAATCTGAGGCAGGCTCATTCGATTTTGGTCTTGGTAGACCTTCATTGTATTACCTTCTTGTGAAAGGCTTTCCAAGGCAGACTTCAATATTATTCTTTATGCACAATTTTTTGAATTTTTTCATGTCACCTCTCTAGGGTTTAAAGTGTGATCTATGACCCATTTACATCTTTGTTCTGGGTTGTTCTGAAAGTAACCTTTGCTCCATTCAAAGTCCTTCAAGGTTGGATACTTATAGAACAAAGTTTTCTGTTTGTTGAGAACTATCTAAGGGCCAATATAACATCTATCTCTAGGATCAATCCTGAGGTTGATATGAATTATTGAAGCCCTTTTAAAGCAGAGAAGATTTTGTTTAAGGAAGACTTGTCAATTGTATTTGGATATGAGCTAAGGATTGGAGGCATTTCAAAACCAAATTTGATGGTTGATATATCTCAGAAAAATGAATTTTTTTTTAGGGACATACCAGTCTTAATTAGTGATAGAGAAGGAATGTTTTAAATACATACCTATGTAAGCCTGTTAGAGTTATGATGACAAGTCCTTTCTTGAATAAGGTATAAGCACTCCAAAATTGAAATGTTAAATATTTAGAGGTATCGTTAGTGGAATTTTTCAATTAAAAGAAAAAGGTCATCTTCAAGTCTAAATGTTTGGCAAGGTCTGAATCATATCAGTAGCACAAAAGGAACACCTCATATAAGTATATTTAAGTATGTGACAAGTTGTCCAAGTCATGATTAAGTTGTTTTTGAAGACAATATTTGAATATAATTTCTAAAGAAGTATCCACTGAGTTTGTCATGGTTTGGGACAATTGTATATATGGAGCATGCATACCAAAGTTTGGAAAAATCATGACCTTATTGCAATGAGTTCTCATTGATACCATGCTTTTGTTGAAACTACTATGGTTGGTTTTGTAACCAGATTAGATGTTGTCAGTACAATATCTCAGAGACTTGTACCACACTATTCATTGATCAATGATCTATGTTGATAGGGTCTACATGTCAAGTAGATGCAGTTACATGTACCATGGTTTAATACCTTACTGTATTACATATGTCATTGTAATAAATGTTTATCGTTGATATGCTAATGGTATTAGGGTTTAATAATGGAATGTGTTGAATTATTGAGTCAATCTTTGTTGCCTATGGTTTCATTTTTTGAGCAGAAGCGGTGCATATATGTTAGGGTTCCCTCACTAATGATATAATAAGAGTTGTTGTGATGTTGTTGTATTTTTTAGAACTACTGGTTCGAAGAACTAGAGTTTGATCCTTATGCAAAGAGATTTTGTGTTCCTGCTAATGTCCTTGTGCCGATATTGTAGATTGAAAAAGCTAGTAGGTTTTTTTGTTGCAATTTATATTTATATTGAGCATAGGTGGTTTTAATTTGAAAATGAGATGAAATTGTGGTTAATTGTGGTGAATTTAATTTTGGAACCTTCAGGGAAAGTGGTGGCTTGCTGAGTAGGATTAGAAAAAAAAAACTACACTAAAATCAATGCATCTAATGTAATAAATAAAATAGAATCAGGAATCAACATCTACACTAAAATCAATGCATTTATTTAAGTGAAAAATATTTGTGGCTTTCTAAATCCAGCTTCTTTTACCTTCCATAAAATTTTCACTTCCTCTTTATCTACGATTAATAATTTTCATTATTATAAAATACTATATATTACCTATATTTGTCTCTTGTGCCTCTTTCTTCTTCCCTATTTCTCTCCCCTCCACCTTTGTGTCTATCTCCCTCCCTCTATCCTTCTCTCTCTCCTTCTCCTCTCCCCTCTATATCTCTCTCTTTATGCCTCTCACTCCCTCTCTCCTCTCTCTCTCTCACACTCCTCTCCCCTCTCTATATCTCTCTCTTCTTCCCTCTCTCTACCCTTGCCATTTATATTTGTATCTCCCTCCATATCTCCTTTATATCTCTATCTCACCAGCCCAAAAAAACATGCTCTCTCTCTCTCTCTCTCTCTCTCTCTCTCTCTCTCCATCCATATATATCTATCTCTCCCTCCCTCCCTATTTTTATCTCTCTCTTCTTCCCTCTCTCCCCCCTCCATCTATATCTCTATCTAACTTTTCCTCTCTATATTGACCCTAAACATACACACTCTCTCACAATATCTATCTATATCTCACTCTCTCTCCATATCTATCTCCCTCTCCCTCCCTCTTCCTCTCTCTCTCTCTCTATTTCCCCCTTCCCTCCCACTCTCTCTTACATACCACCCTCCCCTCTCCCTCACACTCTCTCCATTTCTCTTTTATCACCCTCTATCTCTCTACACCTTTCTCTCTTTATGTATTTCTTGTTTCCTTCCTCTCTCTTCTCGCCAACTTAGTCTCTCTCTCCCTCCCTCTCTCTTTCTCTCTCTCAAGTCCTCTCTCTTTTCCTTCTATTGAGAATTTGGAGGGTTGTACGTTAATAAAAATTCTCTTCTTGATAATTACTTGTGACCTTACTTGTGATACTTATGTCTTATCTTATTTTAGTTTAGTTAATATTTCATTAAGTTAATTATCAAAAAACACAAGGCATAGAAGTTAGGCTCCTAGAGCCAGGGAAAAACTTCTCCCACTTGGAGAAGAAAACCCGCAAATAATTCTTCTTATAGATCTTAAAATGAAAAGTACCATGACCCAGACTTAGACCCTTAACCTAGATGTGCTTCCAAGACCTTGATCTTCACATTTCATATACTTATAGATGAATTGCTTGAACAGTAGGAAGGTAAATCATAGATTTAAATTCCTCACAATTACTGCCTCTTCTCCTTATGATAACTGTCTCAACCTATGCTAATTCTATCTTGTTATCACAACCCTTTTTATCTTTGTCTATCTGCAAAATGTCCTTGATTATTTTCTAACTGCCCTTGACTATCCGCAATTTTTCTTCCTGCACTTGACCGCATTCAGATGATGCCCTAGTTGACTATTCTGACCGCAATTCTCTTCCTTCCTTTATATACACAATTATTCTTGAGATCCACAATTCTTCATGAGGTTGATCAACACTCTTTTTTGTTCCTTGTTCGTATTGTAATCTGATATCTGTCCGCACTATTTTATGGTAGGTGTCCACTGTAGGTTCATATATATATTAGAATTCCTTAACCCGATAAATCCACAAATTTTCTTGAAGATTAACTCGCAATTTCTTCTGAGATAATTCCGTATTCTATGCAGTGATATCCACAATGCCTTCTTGTATTAGATTTAGAATTGTCTGTAGATTCTTGCATTACTGAACTATCCTTCAATCATGTACCTCACATTCAATCTCAGAAGTTGTATGAAATTATCATTCAAACTGAAATCCACATGCTCCTATAAATAGTTGTTTCTGTTTGTAAATAAGCCAACTTGTTCTATGATTTTGAGGCTGACTTGAAAAAGTATTATTCCAACGTTGATAAGGTGCTTCTTTCCTGCTTTTAAAGCTTGTATTTCATCAATGCATTGAGTTATGTTTGTGAGCTTCTTCCACAAGGTCTTGGAGCATAAATACCTAGACTATATCCGTCATGTATGGGACCCTTAATTATATTTATTCCTAGAATATAAAACCTAATAGACATTAAGAAGAAGTCTGTCTACATTATAAAATCTTGCTCATGAAACCCATGAAGCAAGTACACCAAAAATACATTTTATTATCTTTTTCTTCTTCTTTACATAAATACATAATTACATAGTCAACATGAAGATTGACCTAGTTACACTTTTAAACACTCCCTCTTAACTAGGAAGGTATTCATACATGTGCATGGTTAATTTCAAACTAAAGAAACTCATAAGAAGAATCAGATTGGTAATCACATCTGTATAGCATCATATCAACCAACATTTTCCTAGTGCAAGGCCTTGACTAACAACCCCATCTATAAACGAGACAATGAGCTACAATGTTGGCGAGACATATGACTTATAGAAACCATCGTCATTGTTTCTCCAAGGTACATACTCCACCCAGGTGTTCCAAAAGTATGACCTTCTTGGACTATTCTTCTCCTGGGTAGCTAGCCCTCAAAGAATATCGGTCGCTGACTACTCTTATCTTGAATGCCCTAACACTTTCTCAAAGAGTATCAAATGCCAAATAATTACCAAATTCTCCATTCTATCTTCCCAAGTGAAGACCAGAATGATGTGTCTCTCTCTCCCTCTCAACCAAGGAGGACCTATTCCATAAAGGAATGTACTCATTCCTTATACAAGGAATGTACCTAAGCTCATTCTTACGAATTACCAAGTTTCTTCCAAGTAAGAAACTTATCATCAGGCTCCCTTTTAACCAGGGACCTATAGCAACAATGGTGAGACACCCAGTTGCTCATGAAGAATTCCTGTCCTTGATGTCAAGGGTTTCGATATTGAGGAATCTTCAACTTTTAGCTTCATAGGGCACAAATCATCCATCAATTTCATCCCCGAGTCATGTCATCTATCAGAAAGTGATTCATCATACTTCCTTATCTGGTCCACTGTTATGCCATGTTATTTTACTTTAAATAATCTCCAAGGATAATACATCCTTTCTCGTGATTAACAACACTGCACAAATTCATCCAGATAAACATATACAGATGATATTTCAACATGACATCTTCTTGTAGGCAACGATATCCTTCACATAGCTTGACACATCTCCTAATGGTATGTTTTTCCAAGGGTCTTCTTCTTTACCAGACTTCTATCAGAGTCTACATATCTTCCCAGGAGATCTCCTAGTCACATCTTCTTGGTCTCTAGATGATAGCTGCCTCTTGACATGGATGTATTTAATGATCACTTCCTCTCTGCAAATTCTTCATTCCTAGGATCTTACAAATTTTCCAATTTCTTGTTTATGTACAACCACCTCATATTTTATGAGGACACCTTATGTTGATTAGTGCATTGAGAGATCCTCCTTCATAGATCATACTTCTAAATATGGAAGTCTATTACCTGCAACCATATGTCATGACTTCACAAAATCCAATATAAGAATTTATGTTTGCATACTCATACCTATTTCCCTGAGTAATCCTGTAGCAATTTATCTAGATTTAATAGCTTCATTCATGCTCCATCAATATGTCATCACCTCTAGAATATTGTTTCCATGATGAGCCTTGATCTTGAAGACTGCTTTACTTTAGTAATGTTATCAGAGAGGTTTTCCAGAAGATGTTTCATCGAGATCTCCTTCCATGCTTCTATTGAGATGATTATTAATGTACATTGCTTCCTGTCATACTATTTTACATCCAATCATAGATCACTTAAAGAGAAAGATGATCTCAATCATACTAGAGATCTCTCGCTTCCTCCTTCTTAGATATTTTAGCATCAAGTTCTTCTCTTTCATTAGTGACATGGGCTTCTTCCTTTTTCCTCTTTTCCTTTCCAGATTTAGGAAAATCTCTTTTATAATGCCCAAGTTCATTACATCCAAAGAATCATATGTTATCCATATTTCTTCTCTTATTCTAAGGGCCACATTTTCTGAATCTTCCTTTCTTCCTATATGAGGCTGCAAAGGCATGATTCTCTTCACTTGGTCCTATATCAACTTTGGATTTTAGTCTTGTTTCCTCTATTTTACATATAGACCATAAATCATGGCATGGGGTGGCTTCTTTCTTCTCGTATAGGCTAGAAGTGAAGTTTCCCCAATCCTCTGGTAGAGCATTCAACACCACTGTAGTCATCTCAGTGTCAGACATCACTCATCCTAATTCCCCTAGTTCATCTCTTATTTTAGAAATCCTCATAAAGTATGGAGTGATTCCTTCTTCCCTTGATAATTTCATTTTGTATAGTTCTTGTCTTAGAGAGATTGCTTCTCCTGTTGTACTCACAGAGAATAGCTCCACCAATTTTTTATATATTTGTTTTGCAGTCTTTAACTTTGATACATAGGGAATGAGAGAGTCTTTGATGGATTATATGAGAATCCTCTGGGCTCTAATTTCTCCCTTCATGTGCTTGGCATGGGCTGGAGCATATTATTTTTGGGGTTTAACAATAGATCCTTCGATATAGTCCATTACTTAATCTTCAATTAAATTCAAGTATGTTCCTTTCTTCCATGCACTAAAGTTTGATGACCCAACCATATTGTTACTTTCTTTACAATAAGGCATATTGACATATAGGGTCATGAATAATTACTTGAGTGGACTGGCTTACAACTTCCTTGAGATGATTGAGAATGAAGTCAAGGGTTTCCTTTCTTCAATGTTGGTGTACTGGAACCCTTGATTACAAAGAATGCCTTCGGAAATTTAGGTTCTCTTCAAACAAAGTCTTGAGTGAAAATCTTTTATGGCAAAGATTGTTTTCTTGAATGAGTTTGATATTTTGAATGAGATATGAACTCTCACTTGAAGTAGATTGATAGTCTTTCTTGTAAACTGATCTAAATTTCCGACCCAAACTTTGATCTTCGCTTCTTTGAGTGTCCTTGTTGGCAAGCAGCCCTTGTGATCAACACCTTAGCTCTGATACCATGTTGAGAATTTGGAGGGCTTTAGGTTAATACAAATTCTCTTCTTGATAATTACTTGTGACCTTACTTGTGATATTTATGTCTTCTCTTCTTTTAGTTTAGTTAATATTTCATCAAGTTAATTATAAAAAAGCACAAGACACTAAAGTTAGGCTCCTAGAGCCAGGGCAAAACTTATCCCTCTTGGAGACGAAAATCCACAAATAATTCTTCTTATAGATCTTCAAATGACAAGTACAATGACCCATAATTAAACCCTTAACCTAGATGTGCTTCTAAGACCTTGATCTTCACTTTGAATATACTTGTAGATGAATTGATTGAATAGTAGGAAGGTAAATCATAGATTTACCTTCCTCACAATTACTGCATCTTCTCCTTATGATCACTGTCTCAACCTCGGCCAATTCTATCTTGTTATCACAACCCTTGTTATCTTTGACTATCTGCAAACTGTCCTTGATTATTTGTTGACTTCCCTTGACTATCCGCAATCTTTCCTGCTGCACTTGACCGCATTTAGGTGATGCCCTAGTTCATTGTTCTAACAACACTTATCTTCCTTCCTTTATATCTGCCATTATTCTCGAGATCCGCAATTCTTCATGAAGTTGATCAACACCCCTTTTTATTCCTTGTCCGCACTGTTATCTGATATTTCTCTGCACTATTTTTTGGTAGGTGTCCACTGTAGGTTCATATATATATCAACATTCCTTAACCCAAATAAATCCACAATTTTTCTTGAATATTAACTCTCAAATTTCTTCTGAGATAATTTCATATTCTCTGCAGTGATATCCGCAATGCCTTCTTTTATTAGATTTAGACTTTTCCGCAGATTCTTGCGTTACCGCACTATCCTTTAGTCGTGTACCTCGCATTCAATCTCAGAAGTTGTCTGAAATTATCATTCAAATTGAAATCCACATGCTCCTATAAATATTTGTTTCTTCTTGTAAAGAAGCCGACTTGTTCTATGATTTTGAGGCCGACTTGAACAAGTATTATTCCCGTATTGATAAGGTGTTTCTTTCCTGCTTTTAAAGCTTGTCTTTCATTAATGCATTGAGGTATGTTTGTGAGCTTCTTCCACAAGGTCTTGGAGCATAAATACCTAGATTAGATCCTTCATGTATGAGACACTTAATTATATTTATTCCTAGAAGATAAAAACCTAATAGACATCAAGAAGAAGTCTATGTACATAATAAAATCTTTCTCATGAAACCCATGAAGAAAGTGCACCAAAAATACATTTTATTATCTTTTTCTTCTTCTTTACATAAATACATAATTACATAGTCAACATGAAGACCGACCTAGTTACATTTTTCAACACCTTCTTCTCTCTCCCTTTCTCTCCCACCTCCCTCTGTCTCTTCCACCCATTACTCTCTCTCTTTCGCTCTTTTCTCTCCAAATTTTTCACTATCTCCCTCCATATCTCCTTCTCTCTCTCCCATTATCTTACTACCTTCATCTTTGTGTATCCCTCTCTCTCACCTCTCCTTCATGTCTTCCATCCTTACTCTCCTCTCTCCCTCACTTTCTCTCCATCTCTCCCTTGTCACTCCCTCTCTCTCCACCTCTATCTCTCTATGTCTTTTTTCTTCCTTCTCTCTGTCACCCCCTCAAACTCCATCTCTCCCTCCCTCCCTCTTTCCTTCTCTATTTCCTTTCCTCTCACATGTCCTTCTATCTATCCCCCTCATATCTCTCTCTCTCTTTACCCTCCAACTCTGTCATTATCTACCTCCCTCTCTCCTTCTCTCTTTATCCCCTCCATATTTATTCCTGCCTCTCTCTCTTCCCTTTCTCTCCCTCTCCTTCTCTATGTCTTCCCTCCTCTCCTCTCTCCCTCACTCTCTCTTCATCTCTCCCTTGTCAATTCCTCTCCCTCTACCTCTATCTAGTGTTTAAAGACTAACAAGACCTAACTAAGGAGATAGTTGAAGGGAATTTCAATAGAAGTGTAGGTAACTTGAACTGTTTCCCATAGCATCTAGTTCAATACTTCACTGCATTAGTAATGAGATCAATTTATTGAAGGGATGTAGGTCTACAATATTGAATTCTACCAGTGGTTCACCAATTTTCATAGCCGCTACAACACCACCCAATTTTTTTTGCCTTATATATCTAAATTTTGGGCCCCCCTGTGCTTTTCAAGGTCTTAGTGAATTCCCTGTCGATTTCAATGGTCAAAACGCTTTAATAACCTAGTTATCATCAAGGCTACAAGTTCTTGTATTTCCATGAGGCACATTTCCTATGATTACATGTTTTTCTTTATACTCATCATTAGGGTTTATGGCATTTTTCATTCATTCATATTGCAAAGTATGTTTCAACATTTCCTCTCCCTTATTGTTTATGTAGGTTAAAGGAATTAGTTTTTTAAGAACATGTTAAAGCTATACTTATGTTTGAATTTTGTATGCCCAGGATCTTAGATGAGGTTGTAGTCGGAATAGGAGGCTTACTACCACTAGTAACAACTCCTAATGGGAGAAAATACTATTATGTCAGTGGGGTTATAAGATGCATTAGGATTCATCCGTGGTTCAATGTCAACATATTGTCGAGGGCTAACTACTAACCCTGCCTTAACCCAGGATTATACTCCTTTTAGAGTATATGTTCTGAATTTGTTCAATTAAGATAGGTTCATAAACCCTATTATACTCCTTCTAGAGTATATCTTCTGTTCAAATCTTCTTTGGATAAAAAATAAAATTTGTTCATGGACTGCAATTTCACATCCTCTACAATATTTTTTCTCTTCTACAATGACTTGTGTAAGAGTTATATCAACTCTCTTTCCTCCATTCCAAACTTCTGAATCAACTAGTTGCTTTCTCCCATCTTCTTGTTTCCATACGGAAAGATGATTTTATGCATCTCTAGAACTTGCATGCTCCCTCATATTTGCATAAACAAATATATAACCAAGAGAAGTTTGTCTTTTATCTTGAAATACACATTCAATAGTTAATAATTCAAAAAAAAAAAAAAACATATTACATTTTCCATATTTTTTCTCATTAACTCTGCTCCAAGTTTTCTCTGATTTGTCATCCCCTTGATTGGCATATGACATGTCTGACTTGTCATATCATCCTTCATACTATCTTGTCTTGGAAAAGTATTCTTTGTTTTTACTTTGTTCCGAAAGTTGACTAATTTTTGAATTCTGTTATTTGTTCTTCTCTTTGGCCTTCCTTCCTTTCGCATTTATTTTCATTCTTCCCCTTTCTTCCTTACAAATATGTAAGCCACTAAGTTTATTTTTCCATCCCTCTTTATTTTCAATCAAAATATGCCAATCTATAATTTTAGAAACTAAAGTTCTCTTTGTTTCTGTACAGGAAACAAAATCACAATATACAATAGATTTTTCATTCCACTGTAAATTCCCTTTTACAACAGTAAAAATTACTGTCAACACCATGAATATCACATTCCATTGAACCCATTTGCTGCTCACTGCAAATGCATAGTTCATGAAAGCATCCTTGCCTTCATCCTCTGGGATTGCCTGTCTCTTTTCAGTTTGTTGATTACATTCACATTTACTCCATTTTCACTTTCTAAAAATAACATTGTCTTCAATTTTATGTTGTGCATTAGCCTCTGCCAACCTATTCTTAAGTTCCCGACTGTCCTCTTTTCTTTGTTTCTTCATATCCTTTACTGGACTAACTGTACCTCCTTGGACCAAATTCTCCTTATAAATTTTTGTTCTATCATCTTCCACAATGAAATATTTATTAAGATCCCTTTCCATTTATGTTCCATTATGTCCTTTCAAGACAATTTCTTGCCCATCAACTATCAATACATGTTCATAATTTTTGAATAAAATTTGAAGAGATAATCCCATTACCTCAAGTGTTTGCACTATATATATACTCTTATTTGATCCTGTCATAAGGCTATCTTCATACTTCTTTTCTACTTCTTCTTTTGCAATCTACAATTTCCTTTTGTCTTCAGACTGTCTGCCATCATTTTGCCAAGTCTTACTAGATTCATCATTTTCAGCTTCCATAGTAGTCTTCAAAATTTCTCCATCTTTAGTGTCTTTGAACACATGTTCAATTAAGAACTGTTCTATTACAACCATCTCTTCTAATAGCTTCATTTCTTGATCAACCTACATAAATACATATTCTAAAGGCTATTCATCACCTGCATACATACACAAAACATTAGTTTCAAAAATACAAAGCTCCTCTTCCTTTGATGTCTCCATCATCACATCTCTCAGTTGATCTGAACTTGTCCAATAGTTCATAAAATCATCAATAATTCCCTCCTCAGCAAGCTAAAATTATTGCTCAGGTCTACAATAGCCATCTTTCACCTTTAACTCAACTACTCTAAGTTCTTCTCTTAATCTGATGTACACCCTCCTCTTTATCTGTTTCCGCAACAACTTTGATTTTATCTTCACCATAACTTTGGCCCCTTTCACAGTCTTCAAGCAACATATTTATTGCATCAATACTTGCTTTCAATTTAGCAATGTATTTGTCAAGTACTTCTTGACTCATCTTATTTCCCTTGCCATTTTCCTTGGCATATTTCTTTCTTCTATTGTGGCTTCTCTAATGACCCCTAATAGTCATCTTGGATTCTTTATGTGGACTCCCTTTTCCCACTATGAGCTTACAATTATCCTCTCTCATTTCTTTGTAACAAGTCTTTACTTGTCACCTACACCAATTCATCATCTTGGTATATTTCCTTGGGTTTCTGCAAAAAAAACCTCTTTTGAGCACTCCTGCTCCTCAGCTTCCAACGCTGTCAGGATTTTGTAACCAATGCTCACATGCCCCACTCTCTCTTTTAAGAACTCTGTTATTCTCTTCTTTTCTACAACAATCTCCTTTATTGAATTTGCCACTAACACAACTTTTCTTCCCTTTACACAGTCTACTGCTGTGTGTTGGTTGCTATCATTCTCTTCACTGTGATAATAATTCAAATTAGACCAAATATCAAACTATACTCATACCTTATATATATTCCAACGATCTTATCTCCTTAAGCTTTCATTGGCTTGGACAATAAACATGTTGCTTTATTTTTCACTTTCTGCAATTCAATTCTTCTTCCAACTAATTTACTTTTCCTTCTCTTCTTCTATTCATTTCCTTACAACATCTCTTGATGAAATTTTTTCACTTTCTCCCTTGTCCTTTGTCACAGCTACCTAACTGCAATTTCTTGTTGCTACTTACATTCACATACATTTATCATTAAATTTTTTAAACTTACATGATCCTTTCTTGATCTTATCTTCCTCAAACCTCTTTCCGCAGTCTATCTTGAATGAAATGGCTAAAGTCTTCATTGCTTGCAACATTTCATGATGCTTCTCTGCATAAAATATTTTGTGTTCTGATCTCCCAACGACCAATTCCTTTCAGACCATAACCCCCTGTATCTAGAGTTATTATCAATGTAAATTCTACATATATTGATAATAAAATTCAATCTTTGAATAAAAAACCCCAAAGAGCACTAATATTGTTCTGATACCAAAAATGATGCAGGGCTAACTACTAACTCCACCTTAACCTAGGATTATACTCCTAGAGTATATGTTCTGAATTTGTTCAATTAAGATAGGTTAATAAACCCTCTTAACCCTTTAGTAACCCACTTTATTCATCATAAAATTCATTGGTGGAATCTCCATTCAATACAACCTTTATCTTTTAAACCTTTATTATAAGCGCTTTAACCTTAGAACTTCAACTTACCTTTCTTCGCCTACACATCACTTCTGCACGTGTCCTTTCACACTAACCGAGGCAGTATTATCACATCGCAACTCTATTCTTTCACAAATCGCATCACCATGAATTTATGCCCTATCGCACTTCGCAACTTAACCACATCACAATATCGCAGTTTTAACCATATCGCAATATCGTAATTATAACCATATCACAATATCGCAATTATGACGATTTCACAAATCGACAAATATTACATTTCACACATCAACGATTATAACATATTGCATTTCAATGATCCCTTAACTGATGCGATATGTGATATGCACGAAAAACCCAACACATGCCTCCTCATCACAGTCTCAAGGTCCTTTAACTATTTCGTATCTCTGAATGCGATATGGATCCCTGACCGTCCATCTTCCATTGTCATTCTACGATGTGATCTCAACCATTCACCTTGCACTTCATTTTTGTGATAGGATATTAACCATCCATAACTCTTGCTTGAGATTTGCGATATAATCTCAACCATTCATTCTCCAGCTTCACCCTTACGATCTAATCTCCACCATCCATTCACCCTTCACACTTTTTTTCTGAATCCTCTAGAACTTAGGGAGAAATCATAGTTTCTATCTTCGGAAAATATATTTGTTTCTCCTCCCGTCCACAGTAATACCACTGCAATTACTGCCAAACGAATCCATCTACCATTTCAAGAAGGAAATCTCAACTCATATGCACCTGCACACAAATTTCTAAGCAAACATTTAAACACCGATTCCAAAAAGATGAACTTCATATATTTCATCAGTATCGCTCAACATCAAGCAATTTCCTGACTACACAGATTCACAATTTAATGCATTTTATACTCTGTCAATGGCTCAATCATAAATGAATTGCAATTCACCATTGAACAGATAGAAATAAACCTTTCGAAACAAAATTATTCACACAACATAGATATCAAAACCCCATTTCATCACTCTCACTTTACACTATGTTTTTTATTAATATGACAAAGTATATTTACAAAGGCTAACATATATACTCGTAAGGCTATTAACTCCTGAATCATAAGGCCCAAACTATCAATTCCGGGCCAAAAACCCTTATGTTTCAAAATGATTACCAACATATACAAAAAATGAATCATGAACCAATTTCAGTTCAGATCCAATAATCTCTCAATATTTCCTAAAGCTTATCTCAATTTCATTCTTTACTCAACCAAAATCTTATATTAGACGTCTAGATCCCTAAAATCCTCACCCTTCCTAGGATTACTCACTCATCCCTAATATCTCTATAAATCACGAGATATTCTTCATTTATCAAATTACATTTAAATCTATTTAGAACTCAAACTAAACTTAGGAAAATAAAAAAAATAATTAAGGGAACCCACTCCCTTTAGTAAATGTGTGATAAAATTCCTATGTCTTATAAACCTTGAAGAATGCTCCTGCATCAAGTCCATAGGCGATTATTAGATTTTCCTTAAACTTTGAAGGATTTTTATTTTCTGCCTTTATCGCAAGTCGCAGTCACAACTTGTAGTGCTAGTTATATTGGCTTCTAGAAATTTGATTTGCAACTAGCCTATCTAGCCTCTGTTGATGCAATTTGTGACTAGACTCCGTTGATGTGATTTTCAACTAGCCTATGTTGATGCGATATGTGACCAAGCTATATAGCCTCTACTGATGTGATTTACGACTAGTCTATGTAGCCTCTGCAGTTGCTTTTTGTGGCTAGCCTATATAGCCTCTGTTGATGTGATTTGTGACTAGCCTATCTAGCCTTTGTTGATGCAATTTGTGACTAGCCTCTGATGATGCGATTTGTGACTAGCCTATCTAGCCTCTACTAATGCGATTTGCGACTAGCGTATCTAGTCTCTGCTGATGCGATTTACGACTTACTCACTACCATCTACAAATGTGACTTGCGACTAAGACTATTCTCATTGCATGCGAAAATTCCAAGTCATAATTTTAAACCGCAACTATCACTACAAATTGTGATTACGACTACAAAGGGTCATTGCCACTATAAATTGCAATTGTGACTGCAGAGGTGACTGTGACTAGAAAGTGCGAAAGGTCATGAGGAGGGTGAAAAGCCACCTCCCAATTTGTATGAATATACCCTCATGCATCATTTAGAGGGGACTTTAGCACTTGAGCTAGGGCTAACATTATATATTTGTTTTGTTCTTAGAGAGTTAGAGGTACTCAACCATCGGAAGGTAGTAGGGTGATTTGTGGTGAGGCTAGGGTTTTTCCTTGAAGCATGGTATGAGCAGCCTATGTTCCATTACTGGGATTTGATGGTCTTGTTGAACATGCACTTGAAGTTGCAACATGAATAATGATAAATTATTCACTTTTGACATTGGTTCCCGTGCATATTCATAGTGGTTGTATTGGTTTCCTAGTATTCCTATTGTGTTTTTACGTGTTCTTTCATGTGGGCGATATGTTAACAAACTATTTCACGGCTTATGGCTCGCATGTCTGCTTTGAATCTTTACTTTCTTATTTCACGCAATTTCGGTAACTTATTTTGAAATGATTTGCAATTAACTTCTAGCACCTTTCTATTCATGTATGTCTGAGATGGTTTTAGCTCACTAACCCTTCTTGAGGCATGATTCTTTTTAATTTTTTGTTGTCACATTCTTGTATTATGTTTTGCAGGTTATTAATAGGGAGTTGATCTCATCCCCATCCTCCAGGGATTTCATTCTTGTCCTCACTTTAACATATCCACATTTCATAGCCAGGAGAAAAACTTACATGGTGGCAGTCAGGCCCATATATCAGATGGGGCTCTTATCCCAAACAATGTGAGGTCTATTTGGGACTTCACATCGGGGAGACCCCCTAACTATTGGCGGGACATTTTCCCCTATCAACAAATTTTGGCTCTAGAAGGAGGGCAGATGACCAACTGACCCTATGGAGTCTGGTTTTAAGTCTTTTATCATGAAAGTTCTCCTTCTCATATCATTATTCCAAGTTTTTTAATTAATAGGTAAATATTTTAGTACTGAAGAAGATATTCAATATATTTTCAAAGAATAAGTTTGATGGTGAAGGGGAAATATCTGCATCTTAACATATCTTACGATTTCTTGATATTTGTGTTGATAATGATGTTCATCATGACAATTTCCTATGCAAATATTTCTTTTTCATTTGTCAAGGCCACGTTAAGTCATGGTGTAAAACCTTGTCATATGATTCTATTCATTATTTTATAAAATTTATAGATGAGTTTATATCTACTTTTCAAGAGTATAATTATCAGATTTATTTAAATAAATCGATGAAATCAAAATGAGACCACATGAATCCATGGATGCATTTTGCAATAGATTTTTCTATTGTTATAAAATTCCCGTGAAATAAAAGGATTGGTATTATCTAATAAGAGGTTTTCCACTTATACTTAGCATTTTTTAGAGGGAATCTAAATCTAAATAAAATATTGACAATTAGAAATATGATGATTCAAGTATTTTGTTCCCTAATTTCACTATGCCTACTTTTGTTTTGGGTGCAAGTCAAATAAACCTATGGTTTTGGAGGTGGAAATGGTTCCTCCTGATTTCCCTTTTCCTCTTTCGTCTTCCTTGTAAATTGAACTTGATTCTTGTACTAACATGAAAATCTTTGCTGATAATGAATCAGGTAATTAGGAAACTTTGCATGGAAAGAGGAAAATTTGTCTTGATTTATAAGTTCAAATAAACATTTTTGATGTGGAGCAAGCTCAAAGTAAAAAGCATATTGGTAGACGACCCTTTGATTCTCATATTGATGAAAGTTATGTTGATTCAATCAATCCTACATATTTCCATGATGCACTCTTACCTTTGCGTCCCTACCATGACCAAGGCATTGAATTGGGTGACATTGGATGTTAAAATTATTCATTATATCATAACATGCAAGTAGGATGTGAGTTTTGAATAAGATTTAGTTGGAATGGATGTTTCTTCACCTCACTCTTTTCATCTTCCTTCATCCTTAATAAACTATTCATTGTACCTTGATTTATTTGAATAATTTGATACATCAATGTTGTCTTAAAATCCGTTATATATTTATGTTGTTGGTCTTGATTGCAATAAAGTATGTTGAGAAAAGGAGCAAGAAAGGCTCAATTTGAATTTGCCTTGGTCAAATTTAGAAAATTCAAAATTTCCATATCAACAGACAACTTGGAGGAAGTTAACTGAGGAGACCTGGATCTTATCACTCAGTTATCTCAGTAGATTCGAGTTAGAGGGCTTGGAGTTCAGTTATGCATGTGTGATTGCTAATTTTTAGCAATCTGGTTCAATTATTTTTAGTTGTACCCAGTTAAACTAGTTCTAACATTTGATAGAACTAGTTGGAGGTCAGTTGTGAAGTGGGAAAACATTATAAGTCAGTGATCATCCAGTTAACTGATCAATCAACCAAAAATATCTCATGCATGCAAGGAATCCAATTTCCTCAGCTGTGGTGGAGATTCCAAGGTAGTGTAACATCAGTTGTAGACTAGTCTTGAGTGTACAAGTGTTGCATGCAATCAATGATTAATCCTTGGGAATTGAAAAATCATTTGGAGGGAAATTCCTAAAAACTAGTGTCATAATTCCTTAGGATTTGTGCAAGGAAATAAGAGTTCACGTGGGCAGAAAAATTGAATAATTTTGGTCAGAGTTTCTCTTTGAGCAGAGTGAAAAATTATTCTTTTGTAGGTTGAGCTCAGGGCGAGCAAGAAATTGTAATACATTCTTTATTCATATGATTAATGAAAAAAAGCTTAAGGGGTTTTTACGAGTTGGTTTCCACTAGATAAATATGCGTACTTGTGTATGTGATCGATGCATGTTTGCAAATGTTGTTCTAAATTGTGAATTAATTTCTGCAAAGCGGTAAAGTAGAATTGTGTATGTTGATTTAGATTGAATTTCTTAAGAAGTTGCAATTCGATCACCATATTTCTACATGATATCAAAGAAGGATTCATATTAGAACAAGAATTTCGAAGTTGTTCCTCAGGAGGTTCGACTTTGCAGCTTCAGTGTAGAATGATCTCTTTAGAGTTGGGAGAATGGCCTTTAATGGACTGAGACTAGAGTATGCCTTGGAAGGAAATTCAAATTTCATTGCCTGGAAGGATAACATGGAGACAGTGAAGAGAGGTCCAGAAATAAAATCACAAAAGCTAACACTGACAAAATCCATGAACTGGTCCTTAGAAGCCTTTTTATCATTGAGGCCTCTAATTTCTTTATTTTCCTTCATTTTTCCTTTAGTTTCCTTCTCATGCAAATATATGACCTTTCACCATCCTTTTCTCTTATTTTCCTTTATTTCATAAATAAAATGCCAATTCATGCCCCTTTCCTCTGTCAATTTCCTTAACCACTAATAAACCGAAAGTGACACCCAATAGGATGTTTTTCCCACCATTTAGCTTGGAATTCGTGTCCCATGACCTTTCTATTATATTTATTTTGACATGGAAATTCAACTAGGGCTTGTTACACTCTTTGTATATGTGATTAGATAATAAATTAGGAATGTTTTCATGCATTTGTTTGTTTGTTTTTAGGCTTGATTTATGATCCTAAGGAGATATGCCTTGTTTCCAGGATGGAATTTTTCCGCCAAACATATTGGCGACCATACTGGGCAGAAATATGCTCTTCAGTTTCTCTTGTTTTCGAAAATTCAAGATTTGTTCTTAGTATTTTGGTCAACCTTCATTAAATCTAGAAGCCTAGATTTGTCTGATCTTTTAAGAATTTTTAATTTTTTCTTAGTGTTTGCGCTCATCTGATCTGTTGCAAGGGGAAGTGCATTGACATCACACTTTTTTCCTTAACAGTCGTGACCATCACACTGGTGTCTACTATTTACCTGCAATGATCGAGGTAAAATTGAAATTTCTTTGTCTCTTTCTTTGTTTGAGCTTCAATTAGAGGATCAGTTTGGTTTCTATATTGATTGCTAGTTTGTTATAAATGAAATTTTTTACTTTTATTTTATTTGGATGCTTCATTGTGAAATTTTCCATTGTTACATTGTTTTGATATGGTTGCTTTGTTGACCTATTGAAGGAAAGATTCATTGTTGTAGATGATTAGGTCTACTTTATCTTTCTTTCTTTGTCTACAATAATCAATTTCAAAATCTGGTTGTTCATATTTTGGAAATTTTTTTATTACATTACATAAAATCTTGTTTTTCAAAAAAAGGGAATCTTATATTGTTGTGCATGGGTGAAGAATTTTTTAGCTTGGATTTTAAGGAAAATAAGTTGCATTTAAAAAAAAAAAATTGTACCCTACATTTTCCTTGATTTGCATTTAAAAAATGGTTCATGTTTCTTGCTTTGAATGTTACACTTGTTTCTTTGCTTGAAACCTCTCGCCCCTTACTCCAGTTAGTATTCATTGAATTGGAAAATATCACATTTTCATATTTTTTTCATTAGATTTGGAGTCGAGTCCTATTATCATTGGTTTCATCTTTGTGAACCCTAGTGAGTGAATAAAAAACCTAAAAAACAACGCTAATAGGGGTGAGAGTTAGCTTTCCAAAGTTGCAAACAAACAATAATATCTTGTGGTAGGGAGTAAATCCATTTATTAGAGTTTATCTATGGGAAGCTCCTCTAACAAGGTAGTTAGGCATGAGGCCATATTAGACCTAGTGAATTAATTGACCTTGTTTCATTGGTTACAATAGTGTGATTTGCACATATTACAAACAATATTGAAATACACTTGGGGATCACTTGGGAGGAAAATCCCAAGGGGATTACGAGCCTTAAGTTCCTACCCTTGTGTGTACGTCCAACAATCAACTATCCCCCCAAGTCAAGTTTTTGTACATGGTAACCGTAGTGACCATAATATTAGGGCTTTTACCTGAGGTGATGGCGGGGAGGAAGTCCATGTTGTACCTAGAATAGACATTAACTAGACTCACTTGGGCCTTCTTGGAGGGTACTTCACTCGGGATGGTATATGTGAAGTTACTTGCACAAGTTCATGACCATTTTGTAGGTTGTTAATGTAATGGATTCCACCTGCTCTATCTATAGGAACTTTTCACATTGATCTCTGTGACATTGGGTTTCATCTGCAACTAGTGAATTCGTTGTGAATTTTTTTTTTCATGTTTTTGACTCATATTTATTAGCATGTGTTACTTTGTTTGTTTTACTTTTTAGCAAGGATTTAGGTGTGAATTGTGAATTTTAATTGTTAAATATTATTAAATTCTTAATAAAATTCATTATTTAGTATACTTTCGGTTGAATCTAATGGCAATAGTTCTAGAATTTAGTGATCAAGGAACCCATTTTAACGAAAATTGTAGTCCTTTTCCTTACTTTGAAAATGTTGGTCCTCCTTAATGGCTACATTATCTCTTCCCGAATTCATGATATGTTTACTAGTATGGTTGTTTTCAACCTCGTTGGTCCAAAATATCTAAGATGCATCACCTCAACCAGATACTTCACCTTAACAACACCAACCTCATGTTGATCCTTTACTTTCTTCACCCAAAATTTCTTATTCCCTTTATTCTTCTTCTCCTGGTGAAATTATTAATTATAGTAACCAAGAGGCTAAGAAGAATAACAAAAGGATGAAGAAGAATAATAAGCAAGATAAGAAAGGATCCAACTAACCAATCATTATTTTAATTTTTGATAATGTTGAGGAACCCTCCAACATACATCATGAACCAAAACACCCTTGCAAGATTTGTAAGAGTGACCACATTCTTATTAATTTTCCTAGCATTCAAAGATTCCCAAAAGTGTGGTCTAAAGGTTCTCATAAACTTAGTGTTGGTCCTCAACTAGTGATTATAAGGTTCCGGGGAAAAATGGTAAAGTTAGGTTTCCTTGTAGGTTATGCAAAGGGAGTTATCAAACTCACCTTTTCCCTCATATGGATGAAGCCTCAAAATTGTTAGACAAACTTATAGTTTCTCAATAGAAAATTCCAATTGGTTACTGTAAGTTTTCTCCCAACCTACCATTAGTTGTCAAAGTAATGATGTGATTCCATGTTTGGTAAATCCCACTCTTCCCTTGGAGAGTGGAACCCATATCACTCAGGTTGATGAACCATTGGTTGATGAAGTGGTCGACTGAAATCCATCTTCGTTCTATCCCACTATACCCTTAGAGAGTGAATTTAATATCGCACAGGTTCTTCTTGTTACTTTAGTTTCCACTACACAAGGAAGAATTTCACCCATATCCACAAAACCCCCTCCAAGTATTGAGGTCATGTCATTTGATTGGAATATAATGGAAGAGCCTCATCTCCCTTCTTACATCCCTTTCCAAATAATTGTGAAGGTTTTTGATAGGAAAGTGTGTCGCAATATTATAGATGAAGGTGCCTTTGTTAGTATTTTATCCTCAACCACTTGACACTATTTGGGTTCCCCTCAACTTGTGTTTTGTTACTGAGAATCTATTGGATTTTAACAAAAGATCCAGTGAACCTTTAGGGATCCTTCCTCGACTTCCCATTACCTTGGAAGAAAAAATTATCTGTATTTATGTTATGGTAGTCCAAGGCCCCTTGGATTTCAATTTCATCCTTGTACGAGACTATTTCTATGTCATGAAAGTTGTTGTGTCCACACTCTTTTGTGTGATGTCTTTCCCTCATAATGGAAACATTGTGACTATTGACTAGATTTTGTTTGGAGGCCCTAATATGACTTTCAACCATCCAACCTCCTTGAATGTTCCTTATATGCAAGTGGTATCTACCCCACCACAATTTAATTATGTTGAAACTTGTCCCATGCCTTCACTTACCGATGAAAAAGAACCTCTCATTGTATGCTCGACTTCCCTTAACTTAGATCCAGTAATTTACATGGTGGACCCTTCAATGGGAACATTGGAGACTAATTTTCCTATCCCTATTGAGTCTCTTGACATGTATTCCTTACAAATAGTTGTTCTTCCATCAAATGAAGACCCCTTGGAAGCCATTATTGAGGTATGTCCCTAGGCATGTATTCCTTCCAAAGTTTTGTCCTCTTGGAATCCATGATCAAGATCATTATAAGCATAGTTATTTTTTTGTCTCAATCTCATTAAAAAATTAAACAACTCACATGAGCACAATTCTTTTCCTCTGTCAATCTCGATAAAAAGTGAAATAGATCATTATAAGAATAGTTCTTTTCCTATATCAAGCTCGTTAAAAAATGAAACAAATCTCCTTGTTAGGATATTCCGACACATAGGAAAGAGTTAAGAATAACTTAATCTAGTGTATAGTTAGGTAAAGTGTGTTTCTTTACTATGTACATTTGTAACTTATAATCCGATGGTCAAAATTTGTAGTGATCTGATGGTTCACTCTCTCTTCGGTATTAACGACACTTGATCTGTGGCTTGACACCCGATTGGTCCATGATCTCTATTTAAAGATCATGGAGGTTCATTTTTCCAGTAACCTTTTATGAGAGAAACATATGTAAATTTTCTTTTTATATTAATAAATTGCCTGAAGTGGTCGTGTTGGCTCAGGCCGTGGAATGTTTCCCTCTTTGAGGGTTTTAACCACGTGATAATACTGGTGTATTGATTTGTGATATGTTTATGAGCGGTAACATTTGGTTTTTGATCTAAGGAACTTACCCTATAAATTCCTACATGGTATCGGAGATATTTTGATGGCCGCATCCATTGTTGATCCAAATCCGAAGCCGGTTTGACTGCATGCGAGTGTTGTTTTGTAGATATACTATTTATGAACATTTTCGAGCATGGAGAACTACTCTGTTGTGTTTGGAGCATCTGTTATAGTGAGGAATGCCTTTCCTTTCATGCGAAAAGGTTTCTGGTTGCCCAAGTTATGTCAGTTTAGATCTGGAGGTATAAAGTATCTGTTTTGCAGTCATATTTGTTAATAGTTCTGCTTATTTTAGTTCCCTATGTTTATTTCAGTTTTTAGGTTTCATTTATTTGTTGAATCTATACCCTCTTCTCTGTGTATGCTCTTTTCTTAGTGTTTTGTGTGATCTCGACAAATCAGAAACAGGAAGAAGGGATTTTTTTTGCTACGTATGCTCTTTCCCTGTGTCTTTGTGTGATCTCGGGAAATCAGAAATAGTGAAAAAAGAAATAGTTGCCAGTAAGGCTAACCGAAAATATAACATTATGCCGTAAGGCTTGTATTTATTTTTTTTGCTTGGATTTTGTGTTTTTTGTGCAGGAAAAAGCACACACACCGAAGACCCCCCCCCCCAAAAAAAAAAAAAAAAAAAAAACCTTCCTCCTTTCAAACAATTACAGAATCCTTTTACTATCTCACTTGGTGAGAAGTTAGTTTATGAGAATAGAGGTCTTGGGTTCAAGTCTCCTTCTCAAGCTTCTTTTGTAAAATTTTTTTGTTAAAGGGGCGGGATTTTTTTTTTAATAGTTGAACTTCATCATCAAATTTCAAACTATTCTCGTAACTATTCAACATCTACAACTCAATTTTTTCAAAAAGGCATAACTTCTTCATCCAGAAACCGTTTTTCGAGCCCGTTTTTTTGAATCAGCCTAATTTTTAGAGATATTTCCATTGGAGCAGTTAGTTTTAGCTTTTTTTTCAGCTTCAATTTTTAAAAATGGAAAGTGCATGCTCGATTATTCTTAACAGCACCAATTATTTCCAATGGCTACCTCACATGGTAGATATACTTAGAAGTAAAGGGCTTTATAGAATAGCCACAGGAAAAGAAACTAAACCTTTTGATTATGATAAAGTCGCTAAATGGGAAAATAAACAAGATGAAGCACGAGGTTTGATAGGAATGTCCATTGCTCAAGATCTTCGATTTCATAACCTTGACATTGACACCCCTCATGAAGCCATGGAAAAGCTAAATACTGTCTTTGGCATTCAAAATCAAATCAGGGCCCACCAGCTTGAAAATGAATTGCTTACTTTGGACCCCAATAATTTCTCCTCTATTGAAGATTTTTTGTCCAAATTCAAGACCCTTAGACTTCTTTTAGAAGGTTGTAAGGTAAAAAAGGAAGATGGTAGCCTCATCTATTGCATTCTTTCTAAGCTAGGCCATACATACTCTATATTTGTTTCCACCTTCCATTCCACTAGAGAAGCCATCATTTCTTCAAGAACCACCTACAAGAACCCCTCTTTTGATGCCTTTTGCGATTATTTGATAAAAGAACAAGAAAAACTCTTACACCTTGGTCTTATCAGTTCTGGAAATGATTCTAAGAAAGCCTTAGCAGCCCAACAACAATCATATCAAAAGAATCCCAAGAAGAAGTATCCTAAAAAGTATGGTCCGAAACCAAACAAGGGTCCTAAGCAATTTCAACCGCAAACTGAAAAAGAAACTCACCAAAATGATAAGACAAATACAAACAAAGGGAAGAAGACAGATAAAAATTTAAACTTTTGTAATCATGATGGCCATATAGAGTCCAAATGTTTTAAGAATATGGAAGCCTTAGAAGCAGCAATGAAGAAGCACAACATCAATTTGGAGCACTCTTCACCTTCATCTTCAGGAATGACACTTTCTGCTTGTGGTTGTCAAGCATCAAGATCTAGTTATGCATTAAATGTATCTTCTTCTTCTCATTCTCATGAGTGGCTCATTGATTCTGGAGCTTCTTACCACATGGCCAAAAATAAAGCCATGTTTTCTTCGTTAAATAATCGTAACACCAAACATATTTATGTTGGTGATGATAGATCTCTTAGTGTTGTAGGATCTGGAACCATTCATCTAGATAATGGTTAGTTTAATGATGTACTATGTGTTCCCACCTTGTCATGCAACCTTCTCTCTGTTTATCAGATAACTCATTCAGGTGAAGGGAAAATAGTAGAATTCTCACCTCATAATGTTGTAATCAAGGACCTCAAAGATCTAAGACATATTTTAGCTACTGGCATTGCTGATGATTCCACGAGGTTGTATAAGTTTGACAACTTTGGGTCATCATGTCTTCCCCTCTGTTTTTGTTGCTCATAATGATGAAGTGAGAAAACTTTGGCATGAGCGATTTGGTCACTTAAAATATCGCTCTTTTCAAACTCTATGTAAAGAAAATATGGTGACAGGGCTTCCTATGGTATCTTGTCGTGATGGTGTTTTCTCCGGATGTGTACTCGGAAAACATCATCGGGATAGTTTTGAAAAACGTGCCTCTTGGCACGCTTCAGCACCTTTGCAGCTTGTGCACAATGATTTATGTGGTCCACTTCCTGTTGTCTCTTTCTCTGGTTGCAAGTACTTCTTAACTTTCATTGATGATTTTTCCAAATGCACTTCGGTATACTTCTTAAAACTCAAGAGTGAAATTTTTAACATGTTCTTGGCCTTTAAGGCCTTTGTTGAGAAAAAATCTGGACATCAAACTCTCAAGTTGAGATTAGACAATGGAGAAGAATATGTTAACAACAAATTTATCAACTTCTGCACTGCGCATGGCATCAATTGCAACATACTGTTCCATATACTCCACAACAAAATGGCGTAGCTCAAAGGAAGAATCACACCTTAAAAGAAATGGCTAATTGTATGCTTCAATCTAAAGGACTTAGTCTCAATTTTTGGGCAGAAGCAATTAACTGTGCAAATTACATAGTAAATCACACTCCTACCAAGGTTTTAAAGAATATAACTTTAGAAGAAGCTTGGAGCTTAATCAAACCAAATCTAAGTCACTTTTGTGTTTTTGGAAGTGATGCTTGATCCCATATTCCAGATGTGAAACATAAAGCCTTAGAACCTAAGAGTGAAAAATGCATTTTTGTTTGATATTCTAAAGATGTCAAAGGATATAGACTTCTTCAACCAAAATCCAAAAATATAATCATTATAAGAGATGTAAAATTTGATGAAAATATATCTTCCTATGCACCTAGTTTGGCGAGTGTGCCACCTTTGGCCTGCGAGCCTAATTCGACATATGTGCCACCTCTATCTCTCTCTTCTATTTTTAATAGCATTCCTTCTAGTTCAAATGATGACATCGAGGATAAAAATCCTCCTCCACCTCTTGAAATTATTCCTTTTACTCCAAAACTTCCAAGATGGGTCTGCTCTACTCGGGATGCAACAGGTTCTCTTGCAGGTGACCCTGCAGATCGACGACATACACGTTCTCAGTTCGAAAGAGCCTCTTCCTTATTGGATCAAGTTCCAGAAAATCCTGATCCAGAAACCTTTGAAGAAGCCTCTGGTCATCTAGATTTGGATGAAGCTATGAATGAAGAATATCATTCCTTATTGGCATACGATACTTGGGATCTTGTTCCTCTTCCAAAAGGAAGAAAACTTGTTAGATGCAGATGGGTTTACAAAACCAAGTTTGACCAGATGGAAAAGTGGATAGACATAAAGCTCGTCTTGTCGCTAAAGGATTTTCACAAGTTGAAGGAATTGACTATACTAAAACCTTCTCCCCTGTAGCAAAAATTAATTCTATCCGTCTTGTTCTTTCCCTTGCTGCCTCCTTTAAACGGGAAGTCCATCAGATGGATGTTAAATCTACCTTCTTACATGGAGATTTGCGAAGAAATATACATGGAACAACCACCTGGCTTTATCTAAAATGACTCTAGCCTTGTTTGTCGCCTTAGGAAGTCTCTCTATGGTCTCAAAAAAGCTCCTTGGGCTTGGTATGCAAAAATGGATAGATTTATTTTAGATAATGGCTTTTCTAGTTGTCATTCTGACAACACTGTCTACACCAAGAAAGTGGGTAAGTCCTTCAACATCCCTGTTCTTTATGTTGATGATCTTATCGTTACTGGTAATGATCCAAAACATATAAACCATGTGAAGTCTAGCCTCAAAAAGAAGTTTGAAATGACAGACTTAGGACACTTGCATTATTTCCTTTGTCTTCAAGTCTTGTAATCTAAAGAAGGTATTAACCTCTCTTAGTCCAAGTATGCCTGTGATCTTCTACACCAATTTCACATGGAAGACAGTAAGCCAACCCCTTCTCCCTTTTAGTCTGGAGTCAAGCTTTCAGTCACTTGTACTACCCCTAAATTTGATGCTACCTTATACTGTCAACTTGTTGGTAAACTTCTATATCTTACCCATACTCGTCCTGACCTTTCCTTTTCCATTGGTCTTGTTGCTCGGTTTATGCACCAACCTCATGAAAGTCACTGGAAAATACTTCGATATATTCGAGGTATAGTTCAGTTCGAGATTCATTACAGTGCAGGAGCATATCCATTGTTGATTGGTTTCACTGAATCTGATTGGGTTGGTGACCCTGATGATCGAAATTCTACTGTAGGATATGTATTCACTCTTGGTTTAGGTCCTATTACGTGGTCTTGTAAGAAAAAAGTTCCATCTCCTTCTTTAGTAGAAGCAGAGTATCTTGGTGCAGTTGAATCCAACAAGGAAGCCGTGTGGCTTCGTTAGATCCTATCTAAATTTGGTCTTCATCAGCAGCATCCAACTACACTTTGGTGTGATAATCAGAGTGCCATCCAGCTATGTAAAGATCAAGTTTAGCATCAGCATATGAAACACATTGAGCTCCACATACACTTCATCAGAAAGCTCATTCATGACCGTGTTCTTGAAGTGCAGTATTGTCCAACCAATGATCAAGTAGCTGATATCTTTACAAAGGCTCTCACAGAAGCAAAGTTTACCAAACTTTGATCCATGCTTGGAGTTCAAGAAAGTTATCATTAAGGGGTGATAGGCTCTAATGCCTCCTTCCTTGTCCTATTGTGTCACCTTTGTAAATCATTCAATCCTATCCCAAGTTGTTCTTAAGGGGGGATGTTAGGATATTTCGAAACATAGGAAATAGGCTCCTATTGTGTCACCTTTGTAAATCCTTCAATCCTATCCCAAGTTGTTCTTAAGGGGGGATGTTAGGATATTTCGAAACATAGGAAATAGGCTCCTTTTGTCACCTTTGTAAATCCTCCAATCCTATCCCAAGTTGTTCTTAAGGGGGGATGTTAGGATATTCCGACACATAGGAAATAGTTAAGAATAACTTAGTCTTGTGTAGAGTTAGGTAAAGTGTGTTTCTTTACTATATACATTTGTAACTTATAATCCGACAGTCATGATTTGTAGTGATCCGGAGGTTCACTCTCTCCTCACTATTAACGACACTTGATCCATGGCTTAGCACCCGATTGGTCCATGATCTCTATTTAAAGAGCATGGAGGGTCATTTGTCCGGTAACCGTTTATGAGAGAAACATATGTAACTTTTCTTTTTATATTAATAATTGGCTAAAGTGGCTGCATTGGCTTAGGCCATGGACTGTTTCCCTCTTCAAGGGTTTTAACCACATGATAATACTGGTGTACTAATTTGTGATATGTTTGTGAGCAGTGACCTTTGGTTTTTGATCTAAGGAACTTACCCTATAAATTCCTACACTCCTTCCATAGATTCTAGGGTATATTTTCCTTTACTATTATGTTGGGGGCATGGTACGTATCTTAATCATAGTTTTCTCTTTGTTTCAAGCTTGCATAAAAATGAAACTTATCTCCAAAAAAATTTTCTTTATGTTTCATGCTTGTGTAAAAATGAAACTTATCTCGAGCATAAATACAAGAGAATAAGTTTCATTCTTGTGTTCCTTCTCATGCTCGTAAATACAAGAGAATAAGTTACTGATTATATTTTTATCATCTTTTCAAGCTTGTAAAAACAATATGAAAAATGAACTTTGTCGAGTTTCCTTTAAGATATTTTCAGACTAAAAAAACATTAAAAGTTTGTCGAGTGAAATTTTTTCCTTTAGAAAGGGTGTCTTTTCGATGTAATTTTAACCCTTTATATAATAATTAAAAAAATTGTCTACTCTGGTCAATCATGATTAAAATAGTTCTCCCTTGTATCATTTTATACTTTTTTCGGCCTCGAGAGACTAAATTTACAAAAAAGGACCTTATGGAGTTTCCTTTTTATTTCTTTTCCAAACTCTCAAAACATGAAAAAGAAGTCTAGTTACCCTTGTATTGGACTCACAAAACATAGACAATAGGACTTGTCAATCATGATGAGACTGAGCCACTCTTACCTGGGGTTCGTTAAAAATACTTCGTAGGAATCATCTTAAGTATGAGCTTACATGATAAGCATGTGTTATCCTCTTCAAGCTTGTGTAAAAAAAAATAGGTACTTGCCAGTAATGGTGGGAGCAAATGGGAAAGGAACATTTATTTTTTTATTTGAAAATCTATTATGTCACTCTTGAACATGACACTATATCCATTTTCGTGTCATGGTTGGGAAATCCATTTGCCTCTCATTTGATCATACCTCATTGAAATTATTCACATTGGTCTTTGGTCCTATTTTGAGTCAAATGTTTCCAATTCAAATGTCATGTCGAAAGTATGTTCAAGGGAAGTCCAACCTCAGTTAAAATTAATTTGCAATATTTGAAGCCTTCAATTATGTGGGTCATCCCTGAATTAGTTCAGAATCACTCTGAATTTTTTCTTAAAAACTTAACATGTGTTTCATGTTGTAGGCCCTCCTGCAACAGATCACTTCCGATCACTGGAGCGAGCGTGCCTCACTAACAGGTTTCTTTCTTTCAACAATAGGTTCTCGTAGTTGACCTTCAATCAGATGATTATATGGGTGTTCAATATCAAGGAATTTATTCATACCTCGTAGATTGTGCTAGAGTACAATGAGAACCATTTCCATTATTGGTAGTTTCTCTCACATCTATTAAAGGTCCTCATCATTAACTGGTAATTAGATGGTTTCTACCATGTTCAAATATACTACATTTATTCACATGGTCAGATTCCTACTACGAATCGAAAGAGATAAAGATGAAGACCCTAGATATTATCTGATATATCCAAGTTGGGTGGAAGTTTTAAGTATTCATTATTTTAAAATTGATCCATGATGTATATATGATGGTTGCATCCATGCTGATAATTTTATTGACATGTATATATATACATTTCCATACTTTTAATATGAGTATGGGAATGACTACTTGTTGACAGTGTTGGAACTGCCAAAATTTAGGGGATTCCCCTTATGTGAAGTCCCAATTAGACCTCACACCGTGTGGTGTAGGAGTCTCATTCGGAATACAACTCGGTTGTCGAAATGGTGGGTTTGAGTGGCATGCATTGGCTACAATAACACATAGAATGTTGTATTCGTGACTTTGGGAAAATAAGTGTGTGACTATGTGGAAGGTCAAGTGCAATGCATGAAAGGTTCTAACACGACAAAGGGAAAATGAGTGAGCCCCTTATAAGCCTATAATAGTACGCGGCTTGAAAGGAACACATGAGCATAAAAGAGATCATAAGTTAGCCTGTAAAACAGTTCACAAGTAATCATGATACAAATATACAAAAAAATGCATTAAAAAAGATTCATACTAATGCAAATAAAATAGTTCATAAGCGTTAGCATAAATGAAATAACATACATTGCAAACATAATAAGAATAGTCCTACTATATTCCCAACATATGCATGAAAACATGTCGGCTCTGAGATTTTATTAAAGTGATAGTTCCAAGCATACATATACAATTAACGAACCATTGGCCCCAATAGTGGAATGTGAAGCCAACATGATTAGGAGATCAAGTCATATGCTAAAAAATGAAAGTGCTCGTCGCTCAAAACATGTCCGAACCTGAGCGACCGGAAAGGTCTCGTCGTTGCGATTCTGGAGCCGTGAACGGTTTGAAAAATCGATGTCATATGAGGAAGATATCACGTTCTGTTCATTTTCCCAAACATAAAAATTTTGTTGACTGGATGCCCAGTTAGCTTGCAGGTATGGTCAGTGAAATATTCTGGGAATATTCCATTTTCTTCTGAGCCAATGTGGTGGCACCACGTGGCACATTGTGGGCCGTTGGATGAGATGGTACGAATTCGTGATATGGTCATTGGATGTGTTTGTAGAATGGAGAATGATTGAGTGACATGTGGCAAGCTAGCAGGCCGCCATGTGTCCTCACAACAGTGGTATAAAATTATATGGATTCTGGAGGAGTAGACCACCCGACCTCCCATCCGCCAAGCTTGCGTGCTACCAACCCACCTATGCAATGGTTCTTACCCCTATACTCTGTTGCCTATATTTGAAGTTTAATGTTCCTACGGTTTGGGGTTTGGAGGGGGCTATCCCCTCGAGCCAACCCCCTCCCCATGTGGCCAAGGCCCGAAGACCAAGAGCCAATCCAAATCAACTGACGACTATGCAACTTAACTACCCGGTGCAAATAACGTTCACATGGCGGCTCGACATTTAATGCGGCAGGTAAGGTTGGGAACCTTAACTCTAGGTTTCGACATCCGGTGGGTTAGTTGCAATAGTGATCACATGTGGAAGTTTAGTGGTTAGTGCGATGGTTATTGTTGCGGGTTTTGGAACTGTATTACTTGGGGTTCCAACCTCAAACGACGGGAGTTCAAACCATTAGCGGAGTATTCGGCGGGGGTGGCATGTGACCACCTCGCCACTCACAATTAATGTCAAGTTATCTGCCTACTAGTTTTGGAGTGCGCCCCCAAATTTGGGGTTAAATATTAAATTATCTGCAGTTAAACTGCCAGTCTCCACATTTAGTGGAGCTTTTCTAGCTGTCATTGGAAAAAATGCATTGGCAGGTCAATTTTCGACCAATTTTGGTGAAAGAAGAGTCTACCTAGACTAATTTGAGCATTCTGGAGCCATTGGTGCAGAGAAAACAACCATTAGAGGCCTGCAAACATATGTAATTTACAATTTTGAGCATAATGACAAAGAGGGACATGCCATTGGGAGCTGGACCAGTAGATGTAGCCCAGGAGGGGTGAACTGCTTCATCATGCCTACTATGTAAAACTTATGTGTGAATTTTTTTATCTATTATGCACTATTGTTCAGTGTTTTTAAGGCTTATTTACATGCTTAAATTTCACTAATTCATCTAATTTTCATGGTTAAAACTCTCATAACTTAAGCAAACTTATGGAGACAATTTGTACATGTTTATTTAACTGAAAGGACACTTAGCACAACAGAACTAATACAATCCTTTTAGATCAAGTTGGTATTAGAGCTAGAGTTTTATCTCTGGTGTTTTTATGTGCAAGGATTTGTTAACTGTTTGCAAGGGTTTTCATGCTTACTAGGCTCAAGCTTAAGAGAGGAGAAGGAAAATTGGTGGAAGCAAGAGGTTCTCAAAGTGGGCCACAAAAAAGGAGGGAAATATTGCCACATTCTCCACCACCTAGTTCACCTCCAAGAGAAGCAGAATCAGCATCCAGCATGCCTTCAGGAGAAGAATAAACCCATGAAGAGGTGGATCCCAAAGAGGAAGAAAGAGTGTTCAGGAAAGCATTCCTTGACATGACTGAAATGGTGAGAGTCCTTTATCAAGAAATAAATGAAAGAATAGAAGGAGAAGGATCCAAAATTCACAAGGAAGGTCAGGGATCATCATGAGGTCACAATTATGAATATAAATCAAAGAAGGGAAATGTAGGAAATGGAAGCAGTGGAAATTCACCATCCTCACCCTCATCATCATCATCCTCTACTTCATCTTCATTACTCCAATCACACAAGTCAAAGAACACTGGTAAAATTCCTTTTATAAAACTTGATGTTAAGTTTGAATTGTCAATGTGTAATGGTGAAGTCAATGCAAAAAATTTTGATAATTGGATTAGGCAATTGGAGGTTTATTTGAGAATTCAGAACCTTCATGATGATGACACCAAAATCCAACTAGCTTCATTGAGGATGGAAGGTGCATCTCTTGTTTAGTGGGAAGCCAAGACAAAGGAGGATACCAAAAAACATGGTAAGATTATTCTATCATGGAATGATTTCATTACTGCAATAAAACAACAGTTTTATCCGTTAGCTCACATGTAGACAACCATAATGAACTAGAAAATTTTTAGACAATTGAAAGGACAAAATGTACAAGACTACACCCAAGAATTTAGGAGAAGAGCTCTCTTATTAGGGGTAGATTTTCAGAGTCAAGATACTTTGCTTAAGTACATAGGGGGCTTACATAGCTACCTTAGACATACTATCCTCATGTTTAATCCTACAAGCCTAGATGAGGTATGTGTTCAAGCTACACATTAAGAAGCTAGAGGGAAAAATACTTTTGAAGAGGATAGAAACAAGCCTTTTAAGGGGAAAAATAAAGAGAAGACCTCAAAAGGAAAAGGAAAAAAGAATGCATCTTTCGAGAAAGAGGGAGAGAAAGTGTTTTGTAAACATTTTTCAAGAGAAGGCCATGAAGAGAAAAACTGTTGGAAATTACATCCTGAAAAGAGACCCAAATTTAACAATAACAAAGGGAAGAAGAAAACTACAGCTACAACTCAACATGAATTAGGAGAAGATTCAGGGGATGAAACTAAAATTACGACCATGGGATTGAAAAAAGAAGAACATGAAGGGGAAAGAAAATCCAGTACTAGTACTTCAAACTGTCACATAGAAGCTCCAAATGAAGAAGAGAGAATTGAACTGTTTCATGTGAGGGTCATATCCAAACATACCAAGATTGATACACTATTTGATAGTGGTTCACAAGTGAATTTAATCTCTGAAGACTTGGTCAAGAAACTTGATCTTGAGACCATTCCACATCCAAAACCATATCCACTTGGATGGATTTGTAAGGATGCAAATTTACAGGTTTCAAAGAAGTGCATATTGTGCTTTGCAATAACTGCACATTTTGTTGACATAGTTGAATTAGATGTGGTTCTGATTGATATTACAGGTGTTGTGTTGGGAAGTCCTTACTTGTATGGTAGGAAATCTATCTTCCATTTCCATGAGAACAAATACCATTTATTCAAAGATGGCAAGGAGTACATTGTTAGAGCACATCACAAGAAGAATAATATTGCAATGGTAAATGCTGGACAGGTAAAAAGGCTGGTGAATTCAAGTAAGAATTTTGTTCTTCTAATGATTAAGCCTAAAGCTGATGTTAATCATGAGTCATTTGAAGATTGTGATCCTAATTTTAAATCAGATTTATATGATGTAGTTGACGCACATCATGAGATGTTTTAGGAGCCAATAGGTTTTCCTACTAAAAGGGAGATTCAACATGAGATTCAATTTCAACAAGATTTTCCTCTTCCAAACATCGGCATGTATCACATGTCAATAATGGAGAATTATGAAATAAAGAGACAAATTAAGGACTTGTTGGACAAGGGAATCATAAGGCCAAGCACTTCGCCATGCGGTTCACCTATAGTCCTGATTCTGAAGAAAGATGGGACTTGGCGCATGTGTGTCGATTTCAGAGCTTTGAACAAGATAATAGTAAAAAATCGATACCCACTCCCAAGGATAGATGATTTGTTAGACCAGCTGAAAGAAGAAAATTATTTCACTAAGTTAGATTTACGAAGTGGATATCATCAAGTAAGAATTGTAGAAAGTGACATATGGAAGACTGCATTCAAAACCAAACAAGGACTCTTTGAGTGGTTGGTTATGCCGTTTGGTTTGTGTAATGCATCGAAAAATTTCATGCGTGTGATGGATAATGTTTTGCATCCATTTTTTGATGAATTTGTGATCGTGTATTTAGATGATATACTCATTTTCAGGAAAAAGAGAGAAGAGCATGTCTTGCATGTAAAGAGGGTACTTGATGTTTTGAAGAAAGAGAAATTATTTCTTAAGATGTCTAAGTGAGAATTTGGAAAAAATTATTTGGTTTATTTGGGACACATTGTAGGAGGAGGCACATTGAGAACTGATCCTTCTAAAGTGGAAGCCATTGTGAATTGGCCCACTCCCAAATCAGTAACAGAGGTAAGAATTTTTTTAGGCGCAACTCAGTATTGGAGAAAGTTTATTGCTAGCTTTTATGCCATAACAACTCCTATGCATGCAGTGACAAGTGTGAAGAAAGAATTCCAATGTGGAGGAAAATAGCAGCAAGCTTTCGAAGCTTCAAAAGACAAGATCAATTCAGCTCCGGTTCTTGCATTACCAGATTTGAGACAGCCATTCGAGATACATACCGATGTTAGTGATTATGCCATTGGCACAATACTTTTGCAGCATGGTAAGCCTATCGCTTTTCATTCTGAAACATTCCATGGTGCTGTAATCAATTATTCAACATATGGAAAAGAGTTGTATGCGTTGGTACAAAGTGTCAAGAAGTGGAAAAACTACTTGATGAGTAAAGAGACAATTATTCATACTGATCACCAACCGCTATAGTACTTGCAATCACAAAAAAAATTGCAGCAATCATGACATTTCAAGTGGATGGGATTCCTTCAACAATTTCACTTGGTTATAAGGTACAAGAAATGTATTTTCAATAAAGTTGCTGATATGCTTTCAAGGCCTATTACAAGTGCTTCTAATTTTCTTAAAAATGATTCTATTTTACATGAGAGTTACATAGAATAGTATCCATTTGATGATGATTTTAAATATGTGTATGCTAGTTTGAGTGAAGGGAATCAAGTTGAGGAAAATTATTATCACTTGCATAAAAATTTGTTGTTTCATTTGGGCAAGTTGTGCATACCACAAGGAGAGAGACTTAGCATCATGAGAGAGGCTCATTCGTCTCTTATTGCTAGTCACTTTGGGGTAAGAAAAACAGTGGCGCATCTACAGAGGTATTGTTATTAGCCTCGCATGATAGATAGCGTGTCACGTTTTATGAGAGGATGTTCTATGTGTGCAACAAGAAAGCCTAGCAATAGGAAGCTTGGGTTGTACACGCCACTACCAGTACCATCAAGGCCATGGGAGAGTGTCTCCATGGACTTTGTTGGAGGTCTACCTATGTCAAGAAAACAACATGATTATCTTTATGTAGTTGTGGATAGATTCAGTAAAATCTGTATACTTATGCCATGTAAGAAAACCACTACTGCTGAACAAACTGCTGAAATTTATTTTCAACATGTATGGGTTCATTTTGGTTTGCCAACTTCTATTGTTAGAGATAGGGATTCCAGATTTGTTGGGAATTTTTGGTCCATTCTTTGGAAGATGATGAACACAAAGTTGAAAATAGTACTGCTTTTCATCCACAAACTGATGGCCAAACCGAGGTGGTGAACATGACCGTTGTGCATCTATTGAGAGGATATTGCAGCAAGCATCCCAAGTTGTGGGATGAACAACTGCATTACATTTAGCACACTTACAACTGGGCCAAGCACTCTTCTACAAATACTTCACCTTTTGAAGCCTGATTTGGGTATTTTCCAAAATCGCCATTAGACTTCATCTATGAGAGGGATGTTGCAATTGATGGGCATAGTGATATTGACAAGGCTAGAAAGTTCATTGAGAAAATTTAGATTATTCATCATCGAGTTCAATAACAACTTGAGAAGAGTCAAAGCAAGTACAAGGAGAGGCATGACAAACATAGAGTTGATCACAAGTTTCAAGAAGGAGACGAACTATGGTTGCACATAAGAAAAGAGAGGATGCAAGGAGAAGGTAAAAATCTCAAGCCTATTCGTTATGGTCCATTCAAGATTATTAAACAAGTTGGTAATAATGCATTTCAAATTGACTTGCCTTCAAATACGCAAATGTATTCCGTTGTCAATGTGGAGAATTTACGTTTGTATGAGCCTCCATTGGTTGATGATCAAGGGAGTGACATTCAACTGCCATCAATAGAAGATTCCTCGCCAGAATTTCTGGATGAGCTCAAGGAGGATGCCATCCTTGACAGGAGGACATGCACTTCTAAAAGAGGAAGTGTCGATTATCTTCAGATTGGGCTTAAGGGCAGCAAACCAAGTAAGGAAATATGGATGGAAGTGGAAAAGGTGAGGGAGTTTTTCCTGAATAGGTGATTAAAGTCTTTTGGGGTCCAAAATCTTCCTAATGGGGAGGTGTGATTAGGAGATCAAGTCATATGCTTGAAAATTAAAGTGCTCAAAGCAGGTCCAAACCTGAGTGACCAGAAAGGTCTCGTCGTTATGATTCCGGTGCTGTGAACGGTTCAAAAAACTGATGTCATATGAGGAAGATATCGCGTTCTGTTCGTTTTCCCAAACAATTTTTTTTTTGGTGACTGGATGCCCAAGCAGCTTGCAAGTATAGTCAGCGGAATATTCCATTTTATTCTAAGCCAATGTGGTGGTGCCACGTGGCACATTGTGGGGTGTTGGATGAGATGGTACGAATCTATGATATTGCTGTTGGATGTGTTTGTAAAAGGGCGAATGATTGGGTGACACGTGGCAAGCCCACATGCCACCACATGTCTTCACAAAGGTGGTGTAAAATTATATGGAGTCAGGGGGATTCAACCACCCAACGTCCCATCCGCCAAGCCTACGTGCTACCAATCCACCTACGCAATGGTTCTTTCCACTATAATATTTTGCGTCTATTTGAAGTTTAATGTTCCCACAGTTCGTGGTTTGGAGGGGTCCAGCCCGTCGGGCCAGCCCCCTCCCCATGTGGCCAAGGCCCGAAGATCGAGATCCAATCCAAATCAACTGATGACTATGCAACTTAATTGTCCGGCACGAAGAATATTCAAATGGCGGCTCGACATTTAATGCGACGGGTAAGGTTGGGAACCTTAACTCCAGGTTCCCACATTTGGTGGGTTAGTTCTAACGGTGATCAGATGCAGAATTTTAGTGGTTAGTGCGACGGTTATTGCTACGAGTTATGGAACCATGTTACTCGGGGTTCCAACCTCAAACGATGGGAGTTCAAACCATTAGCGGAGTATTCGGAGGGGGTGGCATGTGACCACCCCGCCACTCAAAATTAATGTCAAGTTATCCGCCCGTCAATTTTGGAATGCGCCCCCAAATTTGGGGTTAACTATTAAATTATCTGCAGTTAAACTGCCAGTCTCCACATTTAGTGGAGATTTTCTAGCTATCATTGGAAAAAATGCATCAGGAGGTCAATTTTCGACCAATTTTGGTGAAACAAGAGTCTACCTAGACTAATTTGAGCATTTTGGAGCCATTGGTGTAGAGAAAAAAACCATTAGAGGTTTGAAAACATATGCAATTTACAATTTTGAGCATAATGACAAAGAGGGACATGCCATTGGGAGCTGGACCAACAGATGTAGCCCAGGAGGGGTGAACTGCTTCATCGTGCCTACTGTGTAAAACTTATGTGTGAATGTTTTTCTCTGTTATGTACCATTGTTCAGTGTTTTTAAGGCTTATTTACATGCCTAAAGTTCACTAATTCATCTAATTTTCATGGTTAAAACTCTCATACCTTAAGAAAAATTATGGAGACAATTTGTACATGTTTATTTAACTGAAAGGACACTTAGCACAACAGAACTAATACACTCCTTTTAGATCACAACACCTACTCCTCCAAATAAATATACTCCCTCTATGCTATGGAGAAGCCAAGGCTGTCCACAAAAATACTAAGATTTTGATCTCAAGCAAAAAACACAGCCAAAATCCCCCTACATGACTCATGGGGGTATATTTATAACAAAGTGGGTGACTCTTCATCTTGCTTTGTGACTATTTGAATTCCTTGAGACTGTTTTACTTCCTACAACCATGACCTTTAGACTTAATTACAAATGAATCTTCCCATTCCACCATTTACACTTGGAATTTAACTAATTAATTACAAAATAATATTATAATATCTCTCATACCCATATAAGACAGAATTGGGTAGAGCCAAATAGACATCCTAATAAGACAAATAAGTTAAGCTTGAGTTTGGGGAAAATCCATATCAACAACTTCAACTTGTAATTTATTGGTCACATGATGGTGCCAAGCTTTGTACTATGGGATGAATTCCCCAAACTGTGTGATGAAATAAGGTTGGAAGTGGACTCTAGCCTCCATGGCATCTAGGTACACTGATTTGGAACTGGTCTAATTTTCATTCTTTAGAAATATCATCATAGTATTGATTTTGAAAAGGCCACCAATGTACTTTTGCATGTTCTGCCTATTCACTTCACGATCTTCCATGGTAGTAATTTTTCTAAATTGTTCCAATTATTCTTCAACCTCCTTCCTAACCTGATTCTTGGGTTTGGCTTCAGTGAGTGAGCCAACTGATGGGATCTTATGTGATTTCACCATGAAATCCACATTGCTGTACAATCCTGCATATAAGGCCTAAATATTATTCATGATGAATGAGGTGAGTTGTTTGTTGCTCTGAATGATCATCCGCAGTTGTGCTTTCTCCAACTCTGCTTGTTTCCTTGTTTTCTTCACCAAATCGGGTGGTGCCCCTTTGTATTGCATGACTATTCATGCATGGAAACGATGGCTATATGGACAAAATTAAGATCTTGAGCATTATTCTTAAAATTTGGTTGCCTGTCATGCAAGTGAAAAACTACTTTATGCATGGTGACAAGTTATTCATAGAAGCTCTGCATAGTTTCTCCTAATGTCGACACTTCACCAAGTATGGTTACCTTAAGTTCTTCCAGATAAAATTATGTGGGAGGTGTGTTATGAACATTTTCTCGGAGTTGTTAAACTTCTTTCCTTGCATCCTCTAAGTTGTTTTCTAATTGTTTTTCCCTAGCCATGAGATACTCCGTGTTTGACTTTGTAGCACCTGCAAAAGCCAAGTTGGTTGCAGAAATGAAATTCAGATTCCTCCCAGTGCATGTCACAATCACCCTTTCTCTAATGAATGCAAGATATGCGAGATCGTCTGGAAAATATTTCTTCCTTTCTTGTACAATATTCTTCTGAATATTGTCGTAAGTTAGAGTGTCCGTTTCCATAACCAGACCCTCATCAAGAGGAACAATTTCCTCTTTCTCACTTGGAGCTTTCTCTGCTGCTGAATGAGGGGAAGACAACTAAATGGTGACTTGTTGATTGCTCAAAATCATATCAAAATTTTGTTTCAACAGCTTCAGTTCCACCTCCATGTCTTGAATCACAATTAACTCTTCCATTTCTTGAGCAAGCTCTTTGTCCTACAAATTTTCACTCTCCTCTTCTGGTAGTTGGTTTTGCTCTTGTTCCTAGGCTTGTTTCTATGTGGATTCTTCTTCTTCTAATCTTCACCTTTATTCTTCTTCTTGATTTTTCCTTTCTTCCTCCAATCTCCTCTACTCTTTTTCTTCTTATTTCATCCTCTAATTCCTCTTCTTCTCTGTTGTTATGGCCACTTTCAGAATGACTGGATCTGCTTTCATATTGCGGATTCTCTCTCCCCCTGGGCTATATGCAACCTTCCTCTTACCCTTTTTGCGCAATGGGTTGATCCTTTCCACTGGTAATTACCTTGGAGTGACTTCCATTTGTGGAGTAACTTTTGATGTTCCAGCAAAGTTGACTGGTTCATGGGACTTGGAGGCATTATAACAATTCTTCCATGCATCCTCCTCAGGTCTGTAGAATGTCTCACTTGGCCACTGGAAATGAATCCTTGCATATTAGTCTTTGCAAACATTCCTTGGATCATACAGATTGAAGTCCAAACAATGAATGTGAAAATTTCTATCCCCTTGCCTCCAGTCTCTGTGACTTTCAAATTCTTGAATTCCTTCAATATGATCTGCATACGAAGAGTGGGCCAAGGTTATTTTTTATTCATGTGAAAAATTGTTGATAACCCTGTGGAAATATGGTACACAACTTCTTGCATGACTAACTTATTAGTGGAATACCTTGATAGAAAATGCAAAGAATTTTGTTTACTGAACACTCTAAGGAAAGTGCCATCTAGTGAGGCAAACCAATATGCTATCTCTGACACTTCTTCCATTGCCACACATGACATGCAAGGTGGATATTCCTCAAATATCAACTTTTATAACATAATGAGGAAGTGATGGGTCAGTCTTTCCATTACTCCATGGTTTCATTCTGAAAGAAACTTGTAGTAGATGTGCACGACCGACTCTCTTGGTGTCCATGTCCAATTTATGCAAGGAAATGAATTATGAGCGAAAATTTCATCCATTAGGTCAGCATACATGCAAAGCCTATCTTTCTTTCCCTTGGGAGGATTCAAGGAATTTTCTACATGGATCTTCAGTTGTTGAGCCAACAAGTCTGACTAGTTGAATGGTTTTCCTTCATTCACAAACTAGTTCAGTAAGAATTCCCACCCTTCAGGGAAGGTCTTAGTTCTTTTTTTACCATAGATTCTCCAATATAGAACTATCAAGAGCTGATAGGACCCCCTAAGATATTTTTTCTTGTAGGATTTGGCGGGTGTCTAACAGAAATGTTTTGGCTCTCTCACCCAACTTTTGACAATGTCTTTTGTGCTCAAGTAGGTGGCATAGAAGTAGGAATCCATGAGTGATTATGGCTCTAGTAAATGGCATATTATATGGTAATTCAATGCCAAAAAAAAGCAAGCCGTTTTCCTTTGGCATTGTTCAAAGTCATATTCTTGGAATCTATATGTGAAAAAATCCAACCGACAATGTCTGCACATGGGAAAGTCAAATACCTGCGTGCAACCTTATGTAACCCTGAATTTTGGACATTGACATATACTTGTCGATCCTTAATATCTACTTTAAAGCTTCTTACTTATAAATCTTCATTTATTTTGTGCCATGTGATATTTGAGTCTTTTTCTATGAACAATTGAGTATCTACGAAAACTGGTAAGTTCAATGGAGTACTCTCAACTGCTTCCCCGATGCTTCTTTCAGTGGTCTCCTTTGAATCAGATATCTTTGGTGCCATCATGACAGTGACTGATGAAGAGAAGTTTTTAGAAGAGAGGAATAACCTGTTTTTGAGTTTATTTATTAACCCAACGTTTCGGACTTCCCAAGTGACTCCATCATCAGGGGTAGACGTCAAATGTATTTTGAAAAGTTGAGAGGAATAAGGCAAATGTGGAGAATAAATAGTGAGTGATGAGGAGTTCTTAAGAAGGTCAGTTTGATAAACAGAAATATTAATTTTTAACTGATGTTAATAATTAGTCTGGATTATGATTTTATTATGGAATTATGTCTTTTGAAATTAATTTGAAATAATTAATCTATTATGTTTTTATTTAAAATAATGTCAATAACTAATTAGTGTCCTAATTTATTTTGTGTATAATTTAATGTAATTAATTATTTAAGACAAATATAGATATTTAATTAACCTTTTGTTACATTTTTAAGTTAATATATCTAAACTAGTTTATCTACTATTTTAAATTGTTTATTTTAATATAATTAGTTTATTTATTTAATTATTTATTATTATTATTATTTATTTATTTATTTTTAATTTTAATTTTAAATTTTTTTTTAAAGAGTGTTAAGCGGAGTTTAAATATTTTTGAATTAAAGGTTATTATTTATATTTATTTGGTGTATTTATTTATATTAATTAGTTAATTTATTGTAAAATATCTTTCGGTAATAATCACATATAATGGAACATTGTCGACGTGTTTCGAACCAACCAGTGTGGTTCATTATTATTTATTTATTTATATTTAATTTTATGATTTAATTTTTATTTTTATTTAATTTAATTTTTTATTTAATTTTTTAATTTTTTATGTAGTGATAATTATCTAGCATGTTATTATAGGTTTTAAGGGCTTAAAGGGTTTGATGAATTAAGGGTTTCCAGGTGTTGCTAATAATGAGTCCATCATCACGATTTATGTTGTTTTTTCTCTTCTCAATTTCTATGGCTTCCTTGATTTTCCTCTTTAGGTAATGGTCCTCCTTAGAGACAAGTTTGGCATCCTCCATTTGTATGTAATGTGAGGATGAAAAGGCATGTTCAGCTAAGGCGGATTTAGCTGTCCTGTTCCGGGATAAGTCAGCAGTGTGTTCTTTTAGTCTAATGTTAAGGGATCTACCTGTTTCCCCAATGTATTCTTTAACACAAGAGTAGGGTATGATGTAAACCTCTTTTTGTAGCCTAGGGTTTATAGGGTCCTTGGCTGAGTCTACCATGTTTAAAATAGTCTTAGGGGGAGTGAAGGCAATCTTAATGTTATGTTTGTTAAGAATTCTAGAAATTTTATCAGTTGTTCCTTTTATATAAGGTAAAGAGATTTTAGGGATGTCAAAGGTTCTTTTAGGAAAATGCACTCATGGAAAATATGAACTAGCTTCAGCAAAATAACTCACAAAGTAAGATCACAACAACAACCACATGATTTAAGGGAAATATTGTGCAATTCTTGATGTGAAGGGAGGGGGACTAGATGCATGAATTCTGCATTACACAGTCTCAGCAGCTAGGGGAGTAGCTTGAGGCTTGAGACTGCGCAATGTGCAGTCTTAGCCTGGGTAGACTGAGGGAGAGATTGCAGATTGCATAGTCTCAGTGGCCAAGGGACGAGATTGAGCACTAGAAATGTGCAATGCACATTTGGGCTAGCCAGGTACTACACATTGTGCAACCTCAAAGGAAAATCATGCAGCTTGAGCCTTGGACTTGCACAATCATTAGGGGAATTTTGAGGTCTAAAATGGGCCTCCTAAGAAAATTATAAAATAATAGTGGAAATAATAAAATAATATTTGATTACATCATCAAATTTTAAAAGGAAAAAAGAAAAAAACTACTTTTTCAACTCGTATTTTCAACTTATCCCCCAAAGTTTTTACTCAAATTTCGAGTGGGAGTAGTCATTGGATGAAAAATTTAATTCCTCATCCAAGGAGTACCCATGTTGCATACTTTCAATGGACCCTGCTACACGAAAAAATGAGAAATACATTAAAAACGTGATTGCAATCACGTTTTTTCATGTATTTCTCATGTTTCGTGTAGTAGTGTCCATCAAAAGTATGCAACATGGGTTCTCCTTGGATGAGGACTTAAATTTTTCATCCAATGAGTACTCCCACTTGAAATTTGAGTAAAAAAATTTGGAGATAAGTTGAAAATACGAGTTGAAAAAGTAGTTTTTATTATTTTATTATTTATTAATCTTTTTACCCTTTTACTTAAGAAATGGTGAATCATCCCCCATGGTTGAAATCATCATATTTAATCCTATTGGTTCTTATAAAGTTTATTTTGTTTGTACATTTTTCTTAGGAGGCCCATTTTAGACCTCAAAATTCCCCTAATGGCCTAGCTAAACAAGGCAACTACTGGCCAAGGGAAGGGTAGATCTACCCAAAAAGAGTATGGGATACTGGGAGATATGAGTGATGGTGCAAGTTTGAGTGTAGATATGACTAAGGATCTATATATATATATATATATATATATATATATATATATATATATATATATATTAGTGAAAATAAAATGCATAATATCAACATACAAAAGTAGAAACAAGCATGCATGGAGAGTCATTGAAACGACGACCACTAATTGGAAAAAACAAGAAAACTGATGTGACACTTGTAAAAGGCAAATTATGGAATGAACCAACACTTGTACAAGATAATATAAGTTAAAATACCAACCACCATGAAGATAAAAAATAAAAATAGCACTCACATAAGAAAAACAACAAAAAGCGACAAAATATGACAAAGTTGCCAAAACTCATCTGGAAAAGCATCACAAACTCCACCAAAGGCTCCTTGATCTCCTTGGGAAGGATAGAGATCAAACATCAAATGTAAAAATGAGATCTAGGGGCATCCATTATATATATCTAGGTTGTGAATGGTTTATGACGTGCATGCCTAAAATTAAGGAAAAATGACATTTGGTAGAATGGTAAATAGAGCAACTTGTGCCAGACTTTAGGAAACTGCTAATCCAGTCCCTATTTTCTAGGATTTGTGTTTTTTGGGTTTTTTATTTTTCAGGAAATTGACCCTTCACACTTCCAAGAAGGATTGCGTAATTACCAACCACTGGGAAACTTATTGACATAGTGATTTGTGCAGTTTCTGAGCTGAAGGGAAGCTTTGCGCAGTTTCTAAGCTTAAGGTTAGGTCGTCTCCAAAAATTGCATATTTTTTGAGCTCAAGGATGGATTTCCTATCTGGATTACATAATTTAGATCCTCAAGGTTAGCCTACCTTCCAATATTGCACAATTTATGGAGGGAATACCGGAAATGATGCAAAGTCATGTCAAGAGATAACTTGTGTCTCAAAGATACAAGGCCAAGATTAACTCATCACAAGCACAACATAAAAGGATAAGTCTTGATAATAGCATAAATAATTGAAGACAATAAAATATAGGCTCCTATAGATAGAAGGGACAGATCCAAAATAATCATGGGAAACATTTTTGAGGGTGATTGTAGCGGCTACAACACTTGGCGACACACTACTAGAACTCCAGCTCTCTTTATGGGTATTGACTAATGTAAAACATGTATAACTATTTAGGAAGTATTGTTTGTTTCATTTATCACTATAGATTATTTACTTATCTTGAGTTAAATACCTAGTCCCTACCATTCTCTTCATCGGCGGCACATTTAACAAAGCCACATCAAACTTAGTTGTTTCGATTGGGATTGAGCAATATATAGATATACAAGTGAAACAATATTGTAAAAGTCTTATTTTTTCATCTCTAGTGTTGCTCCGCTGCCAGCTGGCCTGGACAGTAAACTGACAAAGTCACTTTAGGGACATAAACATTTCTTTACTGCTAGCGAGCCTAGAGATTACCATGACGGATTTGCTTTCTTCAGCTCCCTGCATAGGAAACCTTTCTCTTCTTTCACCATTTATTTTATTTTTTCATATTTTCAATTTTATTCAAATAACTGTGCATAGGCACTTATTAATTCAATGGGGCGGAAGAGGGGTCCCAACTTATTGAGAGCAGAAGAGGTTGTCCCTTCAAAGAAGGATATTTATACACCTTTGAGATATAGTTCACTTATTAAATCTTCCTCCCATCCTTACTTTAGTCGACTTAGTTGACAAGACAAAACTGAAAAGTTATAAAACTGATTAGAGTAGGTGGTACTAGTTATAGATTAAGCATCGTGATTCCACTATGGTTTTCTTTGAAAAAGAATGTATTTTCCATCAGGGTATCATCGACTAGAGGAGAAAGATCCATGCAAAGAGAGGGAATAAACATATAACCAATTATTGGCAATAGTACAACTTCCTCCCGAACTTCACCATGCTTGCTTTGGAAACCAAACATGGTCTCATGCGGAAGTTATCCTACAACCAAAAATAAAAAGAAAGCAAAACAAAAAAATAAGAAAACTACTCCTACTCCTAAAAAAACCAAGAATAGGCCAATCCTATGTAATGTTAGGAAAAATACTTATAGGGGGTGAATCGGTATTTTAAACTACTTAAAATTTTATTTTCTTATTCAGATTTATGTACGTGAATTTTATGAAGTAAACCTACATATATACGTGATTGTGATGAAGACAAGTAGCATATATCCAATCCACTAACTTTTTCAGTTTATTCATCATATGTTTAACTTGAACCAGTGTATCACTACTTAATTAAAAATTAAGTAAATAGTAACCATGTGTAGTAAGAAAAAAAATCCATCACACACAAGCAACACATGAACACTGAGATTTTTAGATGGAAAACCAATGTGGGAGACAATCATTGTTGTTTTCTTCATTGTCTTCTTCTTTTATTATAAAGAGAAATTTCTTACAAACTTGTATTGGCGCAAACTCATACTAGTACGTAGGCAACCCACCTGCAGAAGGCTATAACCTTCTCTCTTTCTCCAACTTCTACTATAAGGGAGCTACAACCCCCTTATCCTCTGTTCTTTGTGGATCACTTTTCAGAATGTTTCAAACTGGATCCATTCCAAATATAAGATAACAATATTGAAACCAACATTGCATTAAGTCACTTAATTACTGAACCAATTTCATAACCAAGTCAAACATAGAAATAATGTATTCTAATAACCAAACCAATGTATATCATTGCAAACCCATTCATCAAAAGACCAATCCACATACTTTTCAGAATTGTCACTACAAACACTAATTAACCACATGTCATAATATATACGCTATTGTTATGAATAATATCTACGTATATACATAGTTTTCCTTAAGCAGGCCTGCGTACAAATACCAAAATAATGAACCCTAAATCTAAATCATTGCATTATTGAAACAATCACTAAAACACGTACTGAACCCATCACATATCTTTGAATCGCATATACATCATCACATATAAACATAATCATTAGTCAATATATCATTCCATAAACCATTCAACCCAACCAGAACTATCACACACATATTATTATAAAAGAGACATAATTGACAGACAACAACAAACACACTAGAACAAATCAACCATTATCATCAACTCATACCGCAAAACCCTAACATATGTACGTGACCATTATAAAGCACTTGTGTGTATGTACATGCCTTTCATACTTGACACCCACGTACAAATCTGTCCATACTGTAGAATTTATACGTGGCTACCCAGAAGTATATATGTGTATGTGTGCAATATTTCTGAAGCAAACCTGTGTACAAATCTATAATTATTGAGTCATACCTTCACTTCACAATAGAACTTCAGTCAAACCCAAATCTCGGCATACACAGTAACAAACACACGTCATAACATTATCATCACATATCAAACCATTAGCAATGTATGCAATCATTTCATATCTAATAGAGCTAATCCCTCATCATACTCCTTGTGCACACTTATTTCAGATCAAAAAATTCATCAATAACCAATTACATGCACACTTAACACTTTGATTTATATCTCCTTATATAGCCTAGGCCTTAGAAAAATACGTTGGGCCAATCCCTTAGTAATTTCGATTGTATTCTTTGATGTGATCAAATATTCGTTGTCGCGCTCAATACTATGGGCCAATACCATGGTAAATAACCCTAGTATTTAGAATACCATGGTATGGAAACTATACACAACTTTTCTTCCACATACATACGCATGTACGCGGCTTTGCTTCACAGAATCTATGTATACTTCCTCAAAATTTACCTTCAAAATTCCTTTTTCCCTCAACTAATATTTATTTGTCTCATCTCTTATGACATATGTACTCATCCTGTTACCATCATGTTGACATATTTACCAATTAGGTTTCCATCAAGGGCAATACATTAGTCACAATGCCAACAATCTCCCCCTTTGGACTTGATGTCAACCATTTTGGTGTTTGGTTACCACCACTTGTAGATAAATATTTAGACATACTAAGCTTCTCTCCAAAGTCACCAAGAATTATCCAAACACCAGTTTCTCTCCCCCTTTGACATCAAGGGAAAACGACTGACCAATGCTAAATGAAGGCTTTTCTCCCCTTTGTTGACATGAGTGTTGTAGATATGATCTGTTGAGTATGAACAATGAATGTTGACCATGCTTCCCCTAAGAAAATTGTGAAATTTCTGAAGATATAAAAATAAGTACATAACTCTATGACTCAACCAGATGTAAATTTTCCTATCACCAGTGACTCAAGCTTACATCAATCACCCAACATAGTGGGGTTACATATTTGCCTCAATATTACATCAAATTATCAAAATGGGATTACAATCTTCCAAACATGACTATGTATTACAATGATTACATCATGGATCTCTATGTGAATTTTACATTAAGAGACATTTATGACCAAAAACAGAGACCTCAATAAGACCATGATAGTCATCTGCACCTATCATACACCATATAGGATTTGCACCATAAACATTAAGTGTGACAACAAATACTTCAACAAAACATGTGTCTTCAGTAGCATCATCCGTGATATATACTAATCATGAACACTATCATACCAAAATGTTAAAGAAATCATAATGCCAACAATGCACTATTAGAAGAATAGAAAATGATCCCCCTGAACTACTTCTAAATAGCTTCTAAGCACTAATATACTATAACCAATAAACATTAGGACCAGAGTGCCAAACATTAATTGTGTGAATCATTTCAGATCCTTTCCCTGAGTTTTTCCCATTGTTTCTTCATCATAGAGAAACATATGCGACTGTCTGGATTAGAACTCGCGTATATATGTGACTGACCTTCATAATATTCGTGTAAAGAAAGTAAAATGTTGATTTTTTTATAACCATGGCTCCCCCTGATCATGTATTTTCTGTATCTGTTCACCGTTAATACATCCAATGTACTGTTATGAATATAAGCTACATGAATATCAAAACAACCGTGGGAATCATCATAAAAAAAATGTGTTTATTTCTCCCCCTGACCATCAAATATCTATCAGAATAATTAATGAAGTGATGAAGCTAACTCCCACTCCTAGTTTCTGTCTGAGATATTCAAAGGAATCAAGTGAAAGAGGCTTTGTAAATATATTTTCAACTTGTTACTTTGAGGCAACATACTCCAGTTTGACCTTTTGTTTGTATACCTTTTCTCTTAGAAAGTAATATTTGATTGGAATATTCTTGGTTTTTGAGTGCATGGCAGGATTTTTAGAAATACTTATGGCACTGTTATTATCACATAGAATGGGTATAGGTTGAAGACACTTTATTTGAATATAATGCAATGTTTTCATCATCCAGAGAAGTTTTGTGCAACACGATTCAACAACAACATATTTTGCCTCAGTAATAGATAAAAAAATAGATATTTTTTTTTTGCTAAACCATGATACCAAGAGGGATCCCAAATAGAATGGTCCTCCACTATTAATTTTGTGATCATCAAAATTACCTGCCAAATCTGCATCTCCATAAGCATCAAGAGAAAAATATGCATCTTTGGGATACCATAGACCATAATCTTGAGACGTTCCTTGTAAGTACTTGAGAATTCTCTTGACTGCATGGAAACGAATCTCTTTAGTATTTGCTTGAAACCTTCCAACATTCCCAGCTACATGCATGATGTCTGGTCTTGTGCATGTAAGGTAAAGCAAGCTCCCTTCTTAGACTTACTATTTCTATTTCTAACTTTTCATTATGTCTCTCCATTTCTAGAATTTGTTTCTTCTGTTAATTTTCCTTCTTCTAGACGAATTTTAAGCTGAGTTATTTCTTCAATGAGATTATCCTTTACTTCCAGGGAATATAAAAATACATCATCAGACTCATCAATACAGTTATTTGTAAATTCCATAAATAATTGATATTCTTGATCAGTCTCACCTTCTTCACCATTTGAAATTCCATCACTATCTTCGTGTGTGTAGAAACTTTTCTTGTTTTCAAACCTTATTCTAACATTCATTTTTGTACCTGGAGCAAAAAAGTTGTAGGCTTGTTGAATTAATTATAAATACACAAGAGGTATTCGTAATAATAATATATTATATATAAAATGTATAAGAGATGATGAAATGTTACAATGAGGCCCTGCTTATATACCTAGGCAGGTGGCCTTTCATGACTGGGCATGTCTTTTAGACATGCCATTTCACTAACTTAATGACTACTTACATCATCCTTATTTTACTATTAATAGCTATATTTATTCTATTTGTTATGAATTATATCCATAACATTGCCTTCCTCTTCGAAAAGCTTTGTCCTCAAAGCTTAATTTTCCGACAATTTTCTTCACTTTATGATTATATTCTTTGGCATGTCATTCATCACTGGTACCTTATCATGTAGAGTACCTTATCTTGTAGAATTATCTCATAATGTTGTCTTTGAAACTAGAGTTTTTTTTTTTTTTAAATTAATTAATTAAATTAATAAATATAGTCATAACTATTATATAACTATATTAATTTAAATTATATATAAATATATAATTATATATCTCTGTATATATATATATATATATATATATAACAATGTAACTTATACGATTTTTATTTTTTATTTTATTTTATTTATTTAACACAATGCCTGTTGACCGTTGTGATTTACAAAAGACCACACGGTGGGTTCCTTGACCCATGGCATGAAAATACCTGTTGGATTTTTGATCAAGCCACGTTATTTTGATTACAGGAGTTGGTGTTCTTATCGACTCGGTTTGTTTGGATGGTTTAGCAATAATGGCATGGTGGTAGCGCAAGTGGAGGGAGGGGGTACGATGCTTGATGTCTTGAAGGTGTGATGACGTATTGAAGGTGCAGTGAGGGTCAACATTACCTACAGACAACACCGTGGTAGAGGACCCGGAAAAGTCATGTTGTTTGACCAAAAGGTCACGCCTTGTGTTGCTGTTGACAGCGGCGAGCCTTATTTCAGCTGCCATAGGCCCATTAATGCGCCCAGGCAGGAAATACCCGTCGCACGATGATCTACAGATTTAATCCGACGGCGGGAATTTCCTGCCTGGGCGCATTAATGGGCCTATGGCAGCTGAAATAAGGCTCACCGTTGACAACAAGGCATAATGGTGGCTTGACTGTGCGACTCTGTTGGCTACAGAGGTTGCGGAAAGCACCAATGCCACAGGTTTCATTGTCGATAAAAAACACGGCATTATTCTGAATAACAGGCATGTTGTCCATCCGGGGCCTATTGTTTCCGACGCTATATTCCACAATGGCGGGGAGATTCCAGTTTATCCTATGTACCGTGACCCTGTTCACGATTTTGGGTTTTTCAAATTTGATCCAAATAAACTGGAGTTTATAAAATGTAAGGAAATTCCTCTTGCACCTGAAGCTGTATCTGTTGGGTTGGAGATCTGGGTTGTGATGATGGACTGTGGAAGCATGAACCATGGGCTCATGCCAGACCAAGTAGGGCCTTTTTTTGGTATACTTCCATATCCAACATATACACATCAGTGGAAAATGGCCACAATTTTGAATCAGAAGCAGTTTTATTCGTCGATAAATAGGTGGCAGATTTTTTTACTGATAAAGAGGAGGCAGAAGATTTCACGTAGAGGGAAAAGGCCTGCGGAGAGGGGATGATGGAGAAACATGGAAATGGGTTAACATCAAAGAAATGCCAACGGAAACCATTAAATGTTCTCCCATATACCAGATCAGGATCGACAGAACAATTACATGGCCTTTCCGGTGAAATTGGTTCGATAGCTTTTTGGGGCAACGGTTTAGTTGTTTGGGGTAACGGTATTTCCCGCAATAGATGTGTATATGTTATTGGATTTGAGCATGAATCAATAGTATGATTTACAGTATTAATTGTCGCTTCAATGGAAACTGGACCATGAAGGCCAGGAATGTTATTCTGGGGATATTTTTATTGGTCTCTATCTAATGGAACTATCAAGCCTTCACTCTCAACCATTGGTTGTGAACTCGCAAATGAGTCTAATGCATTCCATGAAATAAATGGCACGTTATTTGTGTCCTTTGTACTTGCGGATGCTAAAGACACATTAACTGGTACATCCACATGTTGTGAGGCCATCCAACAAGGATCCCTTTGAGAATCATGGCTAGCATCACAATCGAGATGCTGGGGAGTAGTCACTACTATTGCTGGAAATGCAACTTGGTGCATTGTAGTTGGAGGTGTCTTTATTTGTGATATCACAGTAAATGATGGCATTATATGAGATTGCAATGATCCAAGAATTGGAGAAGTATGTAGCATCTGCTCCCCTGGTTTGTCCTCTATATTAGTATGATTCCCAATCTCTTGTGCAATTTCTTTCTTCTTGAATGCTTCACCCCTCATAATATTAGAAGCTTGGACTGATGAAACCTTCTCATCAATAGTTGGCTCATGGGTATCGCGATCAATGCTTCTAGACATTTTTCCATCTTGTGGATTCTCGAATGCAATAGGGGCCTCCTTTATCTTTTCTCTCAAGTTTTTGGGGTTACATTGTTCCTCTTTGTCTAGTGAACAAAGATTGAGTGGAGTCGTTTCTTGCTCTTCAACATTTGATTTAGTGATGTTAGTGGAATGCGAATGTCTTGCATGATAAACTTCTAGTAGGGCATTTGCATCATTGTTATGATATTTTTCATCTTCTTGTTTCTCAAGATAATCTTCTTCCACATTATCTTCATCTAGATCATCATCTTGATCTATATCAGCTTCATAAAGATCTTCTAAATTCCTTGAATCGACTGAATCGTTCTGTTGACTATGTCCAATATTCGGAAATATTGGTTCTTGCATCAGATTTATCTTGTCCCAAATGGTGTTTATCTTTTGCATTGCTTTGTTACGATTGTCTGTGGACTCACTATGGTTTTTCCAAATTTGTCTTTCTATTCAATTTTTCGTGTCTTGAAGTTTTTTGATGTCATCAGAATTTCCTGTAACCTTATCCTCAAGATCGATTAGTCTTTTAGTGAATTCATCAGAATTATTATTGATCTTACTGTTGGGCCCAGACTAAGGTATGATTTTCACCCATCAAATACTACAAATCATATTGTAATTTCAAGAAAATCCCTCTTCATATTAACAATAAGGAATGAAAATCATGAAAATAGGAACAATCAGACTAATGATAGAAAGGACGATTTATAATAAGGAATTGTCTCTTTTTTTGTCTTTACCTGCAGGAAACTAGGAATGCCTAAACCAATAGCAAAATAAAGCCAATCGAAAGACGCAAGGGCAAAGCAGTCCAAATGACCAATAGAAGGAGAACAAGAAGATTGATTCTAAGAACTCAAACGACAGCCACGCGTAGCGGGCTGTCGATTGAGATACATTCTCGAAATTTCGAAGATTGCCTTTAAAGGGGCAAAGAATAGAATGAGAGGGCAATCCGATAATAGAAAATCCAGAACAATTTGTCTAATTATATTCTGTAGCATTATTGGATGTAACAAAGAGTTTTGAGTAACTATCTTCTGAAGTTGCCTCAGTGCCGAGGCTTCTGTAGGTCTGGGCCCAACCTCCAGGAGCTCCACGCACGTTTCCATGTTCTAAAAAGCTACATAATCGATATCTGTAAACTTGGTGCAGTTTTAATACATATTTCCATTGATATAATTACATCTCTTCTTATTTAATGAATCATTGGCAATTGCGTTCTTAAATGAGACAAGTGCAATCTCGTTTCTGATAATGTTTTGTTAATACTGGTTCGTCTGTTGTCATGATAGTTAATTTCTAGGCCGTAGAAAGATTGATTTCAACATTCTGCATCTCCATGCATTGCGTGGCATAATAAATCAATTAACCAATTGATTAATGTTGTTTAATTAAGTCTTACAGAGAACCCCATTGCAAAATTACCTAATGGTAGCTGTATGAGTTATTTGACCCGTTCGGTCCTATTGCTATTCATTGCTACTAGCTTAGTTCTACTACTGTTTCATTATTGCATAGCTAGTCGTGTTGCTTAGTTATACTGTTGTTTCATTATTGCGCAGCTAGTTATATTGCTTAGTTCTACTGTTGTTTCATTATTACACAGCTAGTCACCATTCTAGTTATATTGCTAGCCGAATAGCTGCTTCATTACTGCTTAGATCGCTAGGTCATCGATTCAATTCAATTCCATGTCTGAAACAATTTAGTTAGACTATTGTTCTGCTTAATTTCATTACTGTCATTTCAATTCCTGCTTGATTTATCTAGACCGTTGTTCAGTTTAATAGAACTGTTGTTTTATTCCAGTAGAGAAACCTCAAATCCCCTTACTCAGCTTTAGGCTAAAAGATCCATCTAAGACATCTTCTTTAGGATAAACAAGCTTCCAAAGTTAGTAATTCCTTCTGAACATTGACAAAGAGCACCCGTAGATCAGTTAACTCGCATATACTGTGTTGACACTCTTGGAATAAAAGACTTACCCTGGTTTTATAATTAAATAAAGGTACAATATAGTTGTCACAAAAATTCACCTCTACCTGACTCAACATTTTGGCGCTGTTGTATGGGAGAGTGTTGATATTTATCTCCTTTAATTCATTATTTTTCCATTGCTGTGGGGAATTGGGTATTGAAAGCGAAAGGTAAGAACCTGCATACTGGTAAGCAACATGCTTGCCCTTTAGCCCGCCTGCTAGCAATTTGTACAGAAACCATAGGATAGGTGCTCCTATTTTATGCCTAAGAAAAAGATAGAAACAACTCAAAATCAGTCACAACCACAACCCAAAGGACCGGTGATCCTTGGGAGGACAACATATATAGATGAAATCATTAAGAAAGCTGAATCTCAGGCATCTATAGGATCAAAAACCACTCCCATACAAAATCCTAACATACCCCCTCAGGCAGCAACCTCACCATCTGTAGCCTACGTATAGATTCACAGCAAGACAGAAGGGTTTGAGCAAAGCCTGCAGACTGCCATTCATCAAAACATTGACCTTTCAAAAGAGGGAGGCTCTTGCAATTTGCAAGAAGGCAGGGGAGAAACTAGTTGAAAAATTCACATAGAGATACCTAAATCTCTTGAAGAAGTAATCAAAACAGAACTCCTTAGAATCCCAGATCAGGGAAGTGTTGTAAAACCTTCACCACATTCACCTTCCAAGCCAATTAAAATCTCCCCCCCAGATCAAGAAATTCCTGAAGATTTATGGCACCTTTTTGATCAAATGGAAAAAATCAAAATCAAAATCAAAGGAAGACATCAACATTGGAGTACCCCATTGTTGATCATGCTGCCAATGGCCCTATGAAAGCCATTCCCTTGCATAACATCCCTACCTTTCATGGATTAACCACAGAAGATACTGATGCATTCTTATTTGAATTTGATTTCTTATGCAGAGGATATGATTACACCACCGATCCCCAGAAATTAAAATTATTCCCCTCCACCCTGAAAGGGACAGCTCTCCGCTGGTTCATGGGGTTAGTAGGGAGAACTATAAACAACTTAGACCAAATGAAGAATTCCTTTCTTTCCAAATACCAAGACTATTTCCGAACCAGAGACCTAAAAAATAAAATCTTTAACATGACTGCAAAAGACAATGAAACACTAGAAGAATACATAGAAAGATTTCAATACAATTTACAAAGATCCCCATATACTATGTTGTCCAAGGAAATTTTGAAAGCCATAATACTTAAGGGGATGAAGGAGGAATGGGTTGAATTACTTAACATAATGGGAAAAGGAGATATTTATTAGGAATAATATGACGATATTATCTCCTTATGTATTAGATGCTCCCGGGGTAGCTCACGTAACAAACCTATTGGGCACGATCTTAAGCAGAACAGTAGCAATGTAACTAGTGCAGAATTTGGAAATCTCTTATAAAACTTCAAAATAAACATCTTGGGCACTTTGACCACACAAATTGATGTTCTACAAGCCAAACAAAAAAAGCAATATCTAAACATAATCTGGCCGTCTTCTGCCCAAAATATTGGAAGAAGCACAGCCAAAGGGAGTGTCCTTTAGACATGGTTCAGACATGTGCTATCTGCACTAAGGATCATACTATGGACTAGTGTCCTTATCTCCCTAGGCTGAAAGCCATCTACAAAGAAGCAGAAGAAGAAACAGAACCAGTCTATTTAATGAATCAGCGTCGACAATGGCAGGCACGACCTGGCAGACCGCAAGACCTATCTCAATACTTTCCAATGCCCCAGTACAACCAGCAAAACTATACAACAACTTGGCAGACTCAAAACCCCTTCCCAACTTGGCCAAACCAAACCTTCCCTATTCCACCCTGGCCTATGCAAAATCAATTAGGAAGTAACTGAAAAAACTTCCCTAGTTCTCCCCCTTATTAGCAGAATATCCCTTATCAAAACCATTGGACAAATCCCCATGCACAAAAAAAAAACTGGAACTGGAAATGACCTACGAGGATGGGAAATTTACCGACAGGAGTAGGAACTCAACAATTACCAACCCCCTACCCCATTCAACATAACTAACAGCCTATCATATGACCTCAATTACCAGCCCAACCCAACCCAATCCCAATCCCAATAATAGACCAGTTCAATTAATTCAAATCATAGAGAATCCAAAACCCAACAACGAACAAAAACAATGTAACGAATTGAAGTTGAGATCGGGACATACCATATTGCCCATAGAGGCCCCAACTCCACCTCATTCCCAAATTGAAACATCCACAGGGCCTAGCTCAACAGAGATAAAAAAAAATAGGCAAAGATGAGGAAACAATGGAACAAAAAAGACCTGAAGATCTTAAAATAGCTCCACCACCATTTCCTGAGAGATTAAACTTACCCAGACCTATAATCCACTCAGAGTTTGACATCCTGGGGGAATTAAGAAATATTTGTGTCAAAATTCCTCTTTTGTAGGCCATCCAAGACATTCCCATCTATGCAAAAACAATCAAGGAGTTATGTGGAAAGAAATAGATTAGGAAAACAATGGCTGCGCCTACCGTTCATGTAGTAGGAACTCTGTCTGACTTGTTGTTAGGAAAATAATCACCTGTAAAATATGAAGACCCAGGAAACCCCATTGTAACCGTACAAATTTCTGTACATTCATTTCCAAACACATTGGTTGACCTTGGGGTAGCCATCAACATCCTAACTATAGAGGCTTGTGAAAAACTAGGCATATTAGTCCTCGAACCTACAACCACACTCATGGAATTAGTTGTCAGATCCGTTATTAGACCAGAAGGTATAGTGCAAGAAATTATGGTCTCAGTAGACTCATGGGAATACCCTGTTGATTTTTTAGTCATTAATCCGAAAAACAGGATGGAAGGGCTCCATTGATTCTTGGGTGGCCTTGGTTGGCCACGACAGATGCTTACATAGGCTGCCGAACAGGTAGCATGACTATCACTAGAGGAAATTCTGTAAAGAATATTGTAATCTATCCGCCTGCCAAACCAAGCCTGCCCACGATAAAAATTCACAAACACCCAGACACATATTGGGAGAAAAACATCCGTCCACCCCTCACACTGGTAGAGGCTCTCGAATTTAAAAATAAAATTGAAGATGATCTGATTAGTAACATGATGAACCAACCGCCCAAAATTGAAAATTTGAAATTCCAAATGATGAAAACACTCCTCGAGCATGAAGGGCAAGAAAACCTCGTAACAGACTTTGAGACCCAATATAATCCCACAACCACTGTTTGTAATATTATACCTATTGAAATCAAACCAGGTAAGATTTTGAATATTAACAGTAGCCTGGATGACAACCAAAGGCAGAAACTTGTAAAAATCCTTAAAAAGTGCCTAGGTGCATTCACGTGGGACTACCAAGACATGAAGGGCTTGGACCCACAACTGTGCACACATCATATCTATACTGATAGAGAGACTCAACCTGTTTGACAACCTCAACAAAGACTGAATCCACCGTCAAACCAGAAAGCCCACATATTAGTTGCCACAGATTATGTTACCAAATGGGTGGAAGCAGTAGCTTTGCCAAGAGCCATGGAAGAATCAGTAATTAAATTTCTCTTCGAACTATTTGTACGATACAACCTACCAAGGGAAGTGATAACCGACGAGGGGGCATAGTTCATAGGAAATAAGATCATATCTACTTTAAAAAATCACCATGTCATTCACATAATTATGTCTCCTTACCACCCGCAGGAAAACAGACAAGTCGAAAGCACTAACAAAGTCCTGGACGCAATCCTTACCAAGACAGTAGCAGCACACTGCTGGGACTGGGCCACTAGACTGCCAGAAACCTTATGGGCTTATTGAAAAACCTGGAGAAATACCACTGGATATTCACCATATCGGCTAGTATTTGGGAGAGAACCTATCTTCCCTATTGAGTTTGAAATTAGAACACCAAGAACAGCCAAGGAAGTAGAATTGGACTTAACATATGCTCAAACTAAAAGACTTCAAAAAATAAATGAACTTGATGAATTTCGACTGCTTGCCTTGCAACGTACACTGATCATTCAACAACAACGAGCCAAGTGGCATGAAAATCTAATAAAAAAGAAAGTATTCCAAAAAGGAGATTGGGCGCTCCTATATGATTTCAGATTCCAAGAATTTCCAGGAAAACTACAAACAAGATGGCTTGGTCCATATGAGATTCAGGAAGTGCATAGCAATGGTATCCTCACTTTGACCATGATAGACGGATCCGGCTCAAAATTCCGAGTTAACAGTCATAGAGTACGTCTCTATCACAAACCTCTCACGAAGAAATCCTTTTGTCAACAAGCACGAGAAGATCCCACCATCCGAGTTGTGGCACAAGGGGGTGACAACCCCAAAAACTCAGGTACATGAGAGGTTTGACAACATCACTTGTAAATTATGTATATAATTGTATATTCATCCCATTTTCAATCCATTCTTCTACAGGGTTGTGTTGTTTTTAATTTCTTACTCTGCTGTCCAGTTTATGAATAGCTGTTGTTCAATTTTTGAACAACAACAGTTCAATCAAATTGAACAACTTTTTGGTTGAGTTTTTAAGTTCTGCTGCTCAATTCTAGAACAACTGCTGTCCAATTTTTGAACAACAGCAGTTCAATTGAATTGAACAACTTATTTTCGAGTTTTAAGTTTTGCTATTCAATTCCAGAACAACTGTTGTTCAATTTTTTAACAACAACAGTTCAATTGAATTGAACAGCCTGTTGTCGAGTTTTTAAGTTTTGCCGTTCAATTCCAGAACAGCTACTGTTCAATTTTCGAACAACACTGGTTCAACCAAATTGAACAAATTTTTCCGTGTTTTTAATTTTTGTTGTTAAAATCTAGAACAGTTGTTGTTCAATCCTTGAACGACAGCAGTTCAACAGAATTGAACAACTTTTTGTTGCATTTTTAAAATTTGCTGTTTAATCCAGGAACAACTGTTGTTCAATTTCTGAATGACAGCGGTTCAATCAAATTTTAAAATAGTTTTTTCCATGTTGCTTGTGTTGTTCCATTCGGAAACAGCTACTGTTCCATCTTTGAACAAGCTAACTGTTCCTTCAACAAAAATACCCATTTTTGAGCATTTTTTTGAGCGTTTTAGCATTTTTGAGCATTTTTTCGAACACCCTTCAACATTTTTAAGAATTCTTCCCAACCAATCTTTAAAGCAGCTACTTCTCAATATCTTAAAATAGCCATTCTTTTTATTGAATAAACTTGAGCAGGGAATGGCACTTGAAGGAGAGAAAGCAATTGATAAAATTTCAAATATGATGTTTTCTGATACTACAATTCTTAAACAGATGCTGATATTATACACACATCAACATAAGGGCTAAAACCACCCACAGTTTGAATATGATATCAAGTGACTCAGGACCCTATAATGATATGTCTTTTTGCACTATTCGATTAATATGACCCTACAACATGAAGAAATGGAACAAGGCATATTAATGGTATTATTTTTTCTACTTCTTTCACCATCCCTCACTCTTAAGGAGTCAATGAGCCTTCCTTAGCAATCATGGCGTGACATGCAAATCCCAAAAGAGGATAGGGGGTCTCATCACGAGTAAGCCTACCATGATCATAGGAATTGAGCAGGTGACATGCCCACTATGGCCACCACACCAGGGTAATGACCTTCTCATCTATTAGAAGGACAGGAGGTCTCATCATGAGCCAACCCGATCACTCTGTTACAATTCTAGTGAATGGCACTGTAATTATCTAGCTACCACACCAGCAAAGTGACCTCCAAATGGATCAAAATGCTAAAATACAAAAGAAAATACTACATTTACATATCTTAAGAGAGGATAGGGGGTCTCATCATGAGCCAAACTACCATGATCATAAGAGTCTAAGAAATTGACATGCCCATTATGGAAACCAAACCAGGGTAATGACCTTCTAACTTGAAGGACAGGAGGTCTCATCACGAGCCGGCCTGATCATTTTGCTACAACTCTAGTGAATGGCACCATGATTACCTGGCTACCATACCAGCATGGAAATCTCTCTATCAAAATAATAAAATAACTATTATCACATAAGGATCATGGCTCATTTTTTAGGTTAAAAGGCAACCCTGTCGAGGCTATGAACACTTGCTAGCAGTAGTGGCCCTGCTTGTGGTATGAAAGAATGCTTCTTCAATAAAATACTGTTATATACACCTTGTTTTCCATTTTCTTTACTACAAACCTATTACTCGAATTAGTGACAACCATGACTTACCACAAGAATAAATAACGAAGATTTGATTACATATTTCAAACTTGGGAAGGACAACGCCAATCAATACTTGATTAAATCTTGCTTCTGTCACAACATTCTAATCATACAAAGACATAATATCATAATAATGACAATATTGTTTTATCTCATGCCTCAGCCTTCTCCGCACAAGATTCAATCATGAAAAATTTTAAATTTGATTGTTTGCTACACATGAAGTAATTACTTAACCACCAATCCTCCACACACAAAATTACTAAAATCTGACATCCCCATGCTCGCATTCATCACTGGTCAAATCTATCCAATACCTGAGGACGTGGGCACCCTTTTCTAAATAGGGAGAGGTGTAATTGGCTTTGATTGGCTTTAATTTGGCAAGTAGATGAAATCCCTACACAAATCCCATTGGACACATCGGTAAATGCTACAATTAAGGCATGGAGACTCTTTATACAGAACCGCGATCTCTTTTTCGTTTACACTTAGCTCCCAGAAAAAACAGCAAAGCTAGGAAAAAAAGAGATAACCAGAAGAGAAATGTATACCAGCCATGGGCGGAAATACTCTTCGAAATGAGCCGTCGAATTTCCCAATTTTAGAGGCAGCAAGTGCCATTATTCAGTGAGCAGGATGGCTGACATATGTGCATAGATTACAAGGACACAACACAGAAATTGCAATCAAATTACTGCAAAATTTGTGGGATGGGAAAAACAGAGTAAACGGCTGAACCATACTTGTCACAGAAGAAATCATAGCAGCAGTTTTTGGAATACTAGCACAAGGGGAAAGATGGGTAGAAAAGCATCTACTCTTGCGAGAAGCAATAGCGCTATACCAGGACCCAGACGAACCACTAGAACGAAAATCTAGAGGGATTTCTCCCGCTTTCTTACACCAGCCATGGCAAGAATTGGCGGTATTCATCCAAAGATTCATAACATGCAAAGGACGTTGGGAAGCGGTAAAACCTCAAGAGCTTAAACTCTTTGCTGCACTCAAATAGAAAATTTCAATTAGTTTAATTGCCTTTTTAAATTTTGTATTGCATGATACTGTTGTTCGACTAAGAAAAGCTAAGAGGCCCCAATCAGTGGTTAGTCACCAAGAATTAATAAAGTTAATCATTATTCATGAGCTAGATAGACAACATCTAGCATGGCACAAATTTGTCAACCCAGAAGTGAAGGAACATGAATTTAACCCCGATGGTGCTGAAACCGAGCCTCCTAGGGTAAATCCTCCAAAAAGAAAAAGAAGTCGAGCCTCAACATCAGAGTCAAACAGAAAAAAATGGGCTAGAACACCCCAGGGAACGTCGAACGCCATATATGGAGCAGAACCATCCCAGGCACCCTTACAAGGATTTGAGGAGGAAATGGCCCTAGTCCTAGGGAAAATAAGAACAAACCTCGAATTAAGGAACTCATCGGAAGCAGGGGAGCAAGAATAATTTTCTAATAAAACTGCCTCCCCTAGCAGCTCTGGTCACACGGATATCCTATCCGATCAACAGGAACTAAAAGAGAACGAAACCTTGTCTCCCATTAATAATTATGAAGTATACGGTGAAGGACATACATAAGAAAGATTGGAATCATAGGATGATTCAGGTGACATTGTCCTCGTGGAACAAAGCTCTCACATAGAGACAGTTCCTTTGTTACCAGGAGGTAGCATTGCTCCTCCCTGTCAAGAACCTCATACTGAGAGAAATTCTAAAGAAGTAATTGGAGACACCATTCTAGACCTTACCCTTGAGCAAGAGAATTCTACTCCCCTGCCACATGTAAAAAAAAGGGAAGGTTCAGACATGAGAAAAATTGAGAATTTGAGAAAGACTTGTAGAAAATTGAAGAAGCTAGTAAAACACTTGAAGAAGTAGTTAAAAAGAAAAATAAGGGTCAGGAAGTCGAAAGAAAAAAATTCTACTATAGGAACCCAAACAAAACCAACAATTACTATGAAAATTGGAACACAAACCACTTTGACAACCACCACAGAAGCCGAAGTACTGACATAAGCAACAAACAACATTGAAACATCCACCCAAACTGAGCAGAAAGTTCTAGAGGAAAAAGGGATCCAAACAGAGGAAGTCCCTGCCTATGCTCATTTAATAGAGATAACTGCTAAGCAAAGAATACATAATGAGTTAGTACAATTACGACATGAACTAACACAGTACAAGAAGGAGGTAGTGCCATTACAAGAGCACCAGGCACTGCAAAAGAAATTCACTGACCTCTCTCTTACTGAAGATGAGACATTTGCCCAGCTTAAAAGTGAGCAGACAAAGGTTAAAGCAGTACAAAGGCAGGTAGAGAAAGCCAAAGAGCAGATCTCTGCAATTTTCTCTCTATATGATGATGCTTTATCATGTAGGTCATCGGCAACTAACTACACCCTATTCTTAAAAGAGCGGTACCTACTTCTGAAAGTTAAAGCCGTAAGAGCAGGGAAATCCACTTCCCTTAAGACTATAGAGGAATTCATCCAATGCTGTAATGACCAGGATGAGCAGGTTCAACGCTTCTTATGTGAGCTCTACATGCACAATTTATTTTTAGAAAATGACACTAATATCAACCTCGGCCCCTTCATAGGAGATGTTCGATTACAAGATTTTCTTTCCTTTTCCAAAAACAAAATCAGGTGGGCCAAAGCTTATGGCATCTTTCAGAAAAGAGAACATAATCTAGAACTATGGGTTAGGGGGGAGCATATGAAACCCATGCAGTTGATAATCCGACATCAGAATCTCATGAGAAGGCCGGGTGTGAAGTCTATATTGGGTCCTCTCCATAAATATGTCATTGAAAATGCACGAGATTACTTTGAAGACATCCGGGAAGTAGCCCTAGTAGCAGCTAAACAACGGTGGGTGGCCTCCACAAATAATGTAAAAAATAGGGAGACATTCAATTACAGAAACTTCAAGGCCACTGCTTCCAGATTCCGTTTATACAACAACTTAGTCTACAGCATGTGGCTTTCCTGGCTGGGTAATAGATTTCAGAATCCCCTCCTCTGGCTTCCCCCTGAAGAGTATAATCATGACTACGAGTTTCCAGAAGGAGTCATAGGGCCTTCCTTCACACTCATAAAAATAAAGTGAGGCTACAGAGAACCCAATGAGAGACCCTACCCTGCCTATTCTTTAACTCAGTTACATCTTAATCATTTATTTGCATGAGGACATGCAACAAGGTAAGCAAGGGAGCATGTTGGGCCCAGACTAAGGTATGATTTTCACCCATTAAATACTGCAAATCATATTGTAATTTCAAGAAAACCCCTCTTCATATTAACAATAAGGAATGAAAATCATGAAAATAGGAACAATCAGACTAATGATAGAAAGGACGATTTATAATAAGGAATTGACTCTTTTTTTGTCTTTACTTGTAGGAAACTAGGAATGCCTAAACCAATAGCAAAAGAAAGCCAATAGATGGATGCAAGGGAAAAGCAGTCCAAATGGCCAATAGAAGGCAAATGAGAAGATTGAGTCTAAGAACTCAAACGACAGCCACACATAGTGGGCTGTCGATTGAGATACATTCTCAAAATTTCGAAGATCGCCTTTAAAGGGGCAAAGAACAGAATGAGAGGGCAATCCGATAATAGAAAATCCAGAACAGTTTGTCTAATTATATTCCGTAGCATTCTTGGATGTAACAAAGAGTTTTGAGTAACTATCTTCTGAAGTTTCCTCAGTGCTGAGGCTTCTGTAGGTCTGGGCCCAACCTCCGGGAGCTCCACACACGTTTCCATGTTCTAAAAAGATACAGAATCGATATCTGTAAACTTGGTGCAGTTTTAATACATATTTCCATTGATATAATTACAACTCTTCTTCTTTAATGAATCAGTGGCAATTGCGTTCTTAGAATGAGACAAGTGCAATCTCGTTTCTGATAATGTTTTGTTAATACTAGTTCGTCTGTTGTCATGATAGTTAATTTCTAGGCCGTAGAAAGATTGATTTCAACATTCTGCATCTCCATGCATTGCGTGGCATAATAAAGCAATTAACCAATTGATTAATGTTGTTTAATTAAGTCTTACAGAGAACCCCATTGCAAAATTACCTAATGATAGCTGTATGAGTTATCTGACCCGTTCGGTCCTATTGCTATTCATTGCTACTAGATTAGTTCTACTGTTGTTTCATTATTGCACAACTAGTCGTATTGCTTAGTTATACTATTGTTTCATTATTGCTCAGCTAGTTATATTGCTTAGTTCTACTTCTGTTTCATTATTGCACGGCTAGTCATATTCTTAATTGTTGTTTCATTATTACACAGCTAGTCACCATTCTAGTTATATTGCTAGCCAAATAGATGCTTCATTACTGCTTAGATCGCTAGGTCATCGATTCAATTCAATTCCATGTCTTAAACAATTTAGTTAGACTATTATTTTGCTTAATTTCATTACCGTCATTTCAATTCCTGCTTGATTTATCTAGATTTTTGTTCAGTTTAATAAAACTGTTGTTTTATTCCAGTAGAGAAACCTCAAATCCCCTTACTCAGCTTTAGGATAAAAGATCCATCTAAGACATCTTCTTTAGGATCAAAAAGCTTCCAAAGTTAGTAATTCCTTCTAAACATTGACAAAGAGCACCCGTAGATCAGTTAACTCGCATATACTGTGCTGACACTCTTGGAATAAAAGGCTTACCCCGGGTTGATAATTAAATAAAGGTACAATAGAGTTGTCACAAAAAGTCACCTCTATCTGAATCAACACTTACTCTCAAGATTGATCAACCTTTTTTTGAAATCGGCCATCGACATTGATGAAGACATCGAGCGGCAGCGATTTCGAGGCACAACATGTAACAGCTAAAGCAACCAATAGCAGTGGCGTAGGTGCTTTCTTCCAGGCAATAAGATCGCCCCTCTGATACCAAATGGATCAACAAAGCTGTAGGCTTGTTGAATTAATTGTAAAATACACAAGAGGTATTCATAATAATAATATATTATATATAAAATGTATAAGAGATGATGAAATGTTACAATGAGGCCCTGCTTATATACCTAGGCAGGTGGCCTTTCATGACTGGGCATGTATTTTAGACATGCCCTTTCACTAACTTAATGACTACTTACATAATCCTTATTTTACTATTAATAACTGTATTTATTCTATTTGTTATGAATTATAACCATAACAGTACCATCCTTTCCTTTCTCAGGGTTTTCTCTATAAGTGAATTTAGCAGCATAATGACCAACTCTTTCACAAGCAAAACATTTGAAAGGAAGCTTACCTATAAATCTATCATTACCTACTTGAAGTTTCTTTACGAAGTTTTCCTCTTCTTCATATGATACATAACATGATTCCTTGAGCTCTTCCTTTTCCTTTCCTTTATAAGTAGCTTTGAATTTAACTTCTCTGATATTTGAGGGATCCCCTTTTCTCATTTCATAGGGTGTTAAAATCCCATGAAGTTTTTCAATAGTAAGGTTCTTCAAATCCTGCATTCCTTCAATGGCAGATAATTCGAATCGAATTTTGGGGTTAGATATTTTAAGATTTTCTCAACCAGTAATGATACTTTTATATCATCACCAAGATTTCTCATAGAATTCATGATCTCATCTACCCTAAGAAAGAAACTTGTAATAATTTCATTATTATGCATTCTCAGAGTTTCATATTGAATTCTAAGTGTTTGAAATTTGACACTTTTTACCTTGGTGTCACCTTCATAACTTTGGATGATATTGTCCCATATAGCCTTTGCAGTATTCAACTTCATGACTTTGACAAATTCTGATTCTTCCAAGCTTCCTAACAAAGCATTGACAACCTTTGCATTGGTCTCGTATTTTTTATTTTATGCTTCCTCTGTGGGAATGGAGGATGGATACTGATAGCCTGCTTCAATGATTCCCAAAACATATACTCCAAGTGACTATAGGTAAGCTCTTTTTCTGAATTTCCAAAAAAATACATTGGATCCATTGAAAAATGGTGGCCTGATAGATGTTGATCCCTCTTGGTTGCTCATGTTTATGAATCTTCCTTCAAGAGATAAAGCTTCTTTTGAAGGACCTACTATGATACCAATTGTTAGGAAAAATAATGAGATGGGGGGTGAATTAGTATTTTAAACTACTTAAAATTTTATTTTCTTATTCAAATTTTTGTACACGAGTGTTATGAATTAAACCTATGTATGTACGCTACTGTGTTGAAGACAAGTAGCATGTATCTATTCCACTAATTTTTTCAGTTAATTCATCATTTGTTTAACTTGAACCAGTGTATAAGTACTTCATTAAACATTAATTAAATAGTAACCATGTGCAGTAAGAACATAATAAGCCATCATGAACAAGAAATACATGAACACCAAATTTTTAGGTGAAACCCAATGTGGGAGAAAACCACTTTGTTTTCGTCTTTGTCTTCTTATTTTATTATAAAGAGAAATTTGTTACAAAATTGTACTAGCGTAGACTCATATGAGTACCCAGGCACCCACCCATAGAAGGATACAACCTTATCTCATTCTCCAGCTTCTACTGGAAGGGAGCTACAACCCCTTATCCTCTATTATTTGTACTTCACTTTTTATAATGTTTCAAACTGGATCCATTCCAAATATCAGATAACAATACTGAAACCAACATTGCATTAAGTATTTGAATTACTGAACCAACTACATCACCAAGTCAAACATAGAAATAATGTATTCAAATAACCAGAACAACTTATATCACTGCAGACCCATTCATCAGAATACCAATCCACATATTATTCATCACTGAAAGAAGACCTTGTCACTGCAAACACTGATTAAACACATTTCATAATATATATGTTATTTTTTTGAAGAATAACTGCATATATACACACTTTTATTTAAGAATACCTGTGTAGAAATTTCAAAAGACTAAACCTTGAATCTAAATCATTGCACTATTGAAACAATCACTAAAACACATACTGAACTCATGACGGATCTCTAAACCACATATACATCATCACATAGCAGCATCACCTTTAGTCAACATATCATTCCATAAACCATTCAACCCAACCAGAATTGTCACACACAAATTATTATAAAAGATACATCATTCACAGACATAAGAAAACACACATGAACAAATAAACCATTATCATTAGCTCATACTGAAAAATCCTAGCATATGTACGCAACCCTTATAGAGGAATTATGTGTATGTAATTGCCTTTCATACTTGACACCTGCATACAAATTTTTCCGTACTGCAGAATTCATATGCGTCTATCCAGAAGTAGATCCACATATGTACATGATATTTCTGAATCAAACCTACGTAAAAATTTGTAGTTACTGAGTCATACCTTCACTACACAACACAAATTCTTTCAAACCCAAATCTCGACACACACAGTAACAAAAAAATGTCATAAAATTATCATCACAGATTGAACCATAAGTAGATTATGTAGTCATTTCAGATATAATAGATCTGATCCCTCATCATACTCCCTGTGCATAATTATTTCAAATCAAACAATTCATCAATAACCCATTACATGCACACTTAACACTTTGATTTCTATCTCCTTATATAGCTTAGGACTTAGCCAATACCTTAGGCCAATCCCTTAGTAATGCCAATGGTATTCTTTGACAGGATCAAATATTCGTTGTTGCACTGAATACTATGGGAAAATACCATGGTAAATACCATTGGTATTTATAATACGATGTTGCATAAACTGTACATGACTTTTCTTCAACATACCTGCACATTTATGCGACTTTCCTTCAGAATACCTGCGTATACTTCCTCAAAATTTACCTTCATCATTCCTTTGTCTCTGAACTGATATTTATTTTTCTAATCTCTCTGTCACATTTGTACTCATTCTCCTACCATCATGTTGAAATATTTACCAAGTAGTTTTCCATCAAGGACAACACATTAGTCATAATGCCAACACGTAAAACGAAACTTCTAGTGAAACCACTGATGCATTTCATGGCCACAATAGGCGAGGGAATCAATGAAAAGAAAGATATTCAAGGGTACCATCATACAATAAAGATACATCGTGACATACCACAACATTCAAATACTGGAAATGCACACAGAAAAATACATCAAGAAATTACTTGTGCAACATTATACGGATGCATTATGGCATTTACACACATCACAACCAAGTAACATGAACACACATTCATTCAAACTTCTCAAATGGGTGAACATAAAGAAATAAAAAACTTATGTTTCACAATAGAGCTCGCCAGGTATGACTCCTCTAATGATTGAGCTATGGGATCATGCAAAACAGATGGAGGATGAAAAAATTGTGAAATAGATTGATTTTCAATTTGCGTGATCAATTGATGATTATTCCTGTAGGATGAAGCATTATCTTGATCATGATTGGAACTAAAATCAAGGCTATGAGAACCTTACATAACCATCATCGTAGGTTGAAGTGCCTCAACATATTGTGGTAGTTCCAAGACATCACAACCTAGATCATCAAAAATAGGTGGATTAGAAAAATCAACTGTAGAAAATGTAGTCATGACCAGATGAATCTATGAATAAATGACGACAGTCATGATCAGATATACCATCGTCTAGAAAAAGTCATCCTCAAGGTCTGATGGATCATAGAGAGGAGGAGATTTAAAACAAGAAATTTCACTCTTTATTTCTTCGTAATAATCAGATGATGGGTTCGAGAGATTGGGAAGAGAAAATTTTTCCTTTCCACGTTTAGATGTAAAAATGACATACCACGTGTCCCGAGTGTGATAAAAATTAACATTAACAAACATTGATTCTTCGAAATATGAAAAGTATATGATAGAATCGTAGGAGATGTCAGGATAATGCATGATATGTGAAGAAGGAGAAAGATCAACTTTCAGCGTAGATTTCTTGTTCAAGAACAGAATCCCACACATACTCGTCATGAATGAGATTGCAATTTAGATGGTCAAAATTAGCTCCATTCTGAATTTTATCCTCATGAACATTAGAAGAAATGATTGAAACAGGTGAATCAAATAACTCACAATCAAAAGGACCAAAAGAACCAACAGATGGAGGACAAATAGATAGACAGTCATCGTAAACATATGATTCACAGTCCAAATTTGCATTTAAGTTCTGAGTATGTGGGGTGGGATAATATAGTGGTAAATTAGAAGATGAAATATCAATTTTTCCCGCCTCAATATACATAAATGGAGTTTTTTGATGAGGAGAAGACGAAGAGTCACTTGGAACAGGAAATTCCTTCATCATTGATTTAGGAGCTCCATAATAAAGGTATGTTGGGTGACTTTCGAAATATTCATGTTCTTCTGGATTCATCAAAATATGAACAAGAAACTCAAACTTATCTTTCATAAGATCCCAATCAATATCATCTTCAAAAAATTCATAACATAAATGAATAAAATGATCGTGAAAATCATTAAGAGATTCATCAAGTGATTTCCTCAAATGCATGATTTTCTTGTAAATAGATTTATAATCATACCTTTCAAAGGCATGGTACATCTCCTTGGCAAGATGTAAGAAAGAGTGAATTGAAGAGGTTGGAAATGTGTAACACCATTCCTTCACATGTGCTTTGAATGCGAGAACGAACAACCTACAAGTTGTATCCTCACAGTGAATATTGTGATTCGTGCAGAATTCGAAAAAGCGAGCAGTGTGATCTAGAATGGTTGTTCCATCCCTGCCATAAAATTTCATATTTGACAAGTCATGGATTATTCCTGTGGGACCTTTTAGATTTGCAATTCTGGAAAAAAATATCCGAGTTAAGATATGGTAAGAATCCATTTAGATCATTTGGCCCTCCTTCTAGCACTAGAAATGTTGATGGTGTTGGACCCACTAACATTCAAGGGATATCCCCGATATGAGGTCCCAATTAGACCTCACGCCATTTAGTGTAGGATTCCCATCTGAAATATGGCTCGGTTTCCGAAATGGTGGGTTTGACTGGCATGCCTTGGCTGTAATAGTGCATAGAATTATGTATTCATGACTTTGGGGAAACAAATATGTGACTATGTGGAAGGTCAAGTGAAATGCATGAAAGGTCCTAACATGAAAAAGGGAAAGTGAGTGATCCCCTTAGAATCTTGTAATAGTACAAAACTTGAAAGTAACACACAGACATAAAATAGATCATAAGTTAGCCTGAAAAATAGTTCACAAGTTAACCATGATACAAATATACAACATCACATGTTCAACAAGATTCATACTAATGCAAGCCAATTAGTTCATAAATGTTAGCATAAATGAAATAACATACATTGCAAACATAGCAAGCCTATATTCCTACTATAATCACAACGTATGCATGAAAACATGCCAGCTCTAAGCTTTTATTAAAGTGATAGTTCCAAGAATACATATACAATTGATGAAATTTTGGCCCCAATAGTGGAATGTGAAGCCAACACCTGCTCCTCCAAACAAAGATACTCCCTCTATGCTACGGAGAAGCCAAGGCTCTCAACAAAACTCCCAAGATTTTGATCTCAAGCCAAAAGCACAGCCAAAATCCCCCTACATGACTCATGAGGGTATATTTTTAACAAAAGGGGTGACTCTTCATCTCCCTTTGTGACTCTTTGACTTCCTCATGATTTTTTGACTTCCTACAACCATGGCCTTTGGATTTCATTATAAATGGCTCTTAACATTCCACAAGTTACACTTGGAATTTTACTAATTAATTACAAAAGAATATTACAATTTTTCTCATACCCATTTAAGACAAAATTGGGTAGATCCAACTAGACAGCCTAATAATACAAATAAGTTAAGCTAAATGCCTCCCCGATGTTGTTTTCAATGGTGTCTTTTGAAGCAGAACTCTTTGGTTCCATGATGACAATGATTGATGAAGAGAAGTGTTGAAAAACTACAATATCTGTAGGAGGAAAATGCACTCATGGAAAAGATAAATTAGCTTGAGAAAAATGACTCACAAATAAATATCACGGAACCAAACACATGTCTGAAGAAAAATATTGCACAATTCTTGAGGTGAAGGGAGGGGACTGACTGCATCAACTACACATTGCAGAGTATCAATAGCCAGGGGAACATCTTGAGGCTTGAGACTACGTAATGCATAGTCTCAACTCGAGCAGACTCAGGGAGAGCTTGTTGGCTTGATGGGGCTTAGACCCAGGTTCAATGTGACTGTGCATTCCAACAAAACCCACTATTACTGACACTTTCGACAATGAACTGCTTGCACAGATCAAAGTCTCACCCGAGGAAATATAGGGGGATTCTAGAACCAGGTTTCTGCATCCATAAGGATAGAGGATCGTGGCTTTAGGGATTTTTCTTCTTAGCAGAGCTTCACAGGTAAGATATATCAATCATACAAGAAATTTTCAACACATCTATTGAACTTACTAATAGAATGTGCGATCTTACTTATTCATGCATTAAACAAAGTAAACTATTATAAACAAGATTGCACTAGATCAAAAACCCTTCTTCAGCATAGATATTCATAAACAACAAGTAAAGAAAAACACATAAATGTAAACTCAGATATTTCTCAACAATTCTTTCATTCATATCATATCCTTCTCATACATTCAAGTCCACCCCGCGCACTCAGTTGCAGGGGTATATGTACATAACTGCAGACTTCCTAAGGTCTTTGTGTACACGGCTGCAGGAGCCTTTCCTCTAACCCAAAACACAGACTCTAACTTAAAACAATCTTACATCCAGATGCATCTCATCATATCTATTGTTTAATATTTTTCCTTTGACCTTTATCTAGACTCCTTATATAGGTTTGGCATTTACAATACCATAGTCCAAAACCATGGGTGGAATCCAACGTTCACAAAATTTTCCCTTCCCATTACATAATAAGGGGCTTTGACCCACCCCAAATCCCATAAGACTCAAAATATACTTCGTGTTGCGTGCTCTGCTCCTCGATCTGTGAAGCCTTTCCTTGTTGCTTACTGCGCGAGGATCCCATCTCCAATAGGCCCCCAACACAAAAATATGACGCGTCTCGAGTCACGAACATGGTGTGGCTGCTATCTTTGCTTTGATTCTTCTCAAGACATCCTTAAATGGTGTAACCACTTCGGTGCATTGTTTCTCAAATTCATTTATTTCTCTTAGTAGCATCTCTTGTGACCTTCTTGGCTTCCTTGTGCTCAATTCCCTTATGTGCCTCGCACAGAGTTTTCAAAGTTTTGTTTTACAGTTTGGGAGAGCTTACTGGCCTCAGCTTCCCCTGGCTTTATCCTGGCTGCAGGTATATTCTCCTTCCTGTGCAACACATCGACTTGAATTAAAACAATCTTACATCCAAATGCATCTCATCAAATCTATCGTTTAAGTTTTTTCCTTTGACCTCTATCTAGACTCCTTATCTAGGTTTGGCATTTACAATACCATGGTCCAAAACCATGGGCAGAGTCCAACGCTCACAAAATTGGCCCATCCCATTACATAATAAGGGGCTTTGACCCACCTCAAATCCCCTAAGACTCAAAATATACTTTGTGTTGTGTGCTCCTCTCCTCGATATACAAAGTCTTTCCCTATTGCTTACTTTGTGTGGATCCCATCTCCAACAAAGACTGCAGATTACGCAATTTCAGTGGCCAAGGGAGAGGCTTGAGCCCTATAACTTTACAATGCATAGTTTCACTAGCTAGGTACTGTGCATTGTGCAATATCAAAGGCCAAGCAAGCATCTTGAGCCTTGGACTTGCACAATTCCCAACTAGATAAGGCAAATGATGTACAAGGGAAGGGAAGATCTCCCCATAAAGAGTATGGGAAACTGGCATATCTGAGTGATGGTACAAGTTAGAGTGTAGATATGACTAAGGATAAATATATTAGTTCAAATCAGGTGTAGAAGATCAACATGCAAAGGGAAAAACAAACATGCATGGAGAGTCACCAAAACGATGATCACTGATGGGAAAACTTATAAGAAAACTAATGTGACACTTGTAAAATGTGAACAAATGACTAAACCAACACTTTTACAAACTAATATAAGCTAAAACGCCAACAACCATGAATAGAAACAAGCAAAAAAACACTCATAGAAGAAAAACAAAAAAAAAGCAACAAACACAAAACTCACCCAGAAAAGTGTCGCAAACTCTACCGAAGGCTCCTTGATCTCCTTGGGAAGGCTACAACTCCAATATTGAATGTAAAAATGATATCTAGGGGAATACATGTTAATTTTTGGCAACTAGGTCCAAATTCCATGTTGCATTTCTCATATGATGATGATTATATTTTTGTTGGATTCCTCTTTCGGAGAGGTGCAAGATTGATCTAAATATCATATTGTTTGGATGAGCAGAACCTATATTTTGATTTTATTTTCCAAACATGTGCAAATTGAAAAGGTCGGCCAGATTTTTAATGTGGGCTCACAAGACCCAGCCGATTTCTTGAGGCTGCATTGGATGGCACGAAAATCAAGGCTGGACGTTGACTTTGACTACTATATGTAGTTTTGACCACAATTTTCACTTCTACGTTGACCATTTGCTGTTGACTTGCATTGAATTTTTTGAGCTGCCTTGAGGGGTGTGTGTGACACTTGGAGAAAGTCTGATTTGGTTGTTGGAGAAGTTGGTTTTGCCAACTCAAGTATTTGCTGACTAGGGCATCCTATTGATTGTTGTAACAAAAATTTGTCTCTATATTTGTTGGAGAAGAAGAATTACAAATTATGTTATATTATTTGGCTTGTCTTCTGTTGATCTAATATCATGTTCTATCAACATTTTAATTTCAAGTTCATGTGATTGCTAAATTTGAATTGGGCCTTAAATAAGATTGAAGTGAATTGCATTTAAGCATAGAACATACCATGGTTATCCAAATTTAACATGGTATCAGAGCTAAGGTGAAGACAAAGCCCAAGATAGTGTGAAAAGTAATCACCGAAGAAGAAGTCTTATCAAGGACCAATGGCCTCCTCAAACTACAAGGGTTTCAAGATTGATGATAAGTTTCCCGATGAGTCTGATTATAATGCCTAGAAGATCTCTTTGGATTTGGTATTAGAAGATCAATATGTCATGGATTATGTGCAGGGGAAGATTCATGAGCCTCCATCAAATGGATCGACTACCACAAAGAAAAATTATAGAAGAGGGGAAGTCAAGGCGAAGATGATTATCATGGATTCTATACATAAGAACTTGGTTGCTTATATCTCCGAGTTGGGCACATATAAAGAGATGTATGATAAGTTGGTTAGCATGTTCAGGGCTAGCAATGCTAATCAAGTTATTTTCTTCAAGAACAAGTTGAAGAATATCAAGAAGGGAAATGATGAATCCATTCAATCATATTTTATGAGGCTAACAGAAATCATGAATGATTTCCTTGCTATTTGTTGGGTACCGGATTTGTATACTTTTCTCTCCCATTTTATCCCATCTTTCTATCTCTTTGTACCATTATTGTTCTTAAATGCATGAGGTAAACCCCTTTCTTTTATCTTTCATGGGATATTTGATTAATGAAGTAATTGTCATGGAGGTTTTACCTTTTTGCAATATTAACTCCGATATTTCTACAGATTCAGCCAAAGCGGGAAGGTTATAGCTGTGAAGTCGTGGAAAAACCCATAATTTCCAGTGCTTTCTTCACTTGTTGTTACAACGTAATAGACTCTGTTTCACACCAGAGTTATTTCAGGCCTTTTCATGGTTTCCTTCTGGGAAACTAGGTTGTTGTTGTAACAAAGTATATTTTTGTAAATATTCAGTTGCTGAAGAGAACCTAGGATTTTTGGAACGTTTGTATAAAGAGGGCTTGTGGGCTGTGAATCAGGTTTAAGCCCATCATATATAGATTTTGTAACAGTATATTCAGAAATTAATTGAATGCACAACATCTTACTGTTTCACTTGTAATTTGTGTTTTTCCGCAACCTTGATCAGAGAGTTGGGCCCACTCTTCTGATCAGGTGCTGCATTTCCTTTCTTGCATTGTTTTCATGTTTTAGTTTGATTATGTTACTGCTGTTCCAGTGTAATCTTTCAATTTCTATGAATGTCTTTTTAATTCTACAATCTATTTAAATGTTGTTATAGTAGTTTGTGTGTTTATTATTTAAGCTTGTGATTTACTGCAAGTCATGTGATTTCTCCTGCATATACTATGTTGTTAGTCTTGAAATAACTAACACCCTCAAGTCGATAATTTATGTGGAAAAAAAGTTGAATATTGTTCATATTTTAACACCAACACTATTGCAGAAGAGGTATTTGATCGAGAGCTTGTCCTCATTGCTCTTGGAGGACTCCCCTAGGAATGGCATGTATTCAACACTAATATTCTTAATAATAATGTGATTCTTGATTTAGATGACTTGCTGACGAGATGCACTCAAGAGGAGACAAGAATGATGGAAAAATACCATCCCTCAAATGGGAATGGAGGTGAACCTACTGCCTTTATCAATCATGCAAAGAAGAAGAACCATGGTGGTCCAAGAAATAAAAACCATGGAAGAGCGGGGCCCAAAGGAAGAAAGGGAATATGTTACACTTGTAACAAGTTTGGTCATTATACAAGAGAGTGCCCCGATAGAAGGGACTCTCCTAGGGATGAGACAAAAAAAACTTCAGGGGGGAATGGAAATCAAAGGAACAACAAATTCAAAGGAAAGAGGAAGGATCCCTCTGATTGAAGTGGAAATGGCTAACCTTTCAAGAGGTCAAGGAATTCCATGTATGATAAGTCCAATGTTGTTAATAATAAGAAAAATGAATATATTCTTGTATCTTCCCTCTCTACTGCATCTCATCCTGACACCCTGGATGTCTGGTTGATTGATAGTGGTGCTTCAGGGCACCTCACTGGATATAAATAAGCCCTCTCTGATTTGATTGAGAAGGATACTAATTTGGAGATTATCCTTGGAGAAAATGCCACCTATCCCATGAAAGGGACAGGGACTATGACCCTTCATATATATCAAGGTCAAGTCTTCCGCTTACGAGATTTTTTGTACGCACCTGATTTGAAAAATAATCTTGTGTCCTTTTTGGGAATGGAAGACAAAGGATTCAAGGTGGCATTCATTGATGGAAAGGTACACATTTGGAAGAAGAACTTCAATGAATCTCTTACTATTGGTTTTAGAGTTGATACACTCTATCAGGTTGGAGGAAGTCTATTGGGGGCCATGTCATGTGACACAACTCTTCAAACTGAGCTATGGCACCAGAGGTTTGCACACCTTCATTAAAAAGCCCTTCCCGAAGCAAGGAAGGTGGTGACAGGGATGCCCGAGTTTAAAGATGATCATGAAGGTGGATGTCAGGGTCGTGCTGAAGGGAAGCATACAAGGGGACCATTCACCTCAAGTGTCACGAAGACATCTGATGTTGATATTGCAACAAGATGATGAGCTTAGTGAAAAGAGTCACCCTCACTAAGTGGGCCCGCAGGCTATTTTTGGCACAAGTGTATTTTTAGACATGTCGATCATATTCTATGAGTTGCAGGATGCTATTTGTGGATGGTTGGTCAAGTTGGAAAAATATATGGACTTCTATTTTTAGACATACTGGGCGGAATCTATTTTTAGATTGCCAGTCTAAAATAGATATGTCGAATATTATTAGCTCTTAATAATATTTGGACTCTAAACATTATCTTATTCTCTTGGAGCACTTCAGTTAAGTGCACAAATGTGGCATAGGAGCTGACAGAAGGAATTATGCTATTCCTGAGGGTTAAGTGGAGCTATTGCATGGAGACTTCAGTTAGAACTCATGTGACATAGTTTGGTGGAGTTATTGAGGTAGTTGGTGGAGTTGTGTTCAGTTTAACTCAGTTAGACACAGTTGAGCTAGTTGTATCTAGTCTAACTGATTGATACACTAGTGAGAGTGGTGTGAATTAATTATTAATTAATTCACTAATTATTAACTTATTAATCAACTGAAGAATACATCAGTTAACTACAACACATGGATAGTTTCAGTGGAGACCAATGGAGAGGTACGTGAAAGAGCAGGTTGACTATCAGTTGTGACCATAGTGTTGCATGAGTTTGCACCAAATAATGATTGGAGATGCCAATGAGGATTGTGTGAGCAAGGCTGGACCAATTCAAGTTCATTCAGAGCCAATATTCAGCAGGGATTGCGTAGTAGAGGCAGGCTAGCAGGTGGCAAAGATTAGTGCATGGATTTTCTAGATCGGGCCTGATTAGTGTGTAGCGATTGTATTGTACTGAGAGCTTGATATGATCAGATTTGTATGAGGATTGTTACATGATCTCTATGAAATATATTATATAAAGATAGTTGGGGTTTTTAGCTTCAGGATTTCCCGTTAAAACATTGTGTTCATATGTGTGAATTTTTATGGTTTCAATGTGTGCATGCAATTGATTTAATTTCCGCAAGTAATGATCAATAGTAGAGGAGATTCTGTATTGTGCATGAAGTTAAATAGTGGGTGATCAGGAGAATATTGGATGTATAACGCATTAGTTATATAATTTCTACATGGTATCAGAGCGATACTGATCATTGGAGCAATTGCAAATCATTGAAGCGGTTGAGTTTTGTGCTGGTGGAATTCAAATTTGCAGTAGTGTTTTCTTGGTGTTGAAGTTGAGATGTCTTTCAACAGATTATGATTGGATTATGCCCTTGAGGGAAGATTGAATTATATTTCATGGAAGGATAGGATGGAGGCGGTGCTGGAGGATAATGGGTTGAAGGAGTTCATAGATGCAGAAATTCCAAAACCTACCTCTAGCGATGTTGCTGCACTTGATGCATGGCAAAAGAAGACAACAAAATGTCTAAGGATTTTTTTGGAAGGTGTGAAGGATCACATAGTGTCCAGCCTTCATGGTAAATCTTCTCCATTCTTGATGTGGAAAGCTTTGACAGAATTGTTCCAAAGCAAGAGCAACCAGAGGAAGTTGGCGCTCAAGGATAAACTTAGGAAGATAAAAATGGAGAAAGGCGATAGTATACCCAAGTACCTCACGAAGTTTTTCCAGTGCAAGGATGAGCTGGGAAGTGTGGGGGTTACTGTAGATGAAGAGGACTTGGTGAGCTTGGCTCTCCTTGGGCTTCCGAAGTGTTGGAATTCCTATGAGGACTCTGTCAATGGTCGGGAAAAACTGCCAGGATGGGAGCGACTTTGGTCAGATCTTGTGCAGGAGGAGATAAGGCGGAGTACCACGAACGGATCTTCATCGAAGAATGAATATGAAGAAAATTTTGATTTGGCTGCCAAAGCAAGGAATCGGAAGAGCAAGAATAATACTTTTCAATCCGGTGCAAAAGCCAAGAATCAGGACATGTCCAAGGTGAAGTGCTTTCACTGTCACCAACACGGACATTACGCCACTAATTGTCCACAGAAGAAGAAAAATAAGCTGCTGCTGGATTTGCAGCTAGAGAAGCCTTAGCCTCGTAGTTTGAGCTGTATTTTTCGCTGATCTCATGCTTGGTCTCAAGTGTGATGGGTTCAGTGTGGTTTCTTGACAGTGGTGCATCTTTCCATATGACCGAAGACAAAGATTTGTTTACTGATTTGGATGAGAAGGATCTTGGAGTGCACATCGAGATGGGCGATGATGGTAGATATAGTGCGACTGGTATCGAGACCATTTCCTTTGAGAGGGAGTCTGGCAAACCTTTCATATTGAAGGATGTCAATCATGTTCCAGGATTGAAGAAGAATCTGATCTCTATGGCGATGTTGGAAGACAAGGGATATGATGTTGTCTTTAGCATGGGAAAGGCTTTCCTGCGCAGTAAGGCAACTGGTGAAACTCGGAGGACAGGGGTTCAAGTTAAGAACCTTTATCAGTTGTAGGTAGATGGTTGCATAGCAATGGCAGGCAAGGCAAAAGGAGTGGTGACATGGGATGAGGGAGAGCTATGGCACAGGAGATTGGGCCATCTTCACCATGGTGCTTTGAAAATTTTGCAGCAGATTTCTACCAGGCTTCCCAAAGGTACACTTGTGCAGTCAGATCAGTGCAAGGGATGTACTTTGGGAAAATTTGTGAAAGCCACCTTTCATGAGAAGGACAGTCATGCCACGACGATCCTTGAGAGAATTCACACAGACGTGTGTGGACCTTTCTCAGTAGCTTCAACAACAAAGCATAGGTATTATGTGATATTTGTTGATGATTTTTCTCGTAAGTGTTGGATCTTATTCATGCTGAAGAAGAGAAAGACATACTCAAAGTTTTGTGAGTTCAAGGCACTGGTTGAGAAAGAATCGGGGAAGCAGGTGAAGGCTCGTAGGAGTGATAATGGTGGTGAATTCATCTCTGTCGAATTCAAAGACTTTTGCAGCGTAGAAGGAATTCGAAGAGAGCTCATAACGCCTCATAACCCACAGCAGAATGGGGTCGTTGAGTGAAAGAACATAATGATCGTGGGTGCTGCACGGGCGATGTTGCATGATCAGGGCCTTCCCATACACTTGTGAGCTGAGGCATGCAATATTGTGGTTTATGTGCAAAATCATTGTCCTCACAGAGTACTTGGCATGAGTACACTCGAGGAGGTGTTTTCTGGTAAGAAGCCTGATATTTCTCATTTGAAGATTTTTGGCTCACCTGTTTACATTCATGTGATGAAGGATGCCAGGAAGAAGCTGGAGCCGACCACAGAGGTTGGGATATTTTTGGGGTACAAAGAAACACCCCACAACTATCGTGTGTATTTTCCAGACAGTCGGAAGACTGTTGTGAGACGAGATATCAAATTTCATGAGGAGAAAGCCATGAAGTGTTCACTTGAGAGGGAGCCACACTTGCATGCAGATGAGGAGCTATTAGTTCCTAAGGATGAGCCTCAGGATCTGGATCAACCATAAGAGGAGGTTCATGGAGTGGAAGAAACCACTCATGCAGCGCCAACCATCAGAGGGTGGAAGCGCACTACAAAAGCTGAGCGACTGAATCTTGATGTAGAGAAGATTGTAGGAGCACCTACATCACAGCGCAGACAGAGACAGTCACCTAACCAATATACTGGATACATGGCTCTGATGAGCAAGTGTATCATGACAAAAACATCCTATTTCGAGGAAGCTGTGGAGGACCCTACATGGGTAGATGCCATGGTGGAAGAGTATGATTCAATTGTCAAAAACAGTGCATGAGAGATTGTCCCAAGACTGAAAGGGAAATCAGTGGTAGGTTCGAGATGGATCTACAAAGTGAAGCAAGCAGTTGACGGGAGCGTCGAGAAGTACAAGGCAAGATTTGTTGCTCGAGGCTTCTTACAGATTGAGGGGATCGACTATGAGGAAACCTTTGCACCTGTCGCAAGGTATTCTTCCATACGGAGCATCCTAGCTCTCTCAACGCAGATGGGATGGCACATTCATCAGATGGATGTGAAGACTATGTTTTTCAACGGAGTCATTGAGGAGGAGGTGTACATAGAGCGGCCCGAAGGTTTCGAGATCTTCAGCAGCGAGTCGCATGTGTGCAGGCTCAAAAGAGCGCTGTATGGGTTGAAACAAGCACCTCGTGCTTGGTACACATGGATAGACAGTTATTTCACCAGTCTTGGATTCACCAAGAGTGAGGCAGATCTGAACCTATACCAAATTGTGGTGGAGGGTAAGTTGCTGATCATTGTACTTTATGTAGATGATTTGATTTTGATGGGTGATGAACAATTGATACTCTCATGCAAGGCTGATCTTGCAAAAGAGTTTGAGATGAAGGACTTGGGCCTCCTTCATTATTTCCTGGGATTGGAAATTTGGCACCGCAATGATGGATTTTTTGTGTCTCAAGGCAAGTATGCCTGGGAGATACTGGAGAAGTTAAACATGCATGGATGAAAGCCTATCGACACTCCTCTTCCTGGTGGTTGGAGGAAATAGGATGCTACATCGGCAGAGGTAGTGGATGCCACTGTTTACCGACAGTTGGTGGGGTCGCTTATGTATCTAGTCAATACATTACCTGACATATGCTACGTTGTTAACCAGCTTTCACAAGCTATGGTTAAGCCTACCAAGCTATTTTGGAAGGTGGGGAAGCATGTATTGAGATATCTCAGAGGCACATCGGGATATGGATTATGGTACAGACAGTTGGATGAGGTGAAGCTACATGGCTTCACAGATGCAAATTGGGTAGGGAGCCCAACGGACAGAAAGAGAACATCTGGAGGGATTTTCAGTATCGGGTCGACAGTAGTTTCTTGGTACAGCAGGAAGCAGAGATCTGTGGCACTTAGTTCAGCGGAGGCCAATTACATGGTAGCAAGTTTGGCTGCATGCGAGGCTATATGGATGAGGAAGATCCTGGTCGAGTTGTTTGGTTCACACTTAGATCCTACTGTGATATATTGTGATAATCAAAGTTGCATCAAACTCTCGGTTAATCCAGTATTTCATGATAGATCTAAACACATTGACATCCGGTATCATCATATCAGAGATTGTGTGCAATGGAAGATCATGCTACTTTCTTACATTCCTACGGAGGATCAGGATGCTGATATCTTGACGAAGGTGCTCACCAGGCGCAAATTCGAATACCATAGAGGTAGGATCTAGGTGGCAGATAATCCCTATCTTGTTGAGAGGGAGTGTTGGGATTGCAACAAGATGATGAGCTTAGTGAAAAGATTCGCCTTCACTAAGTGGGCCCACACGCTATTTTTGGCGCAAGTCTATTTTTAGACTATGTCTATTTTTAGACATGTCGATCATATTCTATGAGTTGCAGGATGCTATTTGTGGATGGTTGGTCAAGTTGGAAAAATATATGGACTTCTATTTTTAGACATATTGGGTAGAATCTATTTTTAGATTGCTAGTCTAAAAATAGATATGTCGAATATTATTAGCTCTTAATAATATTTGGACTATAAACATTATCTTATTCTCTTGGAGCACTTCAGTTAAGTGCACAGATGTGGCACAGGAGCTGACAGAAGGAATTACGCTATTCCTGAGGGTTAAATGGAGCTATTGCATGGAGACTTCAGTTAGAACTCATGTGACAGAGTTTGGTGGAGTTATTGAGGTAGTTGGTGGAGTTGTGTTCAGTTTAACTCAGTTAGACACAGTTGAGCTAGTTGTATCTAGTCTAACTGATTGATACACTAGTGAGAGTGGTGTGAATTAATTATTAATTAATTCACTAATTATTAACTAATTAATCAACTGAAGAATACATCAGTTAACTACAGCGCATGGAAAGTTTCAGTGGAGACCAGTGGAGAGGTAGGTAAAAGAGCAGGTTGACTATCAGTTGTGACCATAGTGTTGCATGAGTTTGCACCACACAGTGATTGGAGATGCCAATGAGGATTGCGTGAGCAAGGCTGGACCAATTCAAGTTCATTCAGAGCCAATATTCAGCAGGGATTGTGCAGTAGAGACAGGCTAGCAGGTGGCAAAGATCGGTGCATGGATTTGCTAGATCGGGCCTGATTAGTGTGTAGCGATTGTATTGTACTGATAGCTTGATATGATCAGCTTTGTATGAGGATTGTTACATGATCTCTATGACATATATTATATACAGATAGGTGGGGTTTTTAGCTTCAGGATTTCCCGTTAAAACACTGTGTTCATATGTGTGAATTTTTATGGTTTCAATGTGTGCATGCAATTGATTTAATTTCCGCAAGTAATGATCAATAGTAGAAGAGATCCTGTATTGTGCATGAAGTCAAATAGTGTGTGATTAGGAGGGATGTATAACGCATTAGTTATATAATTTTTACATCTGATATTTTACAATTGATACATTCTGATCTATCTGGTATGTTGTGTGTAACATCCTTGGGATGATGTTCATATTACATGAATTTTATAGATGAATTCTCCCGCAAGACTTGGATATATTTCTTGAAGAAGAAGTACGAAGCATTCAAATGGTTTTGTACCTTCAAGGCCTTGGTTGAAAATCAAACCAGGAAGAAAATAAAAATTTCGAGGACCGATAATGGGACCAAGTATGAGACAAATGAATTCAATTAATTTTTCAGGGAAGTTGGCATTAAAAGGGAGACCACAACTGTGTACACTCTCGAGAAAAATGGTGTTGCTGAAAGAAATAATATAACAATTGTGGAAGCTACCTATGCCATGCTATATGACCAAGGTCTTCTGAATTTTCTATGGGGAGGAGTTGCGAACACTATTGTGTATGTTCAAAATAGATGCCCACATTCTGCACTAGACTCCAAAACTCTCGAAGAAGTCTTATCTGATAAGAAGCCTGATGTCTCCCACCTTAGAGTTTTTGGAAGTCATGTTTATTTTCATGTGCCAAAAGAAAGAGAAGCAAGTTGGATGCTTCTAGGAATAAGGGAATGTTTGTGGGCTACAATGAAACCTCAAGGCATATAGAATCTATGTGTCTGGTCAAAGAGAAGTGGAGATATTCCACGATGTCATCTTCGATGAAGATGCTTCCCTCAAGAAAGAAAGGAATCTTCCTAGTTCAAAGGCAGACAAAGAAGAAGAAGAAGAAGAAATGCTCGATGATGAAGGACCAATGGATCCTATTGATCCACATCCTTCCAATAAAAGGAGACCCTCATGGCTTAGGGATACTCTCGAATATGCTGAGAGACATATTGCTCCAAAGGGGGACATTCTGTGAAAGTAAGAAGACGAATAGGTACCAAGGGTACCTAGTAGCCATGAGTTCTATTGTAAAATCTGAGCCTCGATCATTTGAAGAAGTTGTAAAGCATCAAGTTTGGAAGGAAGCTATGCATTAAGAATATGAATCTATCATGAAGAATGATGTATGGAAAGTGGTCCTGAGATCGGAGGAAAAATATGTTGTCACCTCGAAATGGCTCTTCAAGATCAAGCATGGAGCCGATGTAAGTGTTGAAAAGTACAAGGCAATTTTTGTTGCCCAAGGCTTCTCTCAAAAAGAAGGCATAGATTATGAGGATATATTTTCACCTGTCGCCCGCTATATCACCATTCGATCTATCATTTCCCTTGTTGCAACGCAAGGATGGAGTATCCATTAGATGGATGTGAAGGCTACCTTTCTACATGGTTCAATCATGGAAGAGGTTTATGTGGAGCAAACTCTGGGGTTCAAAGTCCAAGATAGAGACACATATGTGTGCAGGTTGAAGAAAGCCCTCTATGGGTTGAAGCAAGCCCCCAGGGCTTGGTATGATATGATCGATAACTACTTGATGAAGTTGGGCTTCACTCAAAGTGATGTTGATCCAAACCTTTATTTTAAGATTGATGAAGAAAGACATCTCATTCTGGTTCTCTATGTGGAAGATCTCTTCCTAACAGGTGTTGACCCTCTCATTCATCAATGTATGAGGTACCTAGCTTCTGAGTTCGAAATGAAGGATTTAGGACTGATGCACTATTTCCTGGGCTTGAAGGTTTGGAAAATGCCAGGTGATATTTTCCTTTCTCAAGGAAAATATATTGTTATTTTTTTGGAGAGAATTGGAATGGTGGATTTCAAGTCTGTGTCGACATCGATGGAACTCAACTTTAAGAAGTTGTGTGGAAGTGTTGTTGGGCTCGATCTGGGAAATCCCACCAAGTATTGACAACTCATAGGGGCCCTAATTTTCTTAGTGAGCTCCCGTCTGGACATATGTTTTGTAGTGAACACTTTGAGTCAAAATATGGTTGAGCCTCATCACATTTACTAGATTGGTGCCAAGAATCTATTGAGATATCTTCAGGGCACAATCAACCATGGGATGAGATACATTGCCAAGAGTTTGAGACTCCATGGATATACCGATTTTGATTGGGTTGGAAGTGTGGTGGATCATAAGAGCACATCTAGATGTTTCTTCACCTTGAGTTATGCTTCTATATCTTGGATGATCAGGAAGCAGAAATCGGTTGCTTTGAGCAACATTGAGGCTGAATATATTGAAGTGAGTACGCCCTGTTGTGAATTTTTATTATCAAGAAAGCTCTTTAATGAGTTGTTTGTACATGTGCTAGATACCACTGTTATCCTTTATGATAACCAGAGTAGGATTCATATTTCTGAGAATCTTGTGTTCCACAATCGATCCAAGCATATTTATATTAGGTACCACTTTATCTGGGATATGGTACAGTGAGGCACCGTAAGGCTTGATCACATTGGGACAGATGAGAAAGTCACATATATTATCACGAAGCCCATGGGGAAGGTCAAATTCTTAACCTTCTGTGAGAAGCTTGGAATCATGGATTAACCCTATTGTGAGGGTCCTGCTTGAGTTGGAAAATGAGCTCTAAGAGCTCTAGGGGTATTGGGGATAGCTTCTTGGAGCTATAAGAATGCATAGGGCTAGGTTCTCCGAACCTTTTTGTGCTTCTGCCCCATCGTTATGATGTTGAGCTAGTTCACCCTCTTTTTGATATATGCCCTACATGCATCCTACCCATGGAGTTTCAGACTCATGTGAAGTACCTCTCATTTGGCCAATGAGGTAGGAAATGTGGATAGAGACTAATAGCAAGACCGATGGACGCATCAGAGATTTCCGTACTATCTATGTCTAGAATGGTTGGATGTGTCCAACACCTTGATATGGGATCAAGTCTGATGAGTTTCTTACCTCTAAACTGACTTCGGGTCAGTAAACTAACTTCGAGTTAGTATGTGACTCTCTTGAGTCCAATTGAGGTTTTAACCTCTAAGCTGGCTTCGGGTCAACGAAGTGTGATGTCTTTATGACACACTCTCATTTGTTTTCCCTTAGAGCCGATAAATCATGTTACAACATGATAACACAGGATTGCAGGATGATGATGATGATATTACATGATGGTACTGATGACAGGATGACATAGGTGGACATATGGAGTTCTCCCTAGTTGAGAGGGAGTGTTAATTTTGTGAAACTAGTTCCAAACTCCATGTTTCACTACTCATATGATGATGATTATATATTTTTTGGATTCCTCTTTTAGAGAGGTGAAATATTGATCTAAATATCATCTTGTTTGGATGAGAAGAACCTATATTTTGATTTTATTTTCCACACACGTGAAAATTGACAAGGTTGGAAAAATTTGTAATGTAGGCTCACAAGCCCCAACAGATGTGTCACACACCCTCACTGATGGATATAAATAGAAGAGAGATGATGATCATTTCATCATCATCTCATCACACATTCTACTTGTGATATGATTGGTTCATACAACCTAGGAGAGGCTTCCATCAATCACACGTGAGAATATGAACCTGAAGAAGTTGCAGATTGTTTTAGGGCTTTCTGGTCAACATTGACTTTGAGCCAACACTTGTGCTTTGACTTCGATTTCAACACATAAATTCTGATTTCTTGAGGCCATATTGGAGGGCATGAAAATTGAGGCTAGAAACTGACTTTGACTGCATCTTTGACCACAAAATTGACTTTTGCGTTGACCATTTTCTGTAAACTTGCGTTGAATTTTTGGAGCTGTCTTTGAGGGGTGTGTGTGACACTTTGAGAGGTTTATTTGGTTGTTGGAGAAGTTGGTTTGTCCAACTCAATTATTTACTGGCTAGAGCATCCTATTTACTATTGTAACAAATATTTATCTCTATATTTGCTGGAAAAGAAGAATTACAAATTCCGTTATATTGTTTGGTTTGTCTTCTACCGATCTATTATTATGTTCAAATCAAAATTTTACTTTCAAGTTCATGTGATTGCTAAATATGAATTGGGCCTTAAAGAAGATTGAAGTGAATTGCATTTAAGCATTGAACATACCATGGTTATCTAAATCTAACAATACATTATATATATCTAGTCTTATTAGGGTTTATGATGCGCATGCCTAAAATCAAGGAAAGACGACACTTGGAAGAACGGTCAAAAATAAAAACTTGTGTCAGACTTTAGGAAATTACTAATCCAATACCTATTTTCTAGGAGATTCTTTTTCTGATTTTTTGTTTTTTCACGAAACCGACCATTCACACTGCCAAGAAGATTTGCGCAGTTCTTGACCACTGGGAAACTTCTTGACTCAATCAATTGTGCAGTTTTTGAGCTCAAGGGAATCTTTGAGAAGTTTTTGAGCTTAAGGTCAGGTTGTCTCCCAGAATTGTGCAATTTCTGAGCTCAAGTCTGGCCTTTCTTTCTATATTGCGTAATTTATATCCTCAAGGTTGGTCTGCCTTCCAAGATTGCATAGTTTCTAGAGGGAATATGAGCAATGCTACAAAGTCAAGTCAAAATATATCTTGTGTATGAAATATATAAATCCATGATTAACTCATCACAAGCATAACATAAAAAGATAAGTCTTGATCGTATGATGAATACTTGATGACAATAAAGATAGGCTCCTGTGGATAGAAGGGAAGGCTCCAAAATCAAAGAATGAGAAAAATTTTGGAGGGTGGTTGTAGCGGCTACAACACTACCTTCATCATAATCATATGGTAACATTGTACTATAATTCCTTGATTTTTGATATCCATGTCTCTGAACATTGCCTCCTTGGTCCTTGCCTTTGCATGATAAAGTACTTAAGCCATAGTACATGTTCTGACATTGTACTTTAGGGAGTAATATGTTACACATCAATTTTTTCACATTTACGCAAATGATTCCAAATCCAGATCTTTCACGATCTGACAAACTATGGTCATACGTGTCGTTGAAATATGGAAGAAATACCTTTTAATGGTGTATAAGAATCCTGAATTAAATACCTAAAATCCTTAATTTTGGAGATCAATGTGGGTCCTCAGTTCACAACCTTTGATGGTCGCACCTTGAATAACTAACTACTTGCGATGTCATCACAATTTTACTTTTTTTATAGTCGCAATGATATTCTTACGTGAGTAAAAATAAAAATTAAACGAAGATTCCTCTTCTAGAAGCCTTGTAGTGGATATCTAATCTGAATTAGTTGAGATTAAGCTCTATCTCCCCATATCCTAGGCCTCCTTCCTCCTTTAGTGGATCCATGCCACCTAGTTTGAATCTCTCTCCACCCTTCATGGATCTCTCAAATTCCACTCCTTCCTTTAAGTACTATTCCTTAAAAGAGAACTAAGTTCCCATTTTTTGCTTCTGAACTGACATATATGCTACTTAAATTTCCATTGGAGTTCTTTGATTTCAAGGGCTTATATTGAATATCATTGCAAGGAGATTTCCAACATCAAGGCACCTGGTTGTAATTATCCTTGTCTTTATTATTAATACAAATACTTGTTTCTTTCCCATATGCATTTGTTATAATGTGTATTATAGGTTTCATTTATCCCTTATGTGGTTTATGGTTGAATTATTGATGTATTATATGCTTTGATTACTTGTTTGTATCTGCCTTTGAAAATATCTGCTTGGAGAATCAAGGGAGAAAGGTTGAAATCTACAAAGGAAAACAACAAGGATCATCATCAATCATTTCGTCAAAAGGTATGAGCTTTGTATCCTCTTTGTATCTATGATTCAGTGATAAACTAGGGAATGTTTTCATGCATTTGTTTGTTTGTTTCTAGGATTGGTTTTTGAGCATAAGGAAATTTGTCCTATTCACGGGACAAGATTTTTCCACTAAACACAACTTGAATCTAAATCAGCTGTTGATGATGAGCCATGTTATAATGACAGTAATATTCAAATCAAAAATCAATTTTTTTATTATCCCTAATTCCGCATTTCCAACCTTAATCATAAGGCACCTAAAACCTCAGAGGAAGAATATGGTACCCCTTATGTTTCTTTTCCTCCTTATTTTTCATTGCCAAATGAAGTGGTCTATTGTTCCAATGTTTGAATTAGGAAATATGAAAATCAAATTGGTTATCTGCTTCTTCCACCTTCATCTTCTTTCCATGATCAAGATATTATCCAGAAACTTTGAATGTTCCAATAATTTCATGGAGCCTAATGTGAATATTGATCCCTTGATTCCTCGAGATGAGATTATTGTGCATAATTTAAATATTGAATCTAATTTGATTGAAATTATTACTTATTCAAGAGATACCTTTCATCCTATAAAATTTACACCTCATGGCTCCTTGCACCTCATTTCATTTTATCAATCCACTCCACCAACAATTTCTTTAGTTACTCGTGATTCTCAATTTTTTGGTTCAAATGGTGAAATGGTTATCGGGTACAAGGTGTCCACATCTCATATGTAAAGGAGAACTAGGATGAAGACAAATTCCATCTCTCTTTCCTCTTTAAAATTTCTCTATGTCAAGATGATGTTTCTACATTCTTGTTTGATCAAGGATCTTTTGGTTTTGGAAATCATTTGAATGAAACCAAATATCTTAACCAAGATGAAGGTTTGAGCAACCATCAGCTTGACGACAATGACTCCATTACTATATGTGGAAATGAATCGATAGGTACATTGGTTGATCTCTTGATTTCTCAAGAAGACTTGGATTTGCAAGGCTTAGATCTGGAATCTAATATGATCATAGAAGAATTTCTTATGGGAATCTATTCTATAGCTTACCATCCCTTGTGACATGACATGTGTAATGAATCAATAGATGATGAAAATATTCGATGCTCTTTGAATTCATGATATGATGAACCGAATTTTGAGTTGAAACAAGGTGGTGATGTCATACATGATGATGAAGAAAACAATCTAATCTTTCAACGGCCTTCTTATATTTTACAATCTCTAGTTTTAGATTGGGATAATCCTTTAGTTCAACTTTTTCTCGAAATATTTATATTTCATACATCTTCATATACCAAACCAAAAGAATATTATGACTTGAGTAATATGTTTTTTGATGTTAAAACAATTGATAAAACTAGTGATGCAGACGGTTTCCATCTAATTAATAATGATGTTTTTTAAATATCTGATGGTATTTTTCAACATATAATTTCTCATATGACTAAGCTATCAAAACTCAATCATTCAATATTTGGAAGTTCAGGGACTTTTTAGGGATTTGAGGAACTTCAGATTTCGGTGATGGTTATGTCAGGTTCTCGCGATCCTGGTGAAACTCTTGAACTAGGTGAGGTTAGTATTTTCTTTCATAATTATTTTCTCAACATTGTTTCATCATATGTAAGCTCCCTCTTGAAATATTTTCAACGTTTTCAAGTTACTTTTATTAATTATCAATGTATATTTTTTGATCTAATAGAAGATCCTTGTTTAGGTACTTATTATTCATGCAAACTTCGTGTATTAAATTTAGGGTTTGACTGCATATCTTTAGGGAATGCATATAATTTTAAGGCTTGTCATGTTGACGATCAAGAAAGAACTGCTCATTAGCTAGAATATTGTGTCTAATTAAACTCTTCTATGAATGGTCAGTTTCTCATTTATCTTTTGCATGTTATGTAACTAATCATTTTTTCTTGGGTACAAGATATCCTATTAAGCATTAGTGAATATTCCAATCATCTAGCGTAGCAAAAATTTCATGCTAATAGAAAAATTCATCAAGTCGATATGAATTTCAAGTCTGATTTTATGTATGGAGAATATTTTAATCTTGTCAGTGTGTTCTCATTATCCCTTGAATCCTGAATGGGTTTATGGGCCTAATTTTTGTCTTGTTTGGGCTAACCCAGGTTCGGACTAGACTGCGCACTAACAAAACCCTTGATCACTGGCCCTTTCGGAGCTGACCTGCAATCAGATCATAGTCTCAGCTGAAGTGACTATCGGTGGATGCAGAACTAGGTTTTTGCAGACTTGAGGGACTGGAATATATGGTATTGTTCTATTATCTTATGCTTACAACTTATAAATTACTTCGTCACATTTAGTTAATCACATAAACATGCCATATAAACCCATAAAACATTAATGCACTAACATAACATGCAATTGTAATAACTACTTCACAACAACGTATATTAAGAAAATATATACAAAAAACACTTAAGAACACCAAAATATCATCCAAAAAAATACTTCTTTATTATGATGAATCTTTGAATACAACTAGTCTCGACCCGCACACTAAGCTACAGACTCTTCCGAGGCCTCTACACACTCAGCTGTAGAGCCTTCCCTTCGCTAACAAATGCAGAATACAAAGAAACTAATGAAACTATTGTTGCAGGGATTTCATTGGCTCGACACTTTCTCATGATATTTCCAGCTAGTATGTGTGCCACGAAGTGAACTTCATTGTCATTGATTGAGTTAATGCCATATCCTCACTTCCATTTTGTGAGTTCAAACTTATTCTTCATATTTTCAACCATTTCTTTGTCCTGGTATTTTCCTAAAAATTATTTTACATGGTTTCATCCTTGATATGATAGTATTTTGATTCTCTATATCAACATTTTGTCGATAGGGATCCTCTTTCCCATCTAGAGGCATCCATCGTGCACCAACATGAGCAATTTTTTTACACATGATGTATTTGCGGGACTTCTACTGAAGTGCCGCATGTTCAACAATTTCAATAACCATGACTGTGCTAATCCAGTTCCCCACTATTGCAGCTCTAACCTCATCACTCCACTGTCAGGGTAGTGTACCTGCTTTAAATACCCACCTGGTGCGAACTATAGGTATTTCTTCATGTTGTTGAAATTAGAGTCTCCAAAATTTACCTGTGGAATTTTCCCAAGAATTTCTCCATCAAATGGTACTAAATCAGGAAACGGGGGCATAAATGTGCCATACTTTGTATACTTTGAATATTTTATTGTTTTGTGTCTGGTTTTCTAGGTGGCATATATGATGAAATAGGTAATGGAAACCTTGCGCTCTCCATTTACATTTTCTCTTGCTACGCTTCTTCCTTGTTGTCTCTAACTTGTTCAGGCTCTTCGACGGGTTTCTTCTCCTGTTTCTTCCTTGTTCTCTGCTCTTTTCTTGGTTTCTTTCATGGAGATCTCTGGTTTTTAGTTTTTGGTGATGATGTTGTGGGATTATCAACTGGTGCTATGTTTGTATCAGCTATAGCTTCCTCCATGATTCCTGCTATACCTTTCTCTTTGAATATACAAATGAAGTATTCAATATTCATACAACATCGTAAACTTTTGTAATTTCTCCACACTTAGCAATTTTCAAGCTCTCATGACAACAAAGTGCCAAATATTAGCAAGACACGACTTTTTATAACATCTTTGAGCTCTTATATTGTATTCATTAACTACCCATCTATCGCTAGATGCTAACAATATGTCCTCATAAATGCAAATTTCTGCACCTTTCAACGACAAATTTCCCTTTTAAAAGTCATATTTTTACAGCGAAACTTTGACATACTTCATAATGGAGTGAACACCCCTTATTACATCAAGGCTCCCTGCGTCGAAGCTCTTTCTGCATCATATTTTATAGTCTAGTGCCCACTTTCAAATGTAGGTGGCACTAAGACTATTCTCCTTTCTTCTTCGGAGTGAGGTTGTAGGGGTAGGGTTGTCCCTGTATAGCTTCAACCTGCTGCCATTTACTCTTCCTAGAACCAATTATCCATTTAACTTTGTTAATTGAACTGTGCCTCCATCAATGATATGTTTAATAATGTATGGGCCCAACCAATGCATCTTGAACTTTCCTGGAAATTTCACAAACTTTCTGTCATAAAGGAGAAGAAGGTCTCCTATCTAGAACTCTTTTGTTTAATATGTCTGTCATGTCAGTAATTTTATCTTGCTTTCTGCACCTATTGATGGAATCCAGGTATAAATATATCTTCCTCCAAATCAAGCAATTGTGAGATTATTTCCTCCATTATCTGAGGGTTTTCCATATATGTAAAAGTTGTAATCCTCAATCTAGGCATAATGTACTCCATAGGAATCACAACTTTTTTCCCATAAACTAACTTGAAGGTTGTCTAACCTGAAAAATTCTTACATGTTGTCGTATACGCCCATAACACTACTGGGATTATAAGGTCCCAATCATCTCTATTCACATTACATACCATTGTAACTGAATTCTCCAAAATCTTGTTAATTTTTTCCACTGTTCCATTGGCCTGAGGGTGATAAGGGGTACTCTTTTGATGATAAACTTGGAACTCCTGAGTTAATGCTTCAATGTTCTTATTCAGAAAGTGTGAACCTTGGTCACTCATCAAAATCTTTAGAAATCCAAATCTAGACAGTATGTACTCACAAATAAAATTCGTTTCAGTCCCTTACTTGTTGTGCTTTGGCCCATCTGGTTAAGTAGTCAATCTTTGTAATTATGTACCTCGCACCAATCCTCTTTCTAAGTGGGTTTATGGGTCCAATAATATAAATGGCCCACTTATAAAAATCCTGCAATGTAACTTGTGGTACCAATGGAATATCATCTCTTCTGGAAGGATTCCTTGTTCCTTAACATACACCACATGATCTATAGTACTCATTTGTATCTTTTTGTAGTGTAGTACACCACAATCCTACTCTCAAAATATTCTGTGCAATAGCTTTTCCTACATAGTGTCCATCAGCTACGCCTCCATGAGCTTCTACTAGAATCATCTATATTTCATTTTCAAGAACATATATGTGCAATATCTCATCTGGTCCCAACTTATACAAGTGTCCTGCTATCAATGAAAAATCGGTTTCCTTCATTACCAATTCCTTCTTTTGTTACATAGTATATTATGAAGGAGCCATTCTTGTGGTAAAAAACTGAATGATATCTGCAAAATGGTCATCTGCTACACTGATTGCAAACAACTGCACATTAGGGATATTATCTTCTATGTTGGTTGGTTCTTCCCCTGTTTCCAATCTTGATAGATGGTCAGGTCCTACATTCAGTCTCCTTGGTTTAACAATGATCTCAAAGTCATATTCCTATAATAGCAACAACCGTCTGCCGATATTCCCTTATAATACATGCTTATTAACCAAATAATTTAGTGCAGAATGATTTGTAAACATATTTAAATGTGACCCTAGAAAATAGTGTCTAAACTTATGCAAAGCATATACCATGGAAAGTCCTTTCCTTTCTGTGGTGGTGTAATTATTTTCTGCTTTAGGTAGTTTCCTACTTGCAAAAACTATAGGATGATCAATCTCTCCTTCACTAGGTTTTTCCAATACCACTCCTAAAGATATACAAGAAGCATATACATGGACATGGAATTCCTTATTCCAATCAAGGAACACTAGTATAGGTGAAACTACCATATTTTCTTTCAATATGTCGAGGCTCTTCTAAAATTCTTCATTCCACTGAAAGGTTTCATCCTTCTTCAACAGTTTCTTCATAGGCACAACGATTTGTGTATGCCCCTTGATGAACTTTCTGTAATACCCAGTATGTCCCAATGTAGTGCGAAGTTATTTGACTGTATTAGGTGGAGGAAAGTTCACAATGATATCAATCTTAGCAGGGTCCACCATTAGTCCTTGCTTGCAAACAATATGTCCCAATAATATGCCAAAGGGTGCACAAAATATGCACTTCTTTAAATTCAAATATATCTGATACTATCTACATGTGTCGAGCATGAGTCTTAAACTGCCAACATTTTTTTCTCAGCAATCCAAATACTTTCCAATAATCAAAATATACCTCCAAAAACTTGTGGATGTACTCCTTAAAAGTTGTGATCACCACCCTAGAAAATATAGCAGGGGAATTTTTCAGTCCAAAGTAATTACTGTGTATTGATAGAAGCCCCATTCTGTAGAAAATGTGGTCTATGCTGATATTTAGGTGCAATCCTAATCTGATGATATCTTGAGAATCCATTTTTAAATGAGTAAACTTTTTGTCCTTCTACATTGTCTAGCACTTCATCTATGAAAGGGGTAGGGAAGGGATCATGTAAACATGCATCATTCAACTTCTTGGATCAACACATATCCTAATTTATCCTTGATTATTATTCTCTTGCACCACCATAGGACTCACCCATTCTGATTCTTCTACAAGTTCAATACTTCCTACTGATATCATCTTATCAAGCTCTACTTTCACTTTCTCCTTATACTTCGAGTTCAGTCTATAAGGTCTTTGTTTGACTAGCTTTGCATCAGCCTTCATAGGAATCTTTATGACCATTTTTTCACGGAACGGAACCATTTTTTATAGCAACGGAACCATTTTTTCACTTGATTTAGGCTGACCCAGGTTCGGACTAGACTGCACACCAATAGAACCCTTGATCACTCGCCCTTTCGGCAACGACTTGCAAGCATATCACAGCCTTACCCAAATTGATTATGGGTGGATGCAAAACCAAGTCTCTATAGCCTTGAGGGATTGGGATATGTGGTATTTTACTATTATATTATTCTTAAAACTTATAAATTACTTCGCCACATTCAGTATATCACAGAAACATGCCATATAAACCCATAAAGAATTACTGCATTGAAATAACAAGCAATTGTAATAACTACTTCGCAACAATAGATATTAAGCAAATATATACAGAAAACACATAAGAACACTAGAATATCATCCACAAAATTGCTTCTTTATTATGATGAATCTTTGAATACAACAAGTCTCGACCTGCGCACTACGTTGCAGGTTGTCTGCGCACTAAGTTACAGACTCTTCCCAGGCCTCTGTGCACTCATCTGCAGAGCCTTCCCTTCACTACAAATAGACTACAAATACTTTCCCATTACATATGATGTTTTCTAAACATAACATTTCAACCCTTTATACACTATTACATCGTAAGGTTACATCATTACAATACTATGGTCCAAATACCATGGGCTGCCTAAAACATGAAATTATAGCCCAAAACCATTTACAAAATTGTGTGCTTTACCATCGTGCGATACATTCAAAGTTCTCCATTGCATGGTCTAATTCGCGCTTTGTCTCACGCTCCACTGCGCACTACGATCCAAAATCTATGCCAAGTTGGGCTATGCCAAACACTAATATATAAATAACCGTTTTCAGATCCCTACATTTTCATGTTGTCGACATATTTTGTAACCATATACAAAATGTTGATGTGTTACATTCTGAGGAATAAATTGATGGGTTCTTAGCTCATCTTTTCCCTTATTTCCAATCCTTTGCATGTGAAGAGGAAAATATTATGATTCAAATTATTTGTGAAATATATCTCATTTATTCATCCATATCTTTAAAAAATGGAGGATATTATGTGTTGATTGACCAATCTGATCAAAATATTGGCTCTAACAGTTGGCATTCGGTTAATAATTTTCCCATTGATACATCTAATGATATTCATTTTCTTACATTTGTTGATTTCATTCAACCAATGGAATTTGACAATTTACCATCTAAAAGTTTAGATACTTGTTCAGAGGTTGATGCAATTCATCTTTTGTTGATGATTATGTCAAGTTCTCACCATATCAACAAGGTATCCAAGAAATATATTAGATTCAAGACACTTCGCAAGGTTCTTCCCATAACTTGTCTATGTTGATCAAAAGCTTATCTTCCCAAGAGTTTCAAATTTTTCAAATTGATTATTTTGGATATAATGATTGAATCACTCATTAGTTAGAGGAATCTTACTTAGCGAGTTATGTTGCTAAAAAGAAGTTTAAATCTTACTTGATCCTTTTTATGAATGAAAATGAAGATGAATGTACATTTGCAAGATTTTTGCAGGGTTCTCATATCCATCATTCTATCCATCGAGGTAGGATTGCAGCTTGGATAGAGAAAGTGTAACATATCTAGATTAAAATTCATGTAATAAAGTTAATAAAGGAAAAATAAGACCAAGGTCATGGAACATGTATTATAAGTTGAATGTTGGGAAAAACATCCTAGTGAGCATCACTTATTGTTTATTATGGATAAGGAAATTGGAAAAGGCATTGGAAAAGGCTTTGAAAAGGAAAAAAGTTATTATTGCCATTTATTTATGAAAATAAAGGAAATTAGGAGAAAAGGAAGGTGAAACATCATAGGTTTCATGAGAGGAGGGAATTGAAGGAAAATAGAGGAACAATGAAGAAATTAGAGGCATCAATAATAAAAATGATTCAAAGCATCAGTTTGGAGCCATTTTTCATTTTAGTTTTTGAATTGGGTTTTATAAACGAGAAGATCACCAAGAGGAGAAAGCAAGCAAGCAAGAAAAGGAAGGACAAGGAAAGCAAGGATCAAGCAAGGAAAAGTTGTATCAAGCGGATTTAGTGGGATACTTGCAGGTAACATGTTGCATGTATGATTTCACAGTTTGTTTTGGCATGCATGGTTTATGCATGTGTGTATTTTGTTAATTTGTTATCATTGGCATGGGTTTTGTCAGGTTCGATAGTGTTTTTAGCCTTGCCTCGCCATTTTTGGATAGCCATGGTGTGATGGGATTCATTCTTGGTTGAGCTTTGGATTTCTAGAAGGTTTTGGATCCACATGAGGTGGTCTCAGGAAAACTCGAAGGGTTGGGGGTGGACATGGTTTTCCCTGAGAAGCCCTCAATATGTGGGTGGGCATTGTGTTAGTGTCTAAATGTTCAATGATCAAATACACTATTTCAGGTTTAATAGGTAGTGGTCCTAGGTCAAAATTTTATGTCTTCAAACCAATTCTCAAATAAAATTTTGTTCATTGAGTGTTTCCTAGGTCTAATATTTCTCCCTTCACCCATTCATGGTAATTTTCCAAATTCAAGGTCATGTCATTCATCATCATCTAGGGTCTTAGATCAATCAACACACCTTCATCTAGGTCATGGTCTAGGTCTCTTTTGTTTTGCCACTACAATGTCCAATCATATCATGAAAAAAGGAAAACAAGATGTCATTTTCACCATAAAAATAATTTACATTGGGAGTCAGCAAAGATAGGTAATAAAAGAAATGAGATTTGTCCTTTTTCAAGAAGTATGCTACATGGTCAAAAGATCTCCTCTCATGCTCACAACTCTCCACAGCCATTCAAAGTTTGGAAATTTGCTATGTTTTTTCTTTTCAAGCTCCAAGAAACCATCATAAGGGTCATTTCATCATTTCTCAAGTTTCAGAGGCTTCCAAGTCAGTAAGTGATCATCCCTCACCTTTCATTCAACTCTATTTCTTCAGCAAAGGGTGGATTCCCTCTTCTATGGTTTCAACTACATTTTTTATTTAATTGATGTCTAGCTTGATTCAACAAGAAAACCCCTAGTTTCATCATCTAGTAACCTTCACACATCACTCATATACCTTACCAAGTCACTACATATCACTCATACCTCTCATAACTATCATTTTCACTCAAACCCCAGTTCCCACTATGCTTTTGTAGAGATACTAGGTCAACTATGTGTTTAGGTCCTTTTTCCCTCTTACCCATATCCATTTCCAAAAATTACACCTATAATGTGTTCCTAACACACTACCCTATCCCCCCTAATTTTTTCATATTTGTCCCTAATTCTTATCCCCTCCATTTCCCTCACTAAACTTGTTTCCCTATTTCCCTTGTTTTCCTAGTTTTCACCCTTCCTTTCCTTCACATCAAGCCTGGGTTTATTTTGCTGAAAAAAATCATGGAAGGTTAGAATAGAAAGGCCCATAAGGGAATGTTCATCCAACTCATACACATGGCATCATTTTTAGAGCTTCGTGATCATTTTCTATGGTTTCCTTTGCACACAAGGAAAATCTTACTTCAAATTTAATTTCTGAAGTAATGAAGATGAATTTGACAAACGTGAAAGAGGTTTTTTTCAATAATAGAAAAAATAAAAAAACCCTCTATTTTATGCACAGGTGTTATTATTTTATAAAAATTCCCAAAATAAAATTGCTCCAGGTAATTTTTGGCACTATTGGACAGGTTGTCTTCCAGTCAATTTTTCAGGGGTTTGGAGCATGGTTTTTTAGTTCTTTATGACTCCATTTTGTATAAGACATCCTAATATATCAAACCATACCAGTTTCATCCCAAAATCCTTTGGTAATGCCTCCAAACTCCCTCTCAAAGTGGCGTGACACTTCTTCTGAGAGTGTGCTACGCTTCTGCAGATTTTTAGAGATCAACTTAAAACTTGGATTATGAGAAAATGGGAAATTATTTTGGAAAACGGGAGGAGTTTTTGGTTCATAACATACCAAATAAAAAAAACATCTCTAATTTTTTGAAAAAACGTTATGGTTAGATATATATATTAATCCATCTTTAAGCCCTATTTTTGCAAAAAAAAATTTGGAAAATTTGGAAAATTGACCTTTGCAGAAGCATCACGCAGCGGCACGACGCTTTTCCTTAGAGCCTCCAAATGAGGAATTTTTTATATGATTGGATTGATCTTGAAAATTAAATCATAGATATGGTATTAGGTTTGCATTACACCCTTTATTTTTTGAGAAAAACTTAAAAAATAGCCTCTTTTTCATGCTTCTTCCACTGTTTTTACCTGTGTGCAGCGCTTCTGGAGTAAGGTTGGGAGAATGAGTTTTTGAAGGCATTCCAGGAGGTATTTTCTCAATTTCAAGGTTGGGATGGAAAGAGGAAACACAAGGATACATAGAAAAATCTTCATATTTTCATATGAAGGCCTTAAGGTCAACCGAAATCAATCTCAAAATGGTGTGACACTTCTACTAGGAGGTGCGACGCTTCTGTCTTGGATTCCTTTTGGACAGTTGTCAAGCCAAAATTATCCAAATTTAGAGGATTAAATTTTCCTATGAGGTTTATTTTGGATAAGAGAGGTTTTTTATGCCTCTTATTTTTTAGGAATAATTTAACTAATCAAGGATACAAACACTCCTAGTTATTAGCTAAATTTGGGGGGATTGTTTCTAACTTCCCTAGAAACTAGGAAATGACTCATAGGGTGCATTTATGAAGTGTTTTGGATCAGATTTAGACCCAATGAGGTGGAATATTCTCTATATTATATATGTACTCCAAAATCAAGCCTTTTTATATGTTGGATAGTTTTTATTTGCAGTGTGGATCTTTTTTACAAACCTTTTCAATGAAATCAAAGACATGTTTCAGGTATAATTTTGGGACTCTAGTGGTATGATTTTTAGCATTGTTTTTTCTCAGTAAAATCATCAAATTTAATGTTTATTCTTTCTTTCCATCACATGTATGCTTCTATATGATGATATTATGAGTTTATAAACATAATTTTGGCTTCTGTATGCTCTGTTTTATAAGATTTTCATGAATGTGTTTTACCTCTTCTGATGAATTAAGTCATGTATTCATGCTCATTCTGACTCTCTTTCTCTTTTTAAAACCTATACACAATGAAAAAATTAAGTATGTTCTTAATTATACCTACCTGGACTCATCTTCATCTTTGCAACTGAATGAAATCATACCTAAAACCTAGACCTAGTTCCTTGAATGTCATTCCTATCTAGCAAAAACTCAAAACAAACAAAACCCTAATTCATTGAACTGTATATCAAGCCTAAGATCATTACATATCTATTCATATCATTATCTCTAAAAGTTACATTGAGAGAGCCCTCTCTTTTTTTGGTAGGGCTAGCTACGATACCTAAATATTGGTTTGAGGTTACTTCCTTCAGTTCCATTCTCAGCCTTGGGAAATGGGGGAGGGGGTAGTGATAAATTTTTTGGTGTTGTTTCTGGGGAGCGAAGGTTAAATATTTCCCAAGAAATAATGAAAAATATTAGCTTTTATTACTGATGGTGAATAGTGGTCAGGCACAATAAGGTGGGGCATCTTTCACCTAGTGACTCCAGTGTCAAAGAATCCAAAAGTCCAGAGTTGTCATGGCAACTTCAATATTCAAAAACTGGTAGCTTGAATAACTTTTTGGTGACTTCACTGTTTTCAAGATGGATTCAACTGCTAGAAGGTATGCCCCTATGAGTCGTACTTACATTCTTCGTTTTCCAAATCGAATTCCTTGCATAGATTTGAAAAATTATCTGCCCAAATTCATAGATGGAAATGAGGATGAGGCTATTCTGCATCTAATAAAATTTCATTGGAATATACATAAGCTTGGGATTAGGTTTCATGAGGATTGTTTAATGAAAATTTTTATGGCTACCTTGGAAGGGAAAGTAAGATAATGGTATGAAGGATTGATGCCAGGTATCTTATTCTCTCTTTAATATTTCCACAAAACATTCTTTGAGTTTTAGGGAAAGTCTCACCATTCATTCTTGTTGTTCAAAGATTGTTGTGAATCCTGTGAAGATTTCATTCAATACCTTGAAGAGGCTTTCCGTGATGAAGAGTGTCTGAATTATGATTTCATAAAGGCCCTTCATGAATTTTATTCTCAAAAGAAAATAGCAGATATTAGATGCCTTGATACAAAGGATCATTTACAACACACATCAACTACTTTGCTTGAAGATGAAAGAGATATGCATCCTAACAATCAAGTTATATCCCATGAAGTTAACAAAGGTTTGTAGCCTTGTCCGTATTTTCATGATCAGGAATATGAGAACTCTTTCAAAAAAGAAAAAGAAATAGACAGTCCATTGGTTTATTCGTCTTCTGGGTCAAGGATCGAGGAAAAGCATATTACAAATCCTTTTGAAAATTCTTATTTTCAGCACCATAAGAATGCATCCCAAGGGGAAAGTAGTGAAAAAGAAGAGGTATTTTTAGAGCCTTTTGCAGATGATGATATTCCTCCAGGTTCAGAAAATGAAGAGTCTATTGAAGAAGAGGATTTTGTCCTGGATCCTATGGATGTGCACATTTTTTCTTTTGATAATATGGCTACCTCAAACACAGATTTTCAAGAACAAACTTTCCTTTCTCCTGATATTATTGAATACCCTATTGCTATTTTTTTACAACCATCTGGTAAGATGAATCTTCTTTTATTTATGAATCATGAACGCATGTTCTGTGGACACTTTGAGTTGCATATATTTTATTTCTTTTGGATGTTCAAGAAAAGTGTGAGCACGATTCAAGTAGCAATTTGTTGGATTGGTTACACACGAAGGATCATTTCAAATGATTACAAATATATACATATATATATATATATATATATATATATATATATATATATATGTATATGTATACATATATATATGTATATGTATATGTATATGTATATGTATATGTATATGTATATGTATATGTATATGTATATGTATATGTATGTATGTATGTATGTATGTATGTATATTCAGTATGTGGGTGGTTATCATCAGGATTTAAAGCCCAAGATGAAGGCCCTAAGATCCTGATGGTCTATTTCCATAAGTAAGTTCAGTTAGTAGTCAAGTTTTTGAGTCAAAGAAAGTTTTTGTTTCAGTTAGTAATTTGAGTGTCTACTAATTTATTTTGACTCCATTTCCCAATAGATGAGGCTACCTAGTCTACAGTGTTCTTGACACCTCTTGAAGGAGCTACCATCCCCAACTGGAGCTAATTTTAGTTCAGTGATCAAATACACTCTTTCAGGTTTAATTGGTAGTGGTCCTAGGTCAAGATTTTATGTTTACAAACCAATTCTCAAATAAAGTTTTGTTCATTGAATGTTGTCTAGGTCTAATGTTTCTCCCTTCACCCATTCATGGTCATTTTACAAATTAAATTTCATGTCATCCATCATCACCTAGGGTCTTAGATTAGTCAACACACCTCCATCTAGGTCATGGTCTAGGCCTCTTTTTTTTCGCCACCACAATGTCCAATCATGTCATTAAAAAAGGAAAAAAAGATGTCATTTTCACCATACAAATCATTTACATTTGGAGTAAGAAAATATAGGTAATAAAGCAAAGGAAATTTTTCCTTTTTGCAAGAAGTATGCTACATGGCCAAAAGAGCTCCTCTCTCATGCTCACAACTCTCCACAGCCATCCAAAGATTGGCACTTTGCTACATTTTTTCCTTTCAAGCTCCAAGAAACCATCAGAAGGGTTATTTCATAATTTCTCAAGTTTTAGAGGCTTCCAAGTCAGTAAGTGATCATCCCTCACCTTTCATTCAACTCAATTTCTTCAGAAATGGGTGGATTCTCTCTTCTAGGGTTTTCAACTACATTTTTGGTTTCATAGATGTTTAGCTTGATTTAGCAAGAAAACCCCTAGTTTCATCATCTATTAACCTTCACACATCACTCATATACCTTACCAAGTCACTACATATCACTCATACCCTCATAACTATCATTTTCACTCAAACCCTAGTTCTCACTATGCTTTTGTGGAGATAATATGTCAACTCTGTGTTTAGGCCCTTTTCCCCTCTTCCCCTTATCCATTTACAAAAATTCCACCTATACTATGTTCCTAACACACTACCCTATATCCCCCATTTTTTTCATATTTTTCCCTAACTCCTATCTCCTCCATTTCCCTCCCTAAACTTGCTACCCTGTTTTCCCCTGTTTTCCTAGTTTTCACCCTTCCTTTCCTTCAAATCAAACTAGGGTTTCTTTTGTTGAAAAACATAATGGAAGGGGAGAATAGAAAGGCCCATAATGGAGGTCATCATTCCAGGTTTGAGCCAACTTAGACCCATGGCATCATTTTTAGAGCTTCTTGATCATTTGTTAGCATTTGCATTGCACACAAGGATAGTCCTACTTCAAATTTAATTTCTGAAGTAATGAAGATGAATTTGAAAAAAGTGAAATATTTTTTTGTCAATAATAAACCAAATAACAAAACCCTCCATTTTATGCATAGGTGTTATGATTTGAGAGAAATGCCCAAAATACAATTGCTTCAAGTCATTTTCTGCACTGTTTAATAGGTTGTCCTCAAGTCCATTTTCCAGGGGTTTGGAGCAGGGGTTTGCAGTGCTTGTTGGATCCATTATGTAGCAGACATCCTAATATTTCAAAAAATACCACTTTTATCCCAAAAATCCTCTAGAAATGCCTCCAAAATCCCTCTCAAAGTGTCACAACGCTTCTGCTGACAGTACGCTCGCTTCTGCAAATTTTTAGAGATCGACTTCAAGCTTGTATTCTGAGAAAATGGGAACTTATTTTGGAAAACTAGAGGAGGGTTTTGTTAATAACATATCAAAGAACAAAAAAATCTCTCATTTTTCAAAAAATTTTTATTTCTAGAGAGATATTAATCCATATTTAAGCCCTATTTTTGCAGAAAAGTTTTTGGAAAATTTGGAAAATCGACCTTTGTAGAAGCGTCGCACAACAACACGATGCTTTTCCTCTGAGACTCAAAATGGGGAATTTTTTATATGTTTGGATTCATCTTGAAAATTAATTCACATATATGGTCTTAGGTTGGCATGAAAACCTTTATTTTTGGAGAAAAACTCAAAAATAGCCTTTTTTTCATGCTTCTACCATTGTTTTTGCCTGTGCACTGCGCTTCTTGAGTAAGGTTGGGAGAATGAGTTTTTGAAGGCCTTCCAGGAGTTGTTTTCTCAGTTTCAAGGTTGGGATGTAAACATGACACATATGGCTACCTAGCCCTCAAAGTGGCGCGATGCTTCTGCTAATTGTGTGACACTTCTATCTTGGATTCCTTTTGGACAGTTTTCAAGCCAAAATGATCCAAATTTCGAGGTTTCAATTGTCCTATGAGGTGTCTTTTGGATAATAGAGTTTTTTGTTGCCTCTAATTGTTGAGGAATAATGTAATTAATCAAGAATGCAAACACTCCTAGTTATTAGCTAAATTTGGGGGGATTGTTTCTAACTTCCCTAGAAACTAAGAAATGACTCATAGGGTGCATTTATGAAGTGTTTTGGATCAGATTTCGACCCAATGAGGTGGAATATTCTCTATTTTCTATATGTACTCCAAAATTGAGCCTTTTTAGAGGTTGGATAGTTGTTATTTGTAGTTTGGAGCTTCTGTACAAACTTTTTCAATGAAATCAAAGACATGTTGCAACTATAATTTTGGGACTCCAGTGGTATGCTTATTAGCATTATTTTTTTTTAGTAACCTCATCAAATTGAATTTTTATTCTTTCTTTCCATCACATGTATGCTTCTATATGATGATATTATGAGTTTATGAACAAAATTATTGCTTTTTAATGCTCTGTTCTATAACATTTTCATGAATGAGTTTTACCTCTTCTGATGAATGAACTCATTTATTCATGCTCATTCTGAATCTCTTTCTCTTTTTAAACGATATACACAATGAAAATTAAGTATGTTCTTAAGTATACCTATCTGCACTACAAGGAAAAGACCCTTTAGCGGATTTTTTTGAGGAACCTCCTATAAAAATACCCCAGACATCAATTTCTAGTCGAGGTTCCTAGAGGAGGTTGGCGGGCGGAGGTTTTTGCGGATGTATTTTGTCCGGTGCTCTTATCACCGTAAAACACACCGGTGTGTTCAACACGCGAAAGCACTGGTGTGGCTAAAACATTGGCACACCAGACACTATGCACTTTGTATACACCTGCCCGGTGCGTTGTATTTCTATAGCACACAGGTACTTTACATAATTTTCGCACCGGTGCCTCATAAAAAGCGCGCAAAAACCAAAACCGCCCAGGTCACCCTTAAACGCACTGGGTCGCCAACGCGTCGGGTCGCCCTGAAATCCTCGCGCACCGAAATAGGGTTAAATAAAAAAAAAATTGTGGCCAAAAACCACACAAAACATAGGCACACTGGACACCATGCACACCCACCCAATGCGTCATATTACTGTAGAGCACCAATGCCTTACATCTCTTCTGCACTGGTGCTTCAGAAAACGTGCACGAAAATAGAAACCGCCTGATGTGGAATAAAGAAAATGATTTTGGGCGCCATAAACCCCACTCACCGACAGAGGGTTAAATAAAAAAAATTACGGCAAAAAAACCACACAAAACATTGGCACACCGAAAATCGTGCACTCTGTACACACCTGCCCGGTGCCTTATATTAAGGCACTACACCGGTGCGTGATAAATAGTCAGCACCAGTGCCTCATAAAAAGTGCACGAAAATAGATACCACCCGGGGCATAATGACGACAATGCACCGGGGAGCCCATAAACCCTACGCACTAGAACAAGGTTAAATAAAAAAAAATTACGGCCAAAAAACTGCACTGAACATTGCCTCACCAGACACCATTCCCGGTGCGTCGTATTACTATAGAGCACCAGTGCATTACAATTATGCCGCATCAGGGCATCATAAAAGCGCGCAAAAACATAAACCGCCAGGGGCGGCATAGCACAAACGCATCGGTATGCCAATAAAAACCTCGCGCACCGGAACAGGGTTAAATAAAAAAAAACATTACGGCCAAAAAACCACATTTTTCACTTTTTTCAGTGCTACAGAGCTCTCAAGCATCGGTGCAAGTTATCCTTGTTTGAGTCGCCCTGACATCAATGCTCCCATTGCACTCACTACATGTACTGTTGTTGTGAATTTCCCACCAATCTCCAGCTTGAATTTTTTAAAACAGTGGACAAATTTTCTTTTGAAAATTCTACAGCCAATATGCCTCCTCGATGGGTAAATGTACAGGTATTTTTCTTGTTTTTCCATAATTAAGCCTTTTAGCAGATTAGAATTTCAAAAAACCTTAAAATTAACCATTAAAAAAAAAAAAAATTGTTGCGTGGTGCATTCGATCCATTCGGCTCGCACTGGTCTGCAGTGCTGCTTGTAAATTCGCAGGCCACACCGTAACCGGTGCTAACAGTGTCTGCCGCAGTTCCGGGGCGGTACCAATAGGTGCACCATGTTATTTTAAATTTTTTTAAAAATTGTGGTGCAGTCGTTTACCAGGCCGCACCATTGAGAATGTGGGATCGCCACAACTCAGTGCATTGACGAAATTATCTACCCTAGGGTGCGTAATGTTGTCAGTGCACCGCATATCGCAATTTGACATTGTCAACGGTTGAGCCTGGTAAACCGGTGCTAAGGGTATCCGCACCAGTTTCGGGGCGGTACCAAAGGCACATCGTGTTATTTTTTTTTTTTTTTTAAAAAGCGGTGCGGTCGGTTACCTGGTCGCACCATTAACCCGGTTGAATAGTGGTGATGCGGTGCTTTGACTGAAATAAATTCCCTAGGACGGCTATTTTGACAACGCACAACTTATCGTATTTGGCCTGCGTCAACAGTGCGACCTTTTAAAATACCACACCGATGGCAATGTACGGTGGCAGGAGGGTGGTGCGCTGACTTAGCTATATGCCCTGGGGCATATAGTGTAGTTAGTGCACCGCCCTCCTAACACCGCACGTAGCCAACGGTGCGCTAAAAACATTTTCTAGAGCACCGTCCCCAGTGCGCTGAATATCATTAGGTGCACCGTTCCCAGTGCACTCTGTTGAAAGACGCACCAGGACCGGTGCATGACTGTGTTTTTGGTGCATTGACTGTTGTTTTGTTTATTTTTCAAAAAATATTTATATACGTATATCTATAAATACATGTCTTATTTAATAAAAAAATTGTGTTTAATATGTTAATCATTCAGAGACGTGAAAGGAGAGAAGAGGGGAAACAACAACAACAATAGGTGGAACAATATAACATGGTTCGCCTTTAGGAGGCACGAGAGAGGGAGAGAGATGCGTACCCTCGCCTTATTACAGCAGCAACGCAGAGGCTCCTAAGGTAGGTAGGCCTCCTCAAGTTCTATGAGGAGGCTACTTCCCTAAAGTCCCATAGTTTGTTTTTGAGACATCTTATCCAAAGGTGGAATGCCCAGAAATAGGCTTTTCGGGTTGGTATCAACTAGTGGTACAGGCCCACTGAGGAGGATATATATTTTATTACAGATCTATCGAGGAGAGGGGTGGATTTTCCCTCATTCCCCAAGGTTCCAGTTGGTTGTGTAGTAGGGAGTCAGTTAGTTTACTCCCAGAGATACATTGGAGCAAATTTAGTATCTCCTGTAGATTTTCAGGTCACTGGAGGGTAGTTACATATTGGTGCATTTGGTCATAAGGAGGTCTAGTGTCTCTCACTTATCATTTCGACCATTTCGCACAACACCCGGGATGGGCAACGCATTAGTTGCTCGCTTTTATATTATGTTGATTCTTTAGTACAACAACCATGACTTGTCAGGTGGTCAGCCATTTTTTTGCGACAGTTCTGTATAGAATTAGATAGATGTCGTGCTCATACATAAGGGAGGGTCAACTTCCCTTTTGCTTCAGAGATTTTTGGTTTATTTTTTGAGAGGTTTCCAGAGACGAGGCCTAGTTTTCTTCGGCAGCCTCGTAGGCCCATTACTGAGGCACATATGCACATGTGGGGGCAGATGATGCCCAAGAGGGAGGAGACTCTGTTTACAGCGAGAATATCAGATGATGCACTAGAGTTTCTATCTAGTGTTGATGAACATCCATTCATTATGGTCCCCTGTCCTTATGCGGGGTTAGATTGGTGAGGTGTGCCAACATCCTCTTCACAACTTATGTGCCACCAGATGATAGAGGTAATATTACTGTTTTATTTAAATTTATTCTAACATGTTCTTTAACTTTTTTTTATTAAATTGTGTAATGAAATTGTCTAATTATTGTTGTGTACTCGTATATATTTTGCAGACATTGGCTCTTTTGAGGCGAGGAGATTCCACCACCACCACATGATCCAGGTGTGGATCCTGATGATGATGAAGGCATGCCAGATGCTGAGGATCATCAGGAGGCTGGTGTAGAGAGACCTACTCTTGCTGGTGTGCCTGTTCGCGGTCGAATTAATGATGCTAGATACAGGATGGAGTTGGGCGACCAACTCATTGCATTGACTGTTGAGACGGGAATCATACCTGCTCATTACAGAGACATAGAGGCCGATGATAGGCTATTATGAATGTGGAGAGGCATGCTGCATGACATGTACAGCCTGATGCGACATGTTGTAGGAGTTACAACAGCTTTTACGTGACTGACGAGGACTGTTGCACATTATGATCGAGCCGCAACACGTGATGGACAGTTTGCGAGGCGCAACGTACCATCATCTCATGATCGTTCACCTCACGCCACGCGAGATGAGAATGAACCTCCACTAGCATCTAGTAGTAGTCATCATGGAGATGAGGCTGGACCATCAGCCACGTCTAGTCAGCAGCCTGTAGCACCCATCAGTACTCATGATCATGAGCAGGCACCATTGACTCATGAGCAGGCCTCCACTAGTACTGATATTGATGTTGTACTGCCACCACCTGATCCATGACATTTATATTGTAGTTGTATATTTTTAACATTATTTAGTTATATATATATATATATGGTCCATGTATTTTATGTTCATGTTGCAGTTGTACTTAATTTACATGTTGGTGATCATCATGATGTGTATGTTGTTAGGTCATGTTAGATATGTTGATTTAATGTGCAGCTTGCAGATAGATGTGTATGTGATAGCATGAGTTATTTGACATGAGATGTATATTTGATGTTTGTGTTGTGATGATGTTAATATATAATGTTAATGGTGTTTTGTTAGATGATCATGATCATGATGATGCAGTTAGCGATTTTGAATGTTTTTTTTAGTCAAATATATGATGTTTATACGATGGTTATCATGAATGTGATGTTTATTAATTAATTTAATACTAAATGATCATGATATTGTAAAATTGTAATATTTGTAATTCTAATTGTATTTAAAATTCTAAAATTGTAATTGTAATGGTATATATGTAAATTTGTAAATTTGTAATTGTAATTGTAATTTTTTAATTTGTAAAATTGTAATTGTAATTGTAATTTTTTAATTTGTAAAATTGTAATTGTATATATGTAAAATTCTAAAATTATAATTGTAATTGTATGTAAAATATTTGTAAAATTTTAATTGTATTAATGTGACATGAATTTATTAAAAATTTTAAATTTGTAAATTTGTAAAATTTAAATAATTGTAAAATAATATATCTAGAATAACATGATTTATTGTAACATAATAAAGTTTAGAAAATAATACAAATAAATTCATGTACTTTAGAATCATCATTATTTTATTATGATCTTAGATACAAAAAAAAAAGAATTAATTTATACAGTACGTCATTTTTTTTGAGATCAACATAATTGCAAATTATCAAGTGATTATTGATTTTAGCATTAACACAATGCAAAATACCAATTAATTCAAAATACATATTTTATTAATATTTCGAAAAACCCATCTTAAAAAGTATATATATTGATGAAATAACACATATACCATATCACTCTTGGTTCTCATGATCACCCTCATTATCTTCTAGCTCGCATGGCATGATAATACTATTGTTCTCAACTATATGTTTTGATCTAGAGACATGTGTCAATACGAACCACCAATCCCTATCCAACACATCTGGGTAAAAAAACACCTGGTTGCAGTGTTTAGAGAAAACATAGGGCTCCTTAGCTTCATCCCACATCTTCCTAGAGTTGATACATATCAGCCTACTACCGCGATCTTCCTTTACATTATTCCGATCAAAGGTGTCCCACCACTTGCACCTAAAAATAACACATTGGAAAGAAGAAAAATCCACTTCAATGATCTCCTGTATATTTCCGATGTAACCTAACATCCCTCGTACTAGGTTTTGATCATGGTGTCTAGATAGACTAGATTGATCGAACTCGACTTCCACTCCACAGTCTTGTGTGATGTTTCCAGCATCGGCATTTTCTGTGTGAAAATGGTGTCCATATGCCCACATAGATGGGAACAAATGCACATATTATAAAAAAGTTAAAAAAATCATAGTGTCATGTGTCTTATAAATAATAATCCAACAGTTAAAATATGAAATATAGATGTCTTAATATAAGTTTCAAATTTACATATAAATTAAAAATATTATTACCGAACGGCTGCACCCAATCCCTACGTTTAGTGCATCCTCTTCACCATGTGGGTAACGACCGGTAGCACCGTATTTATCTATGAATTGGTCAGCAACCCAACTGTTGGGGCATATTTTCTTTTAAATGATCGGGATAAGGCACACTTATACCATTCAACCGTCTGAATTATTTCCTATCACTATCCCATTTCATCCTGTTTTGTTCGTACAATGCGACCCACGGTTATGCCGCTTCAGAATTGTAAAGAACGAATTTATTGATTGCTTCAATTTTTGCATTCACTGATGAAATCAAACAAACATTATATAGTACTTAGAGATAAAAATATACATTATATCGAAGTTCAACATGAATATTAATTAATTTTGTAAATATGAAAAATTATAAGCCGCTTACTCTTTATCAACCGCTTTTTTCCACTTGTTTGGAGCAACTCTCCTTCTCTTTTATCTTCATCCCTTTCATCGTCCCAAACCACCACACCTAGTCTGTTGTCGATTTGCTTGATGTACTCACTAGCATAATAGAAAGACTCATATGATATGTACCCCTCTGCCATAGACCCCTCAGGTTTTTCCCTTTTTCGAACAAAACCTTTCAATTTCTTCATGTACCTTTCTAAGAAGAACATCCAATGACAAGAAACCACCCCAACTAATTCAACCTCATCTACTAGGTGAATTAGAAGATGAACATGTAAGTCCATGAAACTTGTTGGAAGTTCCTTCTCAAACATACAAACAATCTCAACTATCTCTTGACGTCACCATGGAATGCTAGCCACATGAATCTCCTTTGACGTGATCCAATGTACAAATGCATATAACTTAGATATGGCACATCCTAGGCCTTGAGGTAATTCATGTTTCACACACCCACACATGAACAAAGGATAATGACACTACAAAGTTAGAAACACGTGCAATAATATACAAAATTAGTTATGTTTTATGATCCCCACATATTGGGATAAAATTTATTATTAATATAACAAATAATAAAATTATATATGCTTTTAATGACATTAATATACGTACTCTTAGAAGATTCAAATGGTCATGCGATTTCAACCCCCACAAGTGGTCATCTACGGTGAAGCAGTGTCGTAGTGAAGATCCGTATGAAGTTGGCACCCTCACACCCATTATAAATTCTTTTGCCAAAGAAATATCATATTTTTTTTAAATCTATGGGGCATCACCTTCTTTGACAAACCATGAATTAGAGGGACCAGCGCCTGCGTTTGATCCCGTACTTTCTGATCATCTTGGCCAATGTTTCTTTTTAGTTTTTGAAGTAATAAGATCTTTCATAACAGCCAATGTGTCACTTTGTTTCGATGATATGTCCCTCCATAAAGAAGATGAATTTTTTTTAAATATATGCATGGGATCTAATAAGTGGGTAATCTTAAGATGCTCCCAATATGGGAGGTCATAAAAGATAGATTTCTTTTTCATCCCAATGGGAAATTTCTCAATATAGGTGTTGAATAAATCTGGATCATCGAACATAGGCTCCCCATTTGAATCGAAAATTTCTATGAACTCCTTATCCTTCTCTCTCTCATATCATCTAAGCCATTCAGCTGGTGTCATTATTGGAGGCCTTTGGGTTCTCTCTCGTTTACCATTGAAAACGAATGTTGCTCTTCTGTAAGGGTGTTCTTCTGTTAGGAATACCCTGGAGCAATCATACACTGGCTTTTGTAGGTCCTTGGACCATCTATCTTTCAGAGAAGGTCCACAACATTTACATCCAAAATACCATTTTGTTACAAGACCTGCGAGATTATATTTGTATACATTAATTAATATTCATGGCACGTTAAAGAATATCATCATGAAGATCCTAAAAAATAGTACAACGTTGTCGAATTAAATAACTAATATGTGAAAGAATATTATTACCTATATAAATAAATCAATAAATTAAACATGTAATTTACCAGAGAAAACTCCTAAGTCTGGATAATCATGTGTTGTGTAAGCACATATGCCATACAACGTAAAACTCCTCTCTGGTGTGATGGGTATTGATACATCATATACATTTATCCCATCCCATAATTCCTTCAATTCGTCTACTAGTGGTTGTAAGTAGACATCCATATTCTTCACTTGTCTTCTACCAAGGAATATGAGAGCCAACATAAGATGTTCATTCTTCACGGACAACCATGGGGGGATATTTTTATTGATCACTACTACTGGCCAAACAGAATTTTTGGTGTTCTAAAGGGAATATGGGTTGACGCCATCCATGGCTATGCGGAGTCGTAGAATTCGTAGTCCATTCTTAAATTTTTCGGGCCATGTATCCTCTATATGCTTCATGGCTATTGAATTGGTTGGTATTCGCATAACTCCCAACTCACTTCTGTGTGACGCATGCCATCCCTGCAACATAGCTAATTATTTGCAATGAAAGAGCCTTTGAATCCTTTGGAATATATGCATGTGCCTCAATATCTTAAAAGGAGGACCAATATGTGATTTACCCTTCTTTTTTGATTTATCATACCTATCATGCCCACATTACGGACACATCTCTTTGTCTGCATATTCTCCTATATATAGAATACAATCATTTGGACATGCATGATATGATATGTACTCAACACCCAACATTTTCAACAATTTATTTGCCTCTTCGCAGCTACCAGGCAAGACATTATCACTCGGAAGAACCTTACCTTTGAATAACCTGTAGTTGGTGATCATGGAAAAATATATTAATAAATGTACATTAATGTTGATATAATTATTAATGTTCATAAAATTAACAATTTTTAATGTTCATTGTAGTGACGTACTGATTATATTTCAAATTTATATAAGGGAGTACTTGATGGTAACTTACCTCAAAAGTTCCGAGAAACATGCATTAGACAAGCCAAAATTTTCTTTCAAGTTTTACAGTAACATCATTGTCCCCAACTAGGTAGACTTTGACTGACCTCTAGGTCCAAAGAGAGGGGTGGTGGAAGCAAATTTAAGGCTTTCGAAAAAGGTGTTAGCGATATGAGCATCATCCCCTAGTTGATCATCATTTTGGAATGCATCTAACAACATTATCTCCATGGTGGTCATATCCCTTAAGTAATCATCCATACCAACCTCTATTTGCTTGCCTCCAATATTGCCAACTTGTGAAGAAATACTATTGCTGTAGTCATTCCTAATTGGTGAATCTGGATGTAGCGGGAATTGAATCGGTGGTTGATTCAACCATTCTTGGTATCATTCCTCTTTGATTTTTTCTCTTAATTCAGTCTTCTCTCGATTTGACATTGTCGTTGGGTGCAACGGAAGATGGTAAGTAGGTCATTCATCATCACTAGAATCCTAATAATTAGTACAAAATATATGATATCAATTAGTAACCACGTTGAAAATATTGCATGATTATAAATTGGTTTGACGTTGAAATAATTATATATTACTCAATATATATACCAAGAAATTATAATTATTACCATCATTGTCCCAGGATTGTGGCTAGAAGATGCTATATTGTTACAATTGGTAGGGTGAAGCGGCTATCCATTTTCATCTACCAAATGTGTCTTGCGGTATGCAACTCCTAATAAGAACTTTTGATGTTTTGGAGCAGTAATACTTTGAATATTTTGTGCATCTGAACTCGATGTTGAATCTGCATGAACCTGAAAATTTGTATACATTATAAATTTAATTAAGCTGTGCATGATTGACTGCATGGATAAAAAACATAAATTCAATTAGATAGTGAAAATATAAATAAAATATGAAGTAAATATTACGTCTCGAGATGGATAGGGAGAACTCCATGATGGACTTTGAGAAATATTATGGAACGAGCTAGATTTTGACGAATTTTCCATTGAATATAATTATGATATTTTCTCCCTGCATTTGAGAAAAACAACAATAAATTTTGGTGCAAACACCTAAATGTAATTTATGTGCCTAATGTACAGATTACTGCACTGGTGTGTTTGGTGGAGTTCTTCCACAAATATCACATTAATTTGGGGCATTCTATAGCTTATTACCCTCAAGGTAATGGGTTGGCTAAATCCTCAAATAAGAGTTTGGTGAACATCATTAAGAAGTTACTGGAGGAAAATAAGAAATCATTGCACAACAAATTGGTACATGCACTATGGATAGATATATTGGCAAATAAGAAATCAATTGATATGTCACCCTATCTGCTAGTCTACGGAATGGATGCAGTCTTCCCAAAAACCTTGGGGGTGCCAGTAATGAAACTCATTTAAGAGGTGCAGTCTGAATAGAATGATATACAAAGAAGAATAAACCAAACCATTCAGCTACAGTAACCCAGAGAAAGAGTATACAACAGAACACAGCTCGTACAAGAAAACATCAAGAAAATATTTGACAGAAGGACCAAAGAAAATGATTTCAATATTGGAGACAAAGTGCTGAAGTGGGATTATAGAAGAGAGGACAAATCCAAGCATGGAAAGTTTGATAACCTATGGAAATTTCCATACATCATTCATTTTGCAAGGGGTAATAACAAATTATTCTTACAAGAGATGGATGGAACAAAGTTGTTTGGAGGTCCTGTCAATGGCAGGATGCTGAAACATTATTTCAGTTAATAATCTCAGTTTAAATTTTCTTCATTATAGATAACATTGCTTGAAAAAATTTCAAACAGAATACTAGACCAGGTTGAGGCCCGAGGTGAAGGCCATAAGCCTAGTCCGATAAAACAAAAATAAATAAAGGAAAAGAAGAAAAGAGGGTAGGTAAAAAGAAAAAGGTAAACCCCATACAAAAAATAAATGTTTCTGAAAGTGTTACAAATCAAAATGCCACTACTTTTAAAGAAGGCCTTGTTCAATCATACAGTCCAAACATGATTGTACAAATTTTTAATTTTTGCTGATAAGTTAGAAAATGAAGGTTTTCCAAACTGTTTAATCTTGGCTTATTAGTAGGTAGGTATAAAATATGATTGGTTCAAAACCCTAATATGAAACAGTACGAGAAATAAGGGATAGGTGGTAAGTGAGAGGTTCAAAAGAAAAAATAATGTCAAGGTTTTCAAGTCTAAATGCACCTCAAAAGAAAGAAAATTTGTTTAAATCATAGGTTGGGTAGGTATGTATGCAAAATAACTCTTAATAATTGAGCATGTTTCAAAATTTTCAATTTCAGGTTGTCTATTCAGGCTCAAGGTCAAGTGTGTTTCAGACCTCACTTTGCAGTAAGCATGGATTTCAGTTTTTGAAGGTCACAGTCACAAAATTTGTAACAGATTAGGATTACAGAGTGGGGATCAGCCAAATAAATCAGGCTACTGGTCTACAAAGTTCTTGGCACCTCCTAAAGGAGCTGCCATCCCTAGTTGGAGCCACTGTTAGACTCCTGTATTTTTACAGTATCACCAGATGAATTCTTATTCCTTATATTTTTTATGATGAAAATAATATTCCATGAATATCATTTATTTTCAGAAAGGAAAGGAGATCATGGGTGACAAAGGGGTCATATAAGTCCATCCACCATTTGATTTGGTTCAAAGAGGAAATTTTTTCTGATTTAGTACGATGGAAAGCCAAATCTCACTGCCTTCATTATTTTTCATTTAAACTCTCCGTTACCTTTCATTTTACCTATTTCTGACACTCCCATGCTCTGAAATCCCATTTTAACCCCTAAAACCCCATAAATATAACATTTTCCCCTTCTTAAACCCCTTTCCCCAACTAAAACCCCATTCCCATTGCTAATATCCCTTCCCCTTTACTCATTTCCATTTTCCATTAAAAGCATGTGAAAAACCCATTTTTTACAATGTTTTTAATTAAAATAATATGGGGCCTCCACATTTAAATACCTTACCCCAGTATTATTTTAACCCCCATCCCCTCATAGAAGTTTGTTTATTCCTGCCTTATACTAATTCCCCACTTATCTACATTTCCCCCCCACCACATTTACCCCGAGTCCCACTTTTAATAAAATCTGTTTATTTTCACCTGACCCCTATTATGAGTAAAACCCCGACTCACACTTATATTAAAGCCTTCGCTTTAAAACCTTTCCCTCCGCTTTAATATATCCTCGAGCCCCACTTCACCTTAATTCCCACCAAACATATTTAAACCCCGCGTTAACATTTAAAGCCTTCGTTTCATTCATCCTCGAACCCACCTATCAAATTAACTTGCAATCAATCCATCACTTGACCACCGTCCAATCTTCACCACCCGATCCAACAGACCTCGGTCCTTTTTGCACCCCCAACTTCCTATCGTTTAGAACCATTAGGGGGTTGCAAAATGGGTGGTTTTGTAACCTGTCCCATCCGTCATGCATCATCCCCACGCTTCATCGCATCCCCTCAAACTAAACCACCTAACTGTTTATCACCGCGTGATAAAACCAAAAACCGCCTCCTCGCATATAATAAAACCACCCCATGTTTGAAATTAAACCCATTTACCTCACCCTATGCTATGCGATAAACCATCATTGCTTGCCTCCCTGTAGATTTCCGTTTTTTTCTACAATTGTTTTTATTTTCCAGGTGATCTGCATATCAGAAGATGGGATGAACAACTCTCGACTCTAGTTCCCAAAGACTTGTTTTATCCAGACTCTCTGTATTTCAATTTAAAGGCCTTATTCACCAGAAGATTATGAGCAGAAGGATAAATAAAAACAACAATGGAGCAGAAAGAAAGATAGTAATGATTATTAAGGATTATACATTTACTCCAGAAAAAACAAAGTTTATTCAAAATAAAAGACAGTGAAAGCTAAAAGAAGTAAATAGAACAGTTAGGGTAAAGATGAAAACAAATAAAAGACACAGTCAAAAGGCAGATAAAAAGGTAAATGAAGAAATTACAAGTGACAACAAAGGCAGTAAAAAGATATACAGATAGTGACATGTTAAATTTAAAAGACAGATCAGAGAACAAATCAACGAGGAAGACAAAGCCAGATGTCAAGGCCACTCAACATTTGCCTCTTCTCAACAACATTGGCCACCTCCAGCTTAATTTTTATTTAATGAAAGCTACCACAATTAATATTACAGTCAGAGATATTTTAGCATCAATTCAGAAGTTATTGTATAAGTTAAATTTGCAGGCAGTTGGTCAAAGATATTCTAAATTTAGCTCAGGAGTTAATTTGAAAGTTATTATTACAGTAGGTTTGTCAAAGATATTTTTGGCTTGGGCCTTGCATGGTCACAATTGTCAAAACTTCATTTACTCTGTAGTAAATGCAGTCTGTCATCCTAGATTAGAGAAACCACCTCAATTGTAGTTAAATATCGCATGTATTTTCATTATCAGTGTTGGTTGGACTATGTTTATACTTTGAATCGCAAATATTATTGTATTGGAGCACTACAAGTTTTTTTGAGCTAGACATCAGTAATAAAATCACTTTCACATGATCCTTGAGCTATGTTAATGGTGATCTTATCCCTTTTATGTTAATGTTTTCCCTTTGTTTTTCCATAGTGTACATCAATTTCTCTGATAGAAAAACATAAATTTTGGATTAAGATATGCTCCTTGAGCACCTTAACTTTGTTTGTTACTGTTATCTTAATGTTTTTCTCTGAAAGTATAACTAAAGAATTCTTAAATGCTCTTGAGTATTGTTGGATTGTTGTCTTGAGGTTTTCTTTGTGAAGTATAACTAAGGAATTCTTAAATGCTCTTTATTTTTACCAAAATGTTATCTTAAGGCTATCTCTGAGGTTTAGTTCAACAATTCTTAACTGCTCTTTAATTTGACTGAATTGTTATCTTGAATGTTTTTCTATAAAGGACCTGAACGCATAATTCGAAGACTGTCTTCTCTGCATTTATGTTGAAGTATAGTTAAAGTATTCTTAATTTCCCTTTAGCTTTTACTGAACTCACAAATATTTCTGCCATCTCATATTCATCTTGCCATAGAGATCCATTTGATATAATTAGCTTTCCCTGTGAAAACCCTTGCAAAGTTGATGTACAACTCAACCCTTTTATGACTCCATAACATAATGGATTAAGCTTCCCACAATATATCTATCCAACCAAACAAACAATCAAACAAAAAACCCCAGTATTTATAAATAGCTTAAAATGAGAAAATATAATCATAAAGCTAAATCAGTTAATCATAAATACAAAGAGAGCCCTCTCTGAGCCCAGGAAGGCTAGGTCCTGGACTCCAAAGTGGTTTGATGTTGTTCTCTGCTAATTTTTCTTTCCAATCTTACAAATTATCGGGAGCCAACATAATGGCGATTGTACTAAGAACTTATTTATAAAACCCAATATTATCAAAACTCAAATAAAAACCCATTCAAAATACTGTGTGAAGTAAGTATTTTTTCACAGATTGGTTTGTTTTTCAGCTATTATAAAAATTTCAACCTCTCTGAGCCTTGGGTCTAAGTTCTAGCTTCTAAAAGAATCTGTACCATGATACCATCCTGACCCAAACCCTCCTGCAATAGTTGACAACCCATAGAAAATCCTAAGGAAATTTCCTAGATCTGAGAGTTCAACTGTTAGAAAGCCTATTCACAAGGCAAGTTCCCTACCTAAAAACCTTAAAAACTTGCAGGATATCCAATTTGACTCACACTTTGAACAAAGTTTGTTCAGGACTAAATCCCAAAATTGGATAACCCAGACAGTTTTAGACCCATCCATCTTACAGTAGAGTCCTATTGTAGAAGCTTCTACACCTACTCCTACTGACTTTCAGCTTCTCCAACACTTTGGCTCCCTTCAAGGAAGGGTAATTGAGCTCACTTCAACTGTTGATGATGCTTACCTTCAACATTCTATAGAACTATATGCGTTTACTACAGCAAGAGTTGGTCCAAGTGTATCCACAACCCCTATCATTTCCATGAACCTTACCCACTAGAGTCCCCAAACCCCCACTCATACACCCATTGTTCACCTTCCTCTTTTTAACCCTCCACCTGCCTTTATCAACCTTCCACTTATTAACCCCCTTGGGTTCCCCAACCACCATCCATGGTAGCCTGATATGCCCCATTAGTCCTACCATTTCCTTTAGTGCCTCTTCTACGGGATTATCACTCCAAAATCCCCATATTTGATGAAAGTAGTTCTACAACTACTCAACAACATGTGGATAGAATGGATGATTATTTTGATCGTCAATAGATAGATGATGAAACTATTAAATTAAGAATGTTTGCTCAAAGCTTAGGGGGAGAAGCAATAAAGTGGTTTAAAGGCTTGACCCCTAATAGTATACATGACCTCCCTGCTTTTGACCAACTGTTCCTAAATAAATGCGAAGTCAAGAAAAATCCTCTCCAAATCTTGTCAGAATAAGAAAACATCAATATAAATGTTGGAGAGAGTGTCCAAGATTACTGCACTAGGTACAACCATGTATATAACGCCCTCCCTCCTCACATTAAACCCCCACAGGGTTTATCCCTAATGAAATTTCCAGATGGTTTCAACCCAGAGATGGCTTATTAGTTGAGAGAGAGAAACCCTCCTACATTAGAAGACATGCAGAGGGGTGCAGTAAGTGTGGAAGAAAATCTGATTGCCAAAAGGGCTAGAATGAAAAATTGAAAAGAGAGTCACATATATGGAAGAGGTTTTAGCCTCCACATCTGATAATAAGATTGATAACCTCATTAGAACCATGGAGAGGATGATGGAGAGATTCAACCTAAATGAGAGAGATTTCCCTAGAGAAAACCAAGCAGCTCCATAGAATAGAAACCAAAACTAGAACCAAAACTTTAGGAGAAACCCCCCTCAAATAAGATAGAGGGAACAAAGAGGACCTGACTAGAAAATTAGGCCTCCTTTCCAAGAAAACTATGCTGATGAGGATGAGGGGGTGATTGAAGAACCAGAAGAAAGTCAAATTAATCTAATGGGAGTTAATGATGAGGATACTATTTTCCTCACTGAGGAAGAGCAAGGCATATTTGACCCAACTCAAATTGAAGAAAAACGCAAAGAATCCAAGGATTATAAACAAGGATTCGAAAATTATATGATGGAGGTGCATAGACATATGACCTTAGAAGCAATAAAGCCCAAGACATTCCTAAGAGAAATATTTCTGAAAATTTTGCTGGAAAGGCCCTTGAAACTGATCTTATAAAGATAGTAGAAATTTCAAATAAAATGGTTAAAAGTTCTCAAAAAATAAAAACAGTCTAGAAAGAAGCACTAGTAAATCAACTATTAGCCCTAAAAAAATTAATCCAGCTGATATCCCTAATGAAAATCAACAGTTTGAAGTTGTTGCAAAAATAATGTCTAATAAAACTGATTCAAATTTGCCAAAAACACAGACACCATTTAGTATTGAGAATGAAATTTCCAATATAAATATTTCCACTCCTCTCATTAAATCGGTAGGCCAAGAGGTATATCGATCCCAAGTTTTGAAAGAACTAAACATAGGAGAAAATACTAATGCTGTAAATTTGAATGATGACAAACTTGAACTCTTGTTTGGGCCTGAAGTAGAAGGTAAATTCCAGGAGCGAGGTGTGCCCCCATTTTATGTCAGTTTGAATATTCATGATAAAATCCTCCATAATTCCATGTTAGATTCAGGAGCATCTCATAACCTCATGCCAAAGGTAATTATGCAGAAACTTGGCCTTGAGATTATTAGACCATACAAAGACGTGTACTCTTTTGACTCCAGTAGAGTTAAATGTCTAGGCCTGATCAAGGATATCTGTGTTACTTTAGCACAGATACCAGCCAAAAGTCTAGCAACAGATATTGTAGTGGCTAAAATTCCCCCTAAATATGGCATGCTTCTATCATTCCCATGGGGATCCAAGCTTCAAGGCACCCTCCAAATGGATATGACCTACGCTACCATACATATATTTATTCAACCAAGAAGATTTCATAGGGAAACCCTTATGAAATACATGGTGAGAAGTTAAGAAAATCCTGATAACTCCCCCCTTTACTTTGTCCACTCAGACCCTGACTCATTTATCCTTTATAATGATGAAAACATTAATGAAAAAGTATCATTAAATGAAAAAATAGATGGAAAAGAGGAAGAAAAGGAAGAAAAATCAGACCAAATAGAAAATTAAAAACACAAGTCTCAACTTGAACCTCTATGGAGCATGAGTTTTGACGGTTCTTGTGGAAAAGCTGGATTAGGAGCAGGTGTTTTGGTACACAACACTAAGTACAGTCGCGCAGAGGGTCACTATTACAAACTGAACTTTTAGTATACAAATAATATAGCGGAATATGAGGCACTCGTTCTAGGTTTACAATTACTGAAAAAATTAGAAGCCAAAAGGATCTCTATCCATGGGGATTCTGAGCTAGTCATTAGGAAAATTAAGGGAGAATATTCAAATAAGAATCCTAGATTGAGAGCATACAGGAACACTGCCCTTGACTTCCTAAAAACATTCGAAGAATATGACCTTGCCTTTATCCCAAGAAATCAAAATATCCTTGCCAATGGACTAGAATTTGTAGCCAACCTTGTCAACTACCTCATCCTAAAAAACAATACACAGTACAGGTTAAATATAGACCAACAGTCCCTGATAATATGAGATATTGGAAATTTTTTGAAGGTGACCAACAGATTGAAGATTTCCTGCAATAAAAATGAGTTTGAAATTCCAAATTCAGACTTAGATCATGAAGCTGACTGCTCTACTGAAGAACAAATATACAAGGAGGAGTATCCTCATGATGCTAATATAAATCTGTTAGAAAAGAAAGAACCCCATCGGAAAGAAATGTGTGAAGATCCAGAAAAAGAAGAGTTTGAAGTGCTATAGTTCAGAGATAATACCCTGCCAAGAGGACTTGTCCCTCTAGATGAACTTTTTGATTTCAATGATATTTCTAGAAAGCCAAAAATGGAATCCACTGAAGCAAATATAGAAGAGTGAAATCTGGGCAGTGAGAAACAACCCAAGATGGTAAAGCTATCAAAGATACTGTCAACACCTATAAAGTATAAATATATTGAGTTATTCAAAGAATTTATTGATGTGTTTGCCTGGAGTTATAAAGACTTGAAGTCCTATGATACTGATATCATCCACCACAAAATTCCGCTCAAAGAGAGCCAAAATCCATTTAAACAGAAGCTACGCAGAATAAATCCTGTCCAAATGCCACTAGTTGAGAAAGAGATAAAGAAAATGTATGATGCTGGAATAATAGTCCCACTGAGGTACTCAAAATGGGTTTCAAATCTTTTATATGTGAGGAAGAAGACATGAGAGATTAGACTTTGGATTGACTTCATAAATCTAAATAGAGCATCCCTGAAGGAAAACTACCCTTTACCAAAGATGGACCACATATTGCAAAGGGCAGTAGGCTCCAAAAGGATCTCTCTACTTGATGGTTTTTCAGGGTATAATCAGGTGTTGGTTCATCCAGATGATCAACAGAAAACAAGTTTCACTACACCTTCGGGCACTTTTATGTATGTAAAAATTCCTTTTGGACTAATGCACGCTGGAGCCACTTTTCAAAGAGAAATGGATATTTCTTCTCAGAAGAAATAGGTTTCTTCATTGTGATATATCTTGATGATATCACAGTCTATTAAAAAACTTATGAAGAACATCTAGCTCATTTGAGAAAGATCTTTGAGAAATGCAAAAAGTACGGTCTGTCTCTGAATCCTAAGAAATCTTTATTTGGCCTTCAAGAAGGAAAACCTCTAGGTCACATCATATATGAAGGAGGAATCAAGATTGAACCAAATAGGATTGAGGGAATATTTCAAATCAGTCACCTAAGAAATATCAAAGAGTTGCAATCTTTCATTGGAAAGATAATTTTTTTAAGAAGGTTTATACCAAAACTTGTAGAACTCCAGAGGAGCATCACCAACATGCTCAAAAGAGAGTCAGGAGTCAAGTGGACCAAGGAAGCAAAGCAGTCCTTTGACCTAGTGAAGCAATCTCTTACACAAGCATCGGTTCTGATAAGCCCAAACTTCACCAAATATTTCTTTATATTTTCCTTTGCATCAGAATGCACAGTTGCTGTTGTATCACTGCAGAAAAATACAAAGGGACAGGAGCAGCCCATAGCATTCTTCAGCCAAAATTTAAGAGATGCACCTTTGAAATATAATATCATGGAAAAGAAGGCCTTTGCCTTAATCAAAGCACTAAAGGATTTCAGAGTCTACATTCTGCATTCAAACATCATTGCATTTGTTCCCAATACAGTGGTTAAAGACATACTAACACAAGATCCTGATGGGAAAAGTGGAAAATGGATTGTTGTCATATTGGAATATGATTTAGCAAACAAACCCACCAAATTAATCAAAGGACAAGGGTTGCCTTAACTAATGGCTGAAACAAAATTTCAAGCACTAGACATCAATATGATTGACTCACTGGATGAACAAGAGGAGGTGGCGACTCCACCTATTGTGGAAGCATTCTTGCATTCTCCCTGGTACACAGATATGCTGTATGTGATTTTTAATTTAAATGCTCCTCTTGGTTTTTCTAAAACAAGGGCTAGATTCTTGAAATTAAAAGCTGTAAATTTCTACATTCTGGAAAAAATTTTATATTGGAGAAATTCTGGTGGTGTATTGCTTAAATGTTTTCCTAAAGAAAATACAGATAGGATTATAAACGAATTTAATGAAGGGGATTGTGGAGGCCACATCTATTGGAAGAACACTGTTAATAATATTGTTAGGGATGGTTTCTATTGGCCTACCCTTTTCCAAGACATCGACAAAATGGTAGTTACTTGTCATAAATGCCAATTTTTTGAGGGAAAAAAAAAGTTTTTGCCTTTTCCATTACAACCAATCTCTGTTGAAGCTCCTTTTCAAAAATGGGGTCTAGATTTCATTTGAGAAATCCACCCTTCCTCCTCTACCCAACATAAATGGATCCTTACTGCAACTGACTATTTTACCAAGTGGATAGAAGCCATTCCTTCCAGGAAAATCATTACTGATAAAGCTGCTGCCTTTAAATCCAAGATAATGGTGGAGTTCTTCCACAAATATCACATTAATTTGGGGCATTCTATAGCTTATTACCCTCAAGGTAATGGGTTGGCTGAATCCTCAAATAAGAGTTTGGTGAACCTCATTAAGAAGTAACTGGAGAAAAATAAGAAATCATGGCACAACAAATTGGTACATGCACTATGGGTAGACAGGCTGACAAATAAGAAATCAATTGATATGTCACCCTATCATCTAGTCTATGGAATGGATGCGTTCTTCCCAAAAACCTTGGGGGTGCCAGTAATGAAACTCATTCAAGAGGTGTAGTCTGAAGATAATGATATACAAAGAATAATAAACCAAACCATTCAGCTGCAGCAATCCAGAGGAGGAGTATACAACAGAACATAACTGGTACAAGAAAACATCAAGAAAATATTTGACAAAAGGACTAAAGCAAATGATTTTAATATTGGAGACATAGTGCTGAAGTGGGATTCTAGAAGAGAGGACAAAGGCAAACATGGAAAGTTTGATAACCTATGGAAAGGTCCATACATCATTCATTTTGCAAGGGGTAATAATGCATTCTTCTTACAAGATATGGATGGAACATAGTTGTTTGGAGGTCCTGTCAATGGCAAGATGCTGAAACATTATTTCAGTTAAGAATCTTACTTTAAATTTTCTTCATTGTAGATAACATTGCTTGAACAAATTTCAAACAGAACACTGCACCAGGTTGAGGCCCGAGGTGAAGGCCATAAGACTAGTTCGATAAAATAAAAAGAAATAAAGGAAAAGAAGAAAATAGGGTAGGTAAAAAGAAAAAGGTAAGCCCCATACAAAAAATAAATGTTTATGAAAGTGTTGCAAATCAAAATGCCACTAATTTTAAAGAAGGCCTTGTTCAATCATACAGTCTAAACATGATTGTACAAATTTTGAATTTTTGCTGATAAGTTAGAAAATGAAGGATTGCCAAACTGTTTAATCTTGGATTATCAATAGGTAGGTAGAAAATGACATTGGTTCAAAAGCCTAATCTGAAATAGTAGGAGAAATAAGGGATAGGTGGTCAGTGAGAGGTTCAAAAGAAAAAATGATGTCAAGGTTTGCAAATCTAAATGCACCTCAAAAGATAGAATTTTTTTTTAAATCATAGGTTGGGTAGGTATGTATGCAAAATAGCTCTTAAGACTTGAGCATGTTTTAGACCTCAGTTTGTAGTAAGCATGAATTTCAGTTTTTGAAGGTCAGAGTCACAAAAGTTGCAGCAGATCAGAATTATAGAGTGGGGATCAGCCAAATAAATAAGGCTACTGGTATACAAAGTTCTTGACACCTCCTAAAGGAGCTGCCATCCCCAGTTGGAGCCACTGTTAGACTCCTGTATTTTTACAGTATCACCAGATAACTGCCTATTCCTTATATGTTTTATGATGAAAATCATATTCCATGACTATCATTTATTTTCAGAAAAGAAAGGAGATCCTAGGTGACAAAGGGGTCATATAAGTCCATCCATCATTTGATTCAGTTCAAAGAGGTTTTTTTTCTGATTTAGTATGATGGAAAGCCAAATCTCATTGGCTTCATTATTTTTCATTTAAACTCTCCATTACCTTTCATTTTACCTATTTATGACACTCCCATGCTCTTAAATCCCATTTTAACCCCTAAAACCCCATATATATAACCTTTTCCACTTCTTAAACCCCTTTCCCTAACTAAAACCCCATTCCCATTGCTAATATCCCTTCCCCTTTACTCATTTCCATTTTCCATTAAAAACATGTGAAAAACCCATTTTTTACAATGTTTTTAATTAAAATAATATGGGGCCTCCACATTTAAATACCTTACCCTGTTATTATTTTAACCCCCCTCCCCTCCTATAAGTTTTTCTATTCCTGCCTTATACTAATTCCCCACTTAACTATATTTTCCCCCCACCACATTATCCCCGGGTCCCACTTTTAATAAACTCTGTTTGTTTTCACCCGACCTCTGTTATGATTAAAACCGCTACTCACACTTATATTAAAGCCTCCACTTTAAAACCTTTCCCTCTGCTTTAATATATCCTCGGGCCCCACTTCACCTTAATGCCCGCCAAACATATTTAAACCCAACATTAACATTTAAAATCTATGTTTCATTCAACCTTGACCCCACCTATCAAACTAACCCTCTATCAATCTACCGCTCGACCACTGTCTGATCTTCACCACTCGATCCAACAACCCTCAGTCCTTTTCGCACCCCCAACTACTCGTCGTTTAGAACCATCGGGGTCGGGGTGGGGGGGAGTGAGAGGGTTGCAAAATGGGTGGTTTTGCAACCCGTCCCATTTGCCACGCGTCATCCCCATGCTTCATCGCATCCCCTCAAACTAAACTATCTAACCGCTTATCATTGCACATTAAAACCACAAACTGCCTCCTCGCATATAATAAAACCACCCCATGTTTTAAGTTAAACCCACTTACCTCACCTTGCGCTATGCGATAAACCACCATTGATCGCCTCCCTACGGACCTGTGTTTTCTTAACAATTGTTTTGATTTTGCATGTGATTTTCATGTTAGAAGATGGGATAAACAACTCTCGGCTCTAGTTCCCAAAGACTTGTTTAATCCAGACTCTCTAGATTTCAATTTAAAGTCCTTATTCACTAGAATATTATGAGAAGAAGGATAAATAAAAGAAACAATGGAGCAGAAATAAAGATAGTAATGATTATCAAGGATTATACATTTACTCCGGCAGCAACAAAGTTTATTCAAAATAAAAGACAGTGAAAGGTAAAAGAAGTAAACATAATAGTCAGGGTAAAGATGAAAACAGATAAAAGACAAAGTCAAAAGGAAGATAAAAGGAAAAGGCAGATAAAAAGGTAAAGGAAGAAATTACAAGTGACAACAAAGGCAGTAAAAATATATACAGATAAAGATAGGTTAAAGTTAAAAGACAAATTAGAGAAAAAATCACCAAGGAAGACAAAGCCAGATGTCAAGGCCACTCAACATTTGCCTCTTCTCAACCACATTGGCCACCTCCAGCTTAATTTTGGTTTAATGAAAGCTACCACAGTTAATATTATAGTCAGAGATATTTTAGCATCAGTTTAGAAGTTATTGTAAAAAATAATTTTGCAGGCATTTGGTCAAAGATATTCTAAAGTTAGCTCAGGAGTTAATGGTGATGTTATCCCTTTTATGTTAATGTTTTCCCTTTTTTTTTCCATACTATACATCAATTTCTTTGATAGAAAAACATAAATTTTAGATTAAGATATGCTGCTTGAGCACCTTAACTCTGTCTATTACTGTTATCTTAATGTTTTCCTTTGAAAGTATAACTAAAGAATTCTTAAATGCTCTTTAGTATTACTGGATTATTGTCTTGAGGTTTTCTTTGTGAAGTATGGCTAAGGAATTCTTAAATTCTCTTTCATTTTACCAAACTGTTATGTAAAGGCTTTCTCTGAGGTTTAGCTAAAGAATTATTAACTGCTCTTTAATTTCACTGAACTATTATCTTGAATGTTTTTCTCTAAAGGACCTGAATGTAGAATTCAGAGACTATCTTCTCTGCATTTATGTTGAATTATAGTTAAAGGATTCTTAATTTCGCTTTAGTTTTTACTGAACTCACAAAGTTTTCTGCCATCTCATATTCATCTTGCCATAGAGATCCATTTGATATAGTTAGTTTGCCCTGTGAAAACCCTTGAAAAGTTTATGTACATCTCAACTCATTTATGCCTCCATAACCCAATGGATTAAGCTTCCCACAATCTATCTATCCAACCAAATAAACAATAAAAAAAACAACCCCAATCTTTATAGCTAGCCTAAAATCATAAAATATAATCATAAAGCTAAATCAGTTAATCATAAATATAGAGACAACCCTCTCTGAGCCCAGGAAGGCTAGGTCTTGGACTCTAAAGTGGTTTGATGTTGTTCTCTGCTAATTTTTCTTGCTAATCTTACAAGTTACAGGGAGCTAACATAATGGTGACCATACTGGGGACTTATTGAGAAAACCCAATATTATCAAAACTCAAATAAACACCCAGTCAAAATACTATGTGAATTAAGTATTTTTTCATATATTGGTTTGTTTTTCAACTATTATAAAAATTTTAACCTCTCTGAGCCTTGGGTCTAAATTATGGCTTCTATAATAATCTGTACCTGATCCCATCCTAACCCAAACCCTCCTACAATAGTTGAAAACCCAGAGAAAATTCCTAGATTTGAGAGTTCAACTGTTAGCAAGCCTATTCACAAGGAAAGTTCCCTACCTAAAAACCTTAAAAACTTGCAGGATATCCAATTTGATTCACACTTTGAACAAAGTTTGTTCAAGAGTAAATCCCAGAATTGGATAACTCAGACAGTTTTAGACCCATCCATCTTTCAACAGAGTCCTATTGTAGAAGCTTCTACCCCTACTCCTATTGACTTTCAGCTTATCCAACACTTTGACTCCCTTCAAGGAAGGCTAACTGAGCTCACTTCAACTATTGATGATGCTTACCTTCAACCGTATGTAGAACTATATGCATATACTACAATAAGAGTTGGTCCAAGTGTAACCACAACCCCTGTCATTTCCTTGAACCTTACCCACCATAGTCCCCAAACCCCCACTTATACACCCACAGTTCACCTTCCTCTTTTTAACCCTCCACCTCCCTTTATCAACCTTCCACTTATTAACCCCCCTTGGGCTACCCAACCGCCAAACATGGCAGCCTGGTATGCCCCATTAGTCCTACCATTTCCTTTAGTGCCTCTTCCATAGGACTATCAGTCGAAAATCCCCCTATTTGATGAAAGTAGTTCTAGAACTTCTCAACAACATGTGGATAGAATGGATGATTATTTTAATCATCAAGAGATATATGATGAAACTATTAAATTAAGAATGTTTGCTCAAATCATAGGGGGAGAAGTAAGAAAGTGGTTTAAAGGCATGACCCCTAATAGTATACATGACCTCCCTACTTTTCACAAACTGTTCCTAAATAAATGGGAAGTCAAGAAAAATCCTCTCCAAATCTTGTCAGAATATGAAAACATCAAGAGAAACGTTGGAGAGAGTGTCCAATATTACTGCACTAGGTTCAACAATGTATATAATGCCCTCCCTCCTCACATGAAACCCCCACATGGTTTAGACCTAATGAAATTTCTAGATGGTTTCGACCTAGCGATGGCTTATCAGCTGAGAGAGAGAGACCCTCCTACATTAGAAGACATGCATAGGGGTGCATTAAGTGTGGAAGAAAATTCGATTGCCAAAAGAGCTATAGTGAGAAATGAAAAGAGAGTCAAATATAGGGAAGAGGCTATAGCGTCCACATCTGATACTAAGATTGATAACCTCGTTAGAACAATGGAGAGGATGATGGAGAGAATCAACCTAAATGAGAGAGCTTTCCCTAAAGAAAACCAAAGCAGCTCCTCATAATAGAAACCATAACCAAAAAAAAAAATTTAGGAGAAACCCCCCTCAAATAAGATAGAGGGAACAGAGAGGACCTAACCAGCAAATCAGGCCTCCTTTCCAAGAAAACTACACTTATGAGGATGAGGGGGTGATTGAAGAACTAGAAGAAAGTTAAATTAATCTAATGGGAGTTAATGATGAGGATATTTTTTTCCTCACTGAGGAAGAGCAAGGCATATTTGCCCCAAATCAAATTGAAGAAGAATCCAAAGAATCCGAGGATTATAAACAAGGATTCGAAAATGCTATCATGGAGGTGCATAGACAATATGACCTCAGAAGCAAGAAAGCCCCGGAAATTCCCAAGAGAAAGAATTCTGAAAATTCTGCTAGAAAGGCCCCTGAAACTGATCCTAAAAAGACAACAGAAAGTTCAAATAAAATGGTTAAAAGTTTTGATAAGAATAAAAACTGTTTATAAATCAGCACTAGTAAATCAACTATCAACCCTAACAAAAGTGATCTAGCTAATATCCCTAATGCAAATCAGCAGTTTGAAGTTGCTGCAAAAACAATATATGTTAAAAATGATTCAAATTTGCCTAAAACACAAACACCATTGAGTATTGAGAATGAAATTTCTAAGATAAAGATTTCCATACCTCTTACTGAATTGGTAGGCCAAGAGGTATATAGATCCCAAGTTTTGAAAGCACTAAACATAGGAGAAAATACTGATATTGTAAATTTGAATGATGACAAACCTGAACTCTTGTTTGGGCTTAAAGTGGAAGGTAAATTCCAGGAGGGAGGTGTGCCCCCATTTTATGTCAGTTTTAATATTCATGATAAAGTCCTCCATAATGCCATGTTATATTCAGGAGTAGCTCATAACCTCATGACAAAGGTAATTATGGAGAAACTTGGCCTTGAGATAACTAGACAATACAAAGACGTGTACTCTTTTGACTCCAGTAGAGCTAAATTTCTAGGCCTGATCAAGGATCTCTGTGTTATTTTAGCACAGATACCAGCCAAAAGTCTATTAATGGATATTGTAGTGGCTGACATTCCCCCTAAATATGGCATGCTTGTATCACGCTCATGGGGAGCTAAGCTTCAAGGCACCCTCCAAATCGATATGACCTACACTACCATACCATTATTTAGTCAACCAAGAATATTGCATAGGGAAACTCATATGAAATACATGGTGAGCAGTCAAGAAAATCATGATAACTCCCTCCTTTACTCTGTCCACTCAGACCTTGACTCATTTATCCTTTACCATGATGAAAAAATTAATGAACAAGTAGCAGTTAATGAATAAATAGCTGGAAAAAATGAATAAAGGGAAGAACAGTCAGACCAAATAGAAAATGAAAAACACAAGTCTGAAGCTGAACCTATTTGGACATGAGTTTTGATGGTTCTTGTGGAAAAACTGGATTAGGAGCAGGTGTTTGGGTACACAACACTAAGAACAACCACACAGAGGGTCACTCTTACAAACTGAACTTTTGAGGTGGGAGGGCCATTGAGGGAAGAAACCTTTGGTGACTATTTTGTGGAATATGAATCTCAATCTCAGAGGTTCAAGGAGAATTTGAACTTTCCGGAGTTCTATCGGATCAAGGATGGTAGGAGATCCTCTAATCACCATAAAAGTGGAGGGTATATGCAGAACCAATATCTACAATGCACTATGGGCATATTATTTTTGCCCTCTTATGATGGATTACCCAAGTGCAGAGCTAAGGCTTGGGTAGAGAAGTTGGAAACTTATTTCCAACTCAACAGAGTTTCAGAAATGGAGGCTATCAAAATAGCAGCGTTGCACCTAGAAGGTGAAGCACATGAATGGTGGTTTCATGGCCTATCTACACTTGGGCATGCTAGTGTCACTTCTTATTCATACTTCACTCAGAGTTTGGTGGAGAGATTTGATCCCAAGAATCTCGAAGAACATTTTGTGGAGCTAACCAAGCTCAAGAAAATAGGAGATCTAGAGACTTATATCTGTGAGTTTCTAAAGCTTTCAGTCATGGTATATGACCTCACTTTGACCCAGATAGTGTGCATGTTCATTGATGGGATGGTTGAACCATTGCATGGGTTGGTGAAATCCACTAGACCAACTACGCTCGAAGAAGCTATGGAGAGGGCTAGAGACCTAAAACATGCTTTACCCAAGGCAAAAGCCCCTTTTCAGCAGAAGTTATCCTCTCAAACAAAGGAGGAGCATGATAAGAAATATCTTGATGATAATTCTCGGAGAGATCTAAGGAAGAAGAAACTTTGTTTCACTTGTCGAGAGCCATGGGTACCAAACCACCAATGTGTTGTAGGGAAGGCACATTGTATTGAGATATTTTTTGATGAGGATAAGGAGAACAACGTTGTAGCAGCAAGAGGAGGTGCACCACCCACAAGAGATGTAGTGGGAGCATTTTATCCAATGGGAGGGACTCTTGCAGCTTTGCGGGGAGTTCCCAAGTATCTTACATTAAGGGTTATAGGCACTATTCTGGGACAAAGATTATCGATATTGGTAGATAGTGGAGCTACCCATAACTTTATTGATACTGATTTGGTGTAGAGGAGGGGCATTCACATAGAATATTTTGAGGGTTTCTCGGTTTGGGTTCCAGGAGCTAGAACCATGCACTGTGCAAAATATGTTCCAGCATTAACCATCACTATGGGAACCTACAAATTGACAAACCACTTCTTTGTAGTTTATATTCCAGACACCAATGTGATATTGGGTGTCCAGTGGTTAATCACCTTAGGGAAGGTTACCACAGACTAGGAAACATTAGAGATAGAATGGAAAGAGAAGGGGAGTGGTAAACATTAGAAAATCAAAGGCATACACACCTATCCACCCCAGATTGTCTCAGCACATAGGATGGAGGCTGATTTGTGTTAAGGGGACATAGAGTGGGTAGTAGAATTGCGTATCTCAGAAGCAGGGGACAAGGATGCACCAATACATCCGGATGTACAATCTATTTTGGAACGATATTCTACAATATTTAGAGATATTCCACCCGAGAGACCTCCTGACCGAGGGTTTGAGCACACTATTGAGTTGGAGCAGGGGATCCAAGCAGTGATGATCACCACACCCTATAGGCATCTCAAAGCCTATAGGGATAAGATTGAAAAGGCCATTCAGGAGCTTTTGGCCTTAGGACACATTTGAATTAGCACCAGTCCTTTTTCCTCTTTAGTGGTTTTGGTGAAGAAGAAGGATGACACATTGAGGATGTGCATTGATTATAGGGCCTTGAACAAAAATAAAATGATCGATGAATTTATGGATGACACAAAGGTACCCAATTCCCATGATCGATGAATTTATGGATGAACTAAGAGGATCCAAGTATTTTTCCAAGATTGATTTGAGATCGGGATATCATCAAATCAGAGTGAGGGATCAAGACATCCCAAGACAACATTCTGATGCCACTATGGCCATTTTGAGTTCTTGGTGATGCCTTTTGGGCTAACCAATGCTCTGGCAACATTCCAATCTTGCATGAACCACATTTTTCATGGTCACTTGAGGAATTTTGTATTGGTCTTCTTTGATGACATTCTTATTTACAGCCACACATGGGAGGAGCATCTACAACATATTGAGACAATATTACACATTCTTGAAGAGAAAAATTTATATGCTAAGATCTCCAAGTGTGAGTTTGGGCTCACAAAGATGCTCTATTTGGGCCACATCATTGGATTATATGGGGTGAGAGCTCATGAAGAGAAGATTTGTGCTATCAGAGATTGGCCCGAGCCAAAGAATGTCACATAACTTTGGGGGTTTGTAGGCATTTGTACCTATTACCAGAATTTTGTTAAAGGGTTCTCTCAACTAGCAGCACCACTTACAGATCTAACGAAGAAGGGAGATTTTAGTTGGACAACCACAACGCAAAGAGCTTTGATAATGTCAAGGAGTTGATGAGTAGCTACCTGATATTGGTTCTACCAAATTTTACCCAACCCTTTGTGTTGGAATGTGATGCTTCGGGAGAGGGAATTATAGTAGTGTTGATGCAAGGGGGACACCCCATAGCTTTTGAGAGTCATAATTTGCTACCACATGAGAAAATGTATCTAATATATGATAAGGAGATGCTGGCTATTATGCATGCCTTAGCCAAGTTCCAACAATATTTGGTGGGTGATAGATTCTGAGTAAATACTGATCAAAATAGTCTTCGGTTTCTTGAGCAGAAGCAGCTTCAGGAGAGGCAACAAAAATTGGTGATTCAGATCCAAGCATATGACTTTGACATAGAATATATCAAGGGGAATAGCAATGTAGTGGCAGATGCTCTATCTTGGAGGTCAACAATGCTATCCTTAATGAGCATGGATACAGATTGGAAGGCTCAGTTTCAGTGGAATATTCCAAAGACTGCCTTGCATGTGAGATCCTAGATGGATAGGTGACTGATGAGAGGTATAGAGTGATGGATGAGGTCATCTATTACCGAGATTGGGTATTCTTAGCTAGAGCTTCTAAGCTCAAGAAGAATATTTTGCAGGCATCACATGACTCACCACTTGTTGGGCATCAAGGATTCACCAAGATATACTGGGCTATTCAGGAGAGATTCTCATGGAAGGGTCTCAAAGAGGATGTGCTCCATCACATCAAGGAGTGCATAGTTTTCCAGCAGAACAAAGGGGAGCACAACCATCCTGCAGGATTATTGCAGCCACTACCTATTTCGGATGGAAAATGGGAAAGTATTTCCATGGACTTCATCATCGGTCTACCTACAGTTCAGGGTAAGGATTGTAACTTTGTAGTTGTTGATAGAATAAAAAATTATTCACATTTATTTGATATTTATGCACAATATACTACTTCACAGGTAGCCGAGCTCTTCTTTAGAGATGTATTTAGACTCCATGGTCTTCCAAAAACCATAGTCAGTGATCGCGATAACTGCTTCATGGGTGGCTTTTGGCAGGAGATTTTTCGGTTAGTGGGTACTGAGTTGACACAAAGTACCAGCTATCACCCACAAATCGATGGACAGACAAAGATAGTAAACAAGTGGTTGGAAGGCTACTTGCGAAACTATGTTTCGGGGCAACAGAGAGCATGGCTATGCTGGATCCATTTAGGGGAGTATTGTTACAACACAACCTTTCATATGTCCATTGGCATGACCCCATTTTTTTCTCTTTATGGGTATGATGCTCTATCATTTTCTGATGTGATGTTTGGAGCAAGTAAGGCTCCTAGAGCCAAGGAGTGGATTCAGGAGAGTCAAGACATACTCTGGGCCCTCAAGGACAACATTGCTACATCACAAAACCAACAGAAGTAATATGCATACCGTGGTCGGATAGAAAGTCTATTTGAGGTGCATAATTTGGTCTATCTTCGTCTTAAACCATATAGACAGTCTAAACTTAAGGAGAAGGGGGATGAGAAGCTTAAACCTCGATTCTATGGTCCATACAGGGTGATTCGTCATGTTGGAGAAGTATTATATGAGTTGGAGCTTCCTATTGGAAGTAAGATCCATAACATTTTTCATGTCTCATGCCTCAAGAAGGCCATTGGACAACATGTGGTTGCTACCATGGATCTCCCACATATTGATGATGAGGGCCATCTGGTTTTCCAACCGGAGGCTATCTTGGATACTCGAGAGAGGCAGCTAAGGAGCAGGGTGATTAGAGAGTATCTAATTCGATGGAGGAATCTACCCGATGAGGATGAAACTTGGGAAGGAGAGAAGATTTTGTAGCATCCTTCTTTACTGTTGCTTGAGGACAAGAAAAATTTGGGAGGGGAGGACTGTAATATTCCCAATTATCTTTTAGCTAGTTGGAATATTATATGTTGCTTCTATTCATAGTCTAGATGAATAAGTGGGGTAGGGAGACCCTTAAATCTCTTTAGTAGGAATAAAACACCTCCAATATAGATGTGGATCAGTTTAGATAGTAAAAATAAAGCCACCTTGGGTGTGAGAGGGGGAAATTCATGTATACTAGGTCAAGATTGACCAAATCAACAACGCTGCCAAAGGAGAGAGTGGAGCTAGTGGGGGCAACGCAATTTTGGAGGAGGATTTTTTGCATGGAAATAACATCATAAATGAGTGGGGCCAAGGGTGAGGAAGCTCACCAAGGATATAAGGAAAGGGATGGAAGCCATGAGAGGCATTCAAAATATTGTTTATGTTTGAGTCTTATGACTTCTTTCATGCTTCAACAATTTAGCTAAGTTTGCTTTACTGTTTGGTACAAGGGAATTTCCAGGTGGGAATCCCATACTCTACCTTGGAGGACTTGAGAGGCCATCTAGGAGGGTTATTCTGAGCTTCATTTCCACCATCTAGAATTGGGCCAAGAAGTCACCTTCAGCTACAGTGCAGTCTCCTTGAGGAACTATGTTATTTTGTAGGGTGTTGCACTGGAGGGTTGAGAAACCCTGTTTATGAGCTAGTTTCCTAGTGAAAGGAGAAAAATTTCACCCAGAAAGCCAGGGAGGAGAAGTTACAGCCATATATTTTTTATTTCAGCCATATTCCATTAGAGCTTTAGTGATACAACGTGATTCAGCTACAGAGTTGCAGTCTACACTTTTTACATTTTGTGTTTTTCAAGAAACCCTTGTCGGGTTACCTTGGGATTGTGTTTGAGAGACTGGTTCTCCATTTTCAGCTCCTTTTGAGTATTATATCAGTAGATCCACTTGTTTCCATTTTCCTATAGCAGTAACCCTCATTGGGACTGCACTGTCATGTATTTCGGCATTTCTGTATTGCAACATCATTTGGGATTCTAGTGTATTTGGGCTTTAGAGGGTTGTTTGCCTAGTTTGAGTGATTTGTTCCTCAACACATTGTATATTTTGCTGCTATAATACATAATATAATGGATCTATGATTTACTCATTTGTTTTGCGTCATTATTTTCTGTGCATTTCAGTTTGGTGTTCAATATTGTTGTCCTTCCTAATTTGGAATATTACATTGTCATGCAAATAGGGTTCTTGATCCGTGACGTACTCATAAAAATTCATCCAACCATATAAGAAAATCATCATTATAATGCCCCTAAAATAAGCATAACAAAATCTTGCTATGCTTTTTTGAGGAGGGACTTTCCAAAATTGACAAAAATCCAGAATTTTCCAAAAACAATTCTGCAAACATAGAGCTTAAAAATGGATCAATATCTCTCAAACCATAACTTTTTTTGAAAAAAATGAGAGAATTTTTTGTTCTTTGGCAGGTTATGAAGAAAAAACTCCTCCATGTTTCCAAAATACTTTCCCATTTTCTCATAATCCAAGTTTGAATTTGATCACTCAAAATTTGCAGAAACGTAGTGCACTCTGAGTAGAAGCGTAACACCTAATTTTAGAGGGATTTAGGAGGCCTTACCAGAGGATTTGTGGCCTAAAAATGGTATGGTTAGAAATATTAGTATTTATGCTACAAAATGGAGTCATCAAGCACTAAAAACCCCTTCTCCAAACCCTTGAAAATTTATTTGAAGACAAAATGTCCAAAAGTGCAGAAAATGACCATGGAGCAACTGTATTTTGAGCATTTCTCTCAAACGATAAAACCTGTGCATAACTTGAAGGATTTTTTTCTTATTTGGAATAATATTGACAAAAACCTCTTTCACTTTTGGCAAATTCATCTCCATTTCTTCAAAAACTGATTTTGAAGCCAAACTGTCCTTGCGTGCAATGTAAACCCTAGCAAATGACCTTTTGATGGATTGTGAAACATTGATCTCCTGAAAGTTGGATGGCTCAAACCTAGAATGATGACCTCCCTTGTGAAATTTATTTTCACCCTTCATGCTACTTGTGAAAAGTATGAAACCCTAGCTAGATGGAGTGGGTAGGGGAGGTGTAGAATTAGGAAAAAGGGGATAGTGGTAAGCTATTTTTAGGGGCAGAAATGGGGTAGAAGGAGGCTAGGGAAGAATCCATAAAAAATTAAGGAGATAGGGTGATGATTTGGCAGTAGAATGCATGTGAAATTTATGGAAAATATTATGATGAAAATGCCCAAAAGTTAAAAACACAAAGTTTTCCTAGTTTCCTTGCAAAAACCTAGTGAAAACTAGGGTTTGAGTGAAAATGATATCTATGAGAGGTATGAGTGATAGGTAGTGTATGGATAAGGTATATTGATGATGTATGAAGTTTTTTGGATAATTAAATTATGGGTTTTCCTTGGCATAAGGTTTGAGGAACAATTTTTAATCTTTAAGGTCTAAGTCCATGCCCTTGAACCACTTTTCTTCATGACAAGGAATACTTGTTGCTGAAGAAATCACCTCTGCTGATATGTTGAACTCTACACCTGCAATTATGGCCTTTCCCATAGTGAAACTTGTGTAAAATAAGCTTCTCAATTGGATATGAAAACCTTCTTCCATGATTTTCTCATAAAATCTCAAGCATCTAGTCTTCTCAAAGAACTTTTTGGCCAAGGCATTGATTTCTTGCATGGTGCAGGGTTCTAATCTAATGTGGCACCCTCCCTTGAGTTTTTTCTTCTCACTCTCCATATTTTCTATTAGTGAAATGATGAAACCCTAGTGTGTAGATGGAATAGGTATGTGTAGTGTAATTTGGAAAAACAGAGTATAGGGATGGGGCAGACTTAGAGGGTGAGATGAAATGTTTTGAATCAAAGGAAAATTTTGCAAAAAATTCTAGAGATAGGCTTATATGTTAAATTCATGATATGAGTGAAATTAGGTGAAATGGATATGATGAAGCTGGTCAAATGAGGGAAACATAAGAGTTTACCAATTTAACACTAGAAAATGGAAAGAAATTAGGGTTTGGTGCAAATGATTCTTAGAAAGGGTATGGATGGTGGGGAATGACAATATGATGTAGTATGAAGTGAGCATGAAAATCAATAGTGAGCTTGATAAATTGACCACAAGAGCGCATAAAAAGTTAAATTACTATTGTAAGAGTTCTAAGAAGTGATGCCAACAAGCCTTGAGCTTGTTTGAGTGGCTTGGGAGCCCAAAAAATCCAAAACTAAACTCTTTCCAGAAGCGTAACACCATGTAGCAGAAGCATAACACCGTGTAGCATAAGTGTAACAACTGATTCCAAAAGTGTAACACTGGCTCCAGAAGTGTAACGACCTACTATAGAAACGTAAAAAAGGTAGAATAAGCATAACACAGTGCTCCAAAAGTGCTACAAAGGGCTTCAGAAGTGTAACACCGTGTTCCTTGTGTTAGTCTCCTGTATTCTACAGTATCACTAGATAACTATCTATTTTCAACATTCTGCTGAAAATAATATTCCCTGGCTATCATTTATTTAAAAAAATCTCACTGCCTTCATTATTCTCATTTAAACCTATCAATTATCTCTCATTTTACCTTCCCCAACCCTCTCATTACTCTGAAATCCCATTTTTGACCTTAACCCTCTCATTGTTATCCTTTTTCCCTTCCTAAACCCCATTTCCCTAAGTAAAAACCATTCTCTTTCTCTCATTTCCCCATTTTTCATTTAAAAAAAATGTAAAAACCCTTTTTTACATTATATTTTAAATAAATTTACCCTATCGGGCCCCCTTTTAACTAAACCCTATTTAGTTAACCTGACCCCACTTAACCCTGGGCCCCACCTTAATATTTATTTAAAAATTACCCATCTGCTGTAAATTTATCTTGTGCCCCACGTTATATTTAAACCCTCTATTTCATTTAAAAAACCCCGACCCCACCCCTTCTAGTCTACCCACGATTGATCCACTCGACCACCGTCCAATCCGCTCCATCAGATCTGATGACTCCCAGTCAGTTTCGCAACCCAAAATACTTGACGATTAAAACCTTGGAGGGCTTGCGAAATAAATGGTTTTCGCTCCCCTCCCTTCTGCCACGCATCAGCCCAACGTCTTATCGCATCCCTCCATCCGATACCACCTAACTTCCTACACCCCGTGCGATAAACCCGAAACCAACTTTGCGCCATAAGGTGAAACCACTGACCATTAAAAATTCTGCGGGCTCTGTGCTATTACGATAAGTCCCCGAGCCACCATATAACCCCTGCAAATTTTTTTAAAGACCCAGACAACCACAACCAAATGCAGAAACCAAAAACATCCATTGTCTAGAATTTGTCCACAGACTTCCCGAGATCCTCAAAGCCATATTGCCTCTCTGTGGAGCTCACATTTTTATTAATAATTTGTTTTATTTTGTAGGTGACTGATGTATCAGAAAATGAAATAATAATATTACAGTTATAAATTTCAAGAATTGTTTAAAATAGGCTCTCTGGGTGATGATCGAGAAGCCTTGTTCATCAAAGGATTAGGAGCACAAGAATAATCAAAATCAGCAATGGATCATGATCGATAAGGATCATGCAATTATTCCAAAGACAACAAGGTTTATCAAAAGTAAACGACAGAGTAAAGAAAAAAGAGAATTGTATAGCAGCTGCATAGGCATAGATCAGGACAAATAAAAAAAAAAGTTAAAGATTAGTCAAAGGTTAAAAGATTAAAGAAAATTTTAAAAGATAGAGTAAAGACAAAGGACAGATAAGAAGGTTGAAGAAGAGATTACAGTGACAACAAAGGCAGTAAAATAAAACATGTAGAAGATATAGATGAAGATAGATTAAAGGTTAAATGACAAATCAAAAAAAAAATCTACAAAGAACACACAACCAGATGAGAAGGCCAATCAACATTTACTTCTTCCCAATCACATTGGCCACCTACAGCTAGATTTTAATTTAATATAAGCTACCTACAGTTAATATTGCAGTCAAAGATATTTGAGCAACAACTTAGAAGTTATTGTAAAAGTTAATGTTAAAGGAAAATTAATCAAAGTTAGCTCAATAGTTAATTAGAAAGTTATTATTATATCAAGTTTGTCAGTGATATTTTGGCTTGGGCCTTGCATGGTCTCAAATGTCAAAATTACATTTACTCTGTAATAAGTACAATCTGTAACCCTAGATTAGGATCACCTCCTCAATTGCAGTTAGATATTACATGCATTGTTCATTATCATTGTTGGTTGCTAGGTTGGATTTTGATCAGAGTCTGAGTTGCAAATATTATTGCTCTCGAGTATTATAATTTTTTTTGAGCTGGAAATCAGTAATACAAGCACGTTCACAGGATTCTTGAGCTATGTTAATAGTGATGTTATCCCTCTTTGTTAATGTTTCTCATTTTTTTTCTCCATATTGTACATCAATTTCTCTGATAATAGAACATAAATTTTAGATTGAGATATGTTGTTTTGGCACATTAAATCTGTCTGTTACTTTTATCTTAATGTTTTCCGCTGCAAAGTATAGCTAAAGAATTCAGGGGTTTCCTTCTCTTTACCTTCACCTAGATGTTTTCTTAAGGTTTTCTTAGTAAAGTTTAATTAAAGAATTTAGGGATTTCCTGCTCTTTAGTTTCTCTTAAACTGCTATCTTAAGGCCTTCTTTGAAGTTTAGTTAAAGAATTCTTAACTGCTCTTTAATTTCACCGAACTATTATCTTAAATGTTTTCTCTATCTGAAAGTATAACTAAAAAATTCTTAACTGCTCTTTAGTATTACTATATTGTTGTCTTGAGGATTTCTTATTAGAGTTTAACTAAATAATTTAGAGATGTTCTTCTCTTTAGTTTCTCTTGAAACTGTTATCTTAAAGGCTTTACTTATTGAGGTATAGTTAAAGGATTATTAATTGCCCTCTCTTTTTTATTGAATTCACAACTTTATGTCATCTCATATTCATCTTACCTAAGAAGATCCATTTGATATAGTTAGATCGCCCTATGAATACCCTTGAAGATTTTATGTAAAATTTAAACCTTTTATGACTCCATATCCCAATGGATTAAGCTTCCTACACTCTATTTTTTCAAGTACTTGATAATCAACGAAACAAAACAAACAACTCCAAAATTCATAACTAGCCTAAAAATAGAAGAATATAATATTAAAGCTAAATCAATTAATCATAAACATAGAGAGAGCCCTCTCTGAGCCCAGGAAGGCTAGGTCCTGGAATCTAAAGTGGTTTGATGTGGTTCCCTGCTACTTGTTCTTGCCAATCTTGCAAATTACAAGGAACCAACACCTTGGAGTATTTTCTGCCTTTGTTTTGAACCCTTGGCCACTATGGAGTCCAATGGAGGTAAGAGAGGAGCTCTACCACACAACAAAAGAGAATAATGAGTTTGGATGAGCCTCTTTTTCCCTTTATAATATTTGAAATGAAAATTTTCCCCTGTAGTGAAAACAATAAGAAAATTTGTCCTTTTGAAATATTTGAATTTGAAACAAATTTTAAAATAAGGATACTTGCCTTACTTTATTGAGCTAAGTATGGTGACTCCCTTTAGAAAAATTATATGGTGAAAATGAAGGATTTTTTTCCTTTTTTGATGAAAAATTGGACTTATTAAAAGGCAAGACAATCACACCTAGACAATAGACCTAGATGAGATGGAGTGAATGACCTAAAATTTCTAAATGATAATGAATGTGATGACTTTAAAGTGATGATGGCCATGGAAGAGATGAGGAGAGCAACATTTTTGACCTAGATTCCTTCAGTGATCAAAATTTATTTTGAAAACTTGTTTGAAAAGACCAATTTTTTTTACCTATGACTACTAGACAATTAACTGAAAGAGTATGTTTGATCACTAACATATTGACACTAACACAGTCTGAACGTTGTCTATGATGGAATCCATTGCTTCTCGATTACTTTGAGAAGTGGCATCCATATCTGACCGCAAAGTTTCCACACAACGAGGTCAGCATACCAAAGGTGGCTCAGGGCGAGGCAACTTAGTATCACGCTTAGCACCCTTAAGGTCATGTAAATGACCTTTCCTAGGACTAAAAAAATCAGAAGGAAGGTCATTATAATTGGGTTTCATTAACAAAAAGAATTCTTCATAAAATATTTTTTCAAAATAAATAGGAACCTTGTCATTCCATGGTAGTCTTCAATAGGCTGTAAGGTTCCTATCATACAAATGGTAGGCTATATTAGGGTGCTTGAAATATTGCACCTTCAACATCTTTCTTTTCAGCCCTTATTTGAAATTAAACATATATTTTTCCATTTGTTTTGTAACCTTGTTTTTAAAACCATCCATGTATCAGGACCCATTACTACTTCCTTTCTTTTCCTCATCAATTTTACAAAGGCATCAGTGGTTGTCCAAAGCTTTTTTAAAACATATAAAAGTGTGCTTAGAGAGTGCATAACTATTTGTAAGCTTTCGTGAGTCTCTGCAGGGAGTTTCAAACTCCCAAGATCTTTCCTCAATTTTAAATAAATATGTTTGCACTTTTTTAACATGCATTTCGATGTTTGTTTCCAAGGTAAATAATTGGGAATTTCAAATGGATAAGTCGCGGTTGGCGTACAAACTTCTTCTTGAATCACGCGATATGGCCTACCTCTTTTTAGAGCTACATTTTCACCCTCTGCATCAATATATAAAACTATGTATAAATAAAAAAACTAGTGAACAAATTTGTACAATTTTTTTTTTAACCATAAAAAAATTATATAGATAATTTAACAAATTTATTTAATTATGATAATAATATTCAGATTGATGTCCACTCAAGATGGATGAGCACCATCATTCCCACCCGGAGATGGTTGAGAACCAGCATGACCACCCATTGATTGGCCACCACCGATTGGATGAGAACTAGCATGACCACCCATTGATTGGCCACCAAGGTAATGTGTACCACCACCCTCACATGATTGGCCACCACCTATTGATTAGCCACCAGGGGAATGTGTACCACCACCAACACCCTCACACGACGAGAGAAAAGCTTCATAAAAAATATGAATTTCTAATCAATTCAAATATGCACACATGCACATATGTATATATGAATGAGTAGATTGCATGAACCATACCACGATTTCATGAACCATGGCTAGGCTCTATTGATTGAGTAGATACTCTTTTGCTACGAACTCCTAAAAAATAAAAGTTATTAAAAATTAACTTAACTCACTAAATTGATAAAAAATAAATTCCATATGTATACATTTATGTATGGGGATAATATTATATATTCAAATGTCATTTAAAAACTTGAAAATTTAATATAAATACCATGAACACAATGGACACCCCCCTGTTATCACACTCAAAATTTTGCAAAGTTTGCTTGGATAGGATCTTCCTAGTTTTTTATGTTATGTAAATTTATATCATGAAATTGATAAAGAGGGGTGGAAATCATTCTATACCAAGGCTAAAAATAATCATAAACCATGTCTTGTCAGTCAGTTGTCATTGCATATCATCTCAAGGTTCATTTTTAAACTTCACTGCCAACCTGTCCATTTTTACCAGATTTCGTAGTGCACATGACTACGAAATGACAGTTTGCGCTATAGAAACACCTAAACTTCTTGTAGCGAACATGTCAAAATTTAAACTGCTGGCGCTGCAAAATCATGTTTTCTGCGGGAGACAAAGGTCTGAATGACATCTCATTTTTTCATTTTTTTAGGTAAAAGTGGGGTTTTTCAATTAGTTATGGTAGTCATTATCATTTTAAATCATGTTTTTTGCACTTTTATTCCCATTTTCCACTTCATTTTTCGTCTTTTCCATTGTTAGGTTTTAAATTTGTTTTAATATATTTCCACTCACTCCTACCCTGTCATTAGCTCGTTTAGCTCCTACTAGTCATAGTTAGTTTTTATCACTTGCATGCAACATTATACTATCACCAAAGCAGGTTCATCTCTATCCCAAAGTATCTCTCTGTCCATCCTTCTATTTGCAGGTGTCACAACAGTGAGGAAGTTGGGTAGTATAAAGAAGATGGAAACTGAGAAGAAGTTACATAAGGGAGGTTCTTGTATGAGATTCGAACCAATGGATCTTAAGATGTTGAACAAGGAACCGAATTTCGATGAAGCCTTCAAAAACGTGGGTTGCATGAGCAGAGAAAATTTTATGAATGGAAATTTATTTTAAATTTTATAAATCTTGGCGAATCTCACTATTTTATATATGAAAACTATAAAAGGTTTGTTTATATATTGATAAAAATATCCAAATTTCTAATTATATTATAGTTAGAGTCCATATAATTTTGGCGATTTTTAGGGTAAAATAATTTTATACTGTAAATTTTGGGCGAATTATTTTTAGAAAAAATGGAAATTGGCGAATATTTTTTTTGGAAAAATCATGGAAAATTAGCCCACTTGCAAATATTAGCCCCTAAAATTTTCCATGTGTATGAGATTCTGCCAGAAGTTGTAGGGTTTTCATGTTCAAATATCAAAGGATTTTGCAATAAATTTCACTGGCACAACATCTAAAGTAGGAATTTTGAACTTTTATGTCTCCTCTAAGACAATAGCTCAAGCTACAAAGATCCCAAGACAAGGTGAAGAGTGGTTTAAGTCCACCAAATTAAAACTACAAAATTGTGATGAATTCATGAAGTCTGAATATGTCTGAACTGACATAGCTGTTGGGATTCCAAGAACATATTTGAAAGAAGACTACTTTGAACTACTAATGATCACTCAAAAGTATTTCAATTGCAAAGGGAGGCTCCACATGGTGTACTAATATCACTCTAATCTCCTGCTACATTTCACTGCTAAGAAAACCATTGATATTCATTTTTACCTTTTTAGAAGCTTGAAAAAGATGGCAGATAAGGTGTAGGCTAGGCCACAAAACAGTGATACATCTATGTTTCATCATGGGCTTATTAAGTTATTAGTTTTGGAGGAATTAGTAAAAATAAACAGAGATTGGTATTCTTTTCTCTTTCTTAGTGGATATGAAGTTGATGTAGTGACTCCTAAGAATACTCCTAAACCTAAGGGAACTCACTCAATTCAGAATGAGCAGCCTGCTAATGAAATAGAGGTGGAAAATAAAGAACTATAGCATACTGTAGAACCTATGAATTTTGAAGAAGAACCAATGGAGATTGATACAGGAACATCACAAGAAACACCAGTCCCATTGTCAACACTTGCAAGAAAAAAAATAAAAGTTAGTAGAAAGATTAAACAAGAAAGGATGACAAGGAGTAAAACGAAAGGTCAATCAATTGAGAAATGTAATTTTGAAGCCATCCTTCAAGCTATAGATATAGAAGAATCCCTAGTAGTCCAAGCTCTTGATGTTGGAGGGAGAATAAAGAAAAAGAAAGTTATCATCGTCAAAAAGCTTGACTCCACTAGAGAAGAGGCAGAGTTTGTCTTCCAGCCAAGAAAAAAATTAACTAGATCACAGCTGGCCAAAGATGTTATGTCTCAAGCTATTGGTAAAGGAAAGCAGCCTTTGATACAAGAAATTATTGATCTCTCTTGAGTAAAGAAGTTATCAATGTGCAAAGAAAAAGAGAGGAGAAGGTGGTTGAAAAATCAGAAATGGAGCTCCTCAAAGAGCAACTAAGAGAAGCAAGGGAAGAAATAATCAAGTTAAAATTAGATGCAGAGAAACACAGGACTGAAAAGATTAGTTTTGATCAGATGATGGAGAAATGGAACAGTGAACTTTCAATTTTTAAAGGATCCACAAGTGATGTTAAAAGACTATTGAAAAGAACCCAACCCCTAAGGCTTTTGGCAAAAAATACCAGAAAAGGAATATGCACTTGCAAGTTGAAAGAAGATCATTGAAGAATCAAGTAAAGGACCTTCAAGAGCATATGGAAATCAGACAGGTTGAATTAAAAAAGAGAGGCCTGAAAATTACAGTCATTAATGAGCCTAAAGACATTCAAGCTTCAAATGACAAAGAAGGATACAAATACCAAGGTTTGAGGATTAGGGTAAATTTTTGTTAGTTTTGAAGATTTCACCATCATTTTCTACTCATAAAAAGGTGAAATTTTTGAAAAAGGGGCTCTTTCCTACGTTTCTGATAGATTAGGAATTTTCATAGCGTCTGCCAAGTTTGAAGCCCAAAAAGCGCTACGAAATTTCTGTAGATGTCTTTTTGATGAAAAGGGTGGTTAGACTTGAAATTAAATTTTGGGAAAATTTTGTATTAGCCCTCCTAACCTATTTTAAAGAATAATGACAACAGAAAGTCAAAATGACTTGCAAAAGTGTTTGAAACAGAGGCGCTACGAAAAAGTTGCTTTGGAATGGCCTACATCACTCTGTTTTTGCGGCGCACAATTTTGATTAAATTTTTGAATTTTAGAGGGAAGCTGAAGGCCAGAAAATTATGTGGGAATAAAAAAGGATAGCATTGGAATATGCCAACAAGGTTATCTCCTTAAATGAGGTTGCCTTGTGCTACAGATCAGCCTAAAGATAGAGCTTCATGGTCATTATTGTCATCTCCTTAAATATGGGAAGATATGTTTCTTACTCTTGTGGATGTTTTTATGGCTTGATCATGTTCATTGCCACATAAGAATATCATCTTCTCCATTGTAAATATGCACTCATTTTATTTGAAAATTTAATTAATAGGAAATAGAGTTCTATTAGGACTCTAACTTCTAAAATTAGCAAATTTATGTTTTGTTTCCATTTATTTAGTTTTTAGTTAGATGATGAGTCAAAGTGAAGGGTTCGATGGTCTTGTAAACTGTGTAGACCCTATGTAAAAGTGAAAGGCCTATTAATAGGCAGGATTTCGAAGGAAAGAGGGTTGGAAAATGTTATTTCAGAAGACTACTTTGTAAAGCTTTGGGATTTCAGCAATATACAGTGACATTACAACTTTTCTTCAGCCTGAGATTCTTATTATGTTTCAATGAGTTACTATTCTATCTTGCTTAATGTTTTCCTCCAATGTCTTAATGCTTGATTACTTAGAATTCATGTATAGCATGCTATGAGTTCCTTTAAGCATTAAGCTATGGTAGATCTCTCTTAATATTTTGCTTTCAATATCTTGATGTCTCATTACTCAGAATTCGTGTTTCTCATGCTCTCACTTCCTTTGAACATTAAGTTATTCAATATTTTCTGTGTGTGCTTTCCTTTCATTGAAACATCTACAAGCCTTAGCTTCCACAAGGAAAGCCATTGCCACTCAATTCTCTAGCACTGACTCCATAAGCCCAATGGTAGTAAACCCTATACATTTTTCACCTGCATACAAACACATTCATTCCAATTTAGAGTTAGTCATTTGCTTTCAATTTATTCATTGAATATCCTTTATCCTTTCGAGAGAGCCCTCCCAGGCTGGAAAAGCTAATTTCCAACTACAAGTGGTTTGAAATAGCTACTCCAAGTTGATTTTTGAAGAAGATCATCAGTACCAATTTGGTGACAACCCCGATCCATGATCCCCCTCTCTCGTAGAGGCATGGGACTCTAATGATGTTCACCTCAAAGAGTCACGTGGAAAATGATCATCCTCCATGATATATATGGATATCTACATATACATAGATACACATGATGTTTAAAGCCTCGAATAATGACATGGAAAAGGATCATCCATGATATATATGGATATATACAAATACAATGTTTAAGAAGTTACCTCATGCATTAAAAATTATTTTTAAAATTACTATTTAAAAAAATTGCAAAAGAATTAAAAAAAATTGATGTCATTTACACAAATGTTGGAGCACAACTTGAACACAAATGTAAAACACAAAACTTGAACCACAAATTGATGTGTAAAAATCACTTGCATATTTAAACAAAAAATTGTTGAAGTCGTGTGCATTTTGAAAATTAAATACAAAATTTTCTAAAACATGAAGTTCACCAAGTTGTGCTTACATAGTGGGAGCACACTTGATATATAATTGTGAAAAACACATGGTCATTAAAAATGACACATTTATAACTAAAAAACATGCACATATAAAAGATATCTTACAATGTCCATCAATAAATTTTGATGGAGAGCAGTGTATTAACACTAATTCATCTTTGACACAAAATCCTTGAATTGACATTGCCCCATACAATAGATCACCATACATCCTATTAAAATTTTCACAATGTCTTATACTAAATGATTGAATTTGTCTAACAATATTGTTTGCTTTTCCACGTAGTAGTTTTAGCATCTCCTTCTTAACATGATACACGCCTTCCATCTGGTTTCACACAAGTTCAAAATTGGTGAAAACTAAAATTCCATTGGATCCATACTCCCTAGTTGTTCCCAAGCCTTCTATAAATGCAATATAATATGCTTCATTGTTTGTTTTTCTTCCAGGTATATTCATTTTCCTTTGGAGGACTTTGTTCATCACAATATTGCATAGCACATATGTAATCACTGCTTTCCCTGGATTTGGATAACAAGAAATATCTACGCATAATGCCCATTTTTCAACCATGTTTAGTGGGATTTTTTATCCCTGAAAAAAAAAACAAATTCAATAAATATTAAATTAACATTTATTGTAAATTCCTTAGTTTATGGGAGAAATGACATGTACATGGCTTCCAAAAACACTAGGATCGGGCTACATTTAGCTAAAAGTTTTATAATATTTTATTGATAATGAGAATGAGTAACAAAAAATCCTAGCCATTATGGTTGGTGAGGTGATAGTGGGCCCCTATGAGGTGATAGACAAAAACCTTCTATTTTATTGATTATAACCTGCTATAATTTTTTGACATTACTGAAGCAATCATAAAAAGTGGAACACAAGAAGTGGGGGAACCACCAAGTTTTTCCAGTTGAGTCTCCTAAGTGTGATGAAGAGCTTGTTGCCTCAGAGCAAGGAAAACGAGATTAGCATGACACGTGATTTTGAAAGCATACTTGTTGTTAAAAATAACAAGGGCTATTGGAAATCATTAACGAAAATCCAATCAACCTCCTTCAGAACATTAGAGCACCAGATCAAAGAAACAATGTGCAAGATCATGTCCCAAATCATGATAATAATTCTTGTACTACACTAAATGATTTTTTATGCCCATAATTCAAGAATAAAAACACTATTAGCATTGTTGAAGAATGTAATACAAATTTGAAAGAAAAATTCTACATCAAACCTGATTCCCAAATGAATTTGGATCTGTGCTTTCAGCTAAACAAAGGCAGATCATAAATACTATGTTTTAATAACCAGTTTGTGATAATTTTCATATCTCCCTTCCGAAACTTGAATTGGGTTTGTTAGAGGTCTGATTTATAATCAAAGTATTGTTCATTTAGATATAGAGAAATTTTATGGTAGCCCAACTAATCAAAGGACTGAATCTTTTTTGACTAGCAAGCTCTTGGATTGGATTGTGAGCTATCATTTTTTTTTACTAGTAGGTTCTTGAATTGGCTTGCGATCTACAATTGAAAGAGGCCACAACCTACATGTATTCAGTATTTGATGTTTATTTTTTATCAATGATGATGAAGAATAAGGGAAAGGGTCATAATTTGAGACAAAGAAAGAAACATAAAATTTGAGAAAATATTTGGAGCTTCTCAAAATTTGATTCATATAAAAAATTAAAATACATTTATATTTTTATGTTAAAAAAAAACCATTTTCAAAGTTGAAATGTACAAAGAATCACAACTATAAGAGGAATTATAAACATCAGTTATTGAAGTGGCCACAACTAGTAAATCTATAGAAAATTAGCCACCAGTTTAAACTTGCCAAAACATTACTTAATTTTAAATATAATTTAAAATATTGCTTTAGGTTTAAATTTTTTCATATGGAAAATTTTATCAAGCATAAATATATAGTTGGATAGTTTCTTTGCTACCTTGATATCTGATAGACACAAACTTGCTATTTTATTGATTATAACCTACTAGAATTTTTTGACATTACTAAGTAGTCATAAAAAGTGGAACACAACAAGTGGGGGGACCACCAATATTTTCCAGCTGAGACTCCTAAGCGTGATGAAGAGCTTGTTGCCTTAGAGAAAGGAAAAAGAGATTAGCATGACACATGTGATTTGAAAGCATCATTGTTGCTAAAAAGGACAGGGGCTATTGGAAATCCTTAATGAAAATTTAATCAACCTCCTTCTAGTCATTGGAGCACCAGATCAAAGAGACAATGTGGAAGATGATGTCCCAAATCATGATAATAATGTTGATGCTACACTAAGTGATTTTTGATGCCCCTAATTCAAGTAGAATAATAGTGCTAGCATTGTTGAAGATGGTACTACAAATCTGAAAGAAAAAATCCATATCAAAACTGATTCCAAAATAAATTTGGATCTTTTCTTTCAGAAAAACAAAGGCATATTAGAAGTAGATCATAAATACAGAGGTAGATCAGAGGCAACAGGTTCTTCATTAGAGCCTAAAGGTTAAGGATATAAATTTGGATCTGTGCTTTGAGTTATCGATGCATCCACATGTCTACGCATATGTGCCCTTTTTATATAAGAGGCTAGACTTATTTGGGTCTATGACGAGTCCAGATTATATAGTATAGCATTAGATGTGGTATAAATTTTTCAATACATCTGAATATGCTGCTCTCAATCTTGATAGCATCCAAATGTTGCAAGGAATTTTGTAGATTGTAGGAATGTTGCAATAAAAAAATCTTTGGAAAAACCATTTGGGTAGCATAGTGTGGCTACTAGCAAATGGATTAACTCAATAATCAAACCATGAAGAGTGAAAAATCCAAATATCTAGTTATAATTCTAGCTATAATTTATGACTACTAGCATTATGTGTGCCTTTGTATCTGACTCTCAAATGGGCAGTTCTTTCTGTGATTTACTGAAAAGAAGAGAAGGAGAAGCATACCTTCTTTAGTTATAACATGGTTTGGTCTCTTTATTACTTGAATGCAACAAACTATTTAATGTTTTATGTATGCCTACTATGTTGAAAGGGAAATTATTAGAGACAACCAGTTCATCAAAATTCATGGTAGGGAAATGCATAAAAACTTTTAATGAATATTCCTCAAAGTCCAATCTACTAAATAATCAACTTTTAAAGTTGATTTAGAAATACAGGTCACAACTAAAGTATAGATTTTTGAAAAACAAATATTGATTTCCCAAATGTTGAATCAAAGGCTAACACATCCAATCAACCTCCTTCAGAATATTTGAGCACCAAACCAAAGAGACAGTGTGGAAGAAAAATTTCCCATCATGTTATTGCTCAAAAGTAAAAAAAAGGTGAAACATCATAACTAGCACATTATGTGAATTTGTACATATTTTCACCAAAAATATGTGTATTGATTAGTAAATAAACTATTGTGTGTCAATTAGGTTGACGATATGCTAGTCATAACAAATATATATTTAAATCCCTTTAATTCTATTTTCTCACAATGCAACTTAGCAATAGAAAAATTCGGTTCTATAGAAGGAAATGTGTTGCATTGTACCAAATGCCAGGCATAGAGTAATTTTACCTACCAACATCGATTAAAGTGCACAATACTAAATAAATAATTTGGAAAAGTACCATGTACTCTTCAAGATATTGCTTTAAGCAGATTATTTCCATATTTGACATCTCTATCCTATGTAGAATATCTAAAAGACAAAAGTGTTGTTATATGAAAGTTGTGCGACTTCAACGTTGAAGGAAAATTTATACTCAATCATGATGATGTAATTATTAATATAGAAAAACTTCACTATATGAAAACATTGTTGTAAGTACTATTTTCCTAAACATTGTTGTCTCATATTCCTCGGGAATGTTTATATCATGTAAATATGCTAACAAGATAATATGAATTTCATAAATGGTTCAAACAATCATTCAAGACTTCGAAACTCAAGGACATATACTACAAGTACTGACCAACTGGAAAAAAATCATCTTGCCACAACATTTTTCTATCCCTTTGGTTACTCTTGAATCTAACATTAAACAAACTTTAGTAAACATGCATAAACAAATTATTTTGAATTTTTTGTTTACTATCAGTTTCCTATAAGAGTTACTTGAAATTTACAATCAACGTGGTGGTAAAGAATTATATAAATTATTTTCAACCTTCCTCTATAGATTTGATGATTGATCAGTGCTTACACCCCGACTCTCGAGATATGCATATTAATTGGGTGGATCCTCTTTGGTGGGTTTTTTAGTAGACTGTAGAGTTCTGGATGAGATTATAGAGAAATCCCCCCCCTATTTATATCACTTTATTGTTTTTCACAGAAAAAATAAAAAATAGTAAATCAATCATTGTGTTACTACATCTTATTACATAGTGTATATAATTTTTATTCTCATTATATATAGATATAAAATTTGAACTTTCTCCTCGTATTTTTTTCTTAATTAATTTTAACTTAATAAATTTAGTAAATTCAAATCTTTAGAAGTAATAAACCTACTATATTTTTCCATGATATGTGGCATTATACGGTGATTATTCAGTCAAGAAATCCTTGTAAATATATTTTTGGAAACCTAAAACATTATGATATTTTCTGTCTCTAGATAAATCATTTGACCACTGATACTAATACAGAGTAAATTTTGATCATTTCGATGATAATAACACAAAGTAAATAATTCTTATACAATGTAAATCATTCTTCTATAGAATAAATCATTCTTTTACATTTTTTTTTTTCTAAAAAATTGAACTACTCGGTGACCGACATGATATAATCATTTGACCACTTATACTAACACAACATAAATTCTGATCATTTCGCTGATAATAACACAGAGTAAATAATTCTTGTATAGTATAAATAATTCTTCTACAGAGTAAATCATTCTATTAAATTTATTTATTTTTTCTAAAAATTTGAACTACTCGGTGACCAACTTGATATAATCATTTTACCACTGATCCTAACACAAAGTAAATTCTAATCATTTCGCTAATAATAACATAGAGTAAATCATTCTTCTATAGTTTAAATCATTCTTCTACAGAGTAAATCATTCTTCCATAGAGTAAATCATTCTTCTATAGAGTAAATCATTCTTTTACATTTAATTTTTTTTTCTAAAAGTTTGAACTACTTGGTGACTGACCTGGAAAAATAAGGATAAGCACGTCGGGTCGAGGACGAGGACGCCGAGTCGAGAGCCGAGAATGAGGATGAGGATGTCGAGACGAGTTGCAGATGAAGACACAGATATGAGGACAAGCAGACAAGGACATAGATCTGAGACAAGGATGAGGACAACAAGCAGAGTTGCACACAAAAATGCAGAGCCGAGTATGAGCAGACGAGGACGCAGAGTCAAGGAGAGATGAGGACGTTGAGGATGAGCAGACAAGGAAGCCTGCAAAATCACTACAAACATAATGAGGTTAGCACATACAAACAAATAAAAACAAAAAATAAATAAATAAAAACACCAAAAACCAAAAAAATACACAGAAATACCAAACAATTACCTACCAAAGCTCTCCCATGGTCACACAACGGTCCGAAATTTCTGAAAAACCTCTGAGGTTCTGGTGGACGCTATATTTATAATAAAAAGTTCGGCCGAACTTTAAAATAATGGTCGACCAAAATAATAGTTCTGTTGGACTAATAATTTTTCCAGGCTAATAGTTTTACCAAAATTTTATTGCCAGTTTTTCTATCTCTGGACAAAAATCTGATTACCGACACCGTCAATGTTAACAGTAGAATGTAATATCCCAAAATTGGAAGAGTAGAAATATAAGACATAAAACTGGAAATATGCAGTAAATAAAAATAGATCAAATATGAGACAATGAAATATTCATCTTATTATGAATATCAATAGCCAATAATAGAAATATCTTTGAGGAAAAACTCACACAATCAAGGAAAACAAGCCTCCAATGAACAAACACCCTCAATAATGAGATGTTGATGCTATGAAAAATGTCAGAAGGCAAGACAACGTAGTTTTAATGAGTATAACTGCTGCTGGAAGATACACCAATATATATCCCCTGATATATGGCTTAATAAATGTGAGGGATAGACATCTAGGCTCTAAAACTGATTTCCAAGACAACCCAGAAAATGTTTCTGGAAATACCCAAAATACAACAATAGCAAGATATGGCCCTAGGGATGAATAACCACTACAACTAAAATGTTGATAGAACATGGCTGATCTGATATAGGTAATGGTTGATACTCCTCCAATATATCTCCCAAATTAAGGGCTGATCCCCTCAATGGAAACCCAACTCCTCCAACTAGGGCACTAAACCCACTGATGCAGCTGCTCTCTAAAATAACACAGTCCTTGAAGGAAACCGTGTTGTAGCTGATGGTAGCTACTTAGCCTGATGCTAGATAATGAAATGAAGCTGAAGGAATCTCCTTGCTAGCCTCCCGGATGAAGGGTTGCTACCTCCACTGGAAAACAAGCTCAGAAAATGGGTTTTACAACTCTCCACTACTACAACCCTGCAACACAACACAACCTTGGAAAAAAATGTGCTATGGATGATGGCTGAAGCTTGGCCAAATGACGGATAGTGGAAATGATGCTCAAGAATACCTCTCCTGAGCAGGCACTTGAAGTCCCTCGAGGACGAGGGTGGGATTTCCGCTTGAGAACACCCTTGTGCTAAACAACACCGCAGACTCTGCTAAACAACTAAAGCATGCATATACATGTCATATGAAAAATCTAGATCTAAGAAGATCAATAATCAATAATAAAAATCATGTCTTCTATGGCTGCCATCCTCTTCCTTTTATGCTTGGTGAGCTTCCTCACCCTGGGTCCCACTCATTAAAGGAGGTACTATCATGCATACAATCCTCCTAAATGATTGCACTATCCTCCAATAATCCTCCACTATCTCCATAACAATGTTGATGATTTGGTCAACTTTGATCCTATCCACATGCTCTAGCCCCTTTTCACACCTAAGGGTGATTTATTTAGCTACTATAATGAGCCACATTCACATGAGAAGTGGCTTTATTGCTACTAAAGAGATTTATGGGTCTCCCTACCCACTTATTCATCTATCTAAGTGACAAAAAAAAACTTTAATATTCCAATTCCCTGCAAGCTAATTTTGGAATATTATAGTCCTCCCCTCCAAAATGTTGCTTATCCTCAAGAAACTGCAAAGATACTGCAAATCTCCTCTCCTCCTCTTGTAGCCTCCTCATCTAGTAGTCTCCACCACTGACCCATATGCTCTCCAATCAATCTATCCTCTAATGGCTCCTCCTAAATGTGGAAGTTATCATTTGGTAGATAAACCAAATAGCTCTCATCATGAAGAAGTGGGAGATATATGGAGAAAAATATATGTTTTCCATTCGCCTCCTCAAGGCATGAGAGATGACAAATGTTAGGGACAACAATCCCAATGGGAAACTCCAATCCCCATGCTACCATCCAAGAAAAGTGAACCATCCTTGGTAGCTCATAGAAAAACTCACTAATCCTTTGCTTCTGCAATGTATAGGGGTTGTATGGCTGAAAATGAGAGATTAAATTTTTCAACTCAGTTGTCTCTCTCTCCATTTATGATAGATATAGAGCTGATGATCTTGGGTTACAACAATGTGGTCCTTAGAAAGAAAAAAGGCACCTGGGCTATCATGATCCCACTCTTTGGTTCCAGTAACCTCTCTTTCCCAATCCATCCCACATATAGTGAATAGAATTTCATCACCACATGGGATCCAAAAGAAGAATGGACTATGTGTCATATAACATGTTGGATGGTGAAAATAGTCCCACAAGTGAGACCAACGTTCTACTCCTAGCTGTCTCAAAACATGATATGATAAGTGGCCATCCAACCACTTGCTTTCTTCCATAAGCTTCTCAACATCTTGAAAATAATAAAGGACATTAGGTGTTAACTGAATATTAACGAAGAAAATAATTCTTGCCCAAAGTCCTCTAGAAATTTTCCATTCCCATCACTGAATGTAGTCCCAAAAAAACCATGAAATCCAATGAGAGGCTTTCCCTCTTGAGTAGGAATGTGCTGCAAATGTATGGCAAAGGAATGTGCATATATGGTTAGTTGATCAATAAGCATCAAGAAACAATCCTTACCATATATCTTTTTGGAAAGTTGGTGAAGAGGTCCATAGATGAGCCTTCCCATCTCTCCATCAAAAGGGGAAGTGGTTGTAACAACCTTGCAGGGTGGTTTCTCTCCTCCTCATTCATCAAACAAGATACATACCTCCTGATATGTTGGAGCACATATTCTTTGAGATCATCCCAATAGAATCTATCCAAGATGGTGTGATAAGTCTCAATGAAATCTACATGCCTGGAAAAGAGTGCCTCATATGTTGCATGTATAATCTCCTCCTTGAGCTTGGAGTCTCTAGTCAAGTAGATCTGATCCTAGAAATAAATGACTCCATCAACCACTCTATATATCACATCTGTCACTTTCCCATAAAGAACCTTACATGTGAAGAGGCCCTTGTAATACTCCACCAATAATTGGGACTCCCAATATTGATCTATACTCCTCAATAATGACAGCGCTGCTGAATTCTATAATGGAGCACGTGTCACCTCATATCTGTTGAGATTTTTTGGATATTAATTTGGCTAAAATCTCATGGATATGCCAACAATAGGATTTGTTCCATAATTGATGGCATGAAATCCTGAAGAGGAGATATTTTATCCTATTTTGTTGTGATAGAATTTATTATTCAGTTTCTTCTCTACATCTATAAATTGTAAGCCTGAGGAGGCAAAACATATGAGATATGAGGGATGAGAGGAAGAGGAAATGCAGATGTGAGAAATCTACTGTTTTAATCTCCTGTTGAGTAATAAGTAAGTCGATATCTTTATTTGGTGGATGTAGCCATGATTGGTTGGGTGAACAACGTTAAATTCGTTGTCTTTGTTTATGCTGTGTATGTGAATTATTTGTTTTCCGCTGTGCTTAACTCTAACAATTGGTATCGGAGCCGCTGAACGGGTGGAAAAATCAGATCTGCGTGGAAGAGAACATATCTGTTGATCTCCAAAGTTTGCGGTGGTAGAGGCTGTGTGAGTGCAGAGCAAAGCCGTGCATTGGAGGTTGATCTACCATTGACCTGCGTAGCTGTGTTAGCATAGAGAAGAGCTGAGAGCTTGTCTGAATCCGCATTGGAGCTGCCAATCATGACGTTGTGATAAGATTTCAAGTTGCACAATGCAGTGAGCTAAAGCTAGAGGTTTTTCAGTGTCGTGAGTTGGAGGAGCCACAACACATGAGATGAAGGCCCAAATGAGCTTGCGTGAAGGCTGAGTCTGAAGGTCGTTTTGACCTGCGTCCAGAGTTGGGAGCCGTTTTTTTTTTTCTAAAGCTGTTGTATGGGAGAATATCGGAAGGTAGATCCATGGGATTACAATACATGCAGAGTCGTAGGATTGCAATACCATTGTTCGATTTATTTGTGCTTTCCTAAATCGACTTTGGAACCTTGGAGTGCCCCCTTTCTCATTTGTGTTGGAAAAGTTTGAACAGAGAATTCGTATGCGGTTGAATGTTTCTCATGGAGGCTTCATTTTTGAATTTGATCCACTGCGGGTGAATGGAGGATGAGGTTGATGGGGCGGGACCACGGGCGGCATCCCGCTTATAGAAGATTTAATCAAGTGATGTTCAAAGTTTTTTTTTGCCAAGTCTTCTATTTGAAAATTACTGAATTATGTGCAAAGTTATTCAGATTACACATTTAGTTAAATAGTGAGAACATTTGAGAATTGAAAATGTTTTGATTAAATAAATAAATTCTTATAAAAGTGTAAATTTGGTACACTGAGGTGGTTATACATTTGATTGACTGTGTATGGTGCTGTTCTATTGATAAAAATGGCAAAAACTCAAAGTGCTCAGTTTGAGATCAAGAAGTTTAATGGGAGGAATAACTTCGAAATTTGGAAAGTCAAGATGCACGATTTACTCGTACAACAAGGTGTGGCGAAGGCACTTTTGGGAAAATATAAACAACCTTTCACCATGACAGATGACGAATGGAGTGACATCGATGACAGAGCACTGAGCGACATACAATTGTGTTTGGCAGATGATGTTTTATTTAACATCGTGTCAGAGAAAATTGTTGCTGGTCTATAGACAAAGCTAGAAAAAATGTACATGACTAAATCCTTAACAAACAGGATTCTTCTGAAAATACAGTTGTAAAGCTTGCGCATGAAGGAAGGTACGACAATAACTGATCATTTGAATACCTTTAATACTCTCTTGGTGCAGTTAGATAACATAGAAGTAAAATTTGATTCAGAAGATCAAGTTGTAACTTTATTATTCTCTTTTCCTGAGTCATGAGATCATTTGGTTACTTCTATAAGTCTTATTTCATCAGAAACCCTTGAATTTGATGATGTTGTTGGAGCTATGCTATCTAAAGAAACCAGAAAAAGGTCAAATTTAGAAACCTCTACATCAGAAGAAATGATGGTTAGAGGTCGATCTAAAGAAAAACGCTTAAGTTAGAAAAACAACTCTCAATCAAAATCGAAAGGGAAGAAGAGTAAGCTAAAATGTTGGTTTTGCGGCAAATCGGAACATTTGAAGAAGGAATGTTGGAAGAGACAACAAAAATCCAAAGGAGACTCTTCAACAAAAAATAAAGAAGCAAACACAACAGATATAGGTTCAGGTTCGGCATCCGGTTCAAGTATAAGTGATGAAGTTCTATCAGTTAATTTGTTAAATCATGATCAACATTGGTTGTTAGATTCTGGTGCATCCAATCACATGTGCATTCATAAAGAGTGGTTTAAATCTTATAATTCAAGCAATGATGGAGTTGTTTACATGGGTAATGATTTCTCATGTAATGTTTTGGGAATTAGAAGCATCTAGATTAAAATGTTTGATGGGACAAATAAAATCTTAACTGATGTAAGACATGTGCCTGAACTCAGGAAAAATCTTATTTCTCTAGGAGTGTTAGACAAAAATGGATATAAAAATTTTATTCAAGGTGGAGTAATGAAAATTTATAAAGGAATCCTATTAGTAATGAAAGCAAAGAAGGCTGGAAATATTTTTCAATTAGAAGGAAGAACAGAGTCAGATCATGCTTCTACTGTATCTCAAAACGATAGTGATTCTATTTGACTATGGCATCAACGGTTGGGCCATATGAGCGAAAGAGGATTAAAAATTTTATCTGATCATATGTTACTTCCTAGTTTAAAGTCTTTTAAGTTATATTTCTTCAAACATTGTATATATGGGAAACAAAGCAAGCAGAAATTTAAAACTGGAAAACATACTAGCAAAGGAATCCTTGATTATATCCATTCTGATGTTTGGGGTCCATATCCTACAACCTCATATGGAGGATCATCATATTTTGTATCCTTTATAGATGATTTCTCTAGAAAATTATGGGTCTACATGTTAAAAATAAAGTCTGATGTATTCACAGTTTTCAAGAAGTTTAGAACATTAGTAGAAAATATCACTGGAAGAACCATTAAATGTTTAAGAACTGAGAATGGTGGTGAGTTTAATTCAAAGGCATTTGATAATTATTGCAAGGAAGTTTGGATCAAAAGACATAGAACTACTGCTTATACTCCTCAGCAAAATGGAGTTGCTGAATGCATGAACATGAATCTCTTAGAAAGAGCAAGAAGTATGCTGAGTAACGCCAATTTGCAGAAGGAATTATGGACAGAAGCAGTATCTACGGCTTGCTATTTGATAAATCAATCACCATCAACTACAATAGGATGAAAAATTCCTCAAGAGGTATGGAAGGGTCATCCTTGTGATTATTCTAAACTGAAAGTTTTTGGTTGTGATGCATATGCTCTAATTCTGAAACATCAGCGTTCTAAATTAGATCCTAAATCAAAAAGATATATCTTTGTTGGATATGGTGATGGGATTAAGGGATACAAATTTTGGGATCCTACTACTCACAAGATCATCATTAACAGAGATGTTAAATTCAATGAATTTTCACTTGATAATCCAGATGTAGATATTAAATTGAAACAGGAAAATATACCTAAGTTTCAAAATATTCAGTTTGAAACCAGTTCAAATTTTGAAGATAGTAAAGATGAACAAGTTTCAGATGAATATCGGAAAGAAGTTCCTACAGAGAATAATCAAAAAATTGTGGAAGAACCAGAAACATCTTTGAGAAGGTCCACGAGAATCAGACATCCTCCTAAAAGGTATGATGATTATGTTACTTCAGTTGCTTTAACTGCTAATGATGATGAACCTTTATGCTATTAGGAAGCTATAGAAGGTTCTAACAGTGATAAGTGGAAAGAAGCTATGAAGAATGAGATGAAGGCATTAGACAAAAATGCCACATGGGACCTGGTAGAACTTCCTAAAGAAAGAAAACTGTAGGATGTAAAGGGGTTTACAAATTGAAAAGGGGTGTTGATAATAAAGAAAACAGGTACAAAGCGAGGCTGGTTGCAAAAGGTTTTTCTCAAAAAGCAAGAATTGACTTTCATGAGATATTTTCACCAGTTGTTAAAATTGTTTCAATTCAGATTGTCTTAGCATTAGTTGCTTTACTTGATATTGAATTACAACAACTAGATGTTAAGATTGCATTCTTACATGGAGATTTAGATGAAGAGATTTATATGGAACAACCTGAAGGGTTTGTTCAAAATCACAACAATAAATTTGTCTGCGGGCTCAAGAAATCATTGTATGGTCTGAATCAGTCACCGAGACAATGGTACAAGAAATTTGATTCTTTCATGATGAGTCAAAATTATATAAGAAGTGAATATTGTTGGGTGTGGAGCTTGATTATCTTTTTTACTTTGTATCACAGCATTGGACCCCTGTACCTTAAATGGGGTGGCAACGCCACCCATAAATTAATCGCTGCCATGGGGGGTCCAGGGGGGGCGGCAGCGACCTTATGGAGCCCCCCCTAGTGGGGGGTTTCAGGGGAAGTGCCCCCGAAGCTAAAAACAGATGTAAAATTGCCTTGTAAAAGTATAGTAATTTATAGTCAATATGGGCCGTTCATTAGGCAAATGATCTGATGGTAGAAGTTATGTTTAGTTTAGGGTTTTTTTCCCTAGAAGGAAACTCCTCGCTTGTATGAGGGTATTGTATTGCGGCTGTGGATTGTGTGTGTATTCTCGGAGCGAGAAACAGAGAGAGAGACTGTGAGAGAGAACAGAGGATATTACAACGGATCTGCTGTAGGTTGTGTCTCTTCATTTTTTGTTGGATAATAAATAAATAATTTACTAAGAGAAATAAATAAAAATAACTAGCAACAAAGCACATAAACATAAACACATATGTTTATCTGGGAAAACCCCAAAATCCAGGAAAAAAAACCCAACCAATGAAATTTCATTAACAATTGGCCACAACCCTCGCCAATCCGGCCAAGTGAGCCTTCACCGCTCACCTCCAGGCCTACATTACAATGAAGTCTTCCCAACCTTTTATAGGCTCCATTACATGCAATACCATGTGCTAAAACCATGGGTGCACAATACCATGTGCCCCAAAACCACTACTATTTACCCTAGTCAACATTGACTCTATCCCTAGTCAAGTTTACCTAAAAAATATGATCATTGTGTTTACTTTAAGAAATTAAGTAATGTAATATTCATTATCTTAGTATTATATGTTGATGATATGCTTTTGGCAAGCAAAAGCATAATTGAGATCAACAGGTTAAAGGCTCAGATGGCTAGGACGTTTGATATGAAAGATCTAGGAGCAGCAAGACAAATTTTGGGCATGGAGATTTTCAGAGACAGGAGCAATGGTAAGCTGTGGTTATCACAACAAAAGTATATTGAGAAAATACTCTTAAGGTTTGTTATGAACAATGTGAAGCGAGTTTCAGTCCCTTTAGCTTCCCATTTTAATCTTTCTTCAAGTTTATGTCCTAATACAAATGAAGAAAAGGAATATATGTCTAGAATACCTTATGTTAATGAAGTAGGAACTTTGATGTATGCGATGGTTTGTACACGACCAGATATTTCACATGCAGTTGGGGTTGTCAGTAGGTATATGGAAAATCCAGGGAAAGAACACTGGGCAGCAGTGAAATGGGTGCTTCGGTATCTGAGAGGCACAAGTGATTATTGTATCACTTATGACAGAAGTAGTGAATTTGTTTGCGGATATGTTGATTCTGATTTTGCAGGTGATTTGGATAAGAGAAGGTCAACTTCAGGATATGTCTTTATTCTTGCAGGTGGAGCTATTAGCTGGATGTCAAAGCTACAAAACATTGTTGCTTTATCCACTATAGAAGCAGAATACATAGCCGCTTCACATGCTTGCAAAGAAGCGGTTTGGTTGAAAGGTTTGTTTGGTGAGTTTGGTAGGTTGCAGGACAACACAAATTTATTTTGTGATAGTCAAAGTGCAATTCATTTGGCTAAAAATCCGGCCTATCATAGTAAATAAAAGCATATACCTATAAAGTACCATTTTGTAAGACAAGTTATCATTAAATGGGGAGTCTCTCTTGAAAAAGTGCATACCAAGGAAAACTGTGCAGACATGTTCAGAAACCAGTTTTATTAGAGAAGCTAAAATGGTGTCTGGCTTCTCTTGGCTTGCAGAGAAAATGAAAATAAAACAGGAACGAGGTATCAGGCTAGTTTTTGTCAAGGTGGAGATTGTTGATATTTTTTGGATATTAATTTGGCTAAAATCTCATGGATATGCCAACAACATGATTTGTTCCATAACTGATGGCATCAAATCCTGAAGAGGAGATATCTTATCCTATTTTGTTGTGATAGAATTTATTATTCAGTTTCTTCTCTACATCTATAAATTGTAAGCCTGAAGAGGCAAAACATATGAGATATGAGGGATGAGAGGAAGAGGAAGTGCAGATGTGAGAAATCTATTGTTGTAATCTCCTGTTGAGTAATAAGTAATCCGATACCTCTATTTGGTGGATGTAGCCCAGATTGGTTGGGTGAACCACGTTAAATTCATTGTCTTTGTTTATGATGTGTATGTGAATTATTTTTTTTTTCTGTTGTGCTTAACTCTAACAATATCTCCCCTCTTTGACATTCTTAATTCCAAATACGCATGCCAGAGTACTTCTATCCCACATTTGTTTCCTCCCTTGTAGCTGATCTTGCCTAAGACAAAACTGAAGTATATAGTGGTCAAGCTCCTCTTGGAAGGCCTTGCCCATCCAAAAATTCCATAGTTTGTCCAATGCATACAAGAGTGTCAATAACATCTTGTCATACTCAGAAATCTTTCTCATGTGTGGAAGCATAATTTTCTTCTCCAAGGCTATGGAGTAGCCCCTTGGAACCATGCTTGTGCCATCACACGCTCCCAAATCACTATCTTCCGGTGCAAGTAGTTTAGTAAGAGATAGAAATGTAAATATTTGATTGTTTCTCATCCCTTCCTTAAACCAATAAAATGTACTCTACGTTGTGCTAGCTTCTCCCAAGGCTCCTTCCTCATCCAAATCCATAAGTGATGCACCATGTTGAGAGAACTCTTTGATCATCTCCTAGTCAGGGGGTATCCTTGGTGGAATGCCTCCATGTAATGAGACATCAAGGTCTAAAGTAGACTGCATATGTGAGTAGACTGATTTTTCCCTGCTTTCACTGTGAAACCAATCTCCTTCTTCTGTGCATAAACCTCCTAAAATGGATGGGTGTGTATGTCCCCAATCACTTGATGTTGGCCATCCTTCTTATCTTCTTTTTTCAACTGCAAGATCTTACAATATAAGGTGTCCTTCTTCAATGTAATCAACTCATGCACACCCAATGTCATATTTGTGTCAAGAGTCTTAATCACAAAGATGTGATCTATCATAGTGTATGTCCTCAAAACTGTAGTCAATGCTGGAACATACTTCCTTCCTTGCTTAGTTTCACTGCCTGTCACTACTAACACATGATGCTCCTGATCTTCATATGTGAGATCCTTTGGAACTTATTGCAAAGATACAATGTCTCCTCTAGTTGAAGAAATTGCTTCATCTCCATCTCCAAATGGTGGTGGATCTCCTCCTACTATTACAACGCTGATATCTTCTTCTAATTCTTCCTTTCTTCCTCGTCATCATTGGATAATACCTCATCATAATTAATAGATCCTTTGTCTTGATCCCCTCTTGAAGGAGGAATCTCCATGTCCTCCTCTTGAGAAGAAAGTTCTTGTTGAAGTGGGGCTCTTGCCTTTGGCAAAGTATTTTGAAAATATTTAACCCCCTCAATAGCATTATGGAGTAAAGTAGGTCTAGTGGCTCCTACCAACTCATGCAAAGGTTCTGATTATTTGGGCTTGGATAGCTCAACCAGAGAAGTTTTTGAATGTTTGTGATAAAATATTTTCACTAACCTCCTAGTGAAATCTGCATAAGTAGATATATTTGCATGAATCAATGAAGAAGAACCATAAAAACACCAATCATGAGCCTTACCTTCAAGGTGAAGCGCTGCTACCTTAATGGCCTCCTTTTTTGAAACTTGATGCAACTGTAAATATGTGTCCAAATTCCATACCCAAGCCTTGGCTGTGCACTTGGGTGACCCATCAAAAGTAGGCAGAAAGAATCTACCCAAAGTGTGTTAAATGCACCCTTTTATTCTATTTTGGTTACTGGGTCTTCTATTTTATTTGATTTTGAAAAACCCTTGGAAGTTTAGATGCCCCTTGAATCTCTTAGACTGAGATTCATATTCTTGGAGATAGTCACCAAGAGTCTCCTTCCTCTTCTTCTGTTGCTAAGAATGTAGGCATGGTACAACGTTGTGGATCTTGTGAGGTTGAATTCTCACACCCATAATATGAAATACTGGAGCTTCCTTGATGTGAAAACCCTCTTGGATAATTTATATATCTCTTCATCCTCATTTCTTTGATGTCTTTGTTAATACCCTGCATAGTTTGGAGAAGAAGATTTGAAAACTCAATTCCCTTCATTTCTCCTGATAATGGAGTCTTGCCTTTGTCTCTTTTGTAAATTTCCTCCTTTCTGTGAGAAGCTTATTCTTCTTCTAATGACATAGATATAATGTCTCATAGGTTGATCCAAGATTATGCTCTGATACCACTATAATATCCCAAAATTGGAAGAGCAGCAATATAAGACATAAAACTAGAATAGGCAGTAAATAACAATAGATAAAATATGAGACAATTAAAGAGCCATATTATTATTAATATGATCAGCCAATAAGAGCAATATCTTTGAGGAAAAACTCATACAGTCAAGGAAAACAAGCCTCCAATGAACAAACACCCTCAATAATGAGATGTTGCTGCTATGAAAAATGCTGGAAGGAAAGACATCACAGTTTTAATGAGTATAGCTGATGATGGAAGATAAAAAAATGTATATCCCCTGATATATGGCTCAAGAAATTTTGGGGATAGATATCTAGGCTCTAAAACTGATCTCCAAGACAACCCAGAAAAGGTTTTCAGAAATACCCAAAATACAACAATAGCAAGATATGGCCCTAGGGTTGAATAACCACTGCAAATGGAATGCTGATAGGTGTATGATATGATATATGTAATGGTTGATCCTCCTCCAATATATCTCCCAAATGAAGGGTTGATCCCCTCAATGGAAACCCAATTCCCACAACTAGGGCACTAAACCCATTGCTGCAACTGCTCTCTAAAATAATGTAGTCCTTGAAGGAAAATGCGTTGTATCTGATGGTAGCTACTTAGCCTGATGTTAGATAATGAAATGAAGCTCAAGGAACATCATTTATAGCCTCCCGGATGAAGGGCTACTCCCTCCACTGGAAAAGAAGCTCAGAAATTGGGTTTTACAACCCTCCACTACTGCAACCCTGTAACAAAACACAACCCTGGAAGAAAATGCATTGTGGATGATGGATTAAGCTTGGCCAAATGTCGGATAGTGGAAATGATGCTCAAGAATACCTCTCCTGAGTAGGCAATTGAAGTCACCTAAGGATGAGGGTGAGATTCCTGCTCGAGAACACCCTTGTGATAAACAACATTGCAGACTCCGCTAAACAGCTGAAGCATGCATAGACATGTCATATGACAAATATAGATCTAAAAAGATCAATAATCAATAATATAAATCATGTCTTCTATGGTTTCCATCCTCTTCCTTTTATTCTTGGTGAGCTTCCTCACCTTGGGTCCCGCTCATTAAAGGAGTTAGTCTCATGCATACACTCCTCTTAAATGACTGTGTTGTTCTCCAATAATCCTCCACTATCTCCATAACAACACTGTTGATTTGGTCAACTTTGACGATGTCCACATGCTTTAGCCCCTTTTCACATCTAAGGATGATTTATTTTGCTGCAATAATGACCCACATTCACATGAGAAGTGGTTTTATTCCTACTAAAGAGATTTATGGGTCTCCCTACCCACTTATTCATCTACCTAGGTGACAAAACAAAAATTTAATATTCCAATTAGCTGCAAGCTAATTTTGGAATATTATGTAGAATAAGTTCGAAAAACAGCCAGAAAATTTCAATCAAATCAATTTCAAAAGTTCGGTCGAAATTCCTAAAAGCTCAACTGAAATTTTGTGAGAGTGAAATTTTCAGGCGCGTTTCACATGAAATTTTATCCCAACTTTGCATTTTTACCCTACAGTGAAAATTCCACGATGGCCTGTTTGAAATAGAAGAAACCTAGAATCCAAAGCTATGATACCAAATGTTATGCAACCAGATCATAAACAAAAGAAAATATAAATCAACGACTTGAAAAGTAGCCTCTTCAAGGGGGAAAACACTTTTACATCACATAAATGAACAATTCTTAGATGTTACAAATTACAATAACTCATTGTTATATATAGGAGTGTTAGGGGTCATAATATAATAAGAGCCTACATAACAATAATAATATAAGGGGACAACAATAACAATAGTGGGCTTCCATGGGACACAAAAATAACAATATGGGGGATACATGGGCACAAAAGTAGCAATATGGGGGATACATGGGCACAAAAGTAACAATAAGGGGGATACACTAGTATTATAGGGACCTAAAAACAAGTGTTCCCTCTCTGTCTCTATAACTTCCCCAACTATGCAATCATGCCTCCATGTCCTATAGACACTTCACACTGCGTAGTCACAGAGCCTAGACCCTCACCCCCTTCCTCCTACTCCTACACATTGCGTAATCCTTAGGGCTCCTCCTCAATCCTCCACATTGTACCATCTCAATCAATATGTTTCATGAGAAACATGATATAATATGAGCTTTTGGGAATGATTTTATCTTGTCATGAGTGAATTTAATTTGCATGTGTTATCATCTTGCCATGGAAGGATGATTCTCAAGGAAGATACCAAGGAGATGTTACAAGAAGACACTTTTTAAGATGAAGACACAAAGATATTATCAAGCAAAGATATAAAGGGACACTAGATCATGATAGAAGAATGAAGATCAAGATCACCTGGAAGACACCATATCCTGACCAACCTCTTGGAGAATGAACTTGAAGAACAAGCAAGACCAATCCCAAATATGTGAATATAACAACAAAGATAAAATATTGGCATGGATATACTACTTTGAAGTTCCATATCACCATTTCCAAGTCATGGCTTCTCAAATTTTCACCATGAAATTCATATGTGTCATTGTATTTTTCCACATGTAATATTTAATTTTGGAAAAAAATTTAAATGTAAAATGTGTTGAATTCGAAAGGTCACTCATAGAATGCGAAGAGTCATGTAGAAGCTCAAAGTGTTCATAGTAATTCGAAAAGTCACATGGAAGCTCAAGAGTCATGAGGGATGGTCAAGAGTCCCTAGGGAGGTGGAGAGTTGCCTCATTTTTTATATATACATCCTCATAGATCAAGCAAAATAATTTTCACCTTGGCTTCTTAAGCTAGGTATAAGGGAGAAGATTAGATTTTTAGAAGAAATTAGTTGCATAATGTTCCACTATTGAAACTAATGTTGTGTCATTGTAATGGTGTATCTTGGTAATTTCACTTTATAATTTGAAGCTCTTGGATTCAACGTGCTTTCATGCATATGTCATGAATGATTGTAAGAATATTCTTTCAATTTTTGCAATGTATGTTTATGTTTCTACATATTATTTAAAATGAACTATTTCATTGGATTTAGTATGCATCTTTCAATTGTGTGTATATTGTTTTCATGATTGATATTTCTTTGTGAAATATTTCACAAGATAACTAATGATTCTTTTAGATTTATGTGTGTCTATTTACTAGGATATTACTAATACTCTTCTTTTGAAGACCCAATTTCTTTCCCCTTTCCGTGAAAGAACCATTATACACTTTTCAATTGAAATCATCACAAGGCTAGCTTACTTGTTTATCTTGAAAGTATATGTGTTCTCTTGTGTCTTTTATTGAAACCAAGGAAAAACATTAAGAATATTGTAGCTAGGCCTATTTCTTGGATGGGGCTCCTACTTAAAATGGTGTGAGGTCTATTTGGGACTCCAATCGGGAAGACCCCCTGATTGTTGGAAGCATCCAACACCATCAACAATTCTGACGCTAGAAGGAGGGAAACCTTTTTATGGCTAATAATTCAACACATTCACATAAAGAACCTTCTGCGCAAGGAAGTAATTGTTCAACTCTGACTTTGACTCAAGTATATGAGAAAGGAGATCCCCCTCACCAAGGTCTGGAGCATACATATTAATTTGCTTATATCATCTACGTCATATTCAACCTATCATTCGTTAGTTTTTTTGAAGCTCATGGATTACTTCATGTTGCATCTATTCTCCCTCATAAGAAATCAAAGAAACATACCACCCGTCATGGTGTTTTAATATATTCAGTAGAGGAATTGGTCTCTGCTACTCTTGAAGGTTTGGATGTCTCACTTGAATATTTGATTCATCAAGGAGACCGTATACCACCTATTTGGGAAAACCTGGAAGGAGACAAGAGGATTTTCATTTTTCTAACGAAGAATAAATAAGATTTTTATACAAATGGCCAGATAATCATGATAATTTGAACAATGAAGGAGAAGAGTATTCGAAATAAGAGAGCGAGGAGGAGGAGTATAATGAAGACATGGCCGATGAATAATTATATTATATGTCCCAAGGGCCTTTTTCTCTTCCAGGAAATCTTCATCGCTTTCCAAATCACCTTGAAAAGTTGCTTACAAAGCATCATCTAGATAAGAAATCGAAGGTCAAAGATCACATTGATGAATTCTCCTTGCATATACAAATGTTAGAGGTATGTTTTTATGAATTTTCTTATAGATTATTTCCATACACTCTTGAACGTAGAACATAATTTTAGTACCATAGACTTCCACCAAATTTAATCCATAATTGGAGGGTGTTTAAAAAATTATTCTTAGAAAAGTTTTTTGATGATAAAATTCCAGCCATGTTACTTAAAGAACTCGGAAATATTAAGATGGGGGATAAATAAAAATTTAAGTATTTCAATCAAAGGTTTACACATATTTTGAATAAGTTCACCACTAATGTGCAACCTCATGGTTCAATTATTAAAGATTGTTATATTGTTGCCTTTCCCACTAGAATTTCCATTTTATTTAAGTGTGCTACAAAAGAAATTTTGGCTCTCAACTTTGCGGAATCAATTGTCGTCGAAAAGGACTTAAGGTATATCAGGGTCATTATTGATCATGAATATTCAAAAGACTCCAAATATACTAGTAAAAATTCCCAAGCCTCTTATGCTAAGACTAAGGAGAAATATCCTTTTAACATTGACAACTTAACTAAATCCTTTAACTTGCTAACAAATGAAGTGTTGAGATTCAACAAGAAATTTCAGCACCCATGCCTAGTGTGGGACCAGAAGGTCTAATCAGCACCTACACTAGGGTGGAACCATGGGGCTAAATTTTCTTCATGTCTATTTTATTTATCCCTTAATTAAGATGGACAATAAAATGTAATCTAATCTCAAAATAACTTGTAATAGTTAAGGGTGAAATCCTGAAGTTGGGAAACAATTTTTAGCGGATGGCTAGAATTTGGGTGAAATTTTTAATTTCTCGTCCGAGAAAATAATCAACTCCATTTCTCGGCCGAGAGTTTTTAAAACTCTCATCCAAGAGTTTTTTAATGTTTCGCCCGAGAGTTTTATTGGGCTTGACCAGAGTTAAAATACTCTCGGACGAGAGTTAAGTATTTTTTTGTTCGAGAGTTGTATTGACATAAACTCTCGGGGAAACTCTCAGACGAGAGTTAAAAAGACTCTCGGACAAGATTTTTTTTTAACTCTCGTCCGAGAATTTTATTCTTATAATAAAAGCCCAAAATTCTTAACTCACCCTGCATTCTGCATTGTTGTTTTCATTTTGGAGTTATCATTTTCATGTTTTCGCAGACTGGAGCTATCATTTTGGACAAGAGCTGTTGTCGTTGAGCATTCAAGCCATCGTCCTTCATCTAGCTAGGTAAGTATCTTCACTTGCTACACTTGTTTGATTTTCTGAGGTCAAATATCACAAATCCAAACATTATTCAATTTAAAGGAAGATCGAGAAGCACAGGAGCAATGTTCTTGACTATGATAGCATACTGCAAAATAATCCCTTCACTAGTACTATTCTGACTTCTAAGAAGAAGAAACAACCGCCTAAGGCTAACCCTCCTCCTACAAAAACGTTAAGTCTGAATTCAGCCTGCTTAGGTAGTGCCTTTTCAATTGTTATTTGTTTTGGAATCCCTTAATTCATTCCTGACATACTGACAACTTTTGTTATCCAACTGCATTTTAGTTAAAAACACTATAGGCTAAAATGTTATTTCTATGGTGCGGACTTACTATAACACAACTGGAACTAAACCACTGACCTTCACACACATATGGATGTATTACTGTGTTGTTGTATGGTTGTATGGACATACTTTGGGGGACAAACATACTTTGGGGGACGGGCATTGTAGGGCACATCCCCTTTCCCTGGGGCATACCTTCTCCTACCCTAGGACATCGCGTGGAAAATGGGGGACATTCAGGGAAGTTACCCAACATCCATAGTGACAGCCAGTGATAGTTATTGATAATGCATAATCAAGGATTCCTAGTTATAGTTTGAGACCCTTGGAGACCTCTTTAACCTCGTTGGCATCCCTTATTTCAAACCCTCGTGGAGAGTTAGTGATGTTCCAGGCAATGTCGTCGGGGAGGGTTTCAATTTCATATATTGGTAAGTTTCTAAAGTGAATGATGGTGGTTGGGGCTTGATAGCTAGGGTTTCTAGGAACCATTATGTCATTGTCAAGAACAATTTAGCTAATGGAAAGAACATAGTTTTAAATAGGATGGTGGTTCTTGGTAGGCCAACCAGAGGATTTGTCATTCACTTTAGATTCCTTCTTGCATCTCAAATGATATTTTTATCCTAGATCTAGTGATTTTTTTGAATTTTTTATGACTATTATCAGGGGGTTCCTTCTGCATGATGGTCAAAGCCTCTAGCCTCATCTCTACACTCGCCACTAGAATCCAAGATTAATCGTGAGTCCCCTATAGAATGCTTTGGCTCTCGTATGGTGGAAGGTAGCTTGAGGACATGAAATTCCTCAGATAATAATGCATATTCAAGGATTCAAAGTTATTGATTCTTTAGAATTTCTTGACTTGGTTAAAATAAATAAATAAAATAAAAATTAAATTTGGAAATATAGATCCATCTTAATCTTGAATCTTTCAAATATCGATAGATTTTCATTCGGGCTTTTCTTGATCCCTCTTTGTGCTTATTACATCTGGGTTGAAGATGGATATTTTCTAGTATATATACAAAATGGTGCTCAAGGGAGAATGATTTCTATATATAAAATAAATGAAATACTTTAATAACACCTAGAGTGAAAAAACATGTTTTTACAATTACATAAAGTCAATGAGAAACTATAGTGTGTTGGGAATTACATCCTCAATGTTTCAGAAATACATTTCCAAGATTGTCTATAGGTTGGGTAACTCTAATGTAATGAGAGCTGATGTTGTCAGTGGACTTGACTCTGTGGTCATGGATATCAGGGCTCAACCTCTGATGTGTTAATGCATTTGTTAAGTGGCGTGTCATTGCCACTAGCATTTTCAAAAATCAAAATTGATTGGGATTAAATAAAATTTCCCAAAAATTTCTATCCAACACCCCTTAAACAATAACAATATTTTCCAAATCCTTCAAAACGTATAGTATGTGAAAGTATAATGGCTCAAGGTTTGGGATAAACATAAAGAAACATTGGGTGTGGGATCACCATGGCCCTTGGGGGTTAGGCCCCAATCATCCACAACAATTTTAGGGATAACAATAATTGGTTCCCATCCATGATTGGTAGGTCCAACAGGCTTATTGTCTTTTGCTATGGTGAGACCAATTTTTTGAAAACCACAACCAAAATCAACTAGTTAAGGGTTCTACCAAACCAAAACAAGAAAGTGGCCCATATAGACTAGTTTTTGAACCAATTTACTAAAAACAACATAAAATATTAAAAAAATAATTAAAAAATACATATTCATGGACTTCAATGTAAATCCAAATAATTAGACACCAAATATGCAAAGTTTAGGTAGTTGCAATGCATGGAGTTTGTAGTGTGGTTGGGATTTTTTCCACCCAAATTCTTACCAACAACAACATAGTTAGAGGAATTATCAGTGATAACCTAAACAACATTCTCCACACCCAGCTTTAGGACAATCACATTCCATAGCTGAAATAACAAGTTTGCATATTTTACCTAGTTAGATGCATTTATTGATCTCAAAAACAAGGATCCTTGTGTGAAAATAAAAAAGGAAATTAATCATGGTAAGAGACTTTCCATCATTCCATCCATTTGAGAAAAAATCACCTTTTTTTCCCCATGATTTTTCAATCTCTATAAACTAGTTATTTATGGATTAAACATTACTTTTTTTTTTTAATCTATAAAAATGGCCTTTGAAGCTCTTATTAACAAAAAATATGAACTATAGAGTAGATTGATAATAAGCTAAGTAGGAAATATTGAAGGGGGTATCTTCATCATACCACAAGTTGGCATGTACTCATAAGCATATTCCTTGTACTTATTCCAATGGTTTCAATGGTGGGCTAAGTGCAACTAGTAGTGATGGAGGAAGGTGGAAGAAAACCAACAATACTCTGTCATTTGTGGAATTGAAATTGAAACTGTGGGATGATTTTCATGAATGGGAGAAACATTTCTAAAGTGTTCCCTAACAGTTATAGAGTTAGAGTAGGAACCTTGAAAATTATGGCTACATTTCTTTACAATCTCTCTCCTTTTCTCTATCTTAGCTTGCATCTCTTTCTGGCTGACCTTTTTCTGATTTATATTTCTCAATAAGGGTTTTCGTTTCCTTTATAATTTCTAGATCCTCCATAGTAAACCTCATCATGGTTTAATTTTCCCTCAAAAACTAACTAAGTGTTATTCCAGACTAAAAATCCTAGCATTGGGTGGTGGGTCATCCTGGTCCTTTGGGGTTAGGCCCCAACCATCCATGCCAACTTTAATATTAATAAATATATGATTTCATCCATTATTAGTAGGTTCAAGAGTATTTTTGACATTTTGTATGTTGATACCCTATTTTGAAAAATAGAGCCAGAATCAACCAGGTGAGGGTCTAACGAAACTAGAATAAAAAACTGGCTTGCATTGTCTTGTTTTTTTGAACCAATTTACCAAAATAATATAAAATGTGAAAATATTAATTGAAAAAATATATATTCATGTACATCTATGTCACATGGTTTGGGTTCAAAGTTGAGTTCATAAATGATTAAGTTTGTTTTGAATTTAAATTTTATGATGAAGTTTGTATGAGGTTTGCAATTGCATTCACACATACATAATATAACACATAAAACATAAAATTATAAGATCAATATCAATAAAAAAATATGAGCAAGAATATTTATCAATGAAGATACATGAAAATCTAGTTTAATCATTCATATTTAGAGAGAAGACATGTTGAGCAGAAGAACGTTGGTTACATCCTTGTATGACATGTAACCTCGGTCCCATAACTTGGTGAGTCACTATAGCCTTGACCCGTGTCCATGTATGTTTCTATAAAATTGGATGGCATTCATATGCTAATGTCCATAGCTTTCTCCACCTTGACGCCGCATAATTGTAACCTTTGACCCTTTTCATCGTAACATAAGCACGTGTTCCTATATGTCCATGTGTCCTCGTAACCTCAACCTTGTAACCTTGCGCTTTGACACAAACCATGTCCTCATAGAGACAATTTAACTTATTGCAAAGGAAAATAGGAGAGGTTTTAATTGGGATTGTAAATCAAATTTGGAAATTTTGAGGTTAATAACTAAAATTTTAGGATACATGAAATAGATATAAAAAAGTATTAACATTAATCTTTTATATGAGATTTCTAACAAAATTCTAGACATTGAAAAATTCTTACCATACTTTTTATACCATATAACTATTATTGTTTTTGGCTTCAAAATGTTGGAGCTATAGTACCTGTTATCCATTGGTCGATGACATGATTGTCGATTGATAATTTGTTTAGAAATTTGATTTGATACTATAGCAACAATGGCATCAGGCGAGCCCTCTAGAGACCCCTCCATGAGAGGAGGATTATCAGGTACATTGGTTGTTTAGTTATGTCATGTTTTCAAGTAGGTTATATTTATTGTTCGTTGTGAAAAATTGATTAATGTGAATTTTTTTTGTCCTGCACAGGTGGACGCACTCATATGACTTGTGTGCCCAGATAAGAAATATAACAAGAGGAGCCCCATATAACTATTCCCATTCGTCCCCAATTTCATAGATCCCATTCTGAGGATTATATTATACACGGTATAGGTACACATTAGATCAATTGCTAGTTAAAATGTTCAATTTTATGTTATATTCAATGTTGAATAGGTGAATTTGTTTTTTCAAATGACATGTGTTTAATGTGAAAACATTATGCTCCATAGGTGAAAATTTAGGAGTTGGGGTTGGCCCTATTGTTGGTGAGGGGAAAAGGAGAAAATGTCTCAGCCTACGGCATCCATCCCACACTTGGATACTTCTCCTCTAGGTAAAATCTAAAGGAAAATTTATTGTTTGATGTATGTTTAATGTGAAACTTATTGTGTGTTTCATGTACTTTTGTTATAAAACAATTTAATGTTTTGTATAATGGGTGTTAGAGACATTCATTCCTCGGAAGGGAACAATCCTAGTATGAGTGAAGAGGAAGAGATAGTTTTTCCACAAGGTATTTTCAAATGACTAGACAAGTTTTTTAAATACAAATTTTCCTTATAAATTATTTAATTTTTAATATGTGCAATAATTTAACATGTTACAGGTGGTGGTGGTCGCCCTCCTAGGGGGAGAGGTTGTAGGGTTCATGAGTTTGCTTGAAATCCAAGGTATGATCCCCTTTACACCCATCCCCGTGATATTCCTGAGCAGATGCCTTGGGAAGATACCATCTCCTTACTTAATGTTGATGGGATGAGGGAGCGTTCCATGAGATTTCACAATGAATTGAAAATTTGCAATCTCTATGCCCCTAGTAAAAATTGTCTCCAACTTGTTTTGCACAATTTGGAGAGTTTTATAGAGACTTATCGTGGGGTTGGACCATCAACCCAAGTTTTTTTTGACATGATGCATAGGAGGGGAGCGTCAGTGATTGGTATCCACTCCTACAATGAAGTTAAAAGTAGGGTCACTAAATAAATGGCCTTGTCACTATTTGACTTGCGGCCTGAAGACAAAAAACATCTGAAGATTGCAAGATTCAATGATCCCAATATTGCACCTTATATTTATGAGAAGTTCCTGTATGCATACGGGAAGTTCCCAAATAATGATGAGGTGTCGCAATATTTTTTCAGGATGTTGTTTGCTAAATTCCGAGAACACATGGACCCTAACTATACAGATACTGGGTCCAAATTATATGGAGATGGAAAAGGTCGTACACATGAATGACTTGATGCTATGTGAGATGTTGGGTTTAGGCCTCTAGCACCTCGTTTAGCCTAGACCACCTAGGGTAGTTACACTTCTATAGGAGTTAGCCCTTATCTATAATGTTGTATCAAAAATGAGGGAGAAGATACAAGAACATATTGCAACTGCTTTAGGAGGGGTGGAATTTAGCTTAGGGACAAGCCAACCTTCATCTAGTGCAAGATTTTGTTCATTTGTGAGTATTCCTGTTGTGTAACCAACTCCAAAAATAGAAGAAAAGAGATATCAACGCCTTAGAAATGAGCCACTTCGAGGGGGCAACCTCCAATACATTACATAAATGAACAATTCTTGGATGATACAATTTACAAAACCTCCTTTCTATATATAGGAGTCCATGGGGCCATAATGTAATCCTAGTGAGCCACAATGTAATCCTAGCCGACCTAACAATAATAATTTAAGGGCACAATAATAACAAAATGGGGGTTACAAGGGTACAATACTAACAATAAGGGGTTTACACTAACAATAATAAGGGGCTATACTAGTGATATAGGGACCTAACATGCCCCTCTCCTTCAAAAAAGTGTTGTCCTCAACACTTGAGTAGCTGCGGGTGCTTCTGTATAAAATTCTCATCCTCCCATGTAGAATCTTCAGTGGGTAAGTTCTTCCACTTGATGAGATACTCTGAAATTGATCGATTCCATAGCTGTCGAGTTCTTGTTTCCATGACCGCTTCAGGTTCCAATGTGATTTTTCCTTCCTCATCAAGTTCTGGAAATATTGTTTGAACTGGAATATTTTCACCTATAACCTTCTTTAAGCATGAAACATGGAAAACTGGATGTACTCGCGAAGAAGCAGGAAGCTCCAATTTGTATGCCATAGAACCAATCTTTTGCAACACCTTGTAAGGACCATAGTACTTTGGTGATAATTTATTATTCTTCTTAGCTTGCTTGAGGGACATTTGTTTGTATGGTTGTAGCCGTAAAAATACCCAATCTCCTACATCAAAACTTCTCTCGCTACGATGTTGATCTGCCTGTTGTTTCATTCGATTTTGTACCAAATTCAGGTTATCCTTTAAGAGTTGGAGAACTTCTTGTTGATGCTCGATGTGATCTTCCACTGCTTGAACCTTCGAATTTTCCCTCAAAGATGATGTGATGGATGGTGGATGATATCCATAAAGTGCCATAAATGGGGTCATTTTTGCTGCAGTATGGAAGGAAGTGTTATACCACCATTCGGCGAGAGGTAACCACTTGACCCATTGTGTTTGTTTATCAGATACAAAACAACGAAGATATCCTTCCAAACATTTATTTACTATCTCAGTTTGACCATCAGATTGAGGATGATAAGATGAGCTATGAGCTAATTAAGTACCCAAACAAGAAAATAACTCCGTACAAAAATTTCCAGTAAAAATGGGATCTCTGTCGCTCACAATAACCCTTGGGCTTCCATGTAGCTTTTGAATTCTTTCCATAAATGTAGTAGCAAATGTATTTTCTTTAAATGGATGAGATAATGAAAAAAAGTGTGCATACTTAGTAAGTCTATCAACTACCACCATGATGACACTCTTTCCTTCGGACTTAGGTAAACCTGTGATAAAATCCATTGAAATCTCCTCCCAACGTTGACTTGGAATGGATAAAGGTTGTAGAAGTCCTGGGGTATTAATTGTCTCAAATTTATTCTGCTGGCAAACCAAACATTCCACCACAAAATTTTGAATATCAGATTTAAGGCCATCCCAAAAAAATTCTTTCTTCACCCTGTGGTAAGTTTTTAAAAATCCCGAGTGTCCTCTTAAAGGAGAAGTGTGCAATTCCAGAAGAATCTTTTGTTTTAGTTGGGAATTCTTACAAAGATATAAGCGATCTTTGTACCATAAGGAATCATTTTTCCAACTAAATGTATCGGATGTACTAGGATCTTGCTGCAACTTTTGAATGAGTGTCCATACATATTTTTCCTTCTTCCATTCATCTCTTGCTTCGGTTATCCAATCTGGTTGGATAATAGAAATGGCAGAAAGCAATGCTTCCACCTCTTCATTCTTTCTTGAGAGTGCATCTGCAACAACATTAAGCTTTCCTTTTTTGTAGATTATTTCAAAGTCATAACCCAACATCTTTGTGACCCATTTTTGCTGCTCTTCTGAAGATAGTCTTTGTTCCAAAAAAGTGTTTAAGACTATCATGATCAGTTTTTACCTTGAAGTGTCTTCCCATTAGGTAAGTTCGCCATTTCTTTAGTGCATGCAGTATTGCTAACATTTCCTTCTCATAAATAGGTTTCTGTAAATACTTTCCTTTGATTGGATGACTTTCAAAAACAATGGGTCTTCCTTCCTGCATTAAAACAGCACCAATTCCATTTCCTGAGGCATCACATTCCAAAATAAAGGTTTTTGTGAAGTCTGGCGTAGCTAAGACCGGTGCTAGGCACATTGCCTCTTTAAGATGTTCAAAGGCCTTAGTTGCTTCAGGAGTCCATGAAAATGCATCTTTCTTCAATAATGTTGTTAGAAGTGCTGCTATTCTCCCATAATTCTTAACAAACTTGTGATAATACCCTGTTAACCCAAGAAATCCTCACAACTGCTTTATGGTTGTGGGGACTTTCCATTCCTTAATGGCTTTAATTTTGTTAGGGTCTACTTTAACACCCTCGTGAGATACAATATGACCCAGATATTCCACCTCTTGTACTCCAAAGAAAAATTTGGATGTTTTTTCATATAATTGTTTCTCCTGCAATAGTTTGAGCACCCTGTCAACATGTTCAACATGATCCTTCCAAGACCTACTGTAGATTAGTATATCATCAAAAAATACTAGCACAAATTTTCTAAGGAAGGTTTTGAAAATGGAATTTATCAACCCTTGAAATGTAGAAGGTGCATTGGTAAGGCCAAAAGGCATGACCAAAAATTCATAATGACCCTCATGAGTTCGAAATGCTGTTTTTGGAATATCTTCGGTCTTCATTCTAATTTGATGATATCCTGAACGAAGATCCAACTTGGTAAAATAAATTGCTCCATGTAATTCATCCAATAATTCATCAATCACAGGAATGGGAAATTTGTCTTTAATGGTGAGATTATTGAGCTCCCTATAATCCGGACACATTCGCCATGATCCATCCTTGTGTACCAATACTACAGGAGCAGAGAAAGAACTTTGACTAGGTTGAATTATACCCGCCTCTAACATTTCTGCAATCATACGTTCAATTTCGCTCTTTTAGACATAAGGATATCTATAAGGCCTGATGTTTGGAGGAACACTTCCTGGAATCAAATGAATAGCATGATCATGATCACGAATAGGTGGGAGTCCTTTGGGAGTTTCAAACACCTTGGAATGATTGTCCAAGACTTGTTGGAGATCTGCAGAAATAGATGATTTTGATGTTGGAACTTCTAGTGAGCATCATTGTGCAATGACGCCTCGTTGTTCTTTTTTTAGAAGCTTTTTCATGAAATTAGAGCTTATTATCTTTCCTGGCTTCCCCGTAATACCCCGTAATTCAACTTCCTTTCCTTCTGAAAAAAAATTCAAGAAAATTTCTTGAAAATTAAAAGCTACTGTCCCCAAAGATTGTGACCATTGTACTCCTAGTACAACATCAGCACCTCCCATAGGAATGGAAAGCATTGGACTAGTCAATACATATTCCCCCATGGTGAGCTTGATATTATGGCATTTTCCAGAGCAATTTATAGTTCCTCCATTTGCAACCATCACTTGAAATTCTTGTGCTGGGTATAAGAAACAATTTAATTCCTTGGCTACCTTATAATGAATAAAATTATGGGTGCTACCTGAATCAATCAACACTATTACCTTTTTCTTTTTGATATGTCCTTCTATCTTGAGAGTTTGAGGAGTGGTAATTCCTTTCAGTGCATTACACGATATGGTTGGATTCATTTCTTCCTCTTCTAGAGCAGGTTCCTGGTGTATATGCTCTTCTTGTTCATTTTCCTCTTCCTCTTCACAATCTATGTAAAATAATTTCTTCTCAGCACACTTATGACCTTTAGTGTATTTTCTATCACAACTGTAGCAAAGCCCTTTTGCTCTTTTTTCTTCCAATTTTTGTGGTGTCAACCTTGTAGGTTGTGGAAATCTAGGTGTAGCAACACTTCCTTATTTATAGAATTAAGTGGTAGGCTTCCTTGTCGCCATTATTTTACATTCAACTTTTCTTGCCAACCTGAATGCCTTCTCCAATGAATCCAGTTCCAAAACGCGAACTTCATGTTGGATGTTATCCTTTAAAGTGCCTATGAAGAGATCGATCCTGTGTTCCTCTGGAATATCAGTTACCCTTATATTCAATTTTTGGATGTCCTCAATCTGCTGCCCCACTAAACCCTTTTGTTTGAGATTTATCAATTGGCTAAAGAAGGTGTTGCTCTTTGTATCCTCATAATGTGCTATCATTTCCTCCATAAAAATTGACCAAGTGACAATTTTTTTACGGGAGCAAAGCCATCAATACCATACAAATGTATTTTGTTATAAATGTAAAGTTGCAATGCGTACCTTTTGTGTGTTTTTCACATTATGGAGATCAAAATATTGCTCCATCTGTAGTATCCATGTTACAGGATCCTTTCCATCAAACTTCCTCATATCCATTTTTGGAATATGGTGGTTCTTCCCGCCAACATTAGAGTTTATGAAATCGCGATTAACATTTATTTTGTTCTCATCATGAGGTTCTTCTACTATCTTTTCACCATTAGGAAACATTTCTTGTATCAACTTTGTCAAACCTTCTATGTCTGCTTTTAGATCATTCTTCATGTTTTCCATGTTGTCTTTCATGTAATCCATCTTAGCTTCCATGCCATCCATCTTAGCTTCCACGCCTTTCTTCAAAACTTCCATTTCATTTTTTTTTGCTCTTTGTGAGAGTGAAATTTGTTGCACTTGCTCTTGTAATTTTGATAGATCATGTTGCAATTCTTCATCTTCATGAGTCATAGTAGAGCCTTCTGAAGGCTTAATGGGTGTTGAATTATTTTTACGAGGAATCTTTTAGAACCCAATACTGATATCTATTCTACAATATGCCCTTGGAATCAATTCAAATTGATTCTTCAAACAAGACTTATGCAATTCGGAAAAAAAAAAAACACACCTTTTTCTTGCTTTTGAGGAGCTCGATATTGAAATTGGATTATCTCTGTGATTGCGGCTCTTCAATATTTTAAATTCAGCACTGAAGTATCCCTATGAATTCTCTTTTGAATGCCATGGGTCTGACCTGATTTGGATTCTCCAAGACAAAGTTATGTCCAATCTCCCACAATGACCTAATTATGGACTGGTTCAGTAGAGCGAACTTGTACCACTTGCCACGTGTCACTGTTTCGTCTTTCACCTATGAAATTGATAGCGAAGAAACTAAAGTCCATTTAATTGCGACCACTTTTTACGGCACTCCAATCCGATGCTCAGAGAGAGAGTTATTGAACTTTTCCCACGATCACCTCTTTGTGATGAAATTCGGGAGCCTGAAAAAACACTACCTTCCATAGACCATACATCAAAAAATATTGCGAACCAAGCTCTGAAATTTTTTGACAAGTTTCCTCAGGATTTCAGCTTCGCACCCTAAAAATTTCAGATTCTGAACCTTTCTAGAAAAAAGTTATAGCGCAAATGCCACGATGAACTGTTTAGGAGCCTGAAAAAAGACCTAACTTCCACAGATCATATCTCTGCAAATATTGCGAACCAAGCTCTGAAATTTTTAGAAAATCTTCCTCAGGATTTCAGTTTTGCACCCTAAAAATTTTAGCTTCTGAAAATTCGTAGAAAAAAAATTTATAGCGAAAATTCCACGATGACCTGTTTGGAGTAGCGAAACCCTAGAATCCAAAGATTTGATACCAAATGTTGTGTAACCAACTCCAAAAATAGAAGAAAAGAGATATCAATGCCTTAGAAATAAGCCACTTCGAGGGGGCAACCTCCAATACATTACATAAATGAACAATTCTTGGATGATACAATTTACAAAACCTCCTTTCTATATATAGGGGTCCATGTGACCACAATGTAATCCTATCCGACCTAACAATAATAATTTAAGGGCACAATAATAACAAAATTGGGATTACAAGGGTACAATAATAACAATAAGGGGGTTACACTAATAACAATAAGGGACTATACTAGTAATATAGGGACCTAACATTCCAGATGACGTGTTGAGGGAGATGGAGTGAGATGAGCTTATGCAATATGCATCCTCATGTAGAGACCTCTATAAGCGATCCATTACACAACAATTGCACACCATGGGCGAGGTATGTACAAGCATTTTTTATCTATTTTAAAATACACATTTATAAGATGAGCTAGAGTGCATGTAACATGTTTTTTTGGTGTATATACATTTAGTTTTCAAAAAATTACGCCAATATATTTATTTAACTTATGTATTTTACAACATTCTTAGAAAAACATTGCCTTGCCCTTGATCCTCATTCTGTAGATCATGGAAATGATCATGTACAGGTGCCACATTCATTACTATCTATCTATATTTTTGTACGTAAAATTGAAATTTAATTTATGTCACATAATTTTATATGGTATGATTCTTAACATTATGGAATTTTCAGGTTAGCGCTACACATCAAGGGCTGCCTGAAGATATTATTCCTTCTCAGGTTCCAGTCATGACACAGGTATCGATACTTTTCGTTAAGCATATTTATAATGTTTATTATATTTATTTTCTCAAAATTTTCTATTAACTTTGGTTTCTACTTTTTCAGGCTACAGATAATATTGAGATGATGCAAAATGAGCCTCAAGGAGATCATGTAGGCTCTGGGTTAGAGAGTCTACATTAAACCATGGTAACCTCTTACCATTTCTTCATAGGTATCATTGCCACATTATAAACAGGCTATCTAGTGAATTTGTATGCAGTTGAGAGGTTCCTTTATGTATCTAGTGAATTCTAAAACTAATATTTAATTTTCAGTAAAAACTTTGAGCCATAGTCAATTCACTAGGTTACTGGCAGTATAGGTGCTTCATTTGGCTTAGAGGAATATGCACATTTGTTTCGTTGACCATCTCAGACACTGTCACAATGTCAATATGTCATACTTCCTACTCAAGTCCTTGCAAAATAAGGAAGCCCATGCATAAAAATCAAACATACCAATATATTTCATCTCTCACCATGGCCTTATCAGGTTACTCATGGTACAAGCTCTAAAAAAAGCAAGAAAATCCTGGGAAGAAGTCATTGCAACTCCAATGGTTTCAACTTCACTAAATGAGCCCAATGTTGTGTGACTCCACCCATTGAAATTGTGGAGGAAGAATATATTGTCATGAATCCCTTGGCTACAAAGTATCTACTAATTCATATTAAGGAAGAAGAGACAAAATCTATTACACCATAGAAGTATAGTGATATTGACGTTGAGATGATTAGTAGCAAACCAACCACCGAGAGAATGAGAGGGCATCAAAATAGGCCCCCCTGCGTTCCAGGAAAGAAGAGGACGTGAGACATTCCTACCACCACCCAAACCCCTGCTAATAAAAAAAACAAGTAAGGGCAGAAGAAATCCTAGAACACCAGGAAGACACTACCCCTACTGAAACATAAGAACTAGTACAGTCAGTGACCTAGGGTTGGAAGAATTTAGTCTGGTGGCCTTGCTACTCCATAATAACTAGCAAGGAGTGCTCTACACTACATATTACTGCTTCATAACTGTTTTCCTGTAATAATGTGGATGTGATCTCTCAGGGGAAACTCTATAGCTATGACAGTGGACTACATTCCCCAACTATTTATAGGTCTATCACTTAGAGCCTTAGGTGAAAAACTGCCAGATGGGTTGCATTACTAGCACTTGTGGTGGCCTAATAATGGTTATGGAAGACTGTGGAATCAATATTCCTTAAAAGACAGAATTGCAGATCATGCTTCCCTTGTGACAAGTTTTCATATATCCAATACAGACCTTTAACAACAATCATTTTGACAATAGTATGTGCTCTCATGTGATGGAAAAATGGGAGTTTCAAGAAAAGGGGGTAGTATGTGGTTTGACAGAGTTCACAACAATCCTCTTCAGGACAGCTACACATATCTCGTTGTAGATCATGTCCATTGTTGCATCAAAACTGATGACATTTTTCATTTGCAAGTACCCAAGTTCTATTGTAGCCCATAAATGACAATATTCCATCCTTTAAACATTTTGGTTTTGAGGTTTCCTAGTTTTGCATGATGACTAAGCACAAAGGAAAGGAACATTGTATCCATGAGGTGGCCACATTAATTCACTAATTTCAACTGGCAACCTTATTTTGGCACAGGCTACAGTAGGATAGGAAATGAATAAGCTCTACTGAGCAGTAGTTTAGAGTAGAATAAGCTCTTTTGAGAAACAGTCTTCAATTATTAGATTCATAGGCTTTAATGTCTTGTGTTGTGCTTTGAAGGTTTATTCATAATGACAAAGCTGTGATCTCATTAAGGACTTAATCCTTCATGCCAATACTTAAACACTGTATGCTGTATCTGGGCACAAGTTTTCACAACAAGTTCTTAGTTTCATTGTCCATGGCATGAACAGTGGCAGCCCATTATATTTCCATGCAACCCCCTGGAAGATTGATATTTAGTTCTAGACTTTGTTCTCCATCCCATCTATTAAATTTGAAGGGCCAACTTGGTAGAGATGTCACAGTGTTGCAAAGTGGGATCCTTGTGCTCCATTTGTAGTTCATCAATCTGTAATAATATCTCCCTACGAGCTTCATTATGCTCTAGTAAGACATTGTTGGGGAGAGATTTCATGTTCTAGTATATCTCGATTATACACAAATATTAGTTTTGGCACCCTAAAGTATCACCTAAATCAATCACCCACTCAACCATAGAGGCCAAGACCTCCTCATCAACTTGCTCATCATGTTGAACACGAAATTCAATATCAACATAGCTGATTTCCTATTGTATAGGAGCAGGGGTTTGGGAATGATATCTCTGTTCTTTCTTATGGGCTTGAAGTGTGCCTTGAGCACTCCCTTCTACTTGAGAAGAGGACCCTCAACAGGATTTGCCTCTTTGTCATGGCATTGAAGTTGTCAAGCAGGGGAGTAATCGATTATGGGTATGCACAAAGGTGAAGACTTCAAATGGATATAGCCATGTCCAACAGGAAGGATCTTCAATGGTGTAAACACCAGGTAAGGTTGACCGTAAATGAATTTAAAGTTTTAGAGGAGAAGGTGTAGGGTTGTGGGAACACCCTTTGAAGGAAGCCCCTTGACCTCCTCATCAACTTGCTCATCATGTTGAACACGAAATTCAATATCAACATAGCTGATTTCCTATTGTATAGGAGCAGGGGTTTGGGAATGATATCTCTGTTCTTTCTTATGGGCTTGAAGTGTGCCTTGAGCACTCCCTTCTACTTGAGAAGAGGACCCTCAACAGGATTTGCCTCTTTGTCATGGCATTGAAGTTGTCAAGCAGGGGAGTAATCGATTATGGGTATGCACAAAGGTGAAGACTTCAAATGGATATAGCCATGTCCAACAGGAAGGATCTTCAATGGTGTAAACACCAGGTAAGGTTGACCGTAAATGAATTTAAAGTTTTAGAGGAGAAGGTGTAGGGTTGTGGGCACCACTGAAGGAGGTAGGAATAATACTATGGGTCATAGAGGCTTCCCAAAGTGCAAGGGGGACCCAAGTATTTGACTATGTAGGCAAAAGCTTGAGTTCACAACTTAATTTCCCTACTTTGAAAATTTCAAATTTGATTTATTTACAATGGACTATAATAGTGGAATAAGCCAACCATGCATTAAGGAAATTTTGTAGACGCAATACTGATTAAGACCTTTGGTGCCACCACCTTGGAGAACTTTGGTGCCACCACCTGCGAACCCCTACTTCTTCATGCACTTTTTCCTCGTAGATTGCATGCCTTCACCACAGGGAAAGTCTACCCCCAGAATGAGCATGTAAAATTATGGAACCTGGGATGGTTATGGAGCTTGGGATTATCTGTTGTCTATAATTTTCTCCACTTGCATTTTTTATCTCCTCATTTTACAATCAACTATTGTGATTTCTTTCCTTTAAAGCCTAAATGAGTTATTTTCAATCTCCATTGGTTTTATTTAAGAATCCAGTCTCAATGTCTGTAATAGGTATACAAAATCCTAGAGTATTTGGAAACCTACAAGAAAGACTATAAGCCTCCTTCTGTCTCTATTATTCTCTATGGGTAAGGTTTGTGCTTTATTCCTTTTAATAGTATTTGTTTTTGTTACAGTTTCTAAAGTAGTAGTACCATGCAGGGATTGGAACAGAATCAAATGGGGGCATGTTTACAAATTCCTGCGGTCTCAAGGTTTTGTTTCTTCCTATGATACTGCTCACCACTACATAGACATTAATGTCGATGCTCATAAGGTTTGTACCATTTAGCTGTATGTTGGTCACTGGTTTGTAGGTTTTACAATCCTTTTCCTTTTGGTATTGATTTTTGAAAATGGAACAAAAACGAAATTAACTTTTGGTGAACTGAAATTTTCTAATTAATGAGATGTTAATTTTCCAGTGGGTTGGCCATCGCAATCACCGTGGTAATATTTGTGGAGTGGAATTTATTTGGCTTCTTAATCCTAGCAATATGAGTAAGCCTTTGAAGGCTAGCTGGAATGAAGCTTTATTTTGATTTATAAAGGTTGTTAACAACCCCTGATTGGTGGTTACAAAATTTAATTCTATGTGCATGAAAAAACTGGTAGTTGTTATCGAAGAGTAGAAGTTAGCCTCTAATTGGTGGTTATAAATTCTAATTTTATGTGCATGATCAAACTGGTAGTTATCAAAGAGTAGTTATTTCCGTTGAAACAATACAGATTGCATGCCATTGAGTGCTTCTGTTTCTTTTTTAATGAATCTAAATAAAAAAAAACTCTACCTTTTGAAATCAATCTGTACAATATTTATAGCATCTTAGTATTATCATTTATGGTTGTATTCTAAATTAAATGAAGCTGGTTTGAAAGATAGAGATGCATTTTGCTTCTTCAAGTCTGATAAATGCCATGATGGTTGTGTAACATTCCCTGGATTTAAAGGTGCTCTCAAACATGTTAGTTAATATCATGTTTTATTGCATTGTTTTTGTTCTACTTTTCTTCTTTCTATTTCATATCAGTTTATTAAATATTTTTTTAAGTATTTTCGAATCCCATGGCTCCCCTACTATTATTACTGGATGCTTAAGGATGGTTATTAAAGATCTTTCTCTTGGGAATGCAGTTTGTGGTTGGACTGACTGATAAAGTCTCCCCTACTGATATTGAAGAAGGCATGCGTGTCAGGTTAGTTATTAAAAAATCCCCCTTGCAAAACCATCCTCTTATGTTCACTTTGTCTTCTAAGGAGTTTTTTTCCTTTATAGTTGAGTGTGATATTATCCATCAATTCTAAGTGTCGCTGACACGTGAGATATCACACTACTTCTTAGTGAAGCATTACTATGTTTTCACTCTAATTTTTTATGTGGTTTGCATTAATGTCATAAAAAAATTTAGAGATTGCTCCAGGTCACACCTTGTGGGTTTTGTCAGGCATATAATGATTGATGGTATTATTTCTTTATGTAGGTTTGATCAAAATAAGTATTAGATTAATATCCCTTTGCCTCCTAAGATTTATCCTAGTGTGACAATGATGACTTTTGAAGAAAAGCTAGATGTTACTTACAATGATGTTAGAGGTTGCAAAGAACAAATTGAAAAGATACGAGAGGTTTTTCAATTCTCTTATAAGTCATCTTCTATTCACATTTCATATTTCCTCATTTGGAAAATAGTATCAACAGAGTGTTATGTCAATAAATGGTCAATATAAAAAGTCATTTATCATAATAGTTGCAGGGATAACATTGGGTAATCTCATCCTAGTAAATGTGTGTGGTCCTGGCGATAGGTTGAAATAACTCTGATCCAACTGAAACTGTTCCTGGCCTTGATTTTTCTCAAGATGGGAGTGGGGATGCTATCGTATATTTGGGAAAGGAGCCACCCTCTCATTGATTACCTCCTTCCTTGACAACCCTCCTGGGGAGTGTCAGAAGGGGGAGAAGATGGACCTGTTAAAGGGAATTGTTCTCTATAGACAAGTTGGTTGTGGTTGATCAAATAGGGCCACTTCAGTTTCAATGTAGCCTATTCCAGGATCCTTTGAGAATGGATGGTATAAATTAAAAGGAGAAAGGAAAATAAAAGCAGTGGAATGGACTGCACGGTCCTTCAGTATAGGAATGAGAAGCAAGCTACCCGTCCTTGAAAACAATAAAATGGTCAAGATGGATTCTTAATGTAACATATTTTATGGCTCAAGCCTGTATTTTTACTATAGTTTACATTTTTCATTAGATTCAGCTAAGGTGTCAAACATTGAAATATCAAACCTGCTTCAGAGTAGCTTAGTCTGGGGGTCAACTGTTGAACATTAGACACACGATTGGGTTTTCCCAAGCAATATATGTGGCAATCTTTGATGCATATCATGTTTGTGTTAATTGATTTTTATTTATCCAAAACAATGTTAAACAAATAAATTTTTCGTTATGTTTGATTAATCAGAATGTTTTTTTTGTAAAAATGGTCAAGCATATCAGTCTCTGTCACATCTAATTGATTTGAATATGTTTTGTTTCTTCCTCTAGGTAGCGAGGTGCACGAAGATCATTAATCCAAAAAATGATGATTCCAAGTATGTCATAAATGTTAAACAAATTGCCAAGGTATGCTTATTTCTCTAGGTTGTGTTGTGATCATACAGTAAAGTCATTATTCTCTTATAGGTGCAACAAGAATCAAAACTGCTACTTTACTCTTACACTAAAAATATAGCTGCAGTGATTAGTCTTTTTCTCGCAAAAAAACTTATGAATTCAAAACCCAATGTTTCTTGAAAGCCACATTGACTTGCATGTATTATTTACAAAGTTGTCTCTTGGGAATGCAGTTTGTGGTTGGACTGGGTGATAAATTTTCCCCTACTGATGTTGAAGAAGACATGTGTATCGGGTCAGTTATTAAAAAATTCCCCTTACAAAACCATCCTTTTATGGTCACTTTGTCTTCTAGGGAGTTTTTTTCCTTCAGAGTTGAGTGTGATATTATCCATCAATTCTAAGTGTCGCTGACACATGAGATATCACATTACTTCTTACTGAATTATTACTATGTTTTCAAATCTAATGTTTTATGTTGTTTGCATTAATGTCATAAAAAAATTTAGAGATTGCTTCAAGTCACACCTTCTGGGTTTTGTCAGGAATGTAATGATTGATGGTATTCTTTCTTTATGTAGGGTTTATCTCAATAAGTATCATATTCAGATCCCTTTGCCTTCTAAGATTGATCCCAGTGTGACAATGATGACTGTTGAAGAAAATCCAGATGTTACTTACAATGATGTTGGAGGTTGCAAAGAACAAATTGAATAGATGCGAGAGGTTTGTCAATTCTCTTATAAGTCATCGTCTATTCACATTTCATATTTCCTCATTTGGCCAATAGTATCAACAGAGTATTATGTCAATAAATGGTTAATATAAAAAGGCATTTATCATAACAGTTACAGGGATAACATTGGGTAATCTCATACTAGACAAACTACTGATTCCTGCTTTTGGTTTCAGATATCTTGTGAATCAAGGATGCATTAAGCCTCTATGTGATCTTCTAGTCTTTCCAGACCCAAGAATTGTAATTGTTTGTCTTGAAGGGCTAGAGAATATTTTAAAATTTGGGCAAGCAGAGAAGGTTATGGGCAACACTGGAGGTGTAAATCTCTATGCACAGTATATTGATGATGTTGAAGGACTTGAGAAGATTGAGAACCTGCAAAGTCATGAAAATAATGAAATTTATGAGAAGGCAGTAAATATTCTTGAAACTTATTGGTTGGAAGATGATGAAGATGACCAAACAGTCAATTTTTTCCTCTCATATTTAACATTTTAAGCAACCTATGATATGCCACCGATGGAGGGAACACTTCATTTTCCTACAGTCAGAGAGATTTACATAGTCAAGTATTCTTGCATGAATTGTGTATACTCTATGTCCACATGCTATCAAATATATTTTAGGTTCAACATGGGTACTTTATTTGACCTTGCAATCAAACTTACAATTATTTACTATTTTTGTCGAAGCTCGGATGAAGTCTAGTTTCCCGAGTTGAAAGAAATTTCAAAATATGAGTCTTATCTTTGTCATCAAGAGAATAATTTAAAGTGTTATTATAGCACTAATGAAATTTAAATTTGTAATATTTCTCCACCAAGCTATATAGATTCCAACCAATGATCTAATATTTCATAAGAGGCAAGTGATATGTTCTGGAAAATGTTGGTTTAAATGTTTTGTTGCTTATCAATATCCTTGGTTGTTGATAATTTGCTTTAAATTTAATTTTAACTTTCATTTAAAATTTCTCATTAGGAATATATAAATGATGAATCAAACACTAGTAGCAAAAAAGGTTCTCCAAAGATCATGTCCATCATTTACTGTGTCTTAATGTCATTTTCTTAATATCATTATCAGAGGAAGAATTCCTGCTATTCATGTATCATATTTTAAATCTAACCTAAGGGTAGAATCATGTGCTTCTCCAGGGATATGAGGAGTATTTATGCCAAATATGTTTTGTTACGTCTCTTAATCAGGTTTGCATGCCATTTGATTCCCAAACTCTGTCATTATGTCAAAGTCGAAGGGGTTGGGGTGGGTGCATTCCTGGAAAGGGCTTCTCATGTGCCAAACTTGGAATGTTGGGGTCTCATTATAAGGAATATTTACGATATTCATCAATTTTTCATAATTTTCTAGTGCTTCCAAATACCTTTCTTTGGACTGATTCTTGTTTGATTATTTAATTCACTTGCAAGTTGCAGGATAGGTAATGCTTTGTTTGATTATATGGTATTTGCAAATTCTTGTTCACAGATCTTGCTGCTAAATTTTTTGAAAGTTTAGGTCCATAGCATATGACTATATATTTAATTCTTCTTGAACACTAATTTATGTTTTGAAATAGTTATTAAATTTTACCAAGTATTTAGTAACAAATACAACATGTTGGAGAGTATTGGCCCTTTCTGCTATCAACATGTATTTATGTGTTCCTTGCTATAGCTTAGGAAAATGAAAACATAAATTCAGACTTCTTAATTTCAAACAGTGTCATAAAAAAGCTTACCTTAGACTGTGGTGGACTCCTTAATATTGTGGTGAACTCCTTTCTCAAGTTGTGGTGTACTCCTTAGCTCAAATTGTGGAAGATTACAATGATTCCTGTGTAGTAACTAAAACCGTATTGGACTATGTATAGATTTTTGTCTCATTTCCTTGTTGGACAGTCTCAACACAATGATACTACCTCTCAGAATGATAGAGACCTTGATTGTTGTAATTGACCTAAATGTGCATCATCATTAGTTGCTTAGACCTCCTTGCTGGACAATCACAACACAACAATACTACCTCTCAGAATGGTGAAGACCTTGGTTGCTGTAATTTCCTTGACTGTGCATCATCATTCTTGGGTCAAATTTCCTTGCTAGATAGTCACAACACAATAATACTACCTCTCAGAATGGTGAAGACCTTGGTTGCTGTAATTACCTTGATTGTGTATCATCACTCTTGGAACACAACAAATATCGTTGAAGTGTTGGATTTGTCCAACAACAAGACCATTGTTGGAGACTTATTTTGGACAAGTGAGGCATTGGAAAATGAACAATCAACGAAAGTTTTGGAAGCACCTATTAAGAAGTCTGTGGAGATATATCTTACTTGGGAAAGGGTTATTGAAGACACCCTTGAAGAATCCTTGAAGGGTTATCTTATGATTGATGCCTACAAATGAACACTGAACATCAATTTTCGTAATGGTTGTTTAATCATATGAATGATAATGATCCTAGATTCATTAATCATAATGATTGAATTCATTCTTATTCCTTTAGTGATTTTAAACCCTTTTCAAAGTGCATATGCCTCTATTTGCTATGATTCCAATTTTATGCTCCATCAATAAAATATAAAAGAATAATGCTAATCCTTCTTCCAATTTTAAAAATTAGGAGTATTTTTTTGAAGCTATCAATATATGTTCTATGAACTAGTTTGAGTAAATTTTCTACTTAAATTTGAAATTTACCAGACCATTTCTCTTCATCTAAATTGAAACATTGATGAGAGTTGAGTTGTTTTCCTTTGGACATAATAATTTCATCTAAAAACTTTTGTATTTATTGCTACAAGGGGTGGGATATCTATCTCTTAATATGAAAGTGTGAAATCCATTACTAGCGAAACTTTCTGACATACGAAATAATTCATAGCTAAACACACCTTTATGAATAGTTTTGACATTATTAACAGAAATAAAGAAAGGTTAAACTTTTTGAGATTTACATGATGATTGATGATTATCTTGAAAATCCATTATTATGAGTAGTAGCATGCTTGGTGTTAGATACATAGGTTACGCTATTTTAAAATACAATATTGCATAGAAAAATTCATGACACTTGAAAAGGATCATAGACAAAATTCTTTTTAATTGGTTGTTGTTTATATTTGCTAAAAACCTATTTACAAATGGTAATTATGGAGGAAAAAATTGTTAAGGTCACAATCAAGATTTGAGAAATCCATTGGAAGTGAAAGAACCTACACATAACTTAAAATTGTTATATGGAGGACCATGATCAACATAAAACAACCCACTAATGCAAATTTGGTTATATGGTGTGGTTATATCTCAATAAAAAAGAGTTTTAAGGATGAAAATGACAAATTGTACAACACATGGAAGAGAACACTTTCTAGTTTAATCCACCCATGCCCATGAGGTTGGATTATAATAATAATAGAGAAAAAAATATTTAAACTATATTTGATACTTCCATGATGATTGATGAGGAAACCATTATTACAAGTAATAACATACATTATTCATGTGTTAGATTTATATATTATACTATTTAGAAATACAATTATGAATAAGAAAATTCATGATACTTGAAAAGAGTCATAAAAATGTTTCCAAAAGAAATTAAAATAACAACTTCCAAGTAAAGGGAAATGGCTTACAAAATAGGGTATAAGAATTTTTTTCATATCACATGTTGAAACTTTCAAAATATTGAGAAAACAAAATATAGATTACAAGGGGATGTGTACAATATGTAAACGATTAAAGATAGAATTTTTGAGAAATAACTAAATCTCGATTACAATATCTTGAATGTTCCTTTGTAGGATCTATTCCATGTTGTGAACAATATTTTCCAAGCACATGTAAAATAGAAACATGTCAAATGAACATAGAAACATTTGACGTTTGACATTTGTAGGATACTTTGTTGAAGCTATCAATATGTGAGCCATAAACTAGTTTGAATAAATTTTCTCCTTAAATTTGAAATTTACCAATCCATTTCTCTTCATCTATATTGAAACATTGATGGGAGTTGAGTAGTTTTCCTTTGGAAATAATAATTGAACATATAAACACTTTTGGATTTATTGCTACAAGGGGTGGGATACCTATCTCTTAATATAAAAGTGTGAAATCCATTACTAGCGAAACTTTCTAACATAAGAATTAATTCATAGCTTTAAACACACCTTTATGAATAGTTTTGTATTCTTGAATGTTCCTTTGTAGGATCTATTCCATGTTGTGAACAATATTTTCCAAGCACATGGAAAATAGAAACATGTCAATAGAAAATAAAAGTAGGAGACATCCATCATGAGAAGAGACAATAATGAAGAGATTAGCCACATCATATATAAACTAATCTAAACTAATGAAGAGATGCAAATATGATGACATTTGATATCAAAACTAAACTAGCAATACAATAATATATATATGTAATTTAATATTCATTCATCACCATCATATCCATGCAAAAAAAGGGAAAGAGTTAAGATCATATAGGAGTAAACATCATGGACACATTAAATCACCATATCATGGACACATTAAATCACCATAACTTAATTATCTAGCAAAGCACCATTATTCAGTAGATCATAATATATTGTTCGTACCAACACACATCTAACCATCCATATGTCCATTTATTTGAAAGCAATCCACAACATAGTCTTAAAATATATAAAGTCCAATGCATTGTAGCAATTATATGTTCTAACCCTAGAATCAAGTTCATTGTTCATCTTGAACAATGTGTTCCACTCATATGAAATTTGCTAGTGGAAAATTTTCCATAATGGCATCATGATCATCTATCAATAACCTCCATGATTGTCGTTGTTTTTTTCTACTCTTCACTTGCTTCAACTGCAACTGAGTTGCTATGACCAAGTGACTATATTGGGCATAAATAACCTCTGGCTGGTAATCTTGAAAAATAATATGATCTTTACATTTCTTTACTTCTTCAAAGAAATGTCCCATTAACACCATTGAACTGATTGGGTATGTATAATTTGATGGATCATTATACTCTTGCAACAACGTGGATTTAGACATAGTGCATCGTAATAAATAATAATGCACTTTTTCTTGATTATTTTTTGGTGCAATGACAACGAAGACATCACCTTCTCTAACCATATCAGAAACACGATCATAATCATTGTCAATCACAACCACTTCATTGTCCATTTCCTTGTCAGTGAAATTTCCAAATGGGGGCAATGGTGTCAATTCTTTGTGTTTCCATGGTTTAACAAATTTCTTAATTTGGTTTTCACAGTCATCGATGGAATCTGTCTGATCAATACATGTAGAAAAAAAGCAACATCGCTTTTTTTTCTCAATGCAATGTATGTTTGTCATGTTCTTACTCCTAATTGAGTGTAAACTTCTTGTTTGAGGGATTCCAAGGCAATTAAATGGCAACAATATATCAACATCACCCATTGCAATATTCCAGAAGTACTTGCTTGAGAAAAACACACACATGTATGAGTCAAATTTTGAACAATATTTAATATTTTTTCGATAAAAAATACACACATATATGTATACACATATATATCTTTAGACATGTATAATATATTTTTAGTTAAATGTGTATGCTTACCTGTGCACATCAGCCATCCTTGGGTTCGATACATGACTTAAATTGTCTTTGCACCAATTAACAACATCTAAATAATTTTCAAGTCGGGAAGCTGAGTGATTCAATTGATGCCTCCTAAGTGCACATTTTACGCATGCCCCAGCACCATCGTGCTCTCCTTTTCCATGTCCTGTCTCAAATAAATTCCATGTATATCGAATGTTGGGTCTCTTATGAAGACGATACAACCAAAAGAACAATCTTGTTGATTTAAATTGACCAGCACAACCATCTGACCATACCCAATGTTCTTTAAAAGTGACCCTTTGTTTCAAAAATTCATTATAAATAACATTAAAACAATGCTGAACAAAAAATGGATCATGTGTTCGGTCATCACTGATGTATAAATGGTACTCCTTAATCACCTCACAATTATTTTCATCGCTATCAAAACCATTGATGTCAAGTTCTGAATGTCTATACAAAATATGCACAAATATAGATACTTGGTATGAATGATAATACTCACTTTGTATCTCCTTTTGTGGACTAAACGTGTAATTCTCAGCGAAATCAACCACTGATAATATTTTTCCTTTTGAGAACACATCACGTTGCTTGAACTGTAAATCCTTCCATCATGCTATATGACAATGCTTAATATATTTGTATATTTTCATCCTGAACTTCTCCATAAAAGATGTCACTGGAATCTCATCGTCAAGTAAAGTGATATTTTTTGATGTTGTGCTTGAATCTACAATATGTGTGTAAGTAACATTTTCCAAGAACATGGAAAATAGAAACATGTCAATAGAAAATAAAAGTAGGAGACCTCCATCATGAGAAGAGACAATAATGAAGAGATTAGCCACATCAAATATAAAATAATCTAAACTAATGAAGAGATGCAAATATGATGACATTTGATATCAAAACTAGAAACTAACGATACAATTATATATATATCTCTCTCTCTCTCTCTCTCTCTCTCTCTCTCTCTCTCTTTATATATATATATATATATATATATATATTCATTCATCACTATCATATCCATGCAAAAAAAGGGGCGAGTTAAGATCATCTAGGAGTAAACATCATGGACACATTGAATCACCATATCATGGAAACATTAAATCACCATAACTTAATTATCTAGCAAAGCACCCTTATCCAGTATATCATAATATATTGTTCGTACCAACACACATCTAACCATCCACATGTCCATTTATTTGAAAGCAATCCACAATATAGTCTTAAACTATATAAATTCCAATGCATTGTAGCAATTATATGTTCTAACCCTAGAATCAAAGTTCATTGTTCATCTTCAACAATGTGTTCCACTCATATGAAATGTGCTAGTGGAAAATTTTCCAGAATGGCATCATGATCATCTATCGATAACCTCCATTGTCGTTGTTTTTTTCTACTCTTCACTTGCTTCAACTGCAACCGAGTTGCTATGACCAAGTGACTATATTGGGCATAAATAACCTCTAGCTGGTAATCTTGAAAAATAATATGATCTTTACATTTCTTTACTTCTTCAAAGAAATGTCCCATTAACACCATTGAACCGATTGGGTATGTATAATTTGATGGATCATTATACTCTTGCAGCAACATGGATTTAGACATAGTGCATCGTAATAAATAATAATGCACTTTTTCTTGATTATTTTATGGTGCAATGACAGCAAAGACATCACCTTGTCTAACCATATTAGAAACACGATCATAATCATTGTCAATCACAACCACTTCATTGTCCATTTCCTTGTCAGTCACGTTTCCAAATGGGGGCAATGGTGTCAATTCTTTGTGTTTCCATGGTTTAATAAATTTCTTAATTTGGTTTTCACAGTCATCGATGGACTCTGTCTGATCAATACATGCAGAACAAAATCAAGAGCACTTTCGTTTCTCAATGCAATGTATATTTGTCATGTTCTTACTCCTAATTGAGTGTAAACTTCTTGTTTGATGGATTCCAAGGAAATTAAATGGCAAGGATCTATCAACATCACCAATTGCAATATTCCAAAAGTACCTGCTTGAGAAAAACACACATGCACATGTATGAGTCAAATTTTGAACAATATTTAATATTTTTTTGATAACAAAATACACACATATATGTATACACATATATATCTATACATGTATAATATATTGTTAGTTAAATGTGTACACCTACCTGTGCACATCAGCCATCCTTGGGTTTGATACATGACTTAAATTGTCTTTGCACCAATTAACAACATCTAAAGAATTTGAAAGTCGGGAAGCTGAGTGATTCAATTGATGCCTCCTAAGTGCACGTTTTACGCATGCCCCAGCACCATCGTGCTCTCCTTTTCCATGCCCTGTCTCAAAGACATTCCACGTATGTGGAATTTTGGTTCTCTTATGAAGACGAGACAACCAAAAGAACGATCTTGCTGATTTAAATTGACCATCACAACCATCTGACCATACCCAATGTTCTTTAAAAGTGACCCTTCGTTTCAACAATTCATTATAAATAACATTAAAACAATGTTGAACAAAACATGTATCATGTGTTTGATCATCACTGATGTAGAAATGGTACTCCTTAATCACCTCACGATTATTTTCATCGCTATCAAAACCATCGATAGAAAGCTCTGCATGTCTATACAAAATATGAACAAATATAGATACTTGGTCTGAATGATAATACTCACTTTGTATCTCCTTTTGTGGACTAAACATGTAATTCTCAACGAAATCAACCACTGATAATATTGTTCCTTTTGGGAACACATCACGTGATTTCTTGAACTGTAAATCCTGCCACCATGCTATATGACAATGCCTAATATATTTTTATATTTGCACGCTAAACTTCTCCATAAAAGATGTCACTGGAATCTTGTCGTCAAGTAAAGTGATCTTTTTTGATGTTGTGCTTGAATCTGCAACAGGAGTGTAAGTAACATTTTCATATCGCTTCCAATTCAGATTGAGATTTGACAGTCTAGGATCATTAGGATCAATGAGATACTTTGCATTGTAGAGTGCCAAATGAGAACATTCTGCGCATTTTCTTCCACCAACACATTATTTTTTATAAAATAATTCATTATTCTCTCATGCACATAATATCTTTGATAAAAATTCACGAACACTTGAAGGAGGGGGGTCATTTGACCAATATTTTATGCCAAAATTTACAAATGTCTCATAAAATAATTGGAATTCTATATGGTATCGACAACATGTGTCTCAAACAGTGATAGGCCTGACATACCATGGTTTAATATTCACAAATGTGCTAAGGGAAATCTTCGCATTAGTATTACTATCCATAAAGTTCTGGAATAATTCTACTTGACTGACCTGTGTTATATGTTTGGAATGAGATTCATAAACTCCCTTATATATACGACGTCGCACATAATCTTTTTCATTTGGCGACACACGAGAATTCAAATCCCAAAACTCTTTTACCCTATCCCTCACACCATCAGGAAGTCTATCATGATATGGACGCCTGCAGATATTAGCCCAACATGCAAGTTCATCATTCTCATCTAATTGAATTCTAAATTTTGTATGCCTCCATAAACTTTTTTTTGATGTTTTAAACAATTTTGAAGTTGCTGACATCAACCAACTTGATGAAGTTCATTTCACGACTACACCTGTTAAAAGTGCTCTACGAGCATTATTTTCAACTTGAGATTGCTTTTTGGCTAGTGTGGCAAGCACCAACGTCACATTTTTTGATACCATTTCATTTGCTAAAACCTCTTTCTCACTTTTAGTGCCCAATAATTCCACAACATTTTTGAGAGATTTGTGCTTTAAAAATCCACGTAACATCTGAGCCTGTGCTATGATATATTTACCTTCAAAAATATGTTTCAATCCCAAATTTAATCTATCTCAAACTGTCCTTTTAGCCATTGGTGGTCCCAATTATTCAATTTTAGTTGGATCCATATTTTCTAGAAACTTGTAGTTGTATACAACATTCTTGGAACTTCCAATTAATTGCAGTGAAATTCGAGGTGTGGTAGTATCTTCTTGTGGTTTTGATGTTGTCCCTGCATAAAAAACAATATTAAATTCTAATTTGAAATTGACATATACATATTTTTAACTTTAAAACTATCTTGAACTACAATGTTTTTAAAAAAATATACAAAATTCAAATTGAAGAAACTATTGACTCACCAGTGAGATCGATATCAATATTCTCTTGGACATTTGTGTTTTCAATATTCTCGTTGACAAGTTCCTCAACATTTCTCATTTCCTCGTCATTGTCATGCACCTCTACATCTCCTTCACGATGCTCTACCTCCACATTTATTTCATGGCTTAATCTTTCCCTTTCCTCTCGCCTTTTTTTTTGTAATCTCTCATTTTTATCCGTTGAATTAGCTCTTTTTCGATCGTGCCTTGATAGCTAGTTCCTTTTGTTTCCCATGTTCACAAAATTGGAAACCTAAAATCCAATTTTATTTGGACCAAATACCCAAAAAAACATAAAGACTTTAGAATAAGTACTTCATGCTTTCAATAAGAGAGAAAATTAAAAATAAATAATTAAATTCATAAAGACATTTTGCAAAAATACTTCATGCCTTCATAGAGACATTTTGCAAAAAGACTCCATGTCTTCGTAGAGACATTTTGCAAAAATACTTCATGCATCCATGCACCCAAAAAAACTTCAAAAAAAAATTTGCACCCAAAAAAACTTTCAAAAAAAATTTCGCACCCAAAAAAACTTAAATTTTTTTTTTTGCCAAAAATAATTTTGCACCTAGAAAATATTCGCACCTTGGCAGAAAAAGAATTTGGACCCTCGCACCTTTGCAATTTTCGCTGGTTCAGAATGGTGTGTGGAATTAATCTTTCGAATGAGAGTATTTATATACAACTCTTGCCTGAAAGATTGCGTCAACTTTCGATTAAAATTTAATAAACTCTTATCAGAAGGATTAAAAAACTCTCATCCGAGAGTTTAATAAACTCTCGGATGAGAGTTTTCCATGGCTAAACTCTCGACCAAGAGTTGGCTTGGGTAAACTCTCGGGTGCAAACTCTCGGCCGAGAGTTTTTAAAACTTTCGGCCGAGAGTTTAGCCATGCGGTTAAATGTAACTTGTGGTGGTTTAAACTCTCAGTCGAGAGTTTTAAATTTCTCGGTTGATATTTTAATAAATATCTCGCTCGAGAGTTTTTAGTCAACGAAAAACCCAGAAAATTATGCAGTTTTCAGGAACCTACAACTTTGGAGGGGCGGAACACCTATAAAAATAAAATGTTATATTTTGGACCTAGTACCATTAGAATCATCTCTGAATCTAGTTTTTGATGATGTAATATTTGTTGAGTTTCATTAAAAAATTCAATTTTTTATTAATTTTATACTATATTGTGTCACTATGGAATTTCATTGTTCTGAAAATTGCACTAAATGAAAATTCAATAACTTTAAAATGGCAACACCAAAAAAATCAGAAAAATCATATTGCAATTCCTTTCCATGTATTCTTCAAAAGGGTACTCTCTTTTTTCTTATTGATGATCACATTGAAAAGAAAATCTAGGGCTCATAAAATGTGCTGAAACATCACGGTTTTTTGTCTTCGTCCATTTCAAAAAATAATTAAAAATAGTGACTTAATCTGAAAATTACCGAAAAATAGTTAGTGCACTAGTGAAATATATGTAGATTATGATGATATGGTTTCTTTCCAAAAAATGAATAACATTCCCTAAAAAAATTTAGGGTTCAAAAAGTGACTATTTATGTTTGCCTGAAAATTTCAAGTATATGCAGTTAGTAAACAACAAATTTACCCCTCTATATGTCAATATTATTTAAAAAAAAATATGAGTATGGAGGTAAGACAATTTCTACAAATCTTGTTTTTATGTCAAAGCGTAATTTTCATTAAAAATATGAGTTTAGTGGAGTTGAAGTTGAAAAAACATAGAAAATTACAATTTTCAACGTAAAAAAAGAGCAAAAAGTGTTTCCCAACTTCACATTTTCACCCGTCATCTGGGAGACAAGGAACCGCTTCCTTTCACATGATGGGAGACAATAAAATTTTCAGTAGCTTGGAGGAGAAGGATCTCTAGATGCATATTGAAATGGGTGATGACGGGCAATACAGTGCTACTAGGATTGGTACCATTACTTTCCAGAGGAAATTAGGTAAACCATTTCAATTAAAAGATGTAATGCATGTACCAGGTTTGAAGAAAAAATTAGTCTCAATTGTAATGTTGGAGGATAAAGGCTATGATGTTTTTTTTAGTGAAGGAAAATGTTTCCTACGACACAAAACAACAAGACAAGCCAAGAAGATAGGGATTGGAGTTAAGAATCTCTACAAGCTGGATGTAGATGGTTATGCAACATATATGGGAAAGGTGGACAAAGTGGTGAGCCGGGATGAGGGCGAATTATGACATAGGAGATTGGGCCATCTTCACCATGGAGCCTTGAAAGTCATGCAAGAGATTTCTACTTTTCTTCCCAAGGGTACACTTGCATAGTCAGATACATGCAAGGGATGTACTATGGGAAAATATGTAAAGGCCACCTTTCATGAGAAGGAGAAGCGATCTTCGCAGATACTTGAGAGAGTTCACACAGACGTGTGTGGACCATTCTATGTTACTTCGACAACAAAACATAAGTACTATGTGATATTTGTTGATGAATTTTCTCGTAAGTGGTGGATCCTCTTCATGTAGAAGAAATATCAGAGATTCTCAAAATTTATTGAGTTTAAGGCATCGGTGGAGAAAGAGTTGGGGAATAAAGTGAAGGCTCTTAGGAGCAATAATGGTGGAGAATACATCCCCAACGAATTCCAGAACTTCTGTAGAAAAGAATGAATTTGAAGAGAACTGATAGCACCTCATAACCCACAGGAGAATGGGGTCATTGAAAGAAAGAAAAAAATGATTGTGGGTGCAGCAATAGCAATGTTGCATGATCAAGGCCTACCGATGCAACTGTGGGTGGAAGCATGAAACACTGCGGTATTTGTGTAGAACCATTGTCCTCATAGGATACTTGATATGAGTACACCTGAAGAGGCTTTCATTGGTAAGAAACCTGATGTTTCACACTTTGAGATTTTTGGCTCATCTGTTTATGTGCATGTGACCAAAGATGCCAGGAAGAAGCTAGAGCCGACAACTGAGATTGGGTTTTTTGTGGGGTACACTGAAATGCCCCACAACTATCGAGTGTATTTTCCAAGTAGCAGAATGACTATTGTGCGACGAGATATAAAAATTGATGAGGAGAAATCCATGTGGTTTCCCCTTGAGAGGGAGTTGGACTTTCATGTGGAGAAGCAACATGAGGAGGATCATGGAGTGGCGGAAAAATCTCATGCATAGCCATCCATCAGAAATGGTAGAAGGCACACCACAGAAGCTGATAGATTGAGACTTGATGCTGCAGAGAATGTAGGAGCCCCTAATTCACAGCACAGATAGAGACAGTCTCCAGACAGGTTTACTGGATACATGGCTATTATGAGAAAATGTATTGTGACTAAACCATCTTCCTTTTAAGAGGCAGTGTAACAACCAACTTGGGTTGATGCAATGGTGGAGGAGTATGACTCCAATGTTAAGAACAATGCATGTGATATTGTCCCAAAACTAGTCGAAAAATCAATAGTTGGATCTAGATGGATCTACAAGGTAAATAAAGTTGCTGATGGGAATGTGGAGAAATACTAGTCTAGATTTGTGGCTCGGGGATTCTCACAGATTAAGGTGATCGATTATGATGAAACTTTTTCACATGTTGTAAGGTACTCTTCCATTAGATCCATCCTTTCACTTTCAGCGCAAATGGTCTGGCGCATTCATCAGATGGATGTGAAAACTATGTTTTTCAATGGAGTGATTGAGGAAGAGGTGTAAATAGAGTAGCCAGAAGGTTTCAATATCTTTGACAGTGATTCATATGTGTGTCGACTCAAGAGAGCACTGTATGGGCTAAAGAAAGCACCTCGTGCTTGGTACACTCGGATAAAAAACTATTTCACCGGACTGGGCTTCAAAAAAAGTGAACCTGATGCAAAACTGTACTAGATTATGGTTGAGGGTAAGCTATTGATTATTTTTCTTTATGTTTATGATCTAATTTTTACTGGTAATGAGCAACTGATACACTTATGCAAGGAGGATCTTGCAAGGGAGTTTGAAATGAAGGACATGGGACTCCTTCATTATTTCCTTGGTGTTACACCATTTTTTGGTCATCTAACCTATTATCATTAGATGGACCTAAGTACACCATGTAAGACCAATTTTACCCTAAGTAAAATTGATTTCACTATGTGAAATAACGTAGTAAAACACCTTTATTAAGTTGTTTATGGTCTAAAGAGGAAACCCCAAAAGGAAATAATAAACAAATCTATATTTGTTTATATTTCCTCAAAAGAATAATTAGTTAAACATCAATTTAATTATTATTCCTGGTCATATTTAACCCAAAACAAGGAAATCAATTAAATAAATCCTTATTTATTTGATTATTTCCTAGGAATAAGTTATTTAATCCTTATTTAAATAATATTTCTAGTTAAATTTGACTAAATCATTTATAAATAATTAAATAAATCATTATTTATTTAATTATATTTCCACCATTTCCTTAAAATAATAAATAAATCATTTATTTATTTATTATTTATAAATAAAGGAATTGACCCAAGTCAAAAATCCTTTTCCCTCCAAAAAATATAATAAAATATTCCTAAAGGGTGGTTCTAGAATTCGATTAATAATATTTTATTCATGCACCAAGTTCTAGACCGCCCTAATATTTTTTTATAAATAGAAGCGTTTTCCCATTCATTAGTCACCTTCCATTGCATTAGATCACTCTAGATCTATACTCTTATCCGACTTTGAGCCATTATCATTGTCACATTTTCATCATTTGTTTTATGAGCTCCCTTGAGTTCCTAGTTATGTTTTGTCCTGGGGCATTCACCAACAAGAGAGATAAATTTAGATCTAAATGCTAAGGACTTTCAAGAACCCATCCTACTGGAGTGAGACCAAACATTCCTTTCTTGTTTTCCTCTCGTGTGCCCCCTTTAATATAATAAAAATTCTTTCAAACATATTGTTCTTGTCTTGTCTATTGGATGCATGGAGCCACATTTTATTTTTACTGCTTAATGTCTTTTATGCTTAGATCTGGATTTATGCAGCATTATTTGGATCAACTAACTGCAGATTTAAAGATATTGGCAGCCATAATCGATGTTACGGCTATTTTTTATGCATAGCTAAAGTGGTATTTTTCGACGAAAGATTCATACTAACAATTGGCGACTCCACACGGGTTTTCTTTTGCGACCGCTGTCGTTTGATATATTCCTGCATATCCAGCTATTTCAGAACCTAGGGTTTCTCTTCAGTTTTCTGTTTTTCCTATTTTTATGGTGCTTTTCACCCCTAAAACCCTCAAACATTAAATTTTTTAACTTCCATGTGTTTCTGGCCCTATTGCGCAGGTGACAGACATCAGCCGCAGCTGAGACGACAACTTTTTCTCAAATCTGCCATCGAGGGACCCAGATCTGCAGGTCGCACTTATCGGCCCAAAAACTGCGACCTGGACTGGAGGGCGCACTTTTCTGCCCCAAAACTGTGACCTGGATTGAAAACAGGTCAGAACCTGCGACCTACACTTTTCTCTGCACTTTTCCAGCAATTTTTTTGGGTTTGTCTGAAGCTTCTGTCAAGGTTTTCCAGCCTCTGTCTCTACCCATTTAGACTTGTTTCTGATCTGTTTCACTCATCTAAGTGGGAATATTGCCCCTTAGGGCTTTAGTACCCTCCACTTTTTGTGGGCGAGTTTTAGCTATTTCAAATGTCTGAATTTTCATAGTTTCAGGCTTCTTATTTACAGATCTGATACCTCATTTTCAGATCCCTCTAGATCAGCTCTTCTCCCTTTCAAATCACTTCATATAGTTTTGTTTTGGTTTATCTTTAGGGTCACCTCCTTGTCCCTTCTACCTTTAGCTGATTCTCTCCTTTGTCACAACAACCTTGCCTCTGCCTCTTTACTGTTTTCTACACCTCTTTTCAGTAGATTTCTCCTTTAGATCCCTGTCCCTCCTGACCTTAGATCTATTGGCCTCTTTTTAGCGTGTTTTGATTATATTTATTCCCTCTTCTAGACTAGTTTTGAGAGACCTGCCTTATTGGGTTCGATTGATGAATTGTTAGCTGTTAATTTTCTGTTATTTCAGTCTTATTTACTGTTCTCTGCAGATTTCTTTTCAGTTACGCAGCAGAATTTTTCTTTTACTCTCAAAACGTCTGGGTTTAAAAATTAAAATTAACACACGCCACACACTGACCCTAAGTGAAGAAGAGCCTGGTTAACACCGCCAGGAAAAGACTTTAAAATCAATTGACACTGCACCTCTCTGCCCTTGTTTCGACATTGACCTCACTTGATTTTGCACCTCCCTGCCTTTGTCAGTTTTTTCTTCTTCCCGTCATCATTACACCTCCAAGGCGTTTATCCCGGAGACTTCTTGGCCTTCGCCCTCATTTTCCGGTTGGTTGACTTCCTCCTTCCCGTCATCATCGAGTTAGTCCTCCCCCAAGTCCGCACTCCGAGGAAGTCTTCTGATTGTTCAGGTTCTCCCCCTACTCCTGGTTCTCCCCCTGTTACCTTCACCATGTCTAGCGCTAGTCGCAACCCTAGTTCTACTGTTGGGTCCATTTCCAGTGGTACCACTACGGGAACTACCTCGACTGTCCCTTTGCTCCCTTATATGGCCAGTCTCAGTCTCCCCGATTTCAATCAATTGATCAATGATCCTATCCGCCACGATGTTAGTTGGCCTTCTATGCCAACCAAGCTCCCCTCCGACATTCCCAAGTTCGAAGGCCTTGATAGTGAAGATCCCTCCAACCATATCTGATCTTTCCACATGTGGTGTTCATATAATTCCATTACCGATGATTCCATCCATCTTCGGTTGTTTCAACGCACGCTTACAGGCGAAGCTTCTAAGTGGTATGTTGACCAACCCGCCTCTTCCCATACCACCTTTGCGACCCTTTCCTGCACCTTATTATCTTATTTCCAGCTTCCCCCTCGTTATGACACTGGTATCAAACTTTTGACTTCTTTTCGTCAATCGTCTGCAACCCGTCTATTCGATCATGTTAAAGAATGGTGGCAAAGAAAGAGCCTATGTCAAGCCCCTACCTTCGAAGACCATGTCTACATGGACTGGTTCCTTAGATCTCTCTTACCCGCCATCAGCAAATATGTCGCATCCCATTTTCCTCAAACCAAAGAAGCTGCCCTCCAAATAGCCTTGAAATATGACCTGATCTATGCTCAATCTGGTTATGTTTATACCGTCCTTCCTGACTTCCCTAGACCCGGTGGCACTAATGCACCGGGGGCACCTCCTGCCGCTGACGGTATTGTTGGAGCTCTCTCTCATACATCTGCTCAACCTCCCATGAGCTATGGTTTTCCTGGGGGAGGGGGCACCACCTCCTGCACTTCTCCCCCTCCCGGTAGCACGTATCCAGGATCCGGCATGCCTCATCTTTCTGCCCCACATCCTGTTTACCACGCTGTTACCCAACCTCACTATCATCCATATCCACAGCCTAGTGCTCCGGCTCCTCCAGCATTTGCACCCCCACCTCTCTTGTCTTCTCAACCCCCACAACCGCAGCCACCACCCCCTCAGGGGCAGGTGTATGCCCAGCAAGGCGCGACTAATCCTCCTCCCTCCAAAGCGACGAAGGAAGAAACTCAAAATCAATCTGCTTTCGGTAATCCTGGCCTTAATACTCAAAATAATGCACCTAACACTCTTAACACACAACAGGGCATTCAGCCCAAGCAGGACAAGCTTGTTCCCATGAACCAACCTTGTTCTTGTTATGTTGTTTTTGGTCATTCCACTCATGATTGTCCCCTTTTACCACAGATGCGTAGATGTGGGAGTCTCAAGCCACATTGCGAGGACAACATGCCTTCCCTACTGCTCCCCCCACTGTGGCCACTTCTCACCCAACTATGTTTACCAATCCTTTCCCTCAGCAAGGGTTCGTGGCTACCCAACCACCTCACGGATCGATAGCCACTCAACCTCCTCCAGCCATCCCAGCTATCTGATTCATATAGCATAGTAGATGAGCTGGCCCAATCTCTTGCTGCCATTTCAACGTTGGAACTCCTCCAGTCATGCCCCTCTCAAAGAAAATCTCTACTATCTGCCATGGGCACTGTAGATCCAACAGATCACCAATTGATTGTTTTCGACGCCCATCAATCAAAACATCCTCCTCTTCCTACTTCCGTATCTTTCCAAATCCCAATCAAAATCTAGAACGCTCACGTTTCTCGGTGCATCATTGATGAGGGGGCATCCACCTATGTGATGTCCACTTTGGTTTGGAAACAACTTGGATCTCCTGAATTGGCCCCTTCCACGATCACCCTTCGAGCGTGGGATGGCCATGCCTCCCAACCTGTTGGCCTATTCCGTAATTGTCCTATCCCTCTTGTGGGCAAGACTGTTTGCATTGACGTTGAAGTCATCAACGCCCCCCTTGATTATAACATTATTTTGGAGCGTAGCTACACCTATGCCATGTCTGCTGTCCCATTCGCGGTCCATCGCAAGATGTTTTTCCCTCATAATGGAAATATAGTCACCATTGACCAGTTGAAATATCATGAACCAAAGTCTCAAACCTCCCCTGAGTCGACCATCTCTTCTGTAGCCAATAAGAAAACCATCAATTCTGTGACCAGTGTCTCCCCTGGCGTCTACAAAGACTCCTCCTTGCTTGGAACCTTCCCTGGTCTTCCTCCTCCTCCTGTCTCTGATCCCAGCTTAGCGAATGTTTGCATGATGAAATCGTCTCGGGCTGACCTTAAGCAGCCCGCTTTGGCTAGTCAGCGAACTCAACCTGCTCCTAGCCCTTTGCCTCAGCCAGCCAGACCTATTCCTTCTCGCCCTTCTCCTACAGCTGGTACCCATGAGCCTCTCTTCCTTCCTGGGTCAGTGCCACCAGGTCCCAACCATGTTAGAGCCATCCCTCCTGATCATTACCTCGTTGGTCAGATACCTTTCTTTGCTCCCCCTCCCGGAATCTACACGGTACCTATCATGGCCACCCTCTCTCTTCCTAACATGACCCTTGGGATTCCTGTATGGTACCTTGATCCTCCAGCTGCTACCCTTCTTGGTCAACCCAAACCTTATCATGCTTTGACCCCGGTTCAACCGGTCCCCATGACTTCTCTCGCTGCAACAGTGCCTCACTCACCTCAACAGGAACCACCTCCTGTTGCGACCGCTTCAGGTAAGAAGGGAAAAGCTCGTAAGGGGGCATCAAAGGAAAAGGTTTCCCCAACTAACCCTGCCCCTCCTTGGCCTCCAAAGCATACCCAGTGTGCTTTGTGTGATGTCGTCGGTCACGCCACCCATACTTGTCCAGAGTTGCTTCACCTTAAGTCCATGGTCAATGAGACATTTCCGGAATCTGATATCCCTGAGGTCTATGTCACTATACCTGATTCAATCCCGAAACTCAAAACCTTGCGCACAAATTACCTTTATGCTTTGTGTGATTTCCATGGCCACTATACTAACCTCTTTCCCCGCCTTGAAGAGTACCACTCATCTTTGGAAGCAGTTCGCCAATTCGAGGCCAAGCGCAATGAGTCCACCACTCCCTTATTTGTGCATTTTTCTTTGGCAAAACTAGAGGACACGAATGCTCCCATCGACATTCCCCCTCCTAATGTCGAGATGATGGAGCCTTCGTCCACCATTTTCTACCTATCATCATTCATGAGACCCTCGGTGGAAGTCCCCTTGGAGACTTCCCCTGATGTTTCGCTTGACCTCCCTTCAGTGATCACCCTGGGCTCAACATCGTTGGATCCTTTATCTACTTACCCTTTTGTCACCCCTTGTGACGATGCACATGTGAACCTATCTTCTCATGATGATGAGTCACGTGGCTTCGCCACGTCAGGCGTCTTTCTCCCACCAGTCACCCCATCTTCCATCACAATGACGATAGTATGGCAGAAATCACCACCCCTGAATTTATCTATTCCCCCTTACATCAAACCCATGTGTTATAACTACATACACCTTGTGGCCATTACATTGAAACCCAATGTTTGGGTAATGGGGCACCCATATTAGAGAGACTAAGAGAAGCAATTCTCCACAACTCTCCTAGTGTATCTAGTTGTGTCGACTCTAGTACCATTATTCTTCCACATTTAGAAGAACCTCTAGAGTTCCATATCACTTCAGATCACTCTAGGGACGATACCCCTTATCATTCCTTCATCTTACATCATCAACCCAGTCTCTTAGACATTGTTGTTGACCAACCTATTAGTTTTCTAAGAGAGCATCAGTTCATTATCTCTAAATCCTCTTTTTGGGATAGTGAAACTAGGTATGCCAACCTAGAAACTTAAAGTCCATTTGATTCATATATGCAGTACTAAAAGAGATTGGTAATCCTCCATTTTCTTTCTGAAGCTGCATAACCATAACGAAAACAAATGGCGCACCACATTATTAAAATGTGTTTAGATCCCCCTTTTCCTAAATACATTTTGGCATGACCACAACATTCTTGGGGGCACCTAGGCCCCTCAACCATACAAATCCCATATCTCAGCCAAATACAACACTGAAACCCCCTTTCTCTGAAAAGTCACACTTTTCAGGTCATTTCCTGGGACAGGTCTCAGTTTTCTGCCTAGTACCTGCTACCCAGGTCGCAGAATAGACCCCAAAAAGTGTGACCTGGCCTGTTCATGAGTTCTGGGTACCTGTTAGTTTTTAGTACCTTGATACTTCACCAGGACACATTGTGTCCACAAAGGGTCTATTCACCTCTCCTCCAAATCGAATTTCCTCACTTACAACACTTGTACTGGGGGCACCACTTTGCCTCCTTACTTGTCCTTGTTCATGTTGATTTTCGTCATGAGATACCCTATTGTACTCATGTTTTTATGGTCCCCCATTGGACCTTTACTTTGTGGCAGCACCATCGAGTTTCCCTTGTTTAGCACATCCAAGTTGAGTCCTCATCACATTCATGGAGTCTATCTCGAGTCCCTTTGTATCCCGCTATATTCCTTCATCCTTCATTGCTTGGTCCCTCTCTCGTGTTGCACATTATGGCCTTCAGTCCCATTGTCCCCTATCCCTCATGATATTGTGTCAGTCGCTGCCAAGCTATTCATGCCTTTTATGCTCTAACAAGGGAATTCGTCCATCCGCTACTCAGTATCCCCCATTTCATCATCATCATTAGTGTCCTTCTGTTAGTCACTCTACTATTTTCTCTCGTGCCTTAGTTGGGGATCCCTTATTGCCTCACCTATGGTGGACCTCCTTCTGTCGACATCAGCTCATTTACTCTAGAAGACAGGTCTAGAGGGCAGTGTACCTTGGTTCTAGCTCCTTTCAGCATGATCGTGATTCATATACTTGATGGTCCAGTGATGCAGCAGCTGCTATTGGTGATTCTCGGGTATGTGTGAGATGTCTCAACCCTCATAAGGGGGTGGCCCTGCAGGTAGCCCCCCACATGCCCAGATGACCTCTTCATTTCAACCTTTGATGCAACTCCTTATATTTGATGATGTCAGCCTTAGCTGCTTGCAGCACCTTTTTGATTTGCATGTATCAGTCAGATTTTGCGAGCCCTTCCCCGTTTATAGGGGGAATTTGTGTTGTATTTGTATCTCATGTACTCAAATATTATTGTATAAGTCCTGGCTGCTATCCCAGGCACAACATGTATGTGGGATTCATCATTCTATTTTTCTGGCTCAGGTTTATGCCAGCATGTACTTTATTGTTCGGTTCCTTTTTTACTGGACATTCTATTCTTTTGTACTTTGTCTCGGCGGGCATAGGTATGCCTCCCCCGCTGCCTTTAGCACATGTACCATCTCATAAACTAGAGACTTGTTGCACCTGTAAGTCTTGTCTCCTCAGGGTCTAGTCCTTTAGCACTTTAGATTACCTTACATTTCTCTCTCTGACTTCCCTCTTGCGGTCTAGTGATTGAGTTCTTACAACGTAATTCGGTCATATGATTTGCTCCTAACACTCGTACGCTGGGGGGCAATCTGTTACACCATTTTTTGGTCATCTAACCTATTATCATTAGATGGACCTAAGTACACCATGTAAGACCAATTTTACCCTAAGTAAAATTGCTTTCACTATGTGAAATAACTAAGTAAAACACCTTTATTAAGTTGTTTATGGTCTAAACAGGAAACCCCAAAAGGAAATAATAAACAAATCTATATTTGTTTATATTTCCTCAAAAGAATAGTTAGTTAAACATCAATTTAATTATTATTCCTGGTCACATTTAACCAAAACAAGGAAATCAATTAAATAAATCCTTATTTATTTGATTATTTCCTAGGAATAAGTTATTTAATCATTTTTTAAATAACATTCCCAGTTAAATTTGACTAAATCATTTATAAATAATTAAATAAATCATTATTTATTTAATTATAGTTCCACCTTCCCCTTAAATAATAAATAAATCATTTATTTATTTATTATTTATAAATAAAGGAATTGACCCAAGTCAAAAATCCTTTTCCCTCCAAAAAATATAATAAAATATTCCTAAAAGGTGGTTCTAGAATTTGATTAATAATATTTTATTCATGCACCAAAGTTCTAGACCACCCTAATATTTTGTTATAAATAGAAGGGTTTTCCCATTCATTTGTCACCTTTCATTGCATTAGATCACTCTAGATCTATACTCTTGGTCTCACTTTGAACCATTATCATTGTCACATTTTTCATCATTTGCTTTATGAGCTCCCTTTGAGTTCTATGTTTGTCTGGGTTTTCTACACCAACAAGAGAGAGAAATTTTAGATCTGAAATGCTGAGGACTTTCAAGAACCCATCCCATTGAGGAGAATTGGAAACACCTTTCTTGTTTTCCTCTCAGGTGCCCCTTTTAATATAATAAAAAATTCTTTCAAACATATTGTTCTTGTCTTGTCTATTGGATGCATGGAGCCACATTTTATTTTTACTGCTTAATGTATTTTATGCTAAGATCTGGATTTATGCAGCATTATTTGGATCAAATAACTACAGATTTAAAGATATTGGTAGCCATAATCGATGTTAGGGCTATTTGTTATGCATAGCTAAAGTGGTCTTTTTCGACGAAAGATTCATACTAACACTTGGTTTGCAAATATGGCAGTGAGATGGTGAAATTTTTGTGTCTCAAGGCAAGTATGCCAAAGAGATACTGGGTAAGTTTCACATGGAGAGATGCAAACCCAGGGACACTCCTCTTCTAGGAAATTGGAGGAAAGAGGATGCTACTTCTAGAGAGCTAGTGGATGCGACTGTCTACAGGGCTCACTGATGTATCTAGTAAACACTAGACCATACATTTGCTATGCAATTAACCAGCTGAGTCAAGCTATCTTTAAGCCTACCAATCTCTTTTGGAAGGCGAGGAAGCATGTCTTGATATACCTGAGGGAAAAATCAGAGTATGGTCTGTTGGGGTTCCTATGTTTTGGCAGATTTGGCAATACCAAAATATAAGACAACATCAAACCACTTTGGGGCCCTAGGATATAGCCCTCCTGGACCCGGAGAGGGATCTCTCCAAATAGAACAAAGAATGATGTATCTTTGGAGCTCAAAATGAAATGTTAGGCTAGGTATGAAGCACAAAAAGGGGGTTTTAAATGATTTGGTTGGTGAGCTGCTGGGTTGGTCATGAGATCATAGGCTGAGAAAGTAATGGGAGAAAGGAACAAAATAGCAAGATGTTTTAGCAAAGAGGATAGGTCAAGAAAGTTCCATCCATTGGGCTATGGAGTCATGAAAGGTGATTACATGCAACAACTAGCCAAGGCTTCCAAAGGGAAATTCATCTAATACTAAAGGATCTTTTAGATTAGATGGTGGGATGGAACATTAAGGAAGGAGAGTGAAAGAAGGAAAGCAACCTAATTTCTGTCTATAGATTAGGTCAGAGGTCATCTAACTCCAGAACTTCTTGGACATACTCATAGGCCACTCTCGAAGGAGGGAAAAAGGGGTAGCTTATAGATCGGACCAGAGGTCATTTAACTCCAGGTCAGCTTTAGCATGCTCCAAGGGAAAACAGAGATAAGTTTAACAGAGAGATCTTAGAGGGGCCCGCTGGTTGCACAAGGATCCTAGTGGACAGGGCTAACTCTAATCCCCAGTGTTCCCAAATCTTTCAGCTTAAACCCAACAAGAACATCTAAGAACAGATTCATTTAACTCATACATCAGCTAGCAGCATAAGGAACTACTACACTGGTTAAATTAACTGAAACCAATCCTCAAATACACATATAGCAGAAAACGTTAAGGCAAGGAGAGAAGAAACATAGGGTGCCTAACACGGAAAAATCCTATGCCAGATTTCTGATGCAAGCCAGCAGACCAATGAACAGCATGAAAGTGAAAATAACAATAAGATAAGAGAAACATCACCAATAGTAATAGACCAGGATCCTGTGAAATCAACTTGATTAATGATGCAAAACCAATCACATACATCTGAGCTCAATGGCTGAATACAATCCAAACTTCTCCTCCCAGCCTACTACATAACAACTCCTCTACTACTCCCTCCCAAGACTATTCTAACAGTAAAAAAATGAATCCCTCTAACTACAACAGCAGCAACTGGACAACCACCACAACATTGCTCTTGGGAATTCTAATAGGGGAAGAGAAAAACAGAGGTAGATGAACATTAATTTGATTCATTAAGACAGAGTGGGGGAAGTGCTTGAGCCCACTCTGCTTAATGGCACCTTCAATCGCTTTAAGTACTTTGTAGACTATTTGGAAACCACTGTCACGTTGATATTGACCTCTGCTATTTTCTTTGGAGTCCTTCAGGTGTCTGGAACTCTGCGCTGCCTTTTAGAATAAGTGAACTGGACGGAAGGATCCACAGGCCACTCCATACTCCATAACTATGACCTGAAAGTATTTTATGAAGCTCCTGTCAGCGTGCTTAATTTTCCTAGGCTCGAGGGAGCACAGAGGGCACTGTAGGAATGGTGTACTGTCTAGAGAAAACGTTCTACTGACACTGCACTTGGCTTTCCATTTTCCATTTTGAAGAAAACTGACCTTTGTTTATAGATGCCGTTGAAATAAAACTTAACTGAAATACGCCTGCGTGAAGGGAAGAACAGTGAATAGGAAAGAAGGGAGAGGAGGCGGGACCCATATAAATCGCAATCGGGATGGATGGGCGGAGGGGCACGATTGAAAACACCACACAAAGTTCCGATGTGATGGAGGAAAGGGCCTTTGTAATAATAAAACAAACGGAATTTAAACTTTACAAAGGAAAAATGGGATTTTGATATGAAAGGCAGAGGACTTTAGTGGTGGGATTGGGGGTTTAATCGCAATCGCAAATCGGGAGCGGAGCGGAATGGAATGACACATAGAAAACTTCCGATGCGATTGGGACCAACCCTTTGTAAAATTGAAAATCATACGAATTTCCAATTTACACAGGAAAGGCCTTATATTATATGAATGGGGCGGAAGAGTGGTACGGTGGGCCCGACAGGTCTAATCGTAATCAGAGATCGGGAGCGGAGGCAATTGCAACGCGCATTTCAAACGTCGCGATGCGATCGGAGGAGGGCTTGCGATTGGGTGGATCGGAAGAGGAACTGTGATCGGGAGATCGGGGAATCGCAATCGGGAAGGTCAGCGGGGTGACACAAAGAAACTTGTGATTGCGATTGGGCGGGAAGTGCGCGGACCGTTGGATCAACGGGAGGGATCAACGATGGAGAATGCAGTCAGGAGGTCGCAATCGGGGATTGGAACGATCGGAGGGTAGTTGCGATTGCGATGATCGGAGGGGAGTGCGATAAATTGGAGGAATGGACTTGCGATCGGGTCAATCAGAGCGGCGTGCGATTAATCAGAGGAATGGACTTACGTCGCGATCAGTCGCAGTGCAAATATTTGTGACACGATCAATCGCATCGCAAATATTTGCAATGCGTGATCGGAGCATTCACAATATAACATGCGATTGGAACGAATTTGCGATTGCGATTAATACGTGGTGGGGTTATATATATAATACCAAACTTTATAATGAAGTTTATGGGTATGGAAAGGGGAAGTGGTTTAAGGGGCAAGACTTATAATAAACGTTAACATTGTTTATTATAAGGTTCTAAGGGGTATGGTCGGGGAAGTGGTTTGTAATCGCATCGCATATGTATTGAAAAGATTTATAATGCGATTATAATTGGAAAAAGGGGAAAAGGTGTTTTAGAAGGGAATATTAAAACTTTAAACATAAATTTAAAAGGGAAACATGGGAAATAGGGGATATATGGGGATATAAGGGCTTTTAATTCACTTAGGCGTAAAATTCAATCCAGAAGTCAGTTTTGAGAGTGTAGCATACCGTTGGAAAGCTCTTTCCAGGCACTTCTGATGGATCTTCTCGAAGGATGTTTTGACGTTGAACATGCTACAGAAAACTTCTCTGAAGGAAGGGACATCACTTTGCAGGGATAACATCTTCTGAATAGTGACTGTAGGTAATGACTAGACTGGCACTAACAGAAGGCACAAGGAGACTTCAAGGATGATGTGTTTTTAGAGGAAATGCATTCCTTGAAGGCTCGAAAACATCTTAGCCCCCTGTTTGCTTGTCAAAAATTTATAGGGGGCTAACATGGTCTATGGTACAAACAGACAGAGGGTGTGAAGCTTCAAGGCTTCACGGATGCAGATTGGGTAGGCAGTACATCAGACAAAAAGAGCACATTAGGAGGGATCTTCAGCATAGGATCGATAATATTTTCTTGGTATAGCAGGAAGAAATGATACGTGGTACTCAGTTCAGCGGAAGCAGAGTACATGGCACAAGTCAAGCTGCATGTGAGGCTATCTGGATGAGAAAGATATTGGTTGGTTTGTTTGGTTCTCATATGGATCTGACAGTGATACATTTTGTTAATAAGAGTTGCATTAAACTCTCGATTTATCTTGTGTTTTATGATAGGTCCAAGCACATAGATATCTAGTACCATCATCTCAAATATTGTGTGCAGAGGAGAATAATATTGCTTCAGTACATTCCCACGGAATATCGGGATGCAGATATTTTGATGAAGGCGCTCACCATGAGAAAATTTAAATACCATAGAGGTAGGATAGGGGTGAAGGATAATCCATTTCTTGTTGAGAGGGAGTGTTTAGATTCAACAGGAAATTTCAGCACCCACGCCTATTGTGGGACTAGGAGGTCCAAGCAGCACCTACACTAGGGTGTGACCACAGGTCTAAATTTGGTGCATGTCTATTTTAGTTATCCCTTAATTAAGATTGATATTAAAATGTAATATAATATTCTCAAAATAACTTGTAGTAGTTAAATAAGTGTGATAAACTCAGTTAGCTCATGAATTTCAAGTTAGAGGTAGTTGGTGAGGCATGTAGAGTAATTCTAGTTGTAACAAAGTTCAAAGTGCAATGGTGCATTAGTTAATGTAGGTTGTAAAAAGTTTAACTCAGCTAAGTGAGTTAAACTCAATTGTGTTAGTTGTAACTATTAGATACACTAGTGAGAGATCAAGTGAATTAAATATTAATTAATTCACAATCAATGATCTCACATGCAACTGAGGATTTACTATTATTAGCTGCATGCATGTCAGATCTAGTGGAGACCCAGTTGAGATCTAGGTGAAAGGGAAGTTGACTATTAGTTGTAGGATTATGGGGTTGCACCCATGCAACCAAACACCCATTGCAGTTCCCATGATACTTGTGCAGTCAAGGAAGGCCAAAATTCCTAAATAATAGGGATCGTATTCATCAGGGATTGTGCAAGTAAGGCAGGTTGTCTAGATGCAGTAAATTGGCTAAGTATTGGTCACTTTTATGTGTGACAGTGTCAGACAATTAGCTGAGTATAGGAGGGATCTTGTGAGAAGAGTTGTATGTAATTTTTTCATGATTCCATGCTGAATATACAATATAATATAGTGGGTTTTGAGCAGCAAGATTTCCCAGGGAAATTATCTGTGTTGTGGCTTGATTGATGCTTCTTTTCTTCATTTGATTGGCGATTGTGTTTTTAATTCCGTAATTGATTTGTAGAATTGATTTAGTATTTAACTTTAGTATATTGTTAGATCAGATTGAATCCATGATATACAAGCTTCTTGTATAATTTCTACATGAATTATCTGAATTCAAAAGGAGGTCAAGTCAGGCTTATACTAATGACAAGTCTTTTAAGAATTTTCTCAAGAAGAACATCAATCAACCAACTAATTCTGCATAGAGTTCTAATGTTGTATATAAAATGAGAACTTGAGCATGGATAAATATTTTACTTTTCATCAAGAAGAACATTCAAAGAAAACATGCCCTCAATGGAAACAAAAAATGAATGTTGTGGCTTCCAATGTTATAGAATTTTTTTCAACAATCGAGCATTCAGAGTAGACTCAAGAGGTTGATAAACCAACCTTGACAGAGTAAAACACAAGTGTTGGTAATTCAATATTCACTTTTGATCTTGTCTTGAATAGTGATCGGCAAGGTTCCAATGAGCCCCCAATGGGTGATGCTCCTCCTCAACAACCTGCTAAGAAATATAATTTGAGGTGCAAAGGAGTGATGCTTGAGCAAGATTTGAGGAAGAAATTTTTGAGAAATATTATACCAACTAGTAATATTTCTCAGAGAACTTAGAACAAATCTGGATCTTGCTGCAAATTTTGAATGAGTTCCCATACATCTTTGTCCTTCTTCCATTCATCTCTTGCTTCGGTTATCCAATCTAGTTGGATAATAGAAATGGCATAAAGCAATGCTTCCACCTCTTCATTCTTTCTTGAGAGTGCATCTGCAACAACATTAAGCTTTCCTTTTTTGTATATTATTTCAAATTCATAACCCAACATCTGTGTGACCCATTTTTGCTGCTCTTCTGAAGATAGTCTTTTTTCCAAAAAGTGTTTAATACTATCATGATCAATTTTTACCTTGAAGTGTCTTCCCATTAGGCAAGTTCTCCATTTATTTAGTGCATGCAATATTGCTAACATTTCCTTCTCATAAATAGGTTTCTGTAAATACTTTCCTTTGATTGGACGAATTTCAAAAGAAATGGGTCTTCCTTCCTGCATTAGAAGAACACCAATTCCATTTCCTGAGGCATCACATTCCACAATAAAGGTTTTTGTGAAGTCTGGCATAGCTAAGACCGGTGCTAGGAACATTTCCTCTTTAAGATGTTCAAAGGCCTTAGTTGCTTCAGGAGTCCATGAAAATGCATCTTTCTTCAATAATGTTGTTAGAGGTGCTGCCATTCTCCCATAATTCTTAACAAACTTGCGATAATACCCTGTTAACCCGAGAAATCCTCGCAACTTCTTTATGGTTGTGGGGACTTTCCATTCCTTAATGGCTTTAATTTTGTTAGGGTCTACTTTAACACCCTCGTGAAATACAATATGACCCAGATATTCCACCTCTTGTACTCCAAAGAAACATTTGGATATTTTTGCATATAATTGTTTCTCCTGCAATAGTTTGAGCACCCTGTCAACATGTTCAACATGATCCTTCCAAGACTTGCTATATATTAGTATATCATCAAAAAATACTAGCACAAATTTTCTAAGGAAGGGTTTGAAAATGGAATTCATCAACCCTTGAAATGTAGAAGGTGCATTGGTAAGGCCAAAAGGCATGACCAAAAATTCATAATGACCCTCATGAGTTTGAAATGCTATTTTTGGAATATCTTCAGTCTTCATTCTAATTTGATGATATCCTGAATGAAGATCCAACTTGGTAAAATAAATTGCTCCATTTAATTCATCAAATAATTCATCAATCACAGGAATGGGAAATTTATCTTTAATGGTGAGCTTATTGAGCTCCCTATAATCCAGACACATTCACCATGATCCATCCTTCTTGTGTACCAATACTACAGGAGCAGAGAAAGAACTTTGAATAGGTTGAATTATACCCGCCTCTAACATTTCTGCAATCATACTTTCAATTTCGCTCTTTTGGATGTAAGGATATCTATAAGGCCTGATGTTTGGAGGAACACTTCCTAGAATCAAATGAATAGCATGATCATGATCATGAATAGGTGGGAGTCCTTTGGGAGTTTCAAACACCTTGGAATGATTGTCCAAGACTAGTTGGAGATCTGCAGAAATAGATAATTTTGATGTTGGACTTATTGTGAGAATAATTATGCAATTACACCTCGTTGTTCTTTCTTTAGAAGCTTTGTCATGACATTAGAACTAATTATCTTTCCTGGCTTCCCTGCAATACCCCGTAATTCGACTTCCTTTCCTTTTGAAAAATTTTTCAAGAAAAGTTCTTGAAAATTAAAAGCTACCGTCCCCAAAGATTGTAACCATTGTACTCCTAGTACAACATCAGCACCTCCCATAGGAATGGAAAGCATTGGACTAGTCAATACATATCACCCCATGGTTAGCTTGATATTATGGAATTTTCCAGAGAAATTTATAGTTCCTCCATTTGCCACCATCACTTGAAATTCTGGTGCTGGGTATAGGAAACAATTTAATTCCTTGGCTACCTTATAATAAATAAAATTATGGGTGCTACCTGAATCAATCAACACTATTAACTTTTTCTTCTTGATATGTCCTTCTATCTTGAGAGTTTGAGGAGTGGTAATTCCTGCCAGTGCATTACACGATATGGTTGGATTCATTTATTCCTCTTCTAGGGTTGGTTCCTGGTGTATATCCTCTTCTTGTTAATTTTCTTCTTCCTCTTCACAATCTATGTAAAATAATTTCTTCTCAACACACTTATGACCTTTAGTGTATTTTCTATCACAACTGTAGCAAATACCTTTTGCTATTTTTTCTTCCAATTTTTGTGGCGTCAACCTTGTAGGTTGTGGAAATCTAGGCGTAGAAACACTTCCTTCTTTATAGAAGTGAGAGGTAAGCTTCCTTGTCGCCATAATTTTACATTCAATTTTTCTTGCCAACCTGAATGCCTTCTCCAATGAATCAGGTTCCAAAACGCGAACCTCATGTTGGATGTTATCCTTTAAAGTGCCTATGAAGAGATCAATCCTGTGTTCCTTTGGAATATCAGTTACCCTTATATTCAATTTTTGGAAGTCCTCAATGTGCTCCCCCACTAAACCCTTTTGTTTGAGATTTATCAATTGGATAAATAAGGTGTTTCTCTTTGTATCCTCATAATGTGCTATCATTTCCTCTGTAAAAATTGACCAAGTGACAATTTTTTATGGGAGAAAAGCCATCGATACCATAAAAATGCATTTTGTTCTAAATGTAAAGTCGCAATGCGTACCTTTTGTGTGTTTTGCACATTATGGAGATCAAAATATTGCTCCATCTGTAGTATCCATGTTACAGGATCCTTTCCATCAAACTTCCTCATATCCATTTTTGGAATATGGTGGTTCTTCCCGCCAACATTAGAGTTTATGGAATCACGATTAACATTTATTTTTTTCTCATCATGAGTTTCCTCTACTATATTTTCACCATTAGGAAACATTTCTTGTATCAACTTTGTCAAACCTTCTATTTCTGCTTTTAGATCATTCTTCATGTTTTCCATTTTAGATTCCATGCCAGCTTCCATGTCATCTATCTTAGATTCCACGTCTTTCTTCAAACCATCCATATTATTCTTCACACCATCCATCTTTGCTTCCACGCCTTTCTTCAAAACTTCCATTTCATTTTTTGCTGCTCTTTGCGAGAGCGAAATTTGGTGCACTTGCTCTTGTAATTTTGATAGATCATGTTGCAATTTTTCATCTTCATGAGTCATAGTAGAGCCTTCTGAAGGCTTAATGGGTGTTGAATTATTTTTACGGGGCATTTTTTAGAACCCAATACTGATATCTATTCTACAATATGCCCTTGGAATCAATTCAAATTGATTTTTCAAACAAGACTTATGCAGTTCGAAAAAAAATACACACCTTTTTCTTGATTTTGAGGAGCTCGATATTGAAATTTTATTATCTCTTTGATTGTGGATCTTCAATATCTGAAATTCAGAATTGAAGTAGCCCTATGAATTCTCTTTTGAATGCCACAGGTCTGACCTGATTTGGATTCTCCAAAACAAAGTTATGTCCAATCTCCCACAATGACCTAATTATGGATTGGTTCGGTAGAGAGAACTTGTACGACTTACCACATGTCACTGTTTTGTCCTTTGCCTCTGAAATTGATATCTAGAAAACAAAAACCCATTTACTTGCGACCAATTTTTAGGGCACTCAAATCCGATGCTCAGAGAGAGAGTTATTGAACTTTTCCCACGATCACCTCTTTGAGATGAAATTCAGGATCCTGAAAAAGCACCACCTTCCACAGATCATATCTCCAAAAATATTGCGAATAAATATCTGAAACTTTTTTACGAGTTTCCTTAGGATTACAGCTTCGTACCCTAAAAATTTCAGATTCTGAACCTTCGTAGAAAAAAATTTATAGCGCAAATTCCACGATGACCTGTTTAGGAGCCTGAAAAAAGACCTAACTTCCACAGATCATATCTCCGAAAATATTGTTAACCAAGCTCTGAAATTTTCAGAAAATCTTCCTCAGGATTTAGGCTTCACACCCTAAAAATTTCAGCTTCTGAAACTTCCTAGAAAAAAAGTTATAGCGAAAATTCCACGATGACCTGTTTGGAGCAGCGAAACCCTAGAATCCAAAGCTTTGATACCAAATGTTGTGTAACTAACTCCAAAAATAGAAGAAAAGAGATATCAATGCCTTAGAAATGAGCCACTTTGAGGGGGAAACCTCCAATACATTACATAAATGAACAATTCTTGGATGATACAATTTACAAAACCTCCTTTCTATATATAGGAGTCCATGTGGCCATAATGTAATCCTTAGCAAACCTACGAAATAATAATTTAAAGGGAACAAATAATAACAAAATGGGGTTACAAGGGTACAATAATAATAATAAGATTTACACTATTAACAATAAGGGACTATCTTACAGTATATAAGTTCTGGGATTTTTAGAATAATAAGATGAACGTGCACTCATAGGTATCGAACAAAGTCATACCACCTACCACTTCAACACCCCCTTACTAAGGTGAAGAAATATATTATAATGTTCTTGAAGACATGAATAAATTTCATGCTAATATTTCCATAGTTGAGCTATAAAAGTTGGCAGGGCAATGTGAGTTGATCCTTTAAGCATTTGCATCTTAGCCTCCGTCAGGTAGAACGGTTTTTGCTTCTCCATCCTCGTCTGGTAAGTTTCGTACTATTCTTGAATCATTTGTTAATGTAGCTAACATAAATTATAGATCCATTTTCCCCCATTTTCTTTTAACTTCTGATATTTTCAACTATAATGTCTATAATTTCCTAGTTGATTTTTGTGCATCTGAGAACATCATGCCTTTTTCTGTTCCAAAGAAAATCAATGCTAAATGGGAAAATATTGATGCTATAATCATATAATTAGATAGATATGTAGTAAATTAAATTTGTGAGCTTAACAATGTTATAAATTTTTTATAATGTAATCATATAGTTCACCAATGTATTGATATTGTAATTGTGGGGACTCTGGAAGCTTATGGCTTTCTTTTAAGTATAGATTGGTCTAGCAAGCTACATGGCTACTTTGTTACTGACTGGTCATATTTGTGGCTTTCTTATAAGGTAAAGAATAATCATATTCAAGTTGAGAGTGAACCTTTCATGAAGCATATCGTCACGACGCTTAAAGCTCCTAATGAGCCTATTAGTTATGCACAAGTAATTTTCAGAAACTGTTTTTTAGAAGTTGATCATGGATATTATCATGCGTAGCCATCCCCTGTACCACTAGATACACAATTTGAACTCCTTCCTTGCAATCCAATTGGTGTTTATGAATTTTGTAACATATATGTGAATAGTACTAGCATATGAACATACCCTATTGCTGCTAACATTTTGAATTTATACTTTGATGGGTCGAAAACATAGGAGGGTTTTGGAGCAAAAGAACAAGTATATGATCTCATGCCAATTGGAATTTGAGTGCATGAATAACATTTTTGAATACAAAAAACTCACTTTTGGATTAAAGAAACCTAGATACATTAAAGTGGAAGCACTAAAGGTAATAGGTGACTCAGAGATTGTCACACGTTAGGTACAAAATACTATTCATTGCTTGTCACCTAATCTTAAGAACTACCAGCAAGAGGTATGGTGCCTTATTTCTTTATTTCAAGATTTTAATATTAATTATGTTCCTAGGATTCACAATGAAACCAAAAACACATTAGATAACACTACTACTAGGTTGTCACCACTTAGAGATGGTTTTTCCATTGAGATCATTTGTAAGCCATCTGTACCTGATAATGTTACTAATTTTCATGTTTTCAATGATGACCAGGAGATACTAGATTTTATGGCTTATGTTGACATATTTAAAAATGTGGCGATGGAAGAAGATGAGAACGAAATGGATTTGAAAAAATCATCTTATGAACATAAGGGAAATTCCATGCCTAAGGGTGTGGTATCTTTAGAGAAGCTTTATGACCTACAAAACCGCTTCAAGGGACCGATCAATGCAAAGACCCAAAATACTACACCACCGCACAAACACACTAACTTGGGTATTGATGAAGATCCAAAATATATGAATCTCGATACATTTTCTTCTCCCCAAGAGCGACAATCATTTGTATGTATTTTCAAGAAGTACCAAGATTTGTTCGTATGGACCTATGATATGTGAATTACTAAACACATGATACCCATTAAGGAAGGGGTAAATCCATTTCAGTATAAGTTAAGAAAATTTAACCCTACTCTTGAATCCCTCATTCAAAAAGAATTAATTAAACTATTTTGTTATCACTCCCCCCAACCTCCCAAGGCTAAGAGTAGGATTGAAGGAAGGTAACCATAGACCAGGCTTTACGTCAGGTAGCTAGCCCTACCAGGACCAGAAAGAGCTCTCTCAATGTCACTTTTTAGTTAATTAAATGCCTGAAATTTAATGTTATTAGGCTAGGTATGTAATCTTAGTAAATAGGGTTTTTGTTTGATGTTTGTGTTTTGGATAGCAATGAAAGTAAGGAGACTAGGTCTAGGGTTTAAGGTCTTAATTCAAGATCAATTTGCAGAGAATATGGATGAGGCCATGTAGGTAGCTTGAAAGCATGTTTAGTTTTCCATTTTTCTTCACTCCATATTAGCTTCCATTTCATTTTGTGTTGCTCTTTTCGAGAGTGAAATTTGTTGCACTTAGTCTTGTAATTTTGATATATCATGTTGCACTTATTCCTCTTCATGAGTCATAGTAGAGACTTCTAAGGGCTTAATGGGTGTTGAATTCTTTTTAGGGGGGGATTTTATAACCCAATACTGATATCTATGCTTCAATATGCCCTTGGAATCACTTCAAACTGATTTTTCAAACAAAATTTATGTAATTTTAAAAAAAGATACACACCTTTTTCTTGCTTTTGAGAATCTCGATATTGAAACTGATGTATCTGTGTGATTTCATATCCCCAATATTTGAGCTTCAGTCCTATAGTATACCTCTTAGTATTCTTTCCAATGCCACAGGTTAGACTTGATTTTGATTCTTCAAAGAAAAGTTATGGCCAATATCCCACAATGACCTAATTATGGACTAATACAGTAGATCAAACTTGTATGGCGTGCTGTGTGACATTGTTTCCTCCTTCAGCTTTGAAATTGATATACATGAAACAAAATTTTGTGTAATTTTGTCTGCCTTTTACAGAATTCCAATCTAATGCTCAGAGAGATATTTATGACAGTTTTACCAAGGTCCCATCTTTCAGATGAAATTCAGGAGCCTACAAAAACCCTAACTTCTATAGATCATATTTTCGAAAATATTGCGAACCAAGATATGAAAATTTTACAAGAATTTCCTCAGGATTTCTTCGTAAATGGGTTTTTTTTAGCTTCTGAACCTTCTCAAGAAAAAATTCATAGTGAAAATTCCATGATGACCAGTTTGAAGCAGTGAAACCCTAGAATCCAAAGCTTTGATTCCAAATGTTATGAAACCAGCTCCCAAAATAGAAGAAAAGAGAGATAAATGCCTTCGAAATCAGCCACTTCGAGGGGGAAACCTCCTTTTTATGACATAAATGAAAAATTCTTGGATGATTCAAATGAAAAAACCCCCTTTCTATATAGAGGATTCCAAGGGGTCACAACATAATCCTAGCTGACATAAGAATAACAATGTAAGGGCGCAACAATAAAAATAGAGGGCTTCTATGGGGAAAAATAATAACACTAAGTGGGCTACACTAACAACAATAAGGGACTACATGAGTAATATAGGGACCTAACAGAGTAGGGTGTAAGTTGCAAGAAGGAAACACAACAAAGGGGAAGTTGTAGGAAAGAGATGTTTTCATTGTGTGGACCTCTGCACTTCGCACAATCTATTAATAATATAAAAAAAGCTAGCCTAATTACATATAAATAACCATAATAATAAATGAATCAAGTCAAATTGCATGTGTTTTAACTCCTAAAGAGTTAAATTGCATTACAATTAAAACATCAAAGAAAAACACATTATTACAAATTATCACATCTACTATTTGAAAGCATTAAAATTTAAATTGATGTATCAAAATTAAATATAATGATCTTATAAATTAATTTCAATATATATTTAAAATTTAAACTAATCCGTATATTAATTTTTCAATTTATTTCTCATTGCATCAAAATTAAAAAATATTATTACATATGGCATTATTTCAAAGCATTAAGCTATCAAATCTGAAAGCATGGTTTTCAAGGCATTAAAATATTAATATAAACATATAGTTTCAAAATTGATACAAATACATATGTGCGGGACTGAGGATGAAGCTTTCAAGCTTTCATTATTCATACATGTGCACTCTGCACAATCTATTAACAATAAAATAAACATTAATCTTGTGCAAGATTGCGGAAGAATTTTTCAAGCTTTCATTGTGCGAATACCCACACTCCGCAAAATCTATTAATAATAAAAAATGAAGCATGCTTAATTAGATCGAGATAACCAGAATAATAAATGAGGTGGGTAAAATTGCATGTGTACTAACTCCAAAAGAGTTAAATTTCATTACAATATTTAAACTATAATTTGCACCTTAGGATGCGAAGGGCATGCCGACAACGTTTCAGAGTTTTTTTGACCCCTCGAATATATATACAAAAAAATTTGAAATAGAGGAAGGGTATGTGGGCCCCAACAATGAAAAACATAGTGTTTGGAGTAGAAGAACAAGTGGGCCCAACAACAAAATCATTAGTGGTTTGAGAGACCCCCAACAACAAGATCTAATGACAAGTGATGTTGATCTTAGAGAATCAAAGCCATTGTGGTGAACTGAAAACGAAAATTCATTCTTCCACTAATTCTTCCATGCATTCTCTGTTTTTACTCCATTTAATCATTTTCCACGTCAGTTTTCAGTTATTATAATAGATTTGTATATTGTTGATTTCTGAGTTATTTATCCATTTTATAATTTTCCTTGATATTCTTCAATGGCATTCTAATTTAGCATTTCTTTAATGTTATTCTCTTTTTGTGTCATATTCTTTAATGACAATTTCTTCACCTTTAGGTAGTCAGTTATCTAGGAAAATGAATTTTACATTATCTGATTGATATCAAAAAGCCAAAGGGAAGCAAAGTAAAGGGTTTCATATGTGTAAGGCTATAGTTCATAGCTACCAAGGAGGCATTTTTAGCACATCTATTATGTACGACCATATAGTGTAAAGAGGCACCTACTTAGCACTTTAACTTTGAACTTTGGGTAAGCACGCCACATCCTACACTAGCTTGACTTGCTAGAGATTTGCATGAGAATAAACAAAATGTTTACCAAATTTTTGGACTAATGACACTAAAATTAATAGGAAAAATAATAAATATCAACATTAAACCCAAAGAGAACTATCAGCCAGATGAGCTCCCAAGGAGCTATGAGGCACCAAGTTCTGTTCTTTCTCGAGCTTGTGGATGTGGCGACTATGTTATGCATGAAAGTGCTATGACTCTTCAGGTTATGCATGCAACTTCTATTTCTAGAGTGATGTGACCCATGAAAAATAGCTTAGAGGTCATTTAGGTAGCAATAAACTTGATCAGAAAGAGTCACTGCTTCACACAAAACCAAACCAATGGTGTCACACATATTTCACTTAATGTATTAAAAATGTTACTAGTACAATTATTAGGATATGTGGTTGTGGTCGCTATATAATAAAAAATTCTCCATTTTCGATATCTCATATGATCCATAAATCTAAGCATTATTTCTTCACATTTGTAGCACCTAGATGTATGGATTTATCTATGCATTTGTAGTGCTTGATAAGCTCCATCATTAGACATATTTGGAGGGGTTAATGGTCACATTTTTGCCTTCTTAAATCTCTTTTTCTTACATTTTTATTGTCATTTGGTTTTATGATGCTAGTATAGGTGGTGATTAAGGCTAACATACTCAGAGTGCCTAATATAAAGTTGAGTGCAGAAAATCATGAGTAATTGGCATAAAGAATTGAAGGAGACAACAAGGAGAAATTATAGGAGGATTTTCCACCCTCCTTAACTCTCGAAGGCAGCCAAAGGATCCCCAAGGATTCTCTCCAACAATTCGAATTCCAGAGGCAGCCAAGCAAATCTAAGACTAAAGTTCAATCAATCTATGTTTACTTGGAGTAAATTAAACTCAATCACTATTTTCAAGGGAGTTGTTGGTAGCTGCCCTGTAGAATAAATAGAGAAGATCTAGAGCTAGGAAGGATTCAATTCTATTAGGAACTTTGCTCCAAGCTATTGAGCTTTTTATTATTGTACTCAGCTATTAAACTTTGAGAAATGTATGAGACTATTCTTTCATGAAATGAGCAGACTGATTTCATTTTACTTATTTAAGTTTAAAAGAGCTAGGTGTGTTGGTTGGGGCCCAATCCATGTGCCTCAGCCTCTCTGTTGTACTTGTTCTCTGCTTTCTGCATTCAGTTAGTTTTTATTCTAATGGTTTCATCGCTACTTATTTTTTGCTTTCGGTGTGTTGTTGTAGGTTTCATTCGCTTATGAGTAATAAAATTGAGGAGAAAACTCTAAAATTTGTGGATCAAGACCTCCCTTCTCATATCTGTAAATAGAGCTCGAGGAGGGTGAACCTTCCCACACACCAAAAATTGATTTATGTTAACTATTTCTGAGATTAGAGTAGAGTTTCCGTACCATTTTAAGCCTTCCTTTTGTACTATATTTTCACGCATTTGTTTGTTTCTTTGTGCATAAGTTAGCAGGGTTTATTGTAGGAATTAGTGTTAAATCCCTAGAGCAGCTTCGTGGTGCCTTCCCCCTTCATTTTCCATCTTTGTCTTCACAACTTGAGCACTGTTGTTATGCCCTTTGTTCCCTCCTTTTCATCTTCTTTGCAACCACCACCATTCTCATTCCCAAAAACACTTATAAATGCATTAAAATTTAACCTCCGCCCTTTCTCCTCGAAACTCCTGCTACTGTACTTCACTCTATCGCAAATTGAAAATCCTTGTTCCACTTGGTCTTTTTTAACACTTAACTCTCCCAACCACTGATTGCGACATTAATGTAGCACTCTACCATGTCATCCCTATCACAAATTTCATTTCACAGTTTATATCCCCATCGCATATCACATTTCACCCCCGCTTCATTAACACTTACCGCTCCCAACTGCCGATTGCGACATTACTGTAGCACTCCACCACATCATCCCTATCGCAAATATTATTTCATATTTTCTATCCCCATTGTATTTTGTAGTTTCTATCCCCATCGCATATGGACTTCGCTCCCACTCCGGAAAATCACTTCTGCTACTCCTCCAGCTTTGCGATATCGCATATCGCACATCTGTCCTGCCATTGTAATTCCACCATCGCACATTTCAAAGCCTCCCTCTCCGAAGAATTTTTTCAATATCATAAGGTTTAATGAATTCTAAACCCCTCTTTCCACCTCTAGGCATTTTCACATGTGTTAAGACTTCCATTAGCATCATTAGCCCTTTTTCATCGAAACTGCAAGCAATACTTTTTCAAGTTTAATTAGGTCATGAATAGTTGCATAGATAGGAGCATGATAGATAGATCAGGGTGTGTTTAGTTGATTGGCCAAGTTAAGTGTAATTTAAATTATTTCCCCTTCTACCATTTCCTTTTTGCAAATTAAATTAGTTTTATTTCCATCATTTCCTTTCTGCAAATTAAATTAGTTTCATTTCCATCATTTCCTTTCTTCAAATTAAATTAGTTTCATTTCCATAATATCCTTTCTACAAATTAAATTAGTTTCATTTTCGTCATTTCATTTCTGCAAATTAAATTAGTTTCATTTTTTTCATTTCCTTTCTGCAATTTAAGTTAATTTCCTTTCTTTCATTTCCTTCCAGCAATTTACTTTCCAATTCTTATCATAGTTTAAGAAATAGCACCCTTTCATAAATCAGAAGAAGATGACATGAGAAAAATGCATCTATTGTGTATATAGCATTGTCACCTCCAAGTTTGTATGAACCTCGGGTTGATAAAGTAAAGTAGGGCAACCCTTTGGAGTTGCATCACTCTTGGTGAAATACTAGGGCTCACCACTTTTTGGCATCGTTGTTGGGGAGGTGTCTAGTAGATGCTTTGATTTTGTTTTAGCATTATTTTCTTCTTTCCTTTTTCGTGTTATTTTAGAAATATTGAAAAAAAATACAAAAAGATCTAATTTTCATGCCTCGTAGGAGTAGGAATACTCAAAGAAAAATCTTTCCTAAAACCCCCACATCACCTCCTAGCCACCCTTCACTCTTCTTTAGTGGCATTGAGATTGAACTTCCTATAGGAGAGCCTTCCGAATACTTTGAGGAACCTATTAGGGAATAATAAGAAGACCTTCGTCCAACTGAGGGACTTGCTTCACCTATATTAACCATGTTTGGGATCCAAATAGACTTTCCCATAAGAGAGGTAGATGGGAAACTAAGATGAAACACAATAGCCTGTCAGCTCTTCCACACTTCAATGGACTTACCTCTGAGGATCCTAACACATTCATGTTTGAAATTTTTGTTTTCTATAGGACTTATGACCACATATGTGATGATCAAAAGTTGAAGTTATTCCCATCCACCCTTAAGGATGCAGCCTTGCGCTGGTTCATGGGTATGCCTGGGCATAGATGCAAGAGACCTTCAATAAAAAGTACAGAGACTGTATGTCTAAGGAAGCTAAGAATGAGATATTTAGGATGAATCTAGGGCCTGATGAATCCTTAGAGAACTATGAAGAGAGGTTTCAATTAAACTATAAGAGATCCAATTATAATCTTGATCCTGAATCATGTAAACTTGTACTTCTTCGAGGGATCAAAGAAGAGATGATAGAAACGTTTAATATGCTATCAGGAGAATATATCTACCAACTGCCTTATGAAACAATCAAAAATGTCTTCCAAAACCATTCTAGGGCATGTAGGAAGACGAGAAGAGTTGGTCAAAACACATCTAATACCCCTTCCTTTTCCACGTCCATAAAACATGAGATTGGAAACATGCTAGAGGACTTCAAGGGTGACACGATTCATGCCCTTGCTTTGCAAATGGACACAATGTAGGTCAAAAGGAAGCAAGAGGAAGCAGAGAGAGCCCTAGCCATATTTTGTCCTAGATGTACTCGGAAGCACCCAAGAAATGAATGTCCATTGAATGTCATGGAGGTTTGATTAGTCTCTAAGGAGAATCATGCCACAGACAAGTGTCCCTCCTTACCTGGACTTAAGGTTGTATATCAAGGTGGGGAAGCAATGCCAAAGAAAATTTGTTTCATCAACCAGAGAAGGCCTCAAGGCCCTCGGCCACATCAACAAGGTATGCAAGATGCACCTTACTCTTACTATCACAACAATCAAAGTGCACACATGCAACCTTGGTACACCCCCACTCCTCCATCCCGGTCTACACCTCTTAATTGGCCTTACAACCCTCCATATCATCCTCAACCAGGGAATAAACCATTTCAGCAGTATGTTCTATAAAAAACTCAGTGGAATAATCCATCCCAAGGGTGGAGGCCTCAACACAATCAACCACCTGCTCTAATGCCTCCACCCCAACCTCAATCTCAAATTACTCATGTTGATACACCTAGGCTACCTCAAATACCTACACAGCCCAATCCGAATCCGAACAACAAACATGCACAAGAGGCTGTCAGTGGAGAAAAATCCTATCCAGCTTATGCTATGGATATATGGGAGGTTAATCTCAGGTCAGGAAGAGTACTGCTAGAAAACCATCCTCCATCTCCACCTATAGAGGTTCAGGAGGAAAAGGAAGAAGGTAACATTCAGATCCAACAACCTCCTTTTCCCGAGCGCTTGATCCACCCTAGTCAGCACACCCCAGAGGAGACTTAACTTCTGGGAGAATTGGAAATTTTTTGTTTAAATATACCACTTCTCCAGGCCATTAAGGATGTCCCTATCTACAATATTATCATCAAAGAAAAGTGCTTTAAGAGACCTGGGAGAAAGAAGAGAGATACCCCTACCATTAATGTGGTAGGATAGTTGTCTAACCTAATTTTGGGAAGGGTGACCTTTCCAAAGTACCTGGACCCTGGTAGTCCAATTGTTGATGTGCACATCGATGGTGTCATAGTCCCCAACACTCTGATTGATCTAGGGGCTACCATCAATGTCATAACCAAGGAAACTATGTTGAAACTTAATCTCCAAGGGACTTTGAGGAAAACCACAACAGTTCTGCAACTTGCAGATCATTTCACAGTAACTCCAGAAGGAATTGTTGAGGATGTTATGGTTACCATTAACTCTTGGGAGTATGTTATAGATTTCCTAGTCCTGCAACCAAAAACCAAGTTTAATGGTTATCCTCTAATATTAGGGAGAACTTGGTTAGCCACTGCAGATGCTTATATTAGCTGTCGAGCCAGAAACACGATAATAAAAAATGGGCCTTTGTCCAAACAACTAGTGTTATACCCTCTAGCCTAGCGTTTCATTGATCATGATCTACCTATATGGTTGGAGGATGAAGAATATGAGTTATATAACACTTCCCCTATGTGTACCATAGATTTATTCTTATAAGGGGGCAACTTGATGAAGATGAAATCATCGACCAATTTTTGTAAATTACTAATAAGGTGCATTGAGATGCATCTCTCCCTGAGCTCAGAAAAGTGTGAATTTCTGAAGAAAGCAGGAGTTGTGTTAGGGCACTCCATCTCCCAATCAGGAATACATGTAGACCCAAAAAAAATCACTATCATCAAAAGGGTACTTGCTCCTAAAAATAAAAAAGATGCCAGGAGTTTCTTAGGCTTAGTTGGTTATTATAGAAGGTTCATCAAAGATTTCAGCAAGATGGCTTCACCATTATTTGGGTTATTGGCCAAAGATTCCGAGTTTATTTGGTCTGGTCCTTGTCAAGGGGATCTTGAGCTCATTAAGGAAAAGTTGACTACTGCCCCCATTCTTCGAGGTCCAATTGGAATCTATCTTTCCACATCCACATTGATGCATCAGACAAAGATACAGGGGCAGCATTAGGACAATTAGAGGACAAAATCCCTTATGCCATTTATTTCATCAACAAGAATTTGTCTAAGGCCGAGCTGAATTATATTGTTACTAAGAAGGATATGTTAGCCATTGTCCATGCTTTGAAAAAATTTAGACATTATGTAATTGGATATCATACCTTTTTTCACATTGACCATGCAACCATCAAGTATTTAATCAACAAACATTTTGTTAACGATAGGATAATTAAATGGTTGTTACTTTTACAGCAATTTGATTTGACTATTGTTGATAAACCTGGAAAGGAGAATGTTGTTGCAGATTTTTTGTCCAGGTGTCACACATCAATTTTTCACTTTTCCTGTACTCCCCATTCCTTGATCCTGGAGGACCCATACAATGACCCTTGTGTACTTTCCAAGCATGGAATATGTACCCCTGAACCAATTTTTGTCTGCCAAATCATCTCCCTTTACAACTTTTTCTAGAAGATACCTATAAAAACCTGGTTTTCAAGGCCGACGCTTTCTCTCAGTGTATGACCCGCGCAGATAACAGAGATTTACACTGAGGCCCACACTGATCAATGCTTTGTCTTAATGTTGGACCCATGCCAATCCTATTTTGGAAAGTTTTTTAAATAAAAGTGAAGCTTCCATGACTAGAAGCTTCGTGAGGTGGCAAGATGGAAGTTTGTTTTGAGGATATGGCCAAGGAATTTCCCTTATGGTTTCTTGTTCCCAAGAAATAGGAACTACTCCAAAGGATAAGCTTTTTTCCCGTTATTTGAGGGTCCATAACCTCCTCCTCCATTGTTATATAAGGAGAATTCCTTCAGCTCTACAACCTTAGTGATGATATAAAGGAGAAGCAATTATAGCTTCTGGAGAATACTGTAGAATTTGATTGTTTTTGTGTGTTGGGAACATAGTGAGATCTTGGACCTTTGTGAGTGAGGGTGTTGCAAACGTGCTTGGATACGGACTTGCTGAAGGAGTGCCTCAACATCAAGGCTTGGTTGTAAACTCCCCTTGTCTTTATCATAATAAAATGCATCTGATGTTTATCTTCCACTCCTGTTTACATTTATAATGAGATTTCTAGCATTCCTTGATTAGTTAGATAGATTGTAATTGTTTTATGTTTGTTGTGATTTTAAGCTTGTCGTGGTGTCTTGACTGTCTGTACAGGTAATCGAACGTTGGCAATAGCGTGTATCGAGCTTGAGAAAAGCGACGGATCAAGAATATTCGACGAAAGACGAAAACATACTATCAGGAAAAGGTAGGTCATCTTCCTTACTCTGAATTTCATTTACAATCTAGGAAGGTAGATGATAGTATTTTCCCGTAGTTTCCAGACCCACCATAGGGCTAGAGGGATCACCTCCATCCACAGAGGGGATTTACCTGGATAACAAATTGGCGACTTCGCTGGGGAGTTTCCTTTGAGTTTTTCACTCTTTTAGGTTTTAGTCATTCGACAATTTTAGTCAAATGACCATTTCCCTGTTTGTTCCTATGTTTTTCATCAGTTACAATCTTTTGGTTTTTGCTTGAAGTGGTGAGTCTGGTCTTGGTTGGGAGAATTTTTTTTTTTCTTTTTCAGGCATTGGCGCTTTTATTTTTCTGACAGTCACGCCGATTGGCGCTTGTTGTCAGTTAGCAAGTCGCGCCAATGGGCCATTGTTTAATATTCCTAAATTAGCATGCAGCTAATGGGAATATTAATTTTACTTTTAAAATCTAATTAGATGAATAAATGGGCAAGGAGGCTCATAATTTGCTTAAGCAAGAATAAAATCCCTCATAATGTGAAAAGGGATCATGCTAATAACCAGATCAAGCATCCACATGTGTGAAAAAGGTCTAAAATTTGTGGACAAAGTCAAGTTTGACCAAGTCAACATCATTAATATTTGAAGAGTGGATCCTAAATAAAGACAGCTCAATGTGCATGAATATCAATCTAGCTAGTCAAAATGAAGACACCTTGAGTGTGAAAAGAGACAATGCATGAAGATCCAGTCAAGGTTGAATAAATCAAACAACGTTGTAAAAAGCTGAGTAAGACTAGTGGAGACAGCATAATTTTGGTGGAGGAGCCTTCGCATGGAAGCAACCTCAGAATTGGGTGGGACCCTTGGTGGGGAAGATCATCAACTATATAATGGAAGGGATGGAAACCATATGGAGATTGTTAGTATGAATCTTTTGTCGGAAAAAGACCACTTTAGATACGCATAAAAAATAGCCCTAACATCAATTATGGTTGCCAATATCTTCAAATCTGCAGTTATTTGATCAAGACAAAGCTGCACAAATCCAGATCTATGCATAAAAAGACATTAAGTAGTAAAAATGAAATTTTGCTCCATGCATCCAATAGACAAGACAAGAACAATATTTTTGAAACAATTTTTATATTAAGGGGCACCTGAGAGGAAAAAAAGAAATGTGTTTCCAATTCTCCTCAATGGGATGGGTTCTTGAAAGTCCTCAGCACTTCAGATCTAGAATTTCTCTCTCTTGTTGGTGTAGAAAACCCAGACAAGAATAGAACTCAAAGGGAGCTCACAAAGAAAATAATGGGGAATGTGACAATGATAATGGCTCAAAGTCAAACCAAGAGTATAGATCCAGAGTAATCTAATATGCAATGAAAGGTGACAAATGAATGGGAAAACCCTTCTATTTATAACAAAATATTAGGGTAGTCTAGAACTTGGTGCATGAATAAAATATTATTAACCAAATTCTAGAACCATATTTTAGGAATATTTTATTATATTTGTTGGAGGGAAAAGGATTTTTGACTTGGGTCAAATCCTTTATTTATAAATACTAAATAAATAAATGATTTATTTATTATTTTAAGGAAATGGTGGAAATATAATTAAATAAATAATGATTTATTTAATTATTTATAAATTATTTAGTCAAATTTAACTAGGAATATTATTTAAATAAGGATTAAATAACTTATTCCTAGGAAATAATCAAATAAATAAGGATTCATTTAATTGATTTCCTTGTTTTGAGTTAAATATGACTAGAAATAATAATTAAATTGATGTTTAACCAATTATTCCTTTAGGAAATATAACAAAATATAGATTTGTTTATTATTTCCTTTTGGGGTTTCATGTTTAGACCATAAACAACTTAATAAAGGTGTTTTACTAAGTTATTTCACATAGTGAAAGCAATTTTACTTAGGGTAAAATTGGTCTTACATGGTGTACTTGGGTCCATCTAATGATAATAGGTTAGATGACCAAAAAATGGTGTAACAGGGATGATTGAAGATTATATTTTGTATGTGGTTTGTTTATAATTTTCTCTGCATCCTTTGGTTGTTTAGCTAAGTTTGCTGCATTGTTTAGTGCAAGGGTTTTCTCATGCGGGAATTCCCCACTCTTGCTTGGAGATCTTGTTTAAGAAATCTGAGGAGGGAATTTTGCGCTATATTTTACATTACCTGGTGTTAGGCCAAGCAGTTACCTTCAACAACAGTGTAGTCCCTTTCAGAAACTATTTTATGTCTTAAGGTATTGCAGTGGAGGGGTTTAATCCCTTGTATTTTGAGCTAGTTTCCATGAAAGAGGTTCATTCTAGTTTCTGGAAAGCTAGTAGGAGAGTATACAACCATTTCTTTGCATGATCAGCCATATTTATGCAATGTTTTAGCCATACAATGCGATTCAGCCATAGATCTGCAGCATAAAATTTCATGTATATCATTTCTGTCAAGAAATTCTTCTCGGGTCATCTTGGATCTATGTAAAAGAGACTAGATCTCTGTTTTTATGCCTCATTGATTAATATAATAGAAGATTTGATTTGTCTCTATATTTTTTAGCATAAACCCTCTATAAAATGCGCTGTCACTTTATGCAGTAATTTGTGTTGCAGTAAATCTTGTGGTTTTCAGTGTTTTTGGGTTGTTTTGAGCATGGAAGGCCTATTTAACTAGGCAAAAGTTATTTGTTTCTGATTTCCTCCCAGATCTAGTTGCTATAATGTCAGATCTAATGGATCCATGGGCTGCATTTTTTTGTTGATACTTATATTTATGAAAAAAATGTTATTTTTGCATGTATTTCTGAGTTTCCCCGTTTGGGAATATTACATTGGTGCTAGTTGTCAGTTAGCAAGTTGCGCTAGTTGGCACTAGTTTCATCCACTAAAGTTGTGCCAATTTCAGAATGCGTGAAAAATTAAGATTTTACCCCTAAGTCCTTCACCAGTGTGTCTTTCCCTTCTGGTATTTTTCTCTATATGATTGACACGTTCTCCCCTTTACTTTTTCACTTATGATTATAGATTACATTGCTCATTGTTTAACTGAAAAGTCTTCTTTCTATGATTGCTTGATGTGAAAGGGAATGAATGCCTTGTTTTGAGCTCATGCTTTGGAATTCCTCTTTGTGCTTGACCTCATATGTCTTATAGCCTTTTGAGGAATTTCGTTACAAAGTGTTTAAAACAACGATTGCATTATTAGTGTTTGTTTGCATCCCTTTTGCATTCATCCTTCCATTAAGGAAATTTGCGTTAATTTAGTTTTTATCTCAGAGCTTGCTTTTCGTTAAAATGCATTAGATCACATTGCATTGAAAATTATTTTTTGAGATCCATCATTGAACTTAGATTACATTGTTTAATGATTGAAAGCTAAAAATCACATTGAGTGCATTCTCTTTCATTAAAATCATGCATTAAGTATATTCTCATTTCATCGAAAAATGCATTGAGTGCATTCTTATTCTTTCAAAAGAAAAAGGAAATTGTGCATAGATTACAATTGCATGGTTTTCAAAAAAGAGGATTTTGCATAGATTACATTGCATAATTTGCATCGTTGAATGTTTTAGATTACTTTTGGATAGTTAAAGTAATCTAGTTAGGAAACATTTTCGTTAGCAGTATTTTGCATCATTGTTTGAGACTCTTCCCTTAACTAGATAGCATTCATCGAATTGAAAGATTTCTTTTCTCATATAGCTGCATATAGGAGATTTTCAGATGACATTCGATAGGGCCTTGAAACTGAGACATAATTCAAGATCAACTTTAAAATTTATTCAATCAACCTAAGGAAGCATTGAAACCTAACACACATTTTTATAGGTCTAGGCTAGTGACGTGTTTTGGCGTCGTTAAAACTAGTAACTGTCATTTTCCATTTGGCTTTAGATAGAATTAGTACAAACTTGTGCTCCCCGTACCCTCGAGTATATAAAGGGAGACCCTCATAGGTTGCAAACCTTTATCCGTAGGAAGCCGAGTCTACCGCCCTGTAACCGTGATACACTGAAAACAACATTCAGGGAGACTACCTGCACATACGTTAAGTCCTTGGTCATTTCTCTTTCATTTGATCACCAAGGTGTATATGGCAGTTCATGGAAACTTGGTACACCTTCTTGCCTAGATTACTTGAGTAGTCATTTTTGATATTTTCGTGACTCTTTAAAAAGTGAAAATATCATCGAGTTCTTGTCCTTTCATGCTTGTTTCAACCTGAAAGTGATAAAGTCACCTTGTTCTTGTTTCTTGACTCTTAAAATATGAAACAACAGAGTTTTGTTTCAATGTCTTAAAATATTAACTACCCATGAAATATTCTTGGTTAAAGTTATCTTCCTTAGTGTTTTAGGGTTGTTTCTTATGGCAACATTTCCGGAGTTTACCAACCAAGGAATCCCCTCGAAGGAAATCCTGGTCCTTTTCCTTCTTTTGGAAATGTTGGTGCTCCTTATATGGCAACATTGTCCCTTCTTAGGTTAACTGTTGGGTTGCCTGTTTGGTTATTCTCGACCTCTGTGGTCTCGAGTGTTCCATCCACTGTACAACCACCCCTCCACTAGAAAAAAATCATGTTGATTATAAGGTGGACCTCTCCCCATCTTCGACTGTTTCTTCATCCTCCTCTTCTACTTTGCTTGGTGAAATTTTGGATTCCAGTAATCAGGTGGCTAAGAAGAAGAAGAAGAAGACGAAGAAGAAGTCAGATAAGAGAGAGTCCAACTCTGCAGCTATCGTGCCTCAGTCACCTTTGCTTGATAAACCATCCAACCTTCCACAGAAAGTAAAATTCCCTTTCATGTTGTGCAAAGGTGACCATCTTCTTCGAGACTGCCCTGGCATTCCCAAGGTACTTGAAGCATGGTCCCATGACCGCCCACCATTTCCTTTGGCTTCTGGAAGTCATATTGGTCGCACATATTCGAATAGAAATGATAAGACTTGTAAGAAACAAGGTAATATTACAAATAATTGTAATTTTTGTGAAGGGCATCATACCATTCACCTTTTTCTGTACATGGATGAAGCCATGAGAGTGTTGGACAATCCTATTGTTTCTGCACCATGCCTTTCGGCTAGCTACAAGAAGCTTTCCTTGAGTCCTCCACTAGTTTATTCAACAATTGGTCAAGGGTCATCCTTGGTCAGTCCCGTTCCCTCAGAAATTCAAATTCAAGAATCCATTCCCAACCAACCATTAGTCATGGAATCAGTTAATCTGATCCCGCCTACGGCTCTGTTGGAAATACTGAGTTGGGGGGGGGGGGTGAATCAGTATTTCTTTCAATTAGAGCATTAGTTAATCTTCAATTATTATCAGTGTTTGTACAATGATAGAATTAAACAAAAGGAACACAAATGCACACATTTTTTAAGGTGGAAACCCACTCCGGGACAAAAACCACCTAATGATTTTCTAATAATTCTTTAATATTCAACTCCAATTGAAAATAAAGCTCCAACTTCCTATAATCTAGAAAAGCACTATTCTCCATCTTCCACTGGATGGACGTTCCAATGCCCGAGATTCTTCAGTAGTCAACTAAACGAATTCCCCAACACCCAATGAGCTACAACTCACCCTAGCACCACCCTACCACCCTATAGAAGAATAAAAGAAGAATGGACTCACGTACTAGGGAAAATGGTCCACTTTACAATGATGTAGAATGATGTAGAAGAAGAAGACACACTAGACCATAACCCCAACTATGAAAACCACCTAATGATGATCCTATACGTCTCGACACTGCCTCTTCAACTCTTGGCAAATAGACACTAGTACAATTTTTACAATAATGTATTTACAATGACTTAGTACAATGATACCTTTACAGCGACTGTATGCAGTGTTTCCCACTTGAAGACTTCACGTGATGAAATTCTTGCTGCCGTTATACACCTTGGTTGCTGCTCTTGTCATGCTACCCTCTGCTGCACCTTGCTTTGCTTTGCTGCCCTAGAGTCTTCTCCTTTGCAACCCTTGACAACACATGATCTAGTTTTTTCTTGCCTTCTAGGAGCTCGATATTGAATCTGGTGTATCTCTTCTATTTTAGATCCCCAATATGCTATTTTTGGTCCTGTATTAGTCCTCTAAGTCGTCTTTCAAATGCCATAGTTCTAACCCAATTTGGATTCTTCAAGAGAGAGTTATGCCCAATCTCTCACAATTCCCTAATTATGGATTGTTTTAGTAGAGTGAAATTTTATGGCATGCCACATGTCACTGTTTCTTCATTCAGCTCTGAAATTTATAGAGCAAAAACTACAGTTTGTTCTCTATCTTTCACATTTTATAGAATTACAATTCGATACTCAGAGAGAGAGTTATGACGATTTTCCCAAGGTCACTTCTTTGAAATGAATTTCAGGAGCCTGCAAAAACACTGACTTCCACATATCATATCTCTGAAAATATTGAGCACCTTGATCTATAATTTGTACAAGAGATTCCTCAGGATTTCTGCTTCGCCTCATAAAAATTTCAGCTTCTAAACCTTCATAGAAACAAAGTTAGAGAGAAAATTCCACGATGCCCTGTTTCAAATTGCGAAATCCCCTACATAAGGAGGATACGAGGATCACAATTTATATAAATGATTAGGTTGAGAGGGGCTTCAACAAGTGAACATGGGTGGGATTTTAGGAGCTTAAAAAATATTAATTATGACTTTTCAATGACCCATGCCACAACCCCATGGGGTTTTAGCCCACTAACTAGGGGTACAAACTTCAAACATGAATATCTCTCAAACTGTGAAGAATTACATGGCATGCCATATATCAACAGAAACATCTCGACAAGTAGAAACCATCAAAAACATTCTTGACCCAGAATATAGTAATTTAGTAGGTCAAAATTTCCATGCAATATTGGGGTAGCCCCTGGTGCTGCTTGGGTTGACATCACTGACAGCCACTGATCAACAATCTCCCCCTTTGGCATTGATGGCAACACAAGTACTCCCCCTGCGATCATGACACCTCTTCCTACAACATTCTCTCCCCCTTTGACATCAATGGAAAAGGGTAACTCCCCCCGACACACAACCATCTTATGGACCTATACACACTTCCACTCCCCCTTTATATTCTGAATAAGGAAAATCTAATGAGAACTTGGGATAATCCCAAGCTTTTGGCGAGGATATTCCAATGCTTCACGATTACTCTCACGATAATCAACACTTCTTGCCTAATCTGCATCTGTAAAGGCATGAATAATGAAATTTTTACCCTTGGGATACCACAAGCCATATTCTGTTGTTCCCTTTAGATAGCAAAGAATTATTTTGATGGCAATAATATGTGATTCTTTTGGTGTTGCTTGGAATCTTGCTACTTGTTCAACTTCTTGCATAACATCTGGCTAGGAGGCTTTTACATATAGAAGACTACCAATCATAGATCTATACAACCTTTGATCCACTTCCTTAGATGAGTCGTCTATGCTCATTTTGCAACCTGTTACCATCGGAGTAAGGATGGGTTTGAAATCTTCCATTTTTAATTTCTTGAGAATTTCCTTGATGTACTTAGCTTGACATAAAAATATTCCTTTCTCTTGCTGAGATATTTGCAGCCCTAAGAAGTATTTCAGCTCACCAAGTAAAGACATCTCGAAATCACTTTGCATCTTTGTAGCAAAATTCTTACTTAGTCAATCATCATTGCTACCAAATATTATATCATCCTCTTTATCTATTAGACGCGCTTTAGTTGCTTCATCGAGAACATATATGTCATCTAGAACTCGACTTGCTTTAGCCATAATTTCACCATACCTGCCTTTCCTGATTTCACATTTTGTGGAGTTGAATAGTATTGTGTGTCCTTGATCACACATTTGTCCAACACTGAGCAAATTGTGATTCATGTTTTCAACCAATAGAACATTCTTGGCTAGAGCATATTTTCTTCCGAGAGTGACGGTACTTGATCCTATAACATTTGAAGATCCATCATTTCCAAAGGACATGGTTCCATCCTTCTTTTCTTTTAGAGATACAAATTTCTTTATATCTCATGCATTGAGCAACCGCTATCAACATACCACACATGTTTTTTGTTTTGAGCCTTGAGAGCGAGAGCACAATTATTAATCTTCTTCTTCTTCTATGTTCGTTTGTTCTGTGGCTTCGAAGATTCTTCTGGAGCATTTTCAAGTATGCAGTCTCTGGCTATGTGTCCAAAGTTTCGAAATTTGTAACATTCAATATTATTTCTTAAATATTCAAACCTATTGATGTTTCGCTGAGCCCTGGGAGGTTCATATTTGACAGATCTCTTGGAATTGTATTCTTTCCTATGGTACGTGCGACATTCTAAAACTTTATGACCAACTTTTCCACATGAATAACAGTAGCCATAAAAAATATGTTGGTACTATTATCACCCTAGTAATTCTTAGGTTGTGGGATGAAGATTTTTGTAGTTAAGAAAACCAGGGGTAACCAAGAACCGCTTTAGAATTCAGGATCTAGCCTTCCTGAGTTCCGGAGAGGGATCTCTCCTAAAGATTTAACTTTGTTTTATAATTGGGTTTTAGGCTAGCTATGAGTGGACAGTGAGACTTGTTTTGAAAGTGTGGTGGGAATAAAAAGTGTTTCAAGGTAAACCAGAGGGATCTACTAGAACATTGGGCTATGGAGTCAACTTTCTAGGCAAGTAGAGCTAGGAAATAAGACTTAAAGATGCAAATGTACTAAGGGCAGGGTAGATGACCTTCTAAGGCTTTGAATAGGCTTTGTTGATGGAATGGGTGAAATCTGAAAAAATGGCACTTAAGAATCCTTAAGTTACAGAAAAGAAGATTGAAGGAGGGAATCAAACAGGGACCTAGAGCAATTAAGAATTCTGTAGTCCAGTTATCAAGTAGAAAACATAATAATGCCAACTAGTTAAAAACGGGGAGTTTTTATCATTGATCCTGTCTAAATTCTCCTAGTTGATCATTAAATATAGAAACACATTAAAATGAATGAATGTAAACTTCTTAAAGAAAAACAATGAAAATAGGATGAAGACTAGACTTATCTGGTTAGCACAAGAATCCTGAGTTATGATGTCTTTAACCTCAATTCCAGTCTGCTACTTTTCTAATTGACTCACACCAACTTCAATATATCTAGAAAAATGACTATAGTAGTCTTGATAAATTTTATTCCACACTGAATACTTTGAATGATGAAGTATTTATAAAAATGAATTATTTACAAAATATCTCAAAGTTTGAGATAATGTTTCAAGAAAAAATAGGAAATATAACATAAGAAGAGGGACAACAGCAAAACAGTTTGCAAGCTATTCTCTTTTACAAGGAAATATAGAACTGATTATCCTAATCAAAAATATTTTATGATGTGCTGTGAGCATTGCTGGCATTGGGTGCATTATCTCGTGGAAGATAGATTATAGATCACTCTTTCTCTTCACTTTCAACCTTGATACTCTTTATCATTTGATTTTCACTGTTTTACTACTGTAATTGAAAAATAACCAGCAATAAAATTCTTTTTACTGATACTGTTTGACAATTTGATACACTTTGACCCTGAATTTTTACCCTAAGGTAAAAGTAAAATATGATTTCTTTATGTGATTTTCCTGCTCTTTTACCTATCAAATTCACAACATATCTGTGAATTCTTGCCATTGTTGAGCTGTTGGGATCTTTATACTTTTCAGTTTTCTATAGCTTTCATCAGCCTTTGTGTACTTAGAAAATTTTGGCTTTACTATGAACATATGTTTAATTTCATTCTCCAAAAAGAATAAATTTTCAAAATATTGAAGTATCACTTTGCCGCCTGGAGATCCTTGTGGCAAAATATTTTTAGCCTGCTCCTTAGCATGGGCTCTAATTTTTTGATCATAATCCTTCTGTGGCATTAATTTTTCATTTAATGCATGGATATCTGGAAGTCTTGCTTCTAGTAGCAAGTCATACTTGGTCTTGAATTTGTTGATTGATATGTTCATATTATCACACTTTTCTTCCAGATTATTCATAATTTTTCTCTTTGTCAGGACTTTTCTGATTTCAAGGATAGCCTCTGTCCTGTCAGGAATCTTCATTTCTTCTAGTTCTTCCCTATTTTTACCATTCAAAAATGATATGAGTTGAACTGCTTGTGGTGGTTTGTTGCCAAGTTCCTTCTTTGTTTTATCAATTTCTGCTAAGGAAGCTTGTAGCAGATCTTTTTTTTCATATATTATTTGAATAGAAGACCATTGTGAGTAAATGCCTTCAGTGATTCTTGTCCACAAATGATTTTTTATGTAGGCAACCTGTTCAACAATATTCACCTGTTGTTGAAGAATTTTCACCTGTTCCTGTAATATGTTAGCCCTCTGTTCATGTCCTTTGGAAGTGATTAAGGCATCTCTTTTAGATGTTTCCAGATCTTTGATGGTGCCTTTTAAACTGAGTATTTCTTGATCCTTTATAGACATATCTTCCATGGCCCTGATTATTGCAGTTGTTTCTCCTACTGTGTTTATCTGTGATGTTGATGAGGAAGTGGCAGAGATATCTTTAGAATTAATTGACACTGCAGTTGCCAATATTCCTTGCAGTGCCAAATTTTTTGCCAATGTTGAGGGAACAACTATACTTATAGTTGGGATAACTGTAGGAATGCAAACATGCTGAGATTTCTTCAGATTTTCATTTTCTTGCATGAAAGCTTCTATTTGGTTTTCCATTTCCTTTATTTGGGTTGTCATATTTAGAACAAATGGTTTTAGTTCATCATTTTCTGTCTTTTATTGAAGGATTTATTTTTCCTGTGGATTTTCACTTTGAGGCAATTTCAGTTGCTTTCTGAGAGCAATTATGTCATCATTTTTCTATTTTATTATGGCCTTTGCCCCTTCAATGTTCGTTGGGTCAGCTCCTGCTTCAATTATTATATCTTCCAATACTTTGATTCTTAATATATTGGCATACAATGAGGCTTTATCCAATTTCATTTGATTATGAAGGTTTATAAGTGTTTTCTCAAGCCTGATAGAATTCATAGTCTTGTTGACTATTTTAGAATACAGAATATCTGTATTTCTCCTATGGAATTCTATTTGGTCCGATTCATGGACAACATCTGTATCAACTTCCAGGTCTATCTTTGAATAATCTGCAATTGTTTTTGGATCAGCCACTGTGGGCTTCAGAAATGACATTACCAATTTGTTTGAAGAGTAATCAAAAGATGAGAGGAGTCTATCTTTATTCTGAGGCTTTTCTTTAAGTAACTCGGAATATACTTCACTTTTGATTTCTTCATTCTTTTCTTTGATTTTTCTGAACCTGATTTGAATATTTGACTCTGTGTTGTCAGTTTCTTTGGAAGAAGAGGGCATATCAATATTTGTTTGTTTATCAACCATGACAGTGTCTTTCTGCTGTGTTTCAAGTTGGACATCCTGAAGCTCCTTAAGTGTTTCATTTACAATTAAAGTGGCCTCATCATTAGTTTGATGGCCATTGTTGTCATCAATATTAATTGCTTTGTCCCTTTCTTCATCAGTCAATTTACTTTTCTTACTGTAGGGACTTCTGAATCTTTTATCTAGAATAGTTTTAGCTATGAAACTATCTTCCTTTCTGCTTCTTTTATGAAGGATTTCAGTTTCTTTGTCGACTGTAACAACTTGTGTTTGATCTACCTATTTATCCTTTTCACTGTTTCCCTGTATGCCCTATGAGTCATCATCAAATAAAGTATTTGGTTCCCACTCAAGTTTATTGGCATATTTTTCAATTTGAGGCTTGGGATCATGCAAGAAAGCATACAACTTGTATTTCAATCTGATCATGCTTAAAACACTACGAGGATCATAATTCCACATAAAAATGTATGGGAATTTATATTCTTTCAACTTGACATTAATCTTATTTGCTGCTTCTCTGTTGTTCACAATGAATGGCCCAACTTGATTTTTCAGTTTAAATTGAGTCTTTTTTCTAGAGGCCATGAAATTGACTTCATCTACATTCAAAAGTTACCTCAAATACTCTAGAGCAAAAATTCTTGTAGTCACAAATCTAGGCAATGTATATGGGGCCAAAAGTGCACCATATATTCTGATCTTTGTGTAGTTCTTGTACAAGTACCAATCCCTTGTTTTACAACTCTCAGATAGTTGTAAGATCCTCTTTGTTTCTTCATTAATTCTAGGGGTATGTTCCTTATTCAATAAATTCATAGCAGGTACTATAAACAAGTCATTGAAGTCTACATAGGTGTATTCCCTGTTCCATTTCATCAAAATTGATGACCAAAATACAACTGAAAGTACATTCCCTTCTGGATCTAGTTTCTGAAACTCAATAGGAAACTTGTCTGCTTGATAATACAAAAAGAGATGAAGTAGATATGAAGTATATATAAAGACTCCTTCTTCCGGTAATCTGGACAATTGGTAGTGCATGTTTTTAGCAATGAACTTGGAAAAGTTGTATACAATGGATGGAGGCTGGCCAGGACTCAAAGTGGACAGAAAACCTAAGATAGCAACATCAGTGAACTCATCACCGTTATATCCCAGTATGAATGATAGCATGGAGACAATCTGCCTGGTTTCACTTGGAAAGTCAAATGTATCAAATGGAGGATTAATCTTAGGGATATCAACTTGTGTGGGGCAAAAAGTCTGGAATATTTTGAACTTGGAAGAAAAATCTAGGTCTAGGTAAAGCTGAGTTAAATCATCTATTGACAATGAAGCAGCATTGGGGTCATGGTTTAGTTGCAACATAGAGTTTATGGATTCTGCATTGATATAAAATATGACCTCCCTATCTTTATTGACAATGCACCTCTGGTCAGGAAGATAATATGACTGACATAATCTGACAAAATCAGGGGCTGAATGAGTAAGGGGGACAATATACTTTGGATAATTGGAATCCCACACTGGTACATCCTTATCATTTTTCTCTACAGACTTACCAAAACGCCAGTTATAGACATCAAGTAAATTGAATTCAATTGAAGGGTCTAATATTCTGTAATCAAGATCAACAAGAGCACTATTTTCTTGTGAATTAACTGGAGGTTGGAAAGGCCTAACAACTTCAGTGGACTCAGCAGTGAGTGTAGGGGTGGGTTTATCAAGTTTGGAAGACTCAGGCTGAGGGATTTTAGCAGAGGCTTTCTTCTGAGGTTTTGGGCCTCCTGATTTGGGCATTACTTGTTTCTTCGTCATTCTAACTGAACATAGCAAGCTTAAACTGTTTGCTAAGTTCTTCTTTTGGAAATAAGGGGATCTTGAAAGATTTTTCTTGCAGAATAGGATTTTGAGCAGGGTTCTGGATGGAAAAAAGTATTTTTAATGCTCAGAGAATGATCTTGATTGATTTCAGCAGTGAAAAATGATTAGGAAATGGATAAAACTTGCTAAAACGAAAAGGAAGGATTCTGGGGAAAATTTGACAGGGTTTCCCCTGTATTTTGGATGTTTTGGATTCTTTGTCCAGATAATTTAGTTAATTAAAGGAAATGGATGGTAAAATTTTGTTTTTTCCTTTAAAATTGAGTCTTTTATAGATGAAATTGATGAAAAATACCTTTACAAGTATAATTGCGGTCGATTAAGTTGCAGGTGCTTTCAAAGTCTTCAATTCTGAAAAATTTGACTTTATCAGAGGGTATGGTGGCTCTTTGTGATTGAATTGTAGAGAAAATGGTTGTTTAACTAGTCACTGGTTCACTCGCAAATGATGAAAAATACTCAGCAAAGGTTCTTCACAAGTCACAGGCGCGAATAGGTGAAAATTAATGAAAAACCATAAGTTTTAATATGTTAAACCCTTAGTGGAATCAAGGTTTAATTGCATTAATTTCATACAATGGCGGGAGCGGTTTTGGATTGGGCTGGCAGTTTATCGCGCAGCTATGAAGCGGTAAGTGGTATTTCGCTTTTTGAATGCGATTCAATCAAATATTGACACGTTGGCATTGGGTGGTTTTGGAAAACAACTCACATCGCGCAAAATTTATAAAACTTTGATTGATCACTTTATGGGCGCGATATGAGGCATCGTCTGTCGGATCTGGCTCTTTTAAGCGAAGGGTCACGATTAAAAGAAAAGGTGTGGGGAAAGGAAATTCATCGGGATCATTTAGGGCCATAGGATCTTGAAGTGAATAAAGATATGACGATTACCATTCAATGCGATGGGAGGATAGGAATGTAATAGATTTATCGCGTTTGTTAACGACCGTTGGATCAAATGTAGGTTAGGGATCAGAGGGTTAGGATTCAATCTGATGGGAAAAAAGATTTTGACCAAGGTTATATGTTTGTAGTGAAGGGATATGTATCATGGAAAAGGTTAAGTTATATTTTTAACCTTGGGTAAAGGGAGTCGGGGAAGAAAAATGGGTTATGAAGTTTAGCTTGAATGAAACTTCGGATTTCCAATATTTTTTGTTTTAAACATATATTAACACATGTTTAAGAGTTTTTTTTCATATATTTTTATTATATAGTAATTAAATCAAGGTGATTTACTTACCATCGGGGCGGGATTTAATATAAAGATATATTTTAGCCAAAGGGGTTGTAATGTGGGTGTTTTATTTAAACATGTGGGTATTAAATAATTTGGCTAAAGTTATAATAAATGGGTTTTTGGGGCTATTATATAAAAGGGGTTATATACAATAGGAAAAGGTTATTTCTATAGGGAGTTAATATATAAGTTAAAGTTAATATGAAAATAGGACAAGGTATACTAAAAACACATAAACATAACCAAGTAAAGTGAAGTTTTAAAAGATAATTTACATTAATCTTATCACTTTGACTTATGATATAATGTTATTTTGAGGGTTTAATGTTTCTCAAGTGATGATGGAAATTATTCAAATGGGAATTATAATTTCTTTAAGTAAAATGAGGTTTTACCTAGGATTATTCATGGGGATGAATGCATGAAATGGAGAAATGATGTGAGTTTAAGGGATTAATATAGACATTTTACACTTTCAACTAATCAGCCATAGAGCCTTGGGTCCGGTCCCAAAAAAATTCAAGGAAATGCCTTGAGCCTTTCTGACTGATAGTTTAGAATGTTTCATGACTATGGGAAGGGGAAGTTAGTTATTTTGCAGCCCTGATGAATGATATTTACATTGAGACTTCTCACCTTCTTCTACCTACCCAACTTACCATGCTAACATTTTTTCTTCCTTTGTAGTAAGGTGCATTTGAGCTAGCAACCTTCACAACATTCATTCTTTCTGAAAGCAAATAAACTATCTAATTCTACACTTATTTCATCCATGAATCTAGATTAAAATGTTGGATTCACTTTATTTCTCTACCTAACTACTGAATTGTCATGATTAAACTGTATGACAATTCATTATTCTGTATCTATAACAAGTGAAATTGAAACATGACAAGTCAAGATTAAACTGTTTAAATCATCATGGACTATGGCATTTATTGACACTCTGCCATAGTCAAAAGGTAAAAGTAGTGGTATTTATACTTGCACACTTTCATTTTTTTATTCATTTTTCTTTTGGGGTCTTTTATTTTTTCTAAGTCCTTTGATTTTTATTTTAGGACTTTTTACCCTCTTTTTGATTTTTTTGATTTTTAAAAAATATGTGAATACAACTTGCAGAAGGCAAAGTATGTACAGATTTACAAGATTACCAACAATCAAGTCAAAATTATGAATCCTATATTATAGGTCACTAACAGGTACCTGGATGGAAATCTTCGTCGAGGAATTGTCTTCCAAGGATGTTCTTGTGAATCTTGTCCAATGAAGTCTACATGCATGTCAGATCTCATAGGTTCATTGTATTTTGTTGTAGAAGGTCCTGCTTCTTATTCTTTGTAACTGATGCCAGTTCTGTCGTTGTAAGATCGTTGATTGTTGATGAGTCTTCCAATGCCCTTGAGCTGTTGGCATAGTTCTGGATATTTTTTCCTTTCTTCACTTCCTTATGCAGCGAGAATACTTCAGCTTCTAATTCATCCCTTTCTTGATTTCTTTCTTCCAAATTCTTTTGAAGTGACTCTTCAATGCATTTATGTTCTTCAGCTTCAATTTTTAGACCTTGAACTTGTTATTCAAAGGTATTGGACCAGATCTTCTTTGCCTTGAGCTCTTTTATAAGCTTGATTGCTTCCTTAGAAAATTCTTCTATGGTCAATCCTTCTTCTTCGTTGTTTGATACCTCTTATTTTTTGTGTTTGGCCATAGAAAATGCTCTCTCATTGGCTTCTTCTTCGCTGTCATTGTCTTCATCGGATGATGAGCTATCTTTTTTAGAGAGAAGGTTCCGTTTGGATCCTTTCTTGTTGAATTTCTTAAAGCCTTTCTTTCCTTTTAAGTTGCCATCACTTCTGTTCGAAATTTTTTTTGCGAAATGCCCAACCTCACCATAGCCGAAACATATCAATGGAATTTTACCTTTGAATTTTCCCTTACCAATTTTTAGTTTTCTAGTAAAGTAAGTATATTCTTCATCTGAAAAACCTTCTCCACAATCTCCCTTTTCTTCACACTTGTAGGTGAATGTCTTTTCAATTGAAGGTTGTTTGTCCTTATTTATTTTCTTAGATGCAACAAACGCACTTTCTAGATGTGAAATACCCTCTTCTTCATCAAGTCTCATTTCATATTCTATGAGAAATCCATGTAATTCCTCTTTGCTGAGTTTTTCCAGATTTTCACTGTATTCTAAGACCAATACCTTTGGGTTTAATCTCCCTGGTAACGTTCTAAGAATATTTCGTATAATAGTCTTCTCATCAAATGGCTCTCCCAAACATTCTAGAGTATTGGTTATTTCATCAAGTATTGGAAGTATGCAACAATGTTGCAATCTTCTTTCATTCCGAGTTGCTCAAATTTTGCTTTATAGATTTGAAACTTTGCTTCTTTGAAATTTGAGTCACTTGCATATATATTATCAAGCTTGTCCCATATATTTTTGGCGGTTTTACAACCCAACACCTTTTGATAAGCAGAATCAGAAGTCCAATGATAATAATATTCTTTTCTTTTGCATCATTTACCAAATTCTTCTTACCTTGTTCATCCGCAGTTGATGTAAATCCATTTTGAACAGTTTCCCATACTTCATAACCTTGTGCCAAGAGATAGACCTCCATTCTTCCTTTCCAAAGTGCATAATTATTTTCATTGAACAAAGGTACACCATTCTTGGTATGCTCCATGACCTCCTTCTAGCTGTTAAACTGCTATTGAAGGAACCAAGATCTGATACCAACTGTTGGAAATACTAAGAGGAGGGGGGGTGAATCAATATTTCTTTCAATCAGAGCATTAGTTAATATTCAATTATTATCAGTGTTTGTACAATGATAGCAGTAAACAAAAGGAACACAAACACATACATTTTTTAAGGTGGAAACCCACTCTGGGACAAAAACCACCTAATTCTTTTCTAATAATTCTTTAATATTCAACTCCAATTGAAAATAAAGCTCCAACTTCCTAGAATCTAGAAAATCATTCTTCTCCAGCTCCCACTAGATGGATACTCCAACACCCAAGATTATTCAGTAGTCAAATGAATGGATGCCCCAACACCTCACCCTAGCACCACCCTACCACCCTATATAAGAATAAAAGAAGAATAGACTCCCGTACCAGGGAAAATGGTCCACTTTACAATGATATAGAATGATGTAGAAGAAGAAGACACACTAGAACATAACCCTAACTATGAAAACCACCTAATGATGATCCTAGTCCTCTCAACATTGTCTCTTCAACTCTTGGCAGATAGACACTAGTACAATTTTTACAATAATGTATTTACAATGACTTAGTGCAATGATACCTTTACAGTGATTGTATGCAGTGTTGCCCACTTGAAGACTTCATGTGATGAACTTCTTGCTGTTGTTCTGCACCTTGGTTACTGCTCTTTTCATGCTACCCTTTTCTACACCTTACTTTTCTTTGCTGCCCTAGAAATTCCGGTCCTTTGTAGCCCTTGACAACACATGATCTAGATTTGTCTTGCCTTCTAGGAGCTCAATATTGAATTTGGTGTATCTCTGCTATTTCAGATCCCCAATATGTGATTTTCCATATTCTAGTAGTAATCTGAGTTGTCTTTCGAATTCCACAGGTCTAACCCAATTTGGATTCTTCAAGGGAGAGTTATCCCCAATCTCTCACAATGCCCTAATTATGGACTGTTTCAATAGGGCGAACTTGTACGACATTCCACGTGTCAGTGTTTCTTCATTCAGCTCTGAAATTGATATAGAAAACACTACATTCCATGCGATATCTACAAAATTTTATAAAATTCCAATCCGATACTCAGAGAGAGAGTTATAACGATTTTCCCAAGGTCACTTCTTTGAGATGAATTTCAGGAGCCTACAAAAAGACTAACTTCCATAGATCATATCTCCGAAAATGTTGCACATATTGATCTGAAATTTTTACAGGAGCTTCCTAAGGATTTTGGATTCACCTCATAAAAATTTCAGCTTCTGATCCTTCGTAGAAAAAAAATTTAGAGCGAAAATTCCATAATGACCTGTTTCAAATTGCGAAATCCCCTACATAAGGAGGATATGAGGATCACAATTTATATAAATTCTTAGGTTGAGAGGGGATTTAATAAGTGAACGTGGGAGGGATTTTAGGAGCTGAAAAAATATTAATTATGAATTTTCAATGACCCATGCCACAACCCCATGGGGTTTTAGCCCACTAACTATGGGTACAAAATTCAAACATGAATATCTCTCAATCCGTGAAGAATTATGTGGGGTGCCATATATCAACAGAAACATCTCACAAGTAGAAACCATCAAAAGAATCCTGGACCCAGAATATAGTAATTTTGTAGGTAAAAATTCCCATGCAATATTGGGGTAGCCCCTGGTGCTGTTTGGTTGACATCAATGACAACTACTGATCAACAGGCTCATTAGGTCTTTTCTGTCGAGAGTGGATCTCATCCCCCTCATGTTCTTCTTGTTTCTTCAGATTCCTCAGACTTGGAGAAATATCCTCTCGTCCCTGATATTCAAGAAGTTTCTCTTCCTGCTCCCATGTCTATGGTCTAGGAGGATGCTCCTCTTGCTCTGGTAACACTAGGGGATGACCATCTCAGTTCAATGACACCCCCTCCAAGTAGTTTGGTCACTTCCTTCGATTGGAGTTGATTTGCGGGATACCACCTTCCTTCTTATGTGCCTTTTGAGATCATGGCACAAACCTTTGATGCGGCCATACCTAGCACAATTAGTGTTCTATCTTCAACTACTTGGCAAGCTTTTGGTTATCCACTACTTGTGCTTGTTACTTAGAATCTGTTGGCATTTAACAGAGGAACTAGTCAAGTGTTAGGGATCCTTCCGAAATTTCTTATTACTTTGGGAGGGAAAACTGTCTATATAAACATGATGGTGGTCCCAGGTCCCTTGGATTTTAATTTACTTTTGGGGCATGACTATGCTTATGCCATGGGTGCGCTTGTCTCCTCCCTCTTTCATGTGATCTGTTTTCCACATGAAGGTCGGATCATGACCATTGATTAACTTTCGTTCTTTGTTCCTGATGTGGCAGCTAGCCCACCATCGTCTCTTTTGGATCTTTATCTGTCAGTTGTATCTTCCCTGCCACAGGTTAATTATGTGGCGACTTGTTCGTTTCCCTCATCCAGAAATAGTGTTGTCGAGTACCATCTATTGGGGGCATTCGATCGTGATTTCTGAGATATTGTTCTCCCATAAGATGAGAACCTCTTGGATGCCATGAATTCTTATTCGACATGATGAGATCTCATCGAAGCATAGTTCATTTTCTTGTGTCAAGCTCCTTCAAAAATGAAACAAGGTCATCAGAGCATAGTTCATTTTCTTGTGTCAAGCTCCTTAAAAAATGAAACAAGGTCTTCGGAGCATAGTTCCTTTCCTTGTGTCAAGCTCCCTAAAAAATGAAATAAGCTCTTCGGAGCTTAGTTCGTTTTCTTTTGTCAAGCTCGTTAAAAAATGAAACAAGCTCGTCAGAGCATAGTTCATTTTCTTGTGTCAAGCTCCTTAAAAAATGAAACAAGCTCTTATGAGGATAATTTTTATTCTATGTCAACCTCGTTAAAAAATGAATTCGGTCACGAGGATAGTTCTTTTAATGTGTCAACCTCGTTAAAAAAATGAAACACATTCCTGTTAAATTCGAGTCTTTGATACGATCTCGTAAAATCCCAGTCGAGTCTTTCTGTTGATCTCGTAATTTAAACCTTCACTCCATCTGCCTTTTATATGGACTGAAGCTTGGGGGGCATGTACCTTGAATTGAGTCACCATGCTGGGGGCATGCTCGTTTTTCCCTGTTTTTCAAGCATAGTTTGTTTCCATTTCAAGCTTGTGTAAAAATGAAACTGGTTTCAAGCATATTTTTCTACAAAGTTTTAAGATTGTGTAAAAATGAAACCAACCTCAAGCAGAGTTCCCTGATTTCAAGCTTGTGTAAAAATTAAACCATTCTTATTTTACCTCTCGTGATTTCCATTTTATCAGCCTTTTTTGCTAGATGAGCCTTGGTTTTCTCATTCCATCGTTACCATCTGCTCGACCAATCATATGCACTCACTTGGTTGTTTTACCCATTCTTGAGGAACTACTGCAATGAGTGGTCTTGTTAGCCACCCTCTTGACCTTTATTTGTTCTAAGCAGTTCCACCATCACCAGAACCAGTTTCTGCCCTTAATACCACTTGTTCCTCCAGGAGGAGTCATCTTTAAACTCTTTTCTGACTCTTAAACATTGAAAAGATTTCCTAGACTCTTATCATTTTGAACTCGTAAAATGGCCATGAAACGATATCTACCTAGTATACGTTTACCCCTTTTTCAGGCTGGGATGGATTATTTATGAAAAAGGAATACCTCAGCCTATCACGACTAAGAGGTTATCTCAGACATTATTTTCTACCTTTTCGGATCTGAGGGACTATTTATGAAAAGAGACCTATTGGAGTTTTCTTTTCCACATCTTTTCAAACTCTCTAAACATTAAAAGACGTTGAGCTCTTCCTTTGTCAGACTCGTTAAACTCTGATGACATCGGACATCGTCGCCATGACGTTCACCGAGTTCCTCCTTCCTAGGGCTCGTAAAGTGTACTAGGATAAATTTGTCTTAAGGAAAAACTTATATGACAAGCATATGGTATCCTCTTCAAAATTGTGTAAAAATAAAGAGGTACTCGCCAAAAATTGTGGGGGGAAATGGAAGTTATTCGTTAGTTGTGTCGGCAGTATGTCACTCTTAAACATGACACTTATCTGCAATTCTTGTTAGTTGGGGTATCTTCATTCTGTCAGTTTGTTTCCATAGGTTTGGGAAAATCTTTTGCCTCTCATTCGATTACAAATATTGTCAACATGACCTTTGATCCTATTTGAGTCAAATGCCGCCAAATTCTAGAGTCGTGTCGCCGATATGTTCAAAAGCAAATCCTTCTGCAGTTTTTACTTTCCTTGATCCTTTGTTTTAGTCTTGATTCACACCCATATTACCTTCTTGATTTCATGTCGGTGATGTGGGATTCATTATGACCCTCCTTCAACGGAGCGCTTCCTATCGACTTCAGCTCATTATCCGGGAAGTCGATTTAGAGACTCCTTTCTGGTACCTTAGAGCTTGCATTCCCTAATGGAAAGTTCTTCGCATTAAATTACATGTTCACATCATTGGCCTTTGATTGGGTGATTTCACGGGTGTTTGACTTCAGTTCCTTATTTGCATCACATGGATTGTACTAGCAGTACCTTGAGAGCCATCGAAATTATGGGTGGTTTCTCTCGCACATGTTAACGGTTCACGTCATTGACCGGTAATCAAGTGATTTTATAGCATGTTCGACTTCAACATGTCTATTCACATGTTGGAATTTGTACTTTGATCGGGTGGTGTTGGAGCGCAAGACCCTGGGCTTCGATCACAAAAGTCCAGGTTGCGAGGAGTGATGAGTCATTCATGATTATATACATGATTATTTAGATGGATGGCTATGAACATACCGTGGGTTGTCTCATTTTGATCCTCTCTATACGGATGGTTGCACCCATTCCGTGGATCTATTTCATATGATCACTTCATTCGGATGGTTATGTCCATGCCAAGGATCCATTCACATGATCCTCTTCTTGATGGATATTTGCGCCTATACCATGGATTCATGTATTTTCATCAAATATTTCAGTTATGTATATGTATCTATGCTTGATTTGCAGGTCTCCCGATAGCAACCTCTGGTTCCTTGCACATACTTGTAAATCATTTCACCCCTCACTCATGTTCAGACTTCATACTTTAGGGGGCATCCGTTACACATCAATTTGTCACTTTCCCTGTAATCCCCGTTCCCTGATCCTAGAGGACTCATACATTCACCCTTATGTACTTTCCAAGCATGGAATACATACCCCTGAACCACATTTTCTCTACCAAATCATCTCCCTTTACAACGTTTTCTAGAAGATCCCTATAAAAACCTAGTTTTCAAGGTTGATGCTTTCTCTCAGTGTTTGAACTGCGTCGACAACAGATATTTACACTGAGGCCTGCACCGATCGACGCTATGTCTTAATGTTGGACCCACGTCGATCCTCTTTTGAAAAACATTTTAAATAGAAGTGAAGCTTCCTTGACTAGAAGCTTCACGAGGCGGCGAGATGGAAGTTTGTTTTGAGGATATGGTTGAGGAATTCCCCTTTGGGCTTCTTGTTCCAAAGAAATAGGAACTACTCCAAAGGATAAGCTCTTTTCCCATTATTTGAGGGCCCATAACCTCCTCCTCCATTGTTATATAAGGAGACCTCCTTCAGCTCTATAGCCTTAGTGATGATATAAAGGAGAAGCAATTATAGCTTCAGGAGAATAGTGCAAAATGTGATTATTTTTGTGTGTTGGGAACATAGTGAGATCTTGGACCTTTGTGTGTGAGGGTGTTGCAAACGTGCTTGGATACGAACTTGCTGAAGGAGAGCCTCAACATCAAGCCTTGGTTGTAAACTCCCCTTGTCTTTATCAGAATAAAATGCAGCTGATGTTTATCTTCCACTCTTGTTTACATTTATAATGAGATTTCTAGCATTCGTTGATTAGTTAGATAGATTGTAATTCTTTTATGTTTGTCATGATTTTACGCTTGTCATGGTGTCTTGACTATCTGTACAGGTAATCAAACATTGGCAGCAGTGTGTATCGAGCTTGAGAAGAGCGACAGATCAAGAAGCTTCGACGGAAGACGACAACATAGCATTAGGATAAGGTAGTTCATCTTCCTTGCTCTGAATTTCATTTACAATCTAGGAAGGTAGATGTTAGTATGTTCCCGTAGTTGCTAGACCCACCCTAGGGCTAGAGGGATCACCTCTATCCGTAGAGGGGATTTACCTGGACAACACCGGGTTAGCTCTTCCTGTAGGTGAAGAAGGAATGGAGGGTGACCAACTACCAGATGAGCATCTCTTTTCTATATTATCACTCTCACCATGGTTTTCTGATATAGCCAACTACTTGGTTGCTAGGAAAATCCCTCCTAATCTTTCATTCATGTAGAAGAGTAGAATCATCAGAAAAATCTTCGCTTTCACATGTATCGGGGGGTATATTTTCAAGCTAGGCCCTAATAAAATCCTCAGGAGATGTGTGAGGGGGTATATGTTTTTTATATCATCTCTACATTTCATGATGACCCATGTGGAGGCCACTTTGCTGTAAAGAGAACTGCTTACGAAGTTTTGCAGGCAGAATACTATTGGCATACCCTTCACCAATATTCTAGAAGATACACCAATAGGTGTGACCAGTGCCAAAGGATGAGGAAACCCCCACAAAGGGATGAGATGCATTTGCACCCTCAGGTGGTTCTTGAGCCATTTGAAAAGTGAGGCATGGACGTTGTTGGACCAATCGATCCACCATCTGGACAAAAGAAGTATATCATAGTTTGCACTGATTACTTGACAAAGTGGGTTGAAAAAAAATTAGTAACAGTAGAAATCAAGGAGAAAGTAGCGGAATTTATGAGCGAGAATGTGTTTTACAAGTTTTGGTACCCCAGTGAAATAGTCACTGATCAGGGAGCACAATTCACTTCTTACCTCATTGAAAATATTTTGAGGCACAATATTAATCATAGAACTTCTACTGCCTATCACCCTCAGAAGAATGGCCAAGTAAAAGTAACTAGTAGAGCTTTAGAGAGCATCCTCACCAATGTTATTAGTAGTAGCATAAAATATTGGGTAGACAGATTGGTAGAAGATACTTGGGCCTACAACACTACTTGGAAGACAAAAATAGGATTCACTCCCTATGAACTATTCTATGGTAAGAAAGCTCTACTTTCAGTTGAGTTTGAATTCAATACTTTAAGAATGGTAGTTGAATTAAATCTAGATCTATCAAATGCCCAAAAAGAGAGGTTGCTGCAACTAAATGGATTGGATGAGTTTAGAATGCAAGCACTTCTTCACACAGAGGTAGTTTAGCTGCAAAGGAAGGTATGGCATGACAAGAAAAATAAGGATAAGGCATTCCAAGAGGGAGATTGGGTGTTGTTGTATGATTCAAGGTTTAAAGACTTTAAGGGAAATTTTATGACAAGATGGTTGGGACCATACACAGTGGAAAAATGTTTTGACAATGAAATAGTTCAAATAAGGACCATAGATGAGGAAGGAATCCCCTTGATTTTCAATGGTCACAGACTTAAAATTTACAATAATCCCTTATCTAGGGCAGGTTCATAAATTCAATAAGCAAAGAGGTGTATGTAATGGGAAACTCCGTAGTTTCCAACGCCTCCTAAATAAAATAAAATAATAAAGGTCCATGGGTGAAAACCTCTCTGAGGCGCTCAAGGAAAGCTTGTGGGTTGAAAACCTCAATGGAGGCAGCCCACTTGATTTCAAAAAAAAAAAAAGAGAGAGAAATACATTTTCAAATCTATGTTTTAAGTGTTTGTTGTTTTGCAGGTTATTAATGGTTTCTGGAAACATAGGGAAGCAATTATCTTCTTCTCTCCCCTTCTATTTTACCATCCATCTCATCATTCACTCCATTCATTTCCATAACTCCTTACATCACCTCCATACACCATCTTCCTCCATTCCCGAGCACAATGTAGCAAAATAAATAAAGCCACAAACTACTACAAACATCAGGAAGTTCCTTCAAAAACAAAGTTGTTCATGGACTGCAAAGAAAAACAAGAAGGAAAGATGCATAAAAAACTCTAGGAGAACAAGAATGCCACCCATGGTATCTCAAGCACCCCATGCAGCATCTACAACAGGAAGAAACAACACAAAAATATCAGCAGCTCACTCAGAGACTTTCTCATTTAGCAAGTTGCTCGCTCAGAAAAAAGGAAAGTAGTGAAGAACGTAGCATCTAAAAAGCTTGTCTCCTCAACCCAGCTCATGCAAACACCTTGACAACAAATGGTAAGCTCAAGTATAGCATTTCACCCCTCGTTGTGCATTCATAATAGCCAGAAATAATTAAATGGAAATATTTTGAATTTAGAAGGCAGAAAAGTGGCCATTTAGCTTGGTCACCATCATGAAATATGACTTGGGCGAAATTCAAGTTCACACCATCTGGGCATGCAAAAAAAAAAAAATTTAAATTAAATTAAATCAATTGGAGTAGAGGACAACGAGAGGATGAAGCACACAGTCCATCATGAATTAACAAAGAGAAGGAAACAACGGTATCTAACGGAAACTGGAGTTGATCCCGAGTTACATAAGTGCTCCAAAATTAGCTACGCAATCTAATAAAAATAGATCTTGTCTCATCCAGATCAGTGAATTGAGATTTTTTAGGGAAAAAGACCGAAGGGAGCTCGCAACACAGCAGTACCAAGTTTGGGCTGCATATTTGAACATCATGCAGTAGCAACAACAAAACAACATCACCAACAGTCGTGCTAGCTTCTGAAGTATACCGCATATTAGACACAGTAGCAAGGGATACAAGGAATATTTTATAGAAAACCAAAAAAGGCAGAATTCTACTCCTAGCCTTAGAGAAGAAGGAGAAGAAGAGCCAGAAGAAGAACCAGAAGAAGAAGAACCAGAAGAGGAACACAAAGAAGAAGAGGAAGAGACAAAGGGCCAAGGAGAAATGGAAGAAATGGAAATGGAGACTTAAGTCATAATGGTAGAATAAAGTGAGAAAGAAGAAGACTCACAACACCACCCAACATCCCCTCAAAACTAAGAGGAAGTTTCCACCTTAGCTTCTCTGAGCACAAAGAGAAAAAGGCAGACCTCTATGTATTTCAAAACTAAAAAGAGTCAGAGGGTAAGTGAGAAAGAGCCAGAAACTCCTCCCAAGAACCCCATCATCGTTGAAGAATCACCAAGGGAGGAGGAAAGAATCATAGAGACAGTTCTAAAGGAGAAATTGCAGATGGCACAGACATAGAATATAGCACTAAAGGAGAAATTGTAGTAAAAAGGGAAACAAGTAGCCACCATGGAAAACTTGTGCATAGAATCCCTTCAGCACATATTCCTTGCTGACTCATATGTTGTGTACCTCAAGGAGAAATGGCTCCTATTTTAAATCAAAACTCTATCCTCCCATGGGACCTTTCCAAGATTGTAGGCAATTCATGGATTTCTACAAGCAAGCTAACATGGTTGATTAAGAGAAGATGGTAGAGTTTTATGTGCATAACGTTGTGCTGACAAATCTGGATACTTGGGACCCCAATTCTACAATGGGGGGTATGCAGTTGATGGCTCTAGTATCTTGGATGATGAATGAGGACACTAGAGCAAAATAGATATGGAGGGCCATGAGAAGAAGAATAGAGAAACCTTACATATCATACTAGAATTTTTCAGTCCAAGAGGATTGATCCTTAATCATCGAGAGATTGAAAAGGACCCTGCAATAGTTTAAAGCTACCTCCAGACTCAAACATAGGTAATAGGCCACTTTGATGATGTTTCTAGGAAGATAGAAGATGAGTGCATTATGGCCAGCCAGACAAGATGGAACAACCTCCCTCACAACCTTAAGAACAAGGAGTACCATACTCCAGAAATACTGAGGGGTGCCTTGGAAAGATTACCATTATACAAGAGGGCCATGCAGGCTAAGAATATCCAATGGCTTGGTCTCAAGCTTAGTCCACCTTTGCTATTGGGGATGGATGATGAAAGGGACACAAATGCACAAGATAAAAAAATGGGAGAATGCAGAAAAGAGTAATGGGTTTTACTCCCCTATGGGGGCTCCCACACTTCGTCCTCAAGAAGTCAGGGGGGGTTTTCAAAGCCTTAAAAAATGTGGGAGGAGGATTAGTTGCTTAGAGGATGAGCAACCATTCAGTAGGGGGGTGATGATGAGCTCCATCATTAGGCATATTTGGAGGGGTTAATGGTCACCTTTTTTCCTTCTTAAATCACATTTTCTTGCATTTTTATTGTTATTTTGTTTTATGATGCTAGTATAGGTGGTGGTTAAGGATAAAATACTTTGAGTGCCTAATATAAGGTTGAGTGCAGAAAATCATGAGTAATTGGCATAAATAATTGAAGGAGATAGCAAGGAGAAATTATAGGAGGATTTTTCACCCTCCTTAACTCTCGAAGGTAGCCAAAGGATCCCCAAGGATTCTCTCCAACAATTCGAATTCCAGAGGTAGCCAAGCAACTCAAAGACCAAAGTGCACTTAATCTATTTTTACTTGGAGTCAAGTGGACTCAATCACTATTTTCAAGGGAGTTGTTGGTAGCTGCCCTATAGAATAAATAGAGTAGATCTAGAGCTAGGAAGGATTTGATTCTATTGGGAAATTTGTTGCAAGCTATTGAGCTTTTGATTATTGTACTCATTGATTAAACTTTGAGAAATGTATGATACTATTCTTTCATGAAATGAGAAGACTGATTTCATTTTACTTATTCAAGTTTCAGAGAGCTAGGTGTGTGGTTTAGGGCACAATCCATGTGCCTCAACCTCTTTGTTGTATTTGTTCTCTACTTTCTGCCATTCAGTTAATTTTTCTTCTGATAGTTCCATCGCTGCTTATTTTTTTCTTTCATTGTGTTGTTGTAGGTTTCATTTTCTTATGAGCAATAGAATAGAGGATCAAGACCTCCCTTCTCATCTCTGTCAATAGAGATCGAGGAGGGTGAACCTTCCCATAGACCCAAAAATTGATTTCTGTTCACTATTTCTGAGATTAGAGTAGAGTTTCATTACCATTTTCAGCCTTCCTTTTGTACTATATTTTCACGCATTTGTTTGTTTCTTTGTGCATAAGTTAGCAGGGTTGATTGCAGGAATTAGAGTTAAAGCCCTAGAGTAGCTCTGTGGTGCCTTATTGCTTCATTTTCCATCTCTGTCTTCATAACCTGAGCACTGTTGTTATGCCCTTCGTTCCCTCCTTTTCCTCTTCTTTGCAGCCACCACCCTTCTCATTCCCAAAAACACTTACAAACGCATTAGAATTTGACCTTCGCCCTTGCTCCTTGAAACTCCCATTACCGTACTTCGCTCTATCGCCAATCGAAAATCCTTGTTCCACTTGATCTTCGTTAACACTTAGCACTCCCAACCTCCAATTGCGACATTATTGTAGCACTATGCCACGTCATCCCTATCGCAAATCGCATTTTGCATTTTTCTATCCCCATCGCATATCGCATTTTTCTCTTTCTTCGTTAACACTTACCACTCTCAACCGTCGAATGTGACATTACTGTAGCACTCTTCCATGTCATCCCTATCACAAATCACATTTCGAATTTTTTATCCCCATCACATATCGTATTTCGTTCCCACTCCCGAACAACACTTTCGCTATTCCTGTAGCTTTGTGATATTGCATGTTGCACTTTCATCCTCCCATTGCAATTCTGATCCGGATTTATGCAGGAACGCAACAGAATACAGATATAACCATAAATACAGAGATGCAGCGGAAATAGTGCTTCATTTTATTAATAAATGAATGACTGCAATAAGCTTACAAACATAATGGAAATAAGCTAGGGCGCTGGCAGCGTATCTCTGAGAAGAGATGTGGCGTACGCAGGCCTCTGAACTGTGTTACATTGAGGCTCGCAGGCCTATTACAGACATAATGGAAATAAATGAGATAGGAAACTGGCATCGTATCCCTGAGAAGAGATGTGGCGGCTACCAGCCCCTGAACTGTGTTACAATATAGGCATGATCAGAACAAGCGAGCTAGGGCACTGGTAGCGCTTATCCCTGAGAAGAGATGTATCGGCTCCCAGCCCCCTGAACTGTCTTACAATGAGGCTCGAGGGCCTATTTATTGTTGAGAAACAATGTAGAATCCGAAACGTCCAAAATCCTAACCGTAGGAGATGAAGCGCCAAAATTGTGGGTCCCGTTTAGGTAAATTGGTGGTTCAACTTCCCGGGGGCGTAACTTTGGCATCCGATCTCTGTTTGACGCGCTCAATAGCTCGTTAGAAAGATCTATCCGAGGAGTACAATTTTGGAACGGGCAACATCGGTCCATGGACCCATGTTGCCCTCCGTTTTCCCAAAAAACTTCATTTAGGGCCTCAAAACGACTCCGGAAGTTTAAGACCCGAAAAACTGCTAAAAATAGTAAGTTGTGCCGAAACTTACAAACTGAAATAACAGATGGTGGGGGTTCAAATGGACTCGATGGGTGGCCACCAATATCCACCTGGATTATTAATGCCCCAAAACGGCTCTGGGTGTGCAGGACCCGAAAACCTGCTATAAATAGTAAGCTGTGCTGAAGCTGAAAAACTGAAAGAATTGATGCTGCGGGTCCAAATGGAATAGGTGGGAGGCCACCGATATCCACCTGGATCAAATTCTGCCATCACACTTTTCAAAGCCTCCTTCTCCAAATAATTTTTGCGATATCATAAGGTTTAATGAAGTCTAAGCCCCTCTTTCCACCTCTAAGCCTTGTCACATGTGTTAAGCCTTCCATTAGCATCTTTAGCCAATTTTCCTCCAAACTGCAATAAAAAAATTTTCAATTTTAATTAGGTCATGAATAGCTGCATAGATAGGAGCATGATAGATAGAGCACAGTGTGTTTAGCCGATTGGCCAAGTTAAGTGTAATTTAAATTAGTTTCGCTTCTGCCATTTCCTTTCTGCAAATTAAATTAGTTTCATTTATGTCATTTCCTTTTTGCAAATTAAATTAGTTTCATTTCTATCATTTCCTTTCTGCAAATTAAATTAGTTTCCTTTTTGTCATTTCCTTCCTGAAAATTAAATTAGTTTCATTCCCTTCATTTCCTTTCTGCAAATTAAATTAGTTTCATTTCCGTCATTTCCTTTCTACAATTTAAGTTAGTTTCATTTCTTTCATTTCCTTCCAGCAATTTACTTTCCAGTTCTTATCATAGTTTAAGAAATAGCACCCTTTCGTAAAGCAGAAGAGGAGGACATGAGAAAAATGCATCTATTGTGTATATAGAATTGTCACCTCCAAGTTTATATGAACCTCGGGTTGATAAAGTAAAGTAGGGCAGCCCCTGGGAGTTGCAACACTCTTGGTGCAATACCAGGGCTCATGAGCACTCTTGCTGAAAAAATAATAAATTTAATCACTAAAATTTATAGATATACATATTCTACCTATTTCTAATTTTAAACTTATAAATTTTCAAATGAGAATATATATTTTTAACTATTAAACTCAACCTATATGAAAATTTAATTTTATATATATTCCATTCACTAATTTACTTAATTTACATAACAGATCTATAGTAAATTCATATATATATATATATATATATATATATATTCTATTTATTACTCTACTTAATTCACATAGTAGTATGTCTATCGATTAATTAATCCAATTATAGTTATGTTTTCTTCTAATTCGCCTCATGGAGTTGAACCCTTATGTTTGAGATGTGCTATTCTTAGCATACAAGGACATTCTGGAAGTTTTTGGTGAAGACTTTTGCCACTTTTTTCCTCGTGCATGAACTTGACTAGTTTTCCATTTTTTGTCCACTCTAATATTATCGCCTCCACATGTTTCACCTAATCAACTGCTTAGGATACCCCTCCCAATATGGTGGAGTGGAATTCTTTAGAAAAATGCATTTTCTCAACCTAATTTTAATGGTAAAATTCATTAAATACACCTTCTCAACCTAATTTTCACTGCAATGACACAATGGTTTATTATCCATTCAAAATTGTTTCTTTTAATTCAATCTATAAATCTCGATTTTTTTTTTTTAAATGATTTTTTAACTAGTTATTACGATTGTTTTTTCACTAATCAAAAATGAAAACATTGTGCCATGATTAAGTTTAAAATTTATACATGTCCATAAAATTCTATGGAGCATATTTAAATCATAATAACCAGTGTGAAACCATAATTTATCAGTAAATTTTCACATAATACTGTGTGAATATTGTCATTGGCTATTATGATTAAAGGGAATTAAATCTGATAAATATTATCTATTTTCTCCTTTTTAACACATATTGTGCATGCATAAGGAATTTTTAAATTCAAATTTATTAGAATCTCGCATATACAAGCTTATTAGAGTTAGTCATATTTCAAGAAACAAATTCCTATCATCTATTATACGCAAATTTGATTTTGGAAGTTGGATCTATTCATCACTTCCATTTCTAGTGTACAATATTGAATTTCTTGTTGCTCTTCCTTTTGTTGTACCCAATGCGCCTCTATATGTAGGATATGCTTTCCCTCTCCCCTGCATTTTGAACCCATCAAAGTTTTTTTCCTTGTGTTTTGTGAAGCGTTGTAGAGTATTTGTGTGTTTGTTTTGAATCCCAATGGTCTTCAATTCGAAACAAAGAACATTCATGTCAGATCAGGACATCCAGATCCCCACCTTTGGTAAGTTTTTGGACCTCATATTTGTTGATTTAGCTACTGATTAATTATATTTTCTGAATTTTGGGTTTATTCACTGGCTCTTAAGATGTTTATTGGTTTCCCTATTTTTAGAGGTGCTTGTGGTGGCCTCGTAGTATCGTGGCCTTGACCCTCTATGTTATGAGCTCTTCGTTATCTACGGGGTTTTATTGCTTGGTACCATATATGCTTATTCATACTCTTAATGATTTATCTCTTAGCTGATGCCTTATCTGCCCCTTGGTGGAATATTGTGTGCTTCCTATATCGGTTCATTTATCTAGGGCTCCATAAGTGATAAAAATTTATTGGGTGATTGACATAAGTCAATAACAGTCTTGTAATATTCCCAAATAGGGGAGAAGCAATATATGAACACAATAATGGAAATAGCAGTGTAAATCAACTCATAAAATGTGAGAAGAACATATAGCCATCATAATAATGTCATAGCAGCAAAATTTATACAAGATATTGAGGAAATAATCACTCAAGTTAGGCAACACAAGCCTCAAGAATACATGTACATGAAATATGAAGAACACTGCTACACAAAGAATGCCCAAGGCTACAACAGCGCAGTTTTATTAAGTAGAACTAATACTGGAAAGTGTCAATACAAAAATATGAAAATATATGGCTCATACAATGATGGGAGCAAATATCTAAGCTCCCAAACACAATTTCGAGACAATCCAGAAAGTATTTTCTGAAATATGCAAAAAGGAAAAAATGTCGGAGTGCAGCCCTAGGGCTGAGTGGAAACTGCAACTCGATGTCTGGATGGAGATGGCTGAAGATGAAACATGATATGAATGAACCTCCTCCAATGGATCTTCCAAGTGAAAGGCTGATCCTAACACTGAAGATCTCACCCTCCAATCAATCACTGCAACCCCTCACTGTAGATGCTCACTTAAATAATGCAATCCAAGAGATATACTACACTGTAGGTGAAAGAATATATGTTGGCCAAGTTCCAAAATGTGAAATAATCTCCAGAATATTCCTCACTAATATACCAAAGGAAAGGAAGATTCCTCCTCTGAAAAACAAGCTCCGGAAGTGGTGTTATTAACCCTCCACTGCAACACCCTGCAACACAACCCAGCTCTAAACTGAAACTGGGTCTTAGTTGAAGGAGGTAGCTTGGCCTCAAGCCTGGATGTGGAGAAATGAGGTACAAGATCCTTCAAGAGGCCTCTCAAGAAAGGAGATGGAATTCCTAAATAGGAAATCCTTGTGCTAAGCAGCACAACAATCTCAACTAAACAGTTGAAGAAAGCACAATGGTCATGCAGACCACAAAATAAATAATCCATAACTTGTCTTTCTATGGTTGCCTTGCCCTCCTTATATACAAGTAAAAGCCTTCTTACCTTGGGTCCCACTCATTAGGGTTTCCTTAACCAAGGAATCTTCCTCCCACTATCACTGCATTGTCTCCATAGATGATCTCCACCTTCCATTCCAGCGTTGTTGACTTGGTCAAACTTGACCTTTTCCACATGTAATTTCCCCTGTTCACACATGAGGGTGTGAAATCCAACTACTATAATGGTCCCTTTTCACATCATGAGGGATTTTATTCCTATTTTTGAAATGTATGGGCCTCCTTACCCATTTATTCATCTCCTAGGTGTCAAAAGAAAAAACCAATATTCTAATTAGCTACATGCTAATTTTGGAATATTATAGTCCTCCCCTCCCAAATGTTGCTTGTCCTCATTCAACTGCAAGGATAGAACTGAGAATTCTCCCCTCCTCCTCCTGTAGCATCTACATATGATAAAATCCTCCAAGTAATAAGATGTTGTCTCATCAATAAATCTCCATATTGCGCCTCCCAAGCATGCAAGCCAGCTAAATAGCTATCATCATGAAGAATTAAAATACTCAAGGAGGAAATAAGGTGTTGTCTAGAGGTCCATTTGAGGCATTGGATCTGAAATGCATTGGGAACCATCATTCCCATGTGGATCCTCCATCCCCAAGCTATCATCCATACAAAATGAGCCACCCTTCAAAATGGTAACTCATGCAAATCTTCCTCCACCTTTGGCTCCTGTAATGTAGCTGGGCTGAATAACTAAACATGGTGGAAAAAATAGCCTACCCCACGCTATCCTTCTCTCCACTTATGATAAGTTTGGATTATCTGATGATCTTGGGCTGTAATGATGTTGCCCTCAAGTGGCAAGAATAATACTAGACCTCCAAAGATCTTCTCTCCAACGTTATGAATCAAGCTGGCCCAAGCCATCCCATATATGATGAATAGGAAATGATCACCATATGGCATCCAAATCATAAAAACGTTGAAGGTTATGTGCAATTTTGGATGATACCAATAGTCTCTCCAGTGGATACAACGCAGTTTTTCTAACTTTTGTTGCCAAACATAACATGGCAAGCTATTTCCCATACTCCTATTGAAGCATGGAACATCAAAAGTGTGGGAATATTCATTCCCCATGAACACATCTAACCAATGTGTCTCTCCTTTCAACATGCTCCCCACAAATATAAGAACAATATCAACATAAGGAACCATAATTAGAATCATACTAGGTGCCATATGCAACAAGGGAGAAGGACAATGGTCCCTCAAATGCAACCAGTGTAGTTTTACTCTCAACTGCATTAGAAAATGGCATGATGTGTGGCTTCCCAACCACTTGCTTGCTGCCCCAATCTCCTCACAAGTTTGGAGAAAGTGTATGGTGTATGGTGCAAAGTGATCATGCTCTGTATAATATATCATCTCCCCAAGTCCTCCTACGGAGTGGCCATCATCAATGCTGCTTATGGCCTCAAGTAGACCATGAAGAAGAAAGAATGCTCCTTCTTTGAGCAATGTCCTGCACATATATGGTTAAGGAATGTACATATTCATTATGAAAATCATTATGCAACCAAACAATATCCTTACCATATTCTTTGCTCATGAAAATAGAGTGGCTCATAGATGAATCCCCTCTCATTCTCAAAGAGAAAAGAGGTGGCTATGTAACTCCCCCAAATATTTATGTATCTCCTCCATCTCCACATGATCCACGTATCTCCTCAAATGCTGATATATCTCCTCCTCAAAGCCTTCCCAAATGTACCCCTCCATGATGGTGTGGTATGCTCTCATAGAATAAGTGTGGCTGAAGAGAAAATCCTCATGATATGCTTGTAGTAACTTCTCCTTGAGCTTAGAAGCTCTAGATAAGAATATCCTACCATGATAGTAGATGACCCCATCTCTAACTAAATATCCCCCCTCATGCAACTGGTCATCCACTATCATACAAGTAAAAATATCCTTAGAATAATCCACCAACAACTGGGATTTCCAATATGGATCTATCCTCCATAGTGACAGCGCTGATGATCTATCACAAAGAACATCTGTCATATGGCTTTCCTCCTCTTTGACATCTCCCATTCCAAAGATGCAAGTTGGAAGGCTGTTATCTTTCCCATGCTACTCCTGCCACATCGCAGAATCTGGAATGAGAGTGGGTAATGATGATGTTGGGAGAATGACTCTCCTCTCCTTGAGTCTACCCAAGACTCTCAGCGTTGTACCAAGATCTGCCAGGGTCCTCACCCCTCTAGAATCAATAAGTGGTGCCTCCAAATGTGAAGCATCCCTCATCATCTGCTGATATGGTGGTCTCCCTGGTGAAATGCCTCCCTGCAATGAGACATCAATATCAAGAGTAGACTTCATATATGAATGGACAGCCCTGTCGCTGCCCTCACTACACAAATCAATCTACCTTTTCTATGCATCAACCCTTTGAGATAGATAGGGGTGTGTGCACCTCATAACATGATGCAGGTCATCCTCTGTACTTCCTCCTTTTATCTGCATGGTTACACAACCTGTCAACAATGGCACATGTTGATCATGGGTTGTGCTTTGGTCTCCACATATGATATCTTGGGGAATTCCTTGCAATGATACAATAATCCCTCTTGTTGGAGCAAGTTCTCCATATTCCTTTGCATGAGGTGCTAGATAAGCTCTAGATATGCTAGCACTGTTGCCCCCAACCTTTTCTTCCTCTTCAATATGAATGGGAAAACTTCCAAAAACTAGATCCTCTTTTGGAAAAGGGATCTCCATGCCCTCTTGTTCAAGAATATGAGATAGAGGTCTTGCCTTTAGAAAGGTATCATGCAATATGTTAGCCTCCTCAATATTTTTCTGAAGTGGAGTTGGGGTTATAGGTTCCTCCAACACATGCAAAGTATTTGTTTGTTTTGGTTTGTTTAGCTCCACCACATGTGTTTCAGAATGTTTCTCATAAAATATTTCCATTATTATCTTAGTGAACCTTGCACAAGAAGAATTATTTTCATTTTTCAAAGAAAAAGACTCAAATATCCACCATGCATAGGCCTTACCTCCAAAATGCAGCGTTGCAACTTTGATGGCCTCATCTTCAAAAACTTGGTGGTGCTGCAAATAGGTGTCTAGCTCCTCTACCCAAGCTCTAGCTGAACATTTAGGTGAACCATCAAAATTAGATAGAGAAAATATACCCATCTCATGCTGCTTTCTCCTCTCCACCTTGATCTTGCAAAACTCTAGGAAGGTGATATGATCTCTAAACTTCTTAGTTTGAGATTCATATTCTTGTAGAAAATCACTAAGAGTTTCCCTCCTAGGCATTTCTTCTTCCTCCATCTCCCTCATAGAAAATATAGGCATATGACTATGTTGTGCATCATAATGTGTGGCTGCATGCTCACACTCATTATGTAAAAATCTAGAGTTTTCTTCAGATTAAAACTCTCTTGGAGATTCTCTACACATCTCCCTTCTTATCTTCTTAAGATCTCCATGCAGGCTCTACAAAGTTTGAGAAAGAAGATTTGAAAGCCTCTCTTTCTTCCTCCCTCCAAATAATGGAGTCTTATTTTTGTATTTTCTGTTCATCTCTTCTTCTTCTTGTCCTCTTGATAGCATAATGGCTGAGATCCACAGGCTGAGCCAAGATTATGCTCCGATACCACTGTAATATTCCCAAATGGGTAAGTAGCAATATATGAACACAATAATGGAAATAGCAATGTAAATCAACTCAGAAAATGTGAGAAGAACATATAGCCATCATATTAATGTCATAGCAGCAAAATGTATACAATATCTTGAGAAAATAATCACTCAAGTTGGGCAACACAAGCCTCAAGAATACATGTACATGAAATATGAATAACACTGCTACACAAAGAATGCCCAAGGATATGACAGTGCAATTTTATTAAGTAGAACTACTGCTGGAAAGTGTCAATACACAGATCTGAAAATATATGGATCATATAATGATGGGAGAAAATATCTAAACTCCCAAACACAATTTCAAGACAATTCGGAAAGGATTTTCTGAAATATGCAAAAAGGAAAAAATGCCAGAGTGCAGCCCTAGGGATGAGTAGTAGCTGCAACTTGATGTCTAGATGGAGATGGCTGAAGATGAAACATGATGTTATCACCAAAATCGTACTTGATTGGCTGTTGATCATATAACTTCAGTGTAACTATTTCAAACCAATATTTTGACTGAGGTTTAGCCTCCTCAGCCTGAGAGGGATATGTCAAGGGTTAATGATATTGAATAAAGATATAGATAGATGGATAACTCTATGAATTATGTCTTGGTTTTTTATGTTTGTAGGTTGAAAATATGAAGGCTTGCTACCATTGAGCTATGGAGTCAGTGATAGGGATAAAGATGACAAAGGCTCTCCTTGTGGAAGCTGAGGCTTGTATACACTTCAATGAAAAAATAACACATTCAAGAAAATCCCAATAACTTGAGGTTAAAAGGAATTCAAAGCATGTAGCACATGAATTCTGAGTAATGAGACATCAAGGTATTGAAAGAAAAATACTCAAAGAGATTTCACCATAGCTTAATACTTAAAGGAAGTCAGAGCATGAACAATCATGAATTCTGAGTAATAAGTATTAAGACATTGAAGAAAACCTTTCAAATATAGGACCTTAAACTCATTTGAACATAGCTAAATACTTAAAGGAACTCAGAGCATGAATAGTCATGAATTCTGAGTAATAAGCACTTAAACTATCGAAGAAAAACATTTCAAAATATAGTACATGAACTCATTGAAATATACTAAGAATCTCAGGTGAAGGAAAGTGGTATTGTTACTGTATATATTAGAACACTCCAAAAGCTTTACAATAAAATAGTCTTCTGAGATCACCTTTTCCCCTCCTCCATACATCGAATTACTCACTACTTATAGGGATCTAGCCTTTACATCAAAACTGCCAAGTGGCTAGATCATTAAACTCTATTACTGACACCAAATCTAACCACTAACAAGATATTTAAAACTAGAACTGACACCTTTCAAATTAGGAGTTAGAGTCCTACTATGACTCAAACACCTACTTATTACATTTAATCCAAAGATGATCCAAATCTTCCTCGAAAGGAATCATGTCTTTCAACCATACTGGCCAAAAAAAAAACATTAATACTTTGATTGTCTTTATTAACCTGCTCTGCCAACTATTAAGGAGCTGTCATTTTGATGATATGGCAACACGATGAGCTGGTATGTTCGAACTGTATCCTTAACAAAATATCTCCACTTAGAAAACTTATGATATGATACTCTTTTTCATTTCCCTGATACTATTTTTCATTTCTCATGGAGAACATCTTTGAAATATCTATTTACCATTTCTCCTTCTTCCAAAATTAACCTTGCTGTCAAAACAGAGTTTTGAGCAACTTTCGTAGCTAGTTTCGTAGCGCAAACAAAAAAGGTTATCTGTGATAACCCTCTATTGTTCTTGACCATTGGAGGATGTTAAGTGATCAAAAACACTTAAACCCAAACCTCAAATTTCCTCATCCCTGTCGGTTCAATTAGTTTAAAGACAAAAAGAATTCTTCGGAAATTATGCAGCAGAAAATGGGCTTCAAGCCTGACATACGTTGTGGAATTGCCTAACTTCTCAGAGAATTGACAAAACTTAGGATCTGAGCTCTGAAAATATCCATGAATATACCTACATGTAAAGTATGATAATATAAGACAAAAAAGGTCTATAATCCATTGTTACCTTCTTATTTACCAGCGATTTGTTCATGAGCAACTTCAATAGTTTTTTCCATAGCTCCTCTTTCCAAATATTTCTTCTCTAATTCTATCTTCATCATCTCCATATTTTCTTTCAACTCTTTGACTTGTCTCTAAAGACTTTTCCTCTCTGCCTGTAACCATAAATTCCTCTGCTTTGTGTGTGTCATCATGATGCATAAAGGCTATGATTTTTTCAACAAGTTTTTGGCCTTTCCAATAGACTTTTCAAAATGAGTAACTTGATCATTCACTTTCTTTTCCACCTCATCTATCATTTGTCTATATTGCTTGTATCTTTCCAACTCTCTCTTTGTTTCAGACAACTCTTCCCTAATTGCTTTTAATTTTTCTTCAAGAAGCTCTTTTTCAGTTTTCTCTATGACTTTTTCCTTTCCCTTTCTCTATTTGACTGTTTCTTCCTTATCTTTAAACTGTCCCTCTGGAAAATTTGCCTCAGATTTCTTCTGAATCTTTCTTTTAGATTGACCTTTCTTTTCTTTAGTAGCCTCTGTCTCAATAGGAAATATAACTATGAATTCTTGTACTGCTGCCCCTTTTTCTTTATCTTCCTTCTGCTTCTTATTTCCAATGGTGATAGTCTCAGAAAACTGTGATCTAGTGAAAGGATTTCTAGGTTTAAAAAGAAAACCTGAATCCTCTGATGAAAAATCGAACTTCTTGGCCATAAGCCCCTTAGGCTTTGACCTTGGATCCTTCTACCTCAGTGGCTTTCACTATAAGAGATTCTGTAATGTATATAGCCTGTAAGATGTCTTCAAGCCCACCTTTACCTCCACTAGTTTCCTTTATGCTTCTTTTAGACCTTTTTGCTGTAGGTTTAGTCTTGCTAATTATGAATGGTTTTTTAGCATGATTACTAGTTGCTGGTTGTGGTGCTACATCTTGGATGAATTTAGCTTCTACCTCCACATCTTTCGCTGTAGATTTTAAACCTTCTTGTTGATTCCCTTCTGATTCTGCATTAGAATTCGATTATTGTCTAGAAGAAGGAGTTTTGAGTTTAGAGGCTTTCCTTGGAGATAAAAAATCCATTTCATACCCATTCATAAACAGGAAAGATTCCCAGTCTCTGTCTAGTTTATTTAATTCTTCCAGTACTAGTAATTTCATCAATCCATGGTGAAAGATGGAATTTTTGCTTCTTTCAGGTCTACCTTGCACTTTGTCTGCCATTTTTCCAAGGCTTCTAAAAAGGTAAAAAGGAATATTTATCAGCGTTTTCCCTGTAAAATGAAGCAAAAAATTGAAGTGATACATGTATATTGTTTGGAATCTGCCTTACAATGTAAAGTATTTCTGTATGATTGTCAATAATTTAGAGTAGTTATCTCTAAAAAAATTTCTAGGAATCCCTCCAGTCATATTTATCCCTACATGTTCAGGCTTTAGATAATAATCACAACTTCTTAAATCAAAATTCATAGCTTTAAACAATTCTTCTCTAGTCCTAGGGATCCCTGTTGCTTGAGAAATACTATCAGGTGAAATTGGCACATGAATAAAACCAAGCTTTGTAGATGTTCCTTTGAAATTGAGTACGAAGTCTTGTGATACCTATTTGTGATGACCTTGCAACTTTTGACAGAATTGAATGCAACTTGCTCTTGTAAAAATCTCAACGAAATATGGATATTCCATGATTAAACTTAGACTCGTAGGCTCATACCTGAATGGAAAACCTCCTTTATTCACTTTCTTTGGTGTATCCATTTCTTCTTGTTATGCAGTGGTGGCCTTCTTTGTATTCTTACACCTGTTCAGTAAAAATCCTTTGATGACAACGAGTTGTTATGGTAAAAGAGGGTTGTCATGATAGAGGATTTCTACGGGAGATGAAAATGACAGCAAGCTGATTTGGTAGTAGCATACAAGAGCGGAAAATAAAGCGTGAGAAATGAGGGATGAATTTGAAAGAATGAGGTGGGATTTATTAAGAAAATGGTGGCTAATGCCAAAACGTACCAAAGACTTTCAATGATGACCGTATTTTGACGGCATGACCTCGAAACCCTCAAAGTTTAACAACTTATCATTATGCAGAAAACTGTTATAAGATGACACAACTTTCGTAGCGCATTTAGTTTTACAAGTGTCAGTTTCGCTATGGAACTACTAGGTGTTTGCACATCAAAATCTGTTTATTTAGTACTAAAATCGCTGCTGACTCAGAAAATTTCTGACAGGTGGCCAGATTTGAGACTTTAGGTCGATTTAAAGTATCTATTCAAGATTTTTTCCTTTGATATGACTTGAGGTCATCCCTAACAACTTAAAACAATCTTTGAAGCTTATGCTTAATCATAAAATTTATCATTTCATGATGCTATGCAATCTAACCAATCTAAATGCAAACTTGACACATTTCAAGTAATGATTTTGAAAATTTAGGGTGTGATAACACATGATATGAATGAACCTCCGCCAATGGATCCTCCAAGTGAAAGGCTGATCCTAACAATGAAGATCCCACCCTCCAATCAATCAATGAAATCCATCACTGCAAATTCTCACTAAAATAATGCAGTCAAGGAGAGATACTGCACTGTAGGTGATGGGAAATCTGTTGGCCAAGTGCCAAGATGTGAAATAAGCTCCTGAATCTTCCTCACTGATCTCCCAAAGGAAAGAAAGCTTCCTCCTTTGAAAAACAAGCTCTGAAAGTGGTATTATCAACCCTCAACTGCAACACCCTGCAACATAACCTAGCTCTAAACAAAAAATGCATTCTAGCTGAAGGAGGTAGCTTGTCCTCAAGATTGGATGTGGATAAATGAGAAGTAAAAGCTCCCTCAAGAGGCCTCTCAAGAAAGGATATGGGATTCCTGATCGGGAACACCCGGTGCTAAGCAACACAACAATCTCAACTAAATAGTTGAAGAAATCACAATAGTCATGCTTACCACAAATTCAATAATCCATAACATGTCTTGCTATGGCTGTCTTGCCCTCCTTATAAACAAGTGGAAGCCTTCTCACCTTGGGTCCCACTCATTAGGGTTTCCTCCACCAAGGAATCTTCCTCCCACTATCACTGCATTGTCTCCATAGATGATCTCCACCTTCCATTACAGTGTTGTTGACTTGGTCAAACATGACCCTGTCCACATATAATTGCCCCTGTTCACACATGAGGGTGTGAAATCCAGCTATTATAATGATCCCTTTTCACATCATGAGGGATTTTATTCCTAATTTAGAAATATATGTGCCTCCTTACCCATTTATTCATATCCTAGGTGTTAAAAGCAAAAAACAATATTCCAATTAGCTACATGCTAGTTTTGGAATATTACACAGTCTCTTGCTAGAGAGATGGGTGCCCATTGGGCATTGTTGTTCCAGCCGAACATGTGCGTCATGTTTTGTTGGCAGCTAGGATTTTGGTGGTTGTGATCAACAAATCCATGGGCGAATGATGTGGAAGGCGAAGCGTCGAACCATATCTCTTCAACAACCCAACCTTCCACTCACGCCATGTGGTGTTTTCATGACCTCATCAAAATATCTATAGTGTCGACCTACGAATCCCTATAGTGTTAGTAAGAGTAACCTCACAATAAAAATGCCTTCGACGTAAAGATCCAAAGAAAAACAATATTTTAAAGCATTAAAATTTAAATTAAAGTTTCAAAATTAAATCTAATTATATTATATATTAATTTTGATATATATTTAAAATTTAAACTAACCTATATACTAATTTTTCGATTAAAATTCACTTTGCATCAAAATTAAAAATCATTATTACACAGTATGGCATTATTTCAAGGCATTAAAATATCAAAACTAAAAGTTTGATTTTAAAAGCATTATAATATTAATATTAACATATATTTTCAAAATTAACACAAATGCATATGTGCGAAATTACAGTGAAGAATTCCATTACCGGTGAAGGCTGCTTTCATTGTGCAAACTCGGTCTGCACTCCACCCAATATATTAATAATAAAAAATGAAGTTAGCATAATCACAAAAGATATAACCATAACAATAAATTTGTGTTCAAACTCCAAAAGAATTAAAATGCATTACAATTAAAACATGAAAGAAAAACGCATTATTACAAACTACCACATTCACTATTTGAAAGCATTAAAATTTAAATTAACGTATCAAAATGAAATATAATTATCTTATATATTACTTTCGATATGTATTTAAAATTTAAACTAATTTATATTTTAATTTTTCAATTAAAATTCAAATTGCATCAAAATTAAAAAGCATTATTACATATTGCATTATTTCAAAGCATTAAAATATCAAATCTGAAAGCATGATTTTCAAAGCATTAAAATATTAAAAGCAAGGAATTTCAACCTGCATGCTTTAAAAAGGTCTTTAACCACAACAAATCCAAAATCTTTCTCATTCCTTATAATAGGAAATCATTTTATAATATTAAGTTTGTGTAATGAATGAATAAAGAATGGAGTAGTCTTATTTTGCCACATTTTAACTCAAAAAACGTGCTCATTGAAAATTTTATGTCGCTTATCAATGGAGAATTCAACGTCCTTTTCAGTTGAGTGCTTGGGGATCACTGCATGACCACGCTATTAGAGTGTTTTGGGATCACCGCATGACCACGCTGTTAGAGTTAATTCTTTGGGCGGTGACCCATGGAGTTAATTCTGTTGTTATGGAGGGAATCTCTATTTGGACCTCTATTGGCATCACTGCTCTTCTCTAGAACCTCTTTGAGGTCCATCCCAATCTTAACAAGGCGTCAGACAACCCACATGCATTCTAACGTCGAATGGAGCAAGCCGGAATTTCCCATGTATGAAATCAACCCTTATACCAAGCACGTCCAAGAAATATCTCATATTTTAATTTCAAAGAGCACCAAAACCCTGGGTACACCCGAGCATAGGTGCATCTTGGACCATAGCCTTGCGTGGAAGCTTTGTAAAAATGGATTTGACAAAATCTTAAGGCATGAAATCGTAGCTCGGGTCGATAGCGCTCAAATAGATCTTAATGTCACATTGGGGTTCTTCAATTACAGGTACAATCATGTTATTTACGGAGCTATGATTCAATATTAGGTCCTGCAAAGAAATTTTATGCCATAACAATTTACTCGAGGAAATAAGGAATTCTGGGAGTCGAATCTATCTGTATGCATTTAATTTTTTGCTGAGAAGCTATATTAGAAGCGGGAGATTTCATGATGCAGTGCAAGCATATGATCATATGGGGAACCTGGGGTTGAAACCAAATGTGTATGCTTTTAGTTGGCTTATTGAGGCTCTCATCTGAGCAAACTGTCAAGACTTGGCCAGAGGTGACTACTCTGATATTCGAAAAACTGATCATTTTATTGATAAATTTTCACCGTGCTCGATCGTTGGATATCTTTGAAGGGGAAATGGAATCAAACTAGCTTGAACATTTCTTGGTGAACGACTTGGAAAAAATGAGTTTTAAAATCTTTTGATCTTTGTGGAGAAGATGAATGGCCTTTGCCAAAAATTGAAGCTTGATGATGCCTTCAAGGTGCTTACGGAAATGAAATAAAGGAACCTTGTACCTTGTGAACTGCAAGGATGGAAATTCCTATCTTGCACAGAAACTTGAGTAGGAAATGAAGGATTAGGTATGTGACCCCTTTCTGGTCAATTATAGCAAGTTAATTGATGTTTATTGTACTGACAGTAGATGGAAAAAATCTTGTGATATTTACTCGTGTATTAAATGTGTGGGGTTTACCGCAAACCTTATTGCTTGCATTACATTGATTATTTTTCTTTGCAAGGAGCATCCAAGCTCAGGGGAGAATAAGTACTTGAAGATGGGACAGCCTATATTATTTGACATGGAAAAAGTAGGTTATGTTATGAGAAAGCATCCTCTTTCGATTTTTTCTTTGCAATCCAAATCACTATGGAGAAAATAGTTGTAGTATTATGATTTTGACTATTATTTGATTATGGCATGGTTTTTAATGTTGGTAGAGGTTGAATTTATTCAATAGATATGTTGTCTTGATGTTTGGTACATATGGCTGACATGAGTGTTCACTTACAAGGCAACGTGCTTGGCCCAACAAGGTAAGGTAACTAGCTTGTTTTTATGTTTATTTATGCACTGACATTTATGTGGTTATGGCGATATGATGTAAGGGATTGCATGGAAAGAGAGACTGCCATGAAATATTTAAGAAGGCTTAGGTTGAGCTTTCCCTTGGAATCATTGGGAACCCTTGGGGATTGAGTCATGGTTTTTTTTGCTAGTCTTGTGCTTTTGGTATTTTTTGATTTGTTGGATCTTGATTTGTGGGTTTTTTTTATGTCTAGTGCAAGGCCTTGCCACTTTGTTTGTGATCTATTTTTATGGTTTTTCATGGATTTCTTCTTGTTCTTTCCTTTTGTTTGAGAGCCTTTGGAATTGGCTTGGGCAAGAGGAAATTTGATGGAGCTCTGGGAGAGATGTGTGGTACCCAACGGGTAATGAAAGACTTGGATGAAGCTCAGTGCATGTATAAGGGTAGCCGAAGGTAAGAATATGATAGCCAGTTGGATTGGTTGGATCAATTGTGGTAAATGGAAGGTGGTAGAACAATCGCAATAAAGGTAACAAAAAAGGTAAAGTGAATGGATCTGAGGTGTGATATGCCTTTTATATGTTGGGAACCATTGTTCTCAATGTTGTCCACATTGTGCACGGACAAGAAAGTTCTCTTGACCTAGGCCTTTTGATATTTAGCAGTTGTGTTGTGGTCATGATTATGTTGATGTTTATATATGAGTACATGTATGTATTTATGTATTTCATGTTTTAAAGGGTTATCATGGATCATGATTTTTTTAAGTAATATGTATATATGTGTGTATGTATGTAGTTGTCTAATAGGATGATGATTGTTTTATGCTAATGATTATATATGTATGTATCTATGTATCTATATCACTATCTAACAAGGTTGTCAGGGATCATTCTTTTGGAGGAATGATTGCTTATGTAGGTGAATGGCATGAAGAGGTTCATGTCTATGAGGAATCAAGTGGCAGAGTAACCTTGAAAGATCTATGAGGTTAGTATCATGTGGACATGAATTTATATTATATGCTTGTACTATGCCTATGTTTATGTTATGGATAGGTAATGCTGAGGGGTGCATCAGGGAAGTGAGGGTAGCGTGATCTGTGGCATGCTATGATAAGAATAGGTGGCAGAGAGACACTAGAAGAAAGGTTGCTTGTGGGGTCATTATGTGGTCTATGGATGTGCAGTACTATTGTTGTGTATATGTTATGCATGTTGTGTATTCATTGATTGTACCTATGGTGGTGTGTACATGTAACATATGTGGTATTGTGTAAATATGATTTTTTATTCTTGTTTTATATATGGTGCTCTGTGTATATTTCATATGCAGTGCTAGGTATAGATGGTACTATGCACATGTTGGATATGTGGTGTTGTGTACCTATCGTATTGTGTGCATATTGGATATGCGGTGTTGTATGCATATGATGTTGTGCGCATGTTGGATATGTGGTGTTGTGTACATATGGTGCTATGTCCATGTTGAATATGCAGTGCTATGTACATATGGTGTTGTTTGCATGATGTACATATGGTGCTACGTACAATTGGTGTTGTGTGCATGAGTGTACATATGGTGTTGTGTGCATGTGGTGTTGTGTGTAGGTGGTATCGTGTACATGTCGTGCATGTGGTGTCGTTTACATATGGTGTCATGTACATGTTGTGCATGTGGTGTTGTGTACATGTGGTATTCTGTACACATTGTACAGGTGGTGCAGTGTACATTTAGAGTTGTGTACACATGGTGCAAGTGGTGTTGTGTACATGTATTGTTGTGCACACGTTACGCAGGTAGTGTGTGTACAAGCAGTACTGTGTATACATGTGGTATTGTGTGCATATGGTACTGGTATACATGTGGTATTGTGTGCATGTTGTACATGTTGTGTTGCAGGCATGCAGTACCATGTATGTGCATGGCGTAGTCGTGGTATCGTGGCATATGTATTCATTATGTTGTAATTTGTATAGGTATATGTATTGGATTGTATTGTACACTAGGTGTAGGTGTATGTGTTGTATGTCGGTGTAGGCATATATATTGTGTTGTATCGTACATTGGGTGTAGATTTATATGTTGTATGTTGGTGTAGGCGTAGGTGTATGTGTTGTGTTGTACACTGAGTGTAGTGTTGTGTGTCAGATGTGGATGTATGCATTGTGTGGTGTTGTACGCCTTGTGTGGATGTATGTTTTGTGATGTACATTGTGCGTATGTGTACATGAGTAAAGATAAGCAAGGGCACTGGGTGCTTGACAGGTGTGGAAATCGATCCGATGTGTGTAAAAAAATAACAAACGAAGAAGTAAGGATCAATGAAGGATAAGTATTGATATTTTATTTTTGCCTTGTTATGCATGAGATCTATGATTATGACTTATGATTTTTACCTATGATTTATGATTATGGTTTATGGTGGTTTCAAGAGATTCATGATTTTAATGTATGATGGTTGCCTTTTGAGCTAACCAAATGTGATATGTTTATACATGATTATTTGATCAAACAGTTAGTTTGACTTGTTGTGACATGATGTAAACATGTTTGCAAGTGTACCTTGTTGATGAGCTACCAATGAGGTATGATTTGAAGTAATTTCAATTTATTTTGAATCTAATTGAAATTATGTGCTTGGTACAAGAAGCATGGAAATGCCTCATTGGGTGATTTGAACTGACTGCAAGAATTAACAGCAACAATAAAATGAATTAAAATAAGCAATAGTGTGATGGTAAAGCACTTTAGGAGCAAGGCCATTGTGGGACACTGGTACCCAATAGTGTCCACTAATTTCTAGGAGTATTCTATCACCAGTATGGTGGGTTTGAGGTAGGTATATGCCTTGGTTTTTGTATCTTATGATGCGAGGAGGCCTTGAAAAGGGATGAAATACCCGAGATGGGGGTGCTAACAGAACTTGGAAGGTAAGTGACTACATGGAAGGGGATTACCAGATTGCCTGAGGGACTGTGTAGCAGAGAAGGGAAGGTTGGGGATGGATTTGGTTTGGTCATTATAATTTCCAGATGGAATCATATGGACATTAGGAGTGTGCCCTGGAAAAATGGCCTGGTAATTGTTCACGAAGAGGACATCAATGTGGGATTGTAGTGCTAGACATTTGATGCAGCTTTGAATTTGGCAGTGGAAGGAGGTGAATCCTAGTATTACTTTGAGGGTGGAGGTGTGAGCCTCTGGATTCCCTTATTGCTAATACAGAAATTGTATCCTTATATTTTTTGGTTGAGAAAATGTGTATATGTGTGTATTATTGTAAATATTGTATCGAGTTGGACTTATAAATCTCCATAGACAATATGATTATTTTCTGGTTGAAGTAAATGTGGTTTCCATTGTAAATACCATAATGAGTTGTGTTATAAAGCTCTAATACACGATATGATTGTCATGATGATTTTTTCTTTTGAGCAGGTTATTCATTCTCAATACTGCAATGAGCTGTTTTATAAAGCTCCATAGGCAGTATGTTTTATTTTTAGTACTTTTCTAGTTTGTAGATGTCATTAAACACCGAGGACGGTGTTCCCCCAAGGGGGAGGGTTCTGTAATAACCCTGGTGAAAATCCATGTAAAAAAATATATAAGACCATGGTTGATGTGTCACGTATTCCAAGTTGAATGGTGGGAAAAACATCCTAGTGGGTGTTCACTTCAGTTTATTATGGCTAAGGAAATTGGCAAAGGCAATGAAAAGGATTTGGAAAGGCATGAGGCATTAATTATCATTTTATTTATGAAAATAAAGGAAAAGATAAAAGAAGGGAGATGAAAGGTCATAGGTTGCATGTGTGAGGGAAAATAATGGAAAATGAATAAAATAGAGGCCTCATTAATAAAAAGGCTTATAAGGATTAGTTGGCAAGATTTTTCTTACACTTATGGCTCTCATTCTATTCTCTCTCTTGTACTCTTGGACACTTAGAGTATTTCTAGAGCACTCTTGGAGATTGTGGTGTTTTTGGAGATTTGGATCAAGAAGGCAAAGGAAGACCAGGAAAGCGCAAGCGAACATCGAGATCATTATCTACAGCCGGTTCTAAGTGCAGGTACCAAGTTGCATGTATTTTTTCCTCACTATTTTTAGCATGCATGGTGTATGCATGTGGATTCTCCTAGCCTTTCCATTTCCTGGATAGCCATGGTGTTGTGGGTTTATTTTTATTGAATTTTTTCTGGTTAGTTCTCATGATTCCTTTAGTTGTGATTTTAGTTATTAGTTCTTGGATTTCTTGGTTGGATAAACACTGTGGAAGCCCAATGGACAACTGTGGGTTGGGTTACTAGTCTTGGAATCCTTTGTTGTACAAATTCTTTGGAAGCCCTAGGTGGGTTGAGTTACTAGTCCTGGAAGCCCTGGTTGGACAAATGCTTTGGAAGCCCTGTAACAGCTGGGGTTGAGTTACTAGTCCCAGAATTCCTAGTTGGAACAAACACTCTCGAGCCATGGAACAACTTGGATAGAAACCAATCCATGATGGTTGTGCTGTCCGATCGTGAGGTGGAGTCACTAGTTGAGGGTTGAGGTGGTATGGCTTTTGGAAGCCCTAGATTGATTTTGATTGATGTGTTTGGTGAGATCCCACATTCATGCTTATAATATGGCATGGGGGTGATTGGCTAAAGTGAGACTTGGCTCAGCTAATCTATGGTCGGATGGAACGTGGAAGTCCCTGTTGAAAAGTCAACAAGAAATGTGTGTCTAATTTAATTTTCCCTTAATTAAATTAGACAATAAAATGTAATCTTATCTCATAATCACTTGTAATAGTTAACTGAGTGTGATAAACTCAGTTAGGTCATAAATTTCAAGTTGAGGGTGGTTGGTGAGGCATGCAGAGTGATTATATTAGTTATGGAGTTCGAGTTGCAGTTAGTGCATTAGTTTAATGCATGAGAAATCAGTTAACTCAATTTATTAAGTTAAAATTAGTTGAACTAGTTGTAATTGTTTGTTGCACTAGTGAGAGGTCAAGTGAATTAAATTAGATTTAATTCACATGTAGTGATTTGTCACGCAACTAGTGATTTACTATTAATAATTGCACGCATGTCAGTTCCAGTGGAGACCCAGTTGAGACAAAGTTTAAAGGGATGTTAACTATCAGTTGTATCATTTGTAGGCTTCTCGCATGCAGTAAAACAACCATAGGATTTCCCATGAGCATTGCACAATTTTGGAAGCTTAAATTTCCTAAAGAATAGGGATTTCATTCCACATGAATTGCGCAAGCAAGGTAGCCTGAGCAGAGGTTGAAAAGTGGTTAAGTGTTGGTTGATTTTGTCTGAATCAGTGTGAGACAGTTGTGAGAGTGCAGGAGACTCTTGTGAGAAGAGTGCATTGTAATTGTTTCATGATTCCTTGGTGAATATACAATAGAAGATAGAGGGGTTTTGAGCAATAAGCTTTCCCCAGGAAAATATCTATGTTTTGGTTTGATTTGCTTCTTTATTTACTTGTTGTGATTGGTGATCGTGTTTATTTTCCGCAATTGATTTGTAGAAGGATTTGATATCTTTCTTTAGCATATCGCATGATCGGATTGAACACATTGGTATATATATTGTTTGTATAATTTCTACATGGTATCAGAGCATAGGAAATCACTATAGTGGAGAATAAATTGAGTTTGTGATTGAATAGCATTCGAATTTGAAAAAGTATTCTTTGGTGCGACAACAGATCAAGATGGCTTTCAATGGCTTGATATTGGAGTATGCACTTAAGGGAAACTCTAATTATATTACATGGAAAGACAGGATGGAGGCAGTTCTGGAGGAAAACGGGTTGAAAGAATTCATTGATAATGACATTTCAAAACCCGTAGCAGCAGATGTTGCTCTTCTTTATGCTTGGCAAAAGAAGGTTGTAAAGGTGAGGAGGATCTTACTGGAGGGAGTACGAGACCACATTGTCTCAAGTCTCCATGGAAAAGCCACTCTAGATGCAATGTGGAAGACTTCGATAGATATGTTTCAGAGTAGCAGTGACCATAGAAAATTGGCACTGAAACACAAGCTCAAGAAAATCAAAATGGAGAAAGGCGACACTATTCCGAAATATTTAACAAAGTTTTTCCAATGTCGATATGAGCTTGGGCGCGTCGAAATTACTGTTGCGGATTATGACTTGGTGAGCCTAGCTCTTCTAGGACTTTCCAAGAGTTGGCATAGTTATTAAGAATCTGTCAATGGGAGGGAGAAGCTGCCAAATTGGGAGCGACTTTGGTCGGATTTGGTGCAAGAAGAATTGAGGTGGAATACCAGAGATGGATCCTTATCTAGGATAGATGATGAGGAAAAGTGTGCCTTGTTTGGTAAGGCGAAGAAGGGGAAGGGAAAGAAATTCTATTCCAAATATGAGATCGGCAAAGAAGTCAAGAAGCACAACATGTCCATAGTGAATTTTTTTCATTGTCACAAGCATGGACATTATGCCACTAATTGTCCACAAAATAAGAAGAACAAGAAGGCTTCAGGCTTTGTATCTAGTGAGGCTTTGGCTCAAAATTTGATTTGGACTTCTCACTCATCACATGCATGGTGTCAAGTGAGATGGGATCAGTGTGGTACTTGGATAGTGGTGCATCTTTCCACATGACAGGAGACAAAGAACTTTTTAGTAGCTTGGAGGAGAAGGACCTCCAGATACATATCTAAATGGGTGATGATGGAAGGTATAGCGCTACCAGGATTGTTACAGTTACTTTCCAGAGATAGTGAGGTAAACCCTTCTTATTATAAGATGTAATGCATGTACCAGGCTTGAAAAAGAATTTAGTTTCAGTTGCAATGTTGGAGGATAGAGGTTATGATTTCGTTTTTAGTGAAGGGAAATATTTCTATCAACACAAAGCCACAAGACAAGCCAAGAAGATTGGGATTCGTGTGAAGAATCTCTACAAACTTTATGTAGATGGTTGTGTAGCATTGATGGGTAAGTCAGACAAAGTGGTGAGATGGGATGAGGGTGAGTTATGGCACAAGAGATTGGGCCATCTACACCACGTAGCCTTGAAGGTCATGCAACAGATTTCTACGAGACTTCCTAAGGGTACTCTTGTGCAGATAGACACATGCAAGGGATGTACCATGGGGAAGTATGAAAAGGCCACTTTTCACGAGAATGTAATACTCCTAAATTAGCATGCAACTAATAGGGATATTATTTTTTCTTTGAAAATATAGTTAGATGAATAAATGTGCAAAGGACGTTAATCAAAATCCTAATGAAGAATAAATAAATGCCAAATATGAAAAAGGATTAATCTTGGCTATGTAAATAAGCACCCTTAGGTGTGAAAGGGGCTAATCATCTTGACTGGGTCAACCTTGACCAAATCTACAACGTTGTATTGGAGGAGTGCTCATCAATAAGGCACAACGTAATTCTAGTTGAAGATCTCTTTTGTGAAAGGGATGAGTCCATTGAAGGTGGTTTAGGGTTTTGCACACTCTCATATTATAAAAGGAAGGGGAAGGTAGTATGAGGAGGTTGTTCATGATGTGATCTTTTGATATATTGTCTTTTTAGACCATATAGCTTTCTTTGGCTGTTTAGCCTAGATTGCAAATGCTGTTTAGCATTGGAATTTCTTGTTTAGGAGTTCCTCATTTTCCCATTGAGTAGCTCTTAGGAAATTTTGTATTGCATAGTCCACTATCTGGCTTGAAGGGAAAGCTTCTCCTTTCAATTACAACTCAGATCTTGTTGAGGGTTTGGTTTTCCTTGCAAGCTGCAGCAAGTGGATATTAGATCTATTCAAATCTAAGACATTTCAATGCCCTTTTTCAGTGGAGGAGTCCTCTGCTCTATTGGAGGAAGTGTATTGGAGTGATTCAACTTCCTTTCTTGATCTTGGCATGTGGCCAACTGTTATCTATACTCTACAGCGAAATTTATATCCTAGATCTACGTTATTCTTGTAGGAGTTGTTGCAGCGATTTTGGGTGCACTATTTGGAGTGTTGGTTTCTGAGTGTTGGGGATCTGGCCTACACTTTGAGGTCCATTGGAGGAGATCTAAACATTGGATATTTCAGATCTGATTTGCATATTCTGAATACTTCATAATTTCTAAATATTTCTGCAGATCTACTTCCTTAGATCTCAGATCTACTGCTTATCCTTGGTGTAGTGCTCAAAACCCCAAGGGGATCTAAAAGAGGAGCCTTTCTAGTGCATGGATCTATTATGGATCTAACTTTTTATGCACAGATCTGCTCTAGATCTGACATGTAATCCATAATAGTTTTCAGCCTAATAAAATAACGTTGTCAAGGCAGTTTCAGTCCATTCATGTGGTTGTAGCACCTCTTTCGAGGGAATTTCTTCAGTTTATGTCTTATATTTACAGCTATGTATTTCATGGGATTCATTATACAATTATCTTGTTGTTGTAAATACTATTGAAGAAAATTTTATCGGCCTCCTGCCCTTGTTATAAGTGAACTGCATTATTTCCTTGCTGTATTATTCATACATTGCTGCAATCCCACTTTGGGGTATTTTCCAGTTGTACTAGGTGTGGGAAATTTGTTTAACCCACCTAGAAAGATTTTTTTCTATTCCCCTCTTAGTTTTGGGTCTTAGATTATCATATCTAAGGGATCCAAGGGCTGAATTCCAATTTTGTAGCAGCCATTTTTGAAAAATTCTTTTTTCAGACATGCCTAACTAGCAGTTCCCATTTTGGGATATTACAAAGAAGGATAATCGAGTAGCAGAAATCCTTGAGAGATTTCACTCAAACATGTGTGGACCATTCTCTACAGCAAAGCACAGATATTATGTGATCTTTGTTGATGATTTTTCTAGAAAGTGTTGGACCTACTTCATGTAGAAGAAAGATCAAACCTTCTCAAAATTTTGTGAGTTTAAAGCAATGGTGGAGAAATATATAGGGAAGCATGTAAAGGCTCTTAATTAAGAGCGACAATGGTGGCGAGTACATCTCCAATTAATTCAAGAACTTTTGTAGCAAAGAAGGAATTTGGAGAGAGTTGATTGCGCGTCATAACCCACAACAAAATGGTGTCGCAGAAAGAAAGAACAGAACAATTGTGGGTGCGGCACAAGCGATGTTGCATGATCAGGGCCTACCATTGCATCTATGGGTAGAGGCATGCAACACATCGGTATTTGTGCAAAACCATAGTCCTCATTGGATACTTGGCATGAGTACACTAGAGGAGGCTTTTTCTGGCAAGAAACTTGATGTTTCATATTTAAAATTTTTGGCTCATCTGTCTATTTCCATGTGACCAAAGATTCCAGGAAGAAGCTAGAACCAATAATTGAGATTGGGATATTTGTGGGGTACACTGATAGACTGGAGCACCTCTAACACAGACATGGTACAAGGAATTTGAGCCATATCTTCTACAATTGAGTAATTCTGAGCATCCTTGGCATTAGGATTGATCGTCGAATGTTTTGAATACCCTTTCGGCATATGAGGTATAGGCTCAACAGTAGGCCTGTAATATGAAGTGGCTCAGTACTATCAAGAGCACCCTTGGATTTCAAAGACTCAGCTTCCCCATAGTCATGGGATCTCATAGAGATATCTACGTGAGCACTCATCATGTATATTTTTGATGTGTTTTCCCCTTCTTGGCTGCCCCCAGAGGAAGCCCCAATATTTTGATTCACGCCAGCAACTAATTGCTGCCCTTGGGGAAAAAGGTTTGTTAGCACAACCTAGGAAATAGAAGAATCTTGTTGAGCTAACGAGCGCTGCACATCTTTAATTTTAGGGCAAAGGTGCATAAGATGATCTCCAGTGCATAATTTGCATTGAAATTTCACTTTATTTTTATTATCCTTTTTACCCTCTCCAACATGATCGTTGGATTTGTTTGCATTCCCCTTCCCATCCTTGTCCTTTTTCTTATTATTCCATCCCTTATTCTTCCCATCGGAGTGTTGATTTCATTTTGGATTGGAAGTTTGGACAACATTAATTTCCAAGGACTGGGAAGGAGTTGACACTAAAGGCACAACCTGACCAGAAGAATCAGACTGTATAGGCAACTACTGCAATTGACTTAGCAGGTTAGCCGCACTGCTATCAATCGAACCAATAAGCCCATCACCATGAGGACTGGGTTTATTTTTGACTAAGTCTAACTTGGAGTGAGGAGCATCTGGAAATTTTTTATTAAGGACTCCAAACTGATAATAAATCAGTTCTAACTGTTGAGCCCTAAAATAGCCCGCTCTTCAGAAAATACCCCTGAAAGGGATACATCCTTAGAAATTTCTGGCTGTAAATATTTCAAAAACCACTCGATAAGGAATTCATTTGAGATTTGGGCTTTAATGAGCCTCTTCCTTATTCACCATTCCTAAATATGGTCAGAAATGTGAGTTGCCTTGTCCTGCTAAAAATTGGCCAGGAGGTCAGTCCCGTCGTCATAACAGACAGGTAACTGAAAGTGATTTAAGAACATGGTAGCCAACTCTCCAAAAGTATCAAAACTACCCCTAGTTAACTCAATATACCATTTAGCAACATTTCTATTTAAGGTTCTTTGAAATAATCTCAACCTAATCGAGTCATTGATCAGAGAGTTCGAGGAACACCATAAATGGAAAGTGGTGATATGATCTTCCAGATCCTCACCAGTTTTCCCTTCAAACTTTGGAATGTCTGAGGGGATCTTGGTAGGGACCGGAGGCCAACCCGGACTATATCGAATAGGATTGTTAGCCAATTTCGATAGGTCTGGCAAGTTTAATGTTGCTAGAAATGGTAAGCAAGGAGGAGCTTGGGAATTCCATCCTCCATAGGAAGGATTCCCCACATCTTGAAAATAATAACCTGGATTTGTTGAGGCACCAGTTTTCCAGATATTGTTCACAGAGAATTTTGGGCCATAAGAAAATCCTTGCGACCCAACATTCGAAGAAGGACACGCCCCCCCCCCCCCCCCCAAACATAGAGTTACTATATAGAGGACCATTCCCTCCAAATGAGGTAATGAGTGAAGAGGAAACCCCTTGGTAGAAGCTAATCCACTAGCCATAAAAGGAATGGGTGTGGAGACAACTGAAGCAGCAGAAAAGGAGAAAGAAGGAATTCCACTAGTGGGCATTCCATAAGAAAAGGGACCATATTTAAAAGCATGTGCTTAGGTGTTTCCAGAGCCAAACACAACAGCACTATAAGTGATTGTCGATATAGCAATAGTGCCCCCTACTTCAACTGAAAGAGGAGTTTGAACACTTGTAGTGTTCACAACCAAAACTGTGTTCCCAGTCATGGCCATCGAAATAAAGGAATATGACGGAAAAGGACTCTTCGTTCTCTAAGCCTTAGGTCCGATGTACTGAATAATGTGAGGATAACTAGCAAGAAGAGGATATGGAAGAGACTCAGCAGGCTGAGGGACTTCCTCTATTTCTACTTCTTCTACTCGAAATAAAACTCTAGAGATGAGTGGAGCACTCCTCTCTATACTGATACCGATACCAAAACCACCCACAGAAACTTCAAGCCCCGATGAAGGATCTCTCTCTACTGCATTTGAAACCACTGGGTGAAAATCACCCTCCGAATAACTCCTACACTTTCTTGAAGGAAGCTCAGAACTCGCGGGAGACAATCCAGGAAGCCTCCTCGATTGACAAGGCGATTGGTCAGCCACTTTACGAGATTAAAATTAGACTCAAAAAATATATGAAGCTAAGAAATCTAGGAGCAAAGAGCACACTCTAAAAAGTTCCTAAGATACAACGAGGCAAGCAGCTCTCAAGTATTTCCGCTCCGAGTGATGAGGACCAAACACCAAAATACAAGACAGCGCAATAATAGGACCTTCGAAAAATAGTCTGGGGTAATTGCGCCCCAGGCCTACTAGCGAAGGCAATAGAAACAGTTACTCTAACCTCCTAACAACAGTCTTTGCCGGTGCAAGTCCCCAAGCTTAGCAAGGGCACCCTCCAGAAGTACTGATGGAAGTAATGCAACGTCTATCTTAGGTACCACGGGTATTCCCCCCTGCAGTCACCTATGTGGTCCCTAGGATAGGAAACTAAGGGCACCAATCCGTATCGATAGCCAGGTGGAACGACCTTAGGTCAAGTTTCAAAAAATAGGAGAGGGGGTATCTCTATTCTCTGCCTGCACTATCCCTTGCGCTTGTCTCTCTGGAGGAGAGCTTTCCCGATCGACTTAACGGTGTTGGATTTCATTCATTAATAAACTTTCTATTTTTAACAATTTGTGTGGCCTTGGAGAGTTAACTCTCCACTCACCTAATCCAAGGCCCTACAACCTAGCTAGTTGGTGTATGATTAATGAAAATAATACAAGAACTTCTAGTTATTTTTAATTATATCACTTGTTTTAAATTGGTTGTTACTTAAGTCAAGGGCACACAGAAGTGAAACTGATGGTGTTTTATGATGTAGAAGAAATCAATGAAAACCTAGTTATATGCACATGCAATAATTTCCTTTCGATGAAAAGTGATCTCTACATGGGTTCTATGAAACTAGTAAGAAAAAACTTTGTTTTTTCTTTTCATACACTCACATTTCACACGATTCAAAAAGTTACGAAAAAGACTAAAATGCTCAAATGCACTTAATGCAAACTACCAATGATACGCAAATCCTAAGATGCTAATTCTAAAGAAGCAAAAAGATTCCCTAGTGAGACAATGGTTCTATCACTTTTTTCCAGAAAACAAGGCCAGTTTCAAACAGAAATCCTATGCATAACAACGCCAAAAATGCACTTGACACAAAAGAGTGAAAGAAAAAGCAGACTTCTTTCACAATCAAGCCAAGAACCAAAGACCAGAAATCAATCAAGAAGCTTCAAAAGATGTAATGAAACCGTAAAAACAAACTCAAAGAAAAGGTACGAAAAATATAATATGTTTTTGGGCTTTTTACTTATAATGGAAGAAAAGAGATTTCAAGAAGACAAAGAAAAAATACCCAAGAACCAGAATCAAGCCAAATAAGTCTCAACAAGGGTTTAAAAAGTGCTCAAGCCAACTATGCTACTTTCATAGTAGGACTTAAATGAGCAAGAAGAAGAAAGAAACTCAATCAATTGATTAAGCACAATAGCACAATCTTGCAATGAACAACTGCTCAAAAAACCAAAAAGAGATTCTTCAAGATTCGCAACAAGACAAGTCCAAGAGATCAAGAAAACCGAAATAGACCAAGGGGAAAAAAACCATAAGTGAAGCAATGTATAGGGCCAAGAAGATCAAACAAGCAGAGGCTCACTGTTCCGATAGGTCAAAATAGCCAAGAACTTCAGGAAAAGCTCTTGGTGCTTCAGCCACAATTGCAAACACACAAAACAAGGCAATTCACCAAATGGCTAGGTTTCCACAAAAAAAAGAGAGAAATGGATATGAAATCACCATAGATACAGTCCAAAGACATTAAAGACACCACAGGAATGGTTCAACACAGACATAAAAGACTACAGAGGTTGAAAACTTAAATTTTTAAAATTTTCCAACCATAAGCAATTTTACAGTGTGCAACTAGCGTGTATATGCGACTATAATCAAGGAAACTTGCGTATACGAGGGTCCCTTTGGAAAAAACAGGAGGTATACGCGACTATGCAGAGAAGAATCTGTGTATGAAAATAAAGATAAGGAAAAATAAAAGGTCAAGCCTGATCAAGGGACCATGTCTTTTGTCTGATTGAAAAAATACTTACTAGACTGTAAAAAGTGATAAAACCTGTCAGGAACCTACAAGATAGATAAAACAACCAAAACGGGAAATCACAAGAATGTGATCCCCAGTGGAGTTGCCATTTCCGTTTTAGGAAATGTTACCCTAAAGGTCTTGGGTTGATGAACCTTCCCAGATCAGGGGCATGTCATTACAAGAATGACTCACTAAGTCAACTTCTATGCAAATAACTAGAATCTACAGGTTGTAGACCTTACCCGGATATCCCTTGGTTGAAGTAGATCTTGTGGGGTGCAAACCCCCTACAATACTTTGTGCTCCTTAATATGTAAATCAACAAATAACAAACACAAAATCCTAGTTGTACAACATATATATGTTCTGGATGTTAGTGAAAATCATGTATAATATCATAAAAATAATATTAAATGTTAAATTGATGATCATTACACATGTATAAAATATTATTGACACGTAGACATTAGGAAAAATATGGCTCTTCTATTATTAATGACATGTACAATAAACAAACATGGAGAGATCACCTGAAATTAGCCACGGCCTTCGAGCATACCGTCCTCTAGATCTGTCCAGCCCTATCCTCTCAAGATTGCTTCCAAGAATAATGCACAATGGATATCACTTAGGGTGGTGAGCATCTCAAGGAAACAAGGGTTTCCTACAAATATCTGGGAAGTGCATGAGGCACGGGAATATATCAGACTTGGATTGGGCTCCAACAACGTAAAATATCTATATTTCTCTCTCTCTTCCTCCCTTAGGCCATTCCCTTGAGGGGATTTTATACTCCCTCAAATTAGTTTTTATAGTTGGGAATAGTTAGGCCATGGGATGGGGTGGCTAAGTTACTAGAACAACCGTAAACCATGCCTCTAAAATAGGGAAAACACATATTTTTTTAATGTTTAAAATGGCATACGCGATTCTCTATGTATGGACTCGTGTATATACGTGGAAAAGTCTAGGCAGAGTCGCGTATGGTTTTTAAGATATTGTTTTTTGAGAAATATGTCCAAGTTTGAAGGGAAGGGTTGCCCAAGGCCAATGCATAAATCATCAAATATAAGCTGGTGATAAATGATGCTATAACAATATGGTATGAGTAGAGTCGAGAAAACCTCCCCTCACAAGTGAAGTATTTCATGATTATCCTCATCATGGGAACATACCAGTCAAGGAGATGAGAGAAAGGGAAAATTTATTTGTTGTCATCCTTGTACCGAGGTTTAAGGTATGGTTCATAATAACTCATATCAAGGTTTGCTTGTTTAAACCACCTCTCTCCCACACTAAGGATCCATGTATCAGTTGCAATGGCATTGGTGGACATATAAAAGGTGACCCCAACAAGAGTGACCCGTTAATTTTCCCTCCTTTGCGATCATTTTTTCTTGGAATTTTTGCCTCACCAACACCACTATCTTCTTCTTCAGATATTTTAAACTCTGACTTATGAAACCCTAGGATACAAATGGATTGAGATGAAGGGGAAGGGGATGAGATGGCTAGCTTGAATAGGTGAAGGGAATGAGTGAGAGTAATGAAATGAATGATCAAACTTGGTCAATGAAAACCCTAGGTCAATGACATTTACCCTACCTATAACCGATATATGCTTAAGGAAAGTGAACAAGGTGTATAAACAGTGATCATAAATTAAAATTAGGGTTTCACTTCAAAACACGAAAGAGTCACCAAATAGCTTAGAAACAAGGCAATGAGGGTGCAGTTACTGTTTAGAACATCCTTGGATGATTTTAGGAGAAGTTTGGAAGTTGTTTGAAGTGGTTTGAAGTGACACAAAACTCAGCAAACTAGATTGTGTAGGTGCGTAATGCCACTTTCTGAGCGCAAAAAACTTATCCAAATGCGCAGTGCCATTATCTGAGCATGTAGCACCTTTGAAATTTTCACTGATATCTCCTAGCAGGGACGCAACGCCACTGGGCAGGCGCGCAGCTCCAACCTTCTAAATGCGCAGTGGCACTTTAAACGCGTAATGCCAAAAAGCAATGTTTTGTAGACCACATTTGGAGGTCTTCCCGGTGTCCAAATTGGGCCTAGGATAGCTCATTAGAAAGCTTATTCTACATGATTTCCAAATATACCTTTATTTTTATGTTTTGAGTTCATTGTTTTTTTCAAAAGATTATTTCCCAATACTAGACAAAAAGTGATGAATGAGGGTGCAGAAATGCAGAGTGCTGGTGCAGGCAACTTTTGGAGGCCTTACTCAACTCCAAATTGAGCTCTTAATAGCTCATTGGAAATATCTTCCAGTCTAGTTGTCATTTGACTTATCAAGCAAGTAATTGTAACACTCCAGCTATGATAAAACTTGATTTTTCCAAGGTCACTCCAGAAGGGCAGCAATTCTCCTGTCGCACCTATGGTTTTGACATTTCTCTAAAACCATGACACATGTGTAAAAAATGAAGGAGGTTTTTCTTCTTTTACCTATGATGGAAAAAAAAAACTCTCTCACTTTTGTGAAATGCATATTTTTTTCGTTAGAAACATAGTTTTAAGAAAAATTGGCCCTATGAGTGGCAAATGACCTGAATCTTGGAATGATTACTTAAAAAGTGATGGAGACATGATCTTATGAGTTGGAATGGCCTCATATTTACTGATATAACCTACCTTATGGCTCCTCTTCTCATATTCCTCTTTTTCATAGCAAACCCTAACTTAGTGGGAGAGGAAATTAAGGTTTAGTGCTTGTGGACAATTATGACTTGGGCACCCTTGGGAAAAGACAACTCCCTTTGACATTTGATGTGTTGGCATGTTGATTTCTGATTTGGAAGCCTTTGGTAGACTTAATACTTATTACATTTGAACTGAATGAATCAAATCATAAGTTTATTTTGGGTCACCTTCACACCTTCTGCTGCCCTTGATTGAAAATGAGACAATGCAATTATTTGACCTAATGAAACCCTAGTGACCTAATGAGAAATGAAAACAACTAACTCAATGAATGACTTTGACTAAAAGTGGAATGAGAGAAATTTTTTTTTTAGCATGATGAAGACATGGAAGAGGGTTAGAGGGCATATACTTGTGAAGGAAAATGGGACACTTTGACAAGGACCACCACCAGTGGAACAATTTTATATCATGACCTAATGGAATGATTGAAAATTTCTTTAGAATGGGACACCTAAGATGCACATGAAATTTTTTTTTTGATCCCTGGTGGAAGTATGCAAAAACTGAAACTAACATTGGCTCCAGCTGCGGATGGTAGCTCCTTGGAGGTACCAAGAACACTGTAGATCAAGTGCCTACTTGTTGGAAATGGAGTCAATGGCTTAAAAAAAACTGAATACTGAAAACTTGACTCAATAAACTGAACTGAATCAGACTAAAAAACAACTGAAAAACTGAAAAAGATGCTCAGAATTGATCTTATTCAACAAAACCTATTCTAATTGATCCATACATCACCTGATCAAGTAAAATGGAACAACCAATGCAACCTAGTAAGCATTTTGGCTATTGTTTGAATTCTCCGCAAGTGCTTTCATATGAGCAAGAAGAGAGAACTACTGAAAGGAAACTCCCACGAAAACTTGTCAACAGAACGAATCTTGATGAAATTTCAAAGCATGAGCCCACTGGCTGACCTCAAGAATGTTGTGAGAGGATCTGCATAGGAATACATATTGATTTCTAGCCCATCTAATACATTATTTCTCTGCTCTAGGTATTATTCGTACCTTGGTTTTAAAATTTTCCTAACATCTGTGATTTATTTCTTTGATGACTGTAGCAAGTTGACAAAAGGATCCTCAAACTCATGAATAACTATTTTGTCTTGATGATAAAAAACAAAACAAAAATCTTCTTCATTACTCTCCTAATATGATTGCAAATCTTGGTATGAGCTTTGTAATGAAACACCTGTTGAAAAAGACAATGAAGTTGATTGTCGGATCAATTTTATATCAACACTCTTTCCAGGCTCACAGTTAGCTAATGGAGAAGGAATTTTACTGCAAATATCATTGAACACAACAGCTATTGGGTCATGAAAAAAGTGAAAATAATACTGCATCCTATTTTCCATTGTTTCTAATGAGACTACATAGATTTCTACACATTGATCATTCTTTGCTTTAGAGATATTATGAAATTTTTTCTTTAAAAATTATAATGTTTCAAAACATAGTGGTACAGAATCATCTTGCATCATTTGATCATATTTTTTAGCTTCCAAGCCCACATCTGCAACCTGACATTAAATGGCATTCGACAGCTGCAAATCTGAAGTGAAGGAGGATTCTATTGCAAATTATTTTCTCAACCAATTCAGGAGAATGTTTCTCATTAACAACTTGCTCAAGAAGTTCATTATCTTCCTCAACCTCAACATCAAAACTGAAAGACTGTTGATTTCTAATCTTGGAAAAAATTTCTTTCAGAAATTTAAATGAAGCAAAACATAAAGGCAAAGATCCTTTACTTATTTCAAAATTTTCACCATTTTCCTCATCTCTGTCATCATAAATATGCATCAACTGATCACTATATTTGAGCTGCTGAAACTGAGCTTCCTCCCACAAACCAACTGTTGATTGCTCTGCAAGATTAGCTTCTATTTGGAGAACATAATCATCATCATATTGATCAAAATTTTTCAAATCATCAATATAAGTAATGTCACCAATCATGCACATTATATTATCATATTTTTTCTCCTCGGATTGATTTAAAAATCCATTTTCTGATCTATGGTGGTTGGGATTAGCAAGAATTTTTTTAGGGCTTGCAATCCCTTATTTTTCAGGGATAAGTGGGTCATGATGATTATGAACAGATAATACATCTCTCATGGTGATCCTTTGCATCATTTCCTCTATTGTACTTACCAAAATGTCGAGCTTTACCTCTGAAAATGTCAGGTGCTTTGCAATGTTATTCTTCTCTTCTTCCTTCAGCTTTGCCCTTTTAATCAGCGGATTAGCCTTTACATCTACTGCACAATTCTATATCTCTTCAAGTGTTGCAAGGTTCCTTTCTCTCAGCTGAAACTACATTTTCGGATCAAAGGCATCTGGGTAATGTAAGAGAGTTGAGCCAGGAGGAGGTCTTATATCACCAGGTATCGAATAATAGACTTGATTGAATCTTGCAGAAAAATGTTGTATTGTCTCCCCTAGTTGTCTTTTCAGCTGGGCATAATCTTCTAGAATCAGGAAAGGGTTTTGTCTAACCACCCACCTGTTGAGGAAAACTTTGTCGAATTGCAGGAAATCTGAGATCCTTGTGGCATGCAATTTTTTGAACCAACTCTTGACTTGGCCTTGCAAAGAAAGAGTGAATAGCCTGATATTGACATCCTCTTCGTCAACTTCAAAAAGGTCTAGGAAAGTCTCAAAATTCTGCATGTGTCTCTTAGCAGTGATGTTGTCATATTCACCATCAAATATCGGCATATATAGGTATTGATTTTCAGGGAAAGCATGGAGTATAGAGGTAAGATGAGAGGTTTATATCTATCTGGGACTATAGAAGGTGTAGGAATATGTATACAATTTTTAGGATCAATCTTCATCTCTTTAGGCTCATCAATTTGAAGATGGTCATCATAAGATTCAGAAAAATGATGGAGACCAAGAACAAAGGAAAACTTGGTATTTACATTTTTCGAATAGGTAGAATCAATATTTTGATCATCTTTATCATACAACAAACTCCAGAAAACTTTCAGGATAGTTTTAGGAAAAGAAAATAAATAATTTACAAGAAATCAGATTATATTTTGAATAAAATTCCACTTTGAATATGTAAGATCCTTCCATTTTCCTGTTGGCAAGGTCGATCCTCTAGTGGAGTCTTTACATCAAGTTGGAGTCGCCAAGTGAAGGGTTCAGCCTTCATATGCTTCTGATTACTATCCACCATAAACAAATAGATCTAAACTTTTTCGTTCTTTCCCAGGGATGGGCTAGGTATAGTAGCTCAGGGTTTAGATTTTGATTTTGTAGGGTTTGCTGGATCAGGAGGAATCAAACAGCTAGGGAAAAGAAATTAGGTCAAAATTTGTAGGGTTTCCAAGGGGCAAGGTAGGTAGAAGATTTAGACATTAAAATATGTTTATGGTGAGGTGAAGAGACTGGTGAGGAGCTAGGGAAATCATTTGGAATGTATTTTCCCTAAACTGAAGAGAATGAACACATTATACTAAATTTGATCTGAATCTTGGGGGGAGGCCCCCAAGATCTAAAAATTTGAAATGGATCTGACAAGATCTGCAAAATTAGAATGCTATAAAAAAAGAGAGAAAACAAAGAAAAGAAAACCACAAAGAAACTTGTTTTATTAAAACAGAGAATAACTGTAGAAGCTACATTGTGGTGGACAATCTGTCCTTTTACAAAGTGAGGCTTGTTATTTATAGCCTTTTTTGAGATGGAATACCATAGGTGGATACCATGGGCCAATACCATGGGTAGATACCACTTACAATACCATGGGTAAATCCCATGTGTGGATGAGTACCATGGGTGGATACATAACATGGTTCACTTACAATACCATTGGCGAATAAATATCATTGGTGGATGAATACCATGGGTTGATGCCATTTACAATACCATGGGTAAATTCCATGGGTGGATGGATAACATGGGTATATGAATACCATGGGTTGATGCCATTTTCCATTCGGATCATTCCTCCCTCCTTCCTTAGGCTCTATTTCTTGAAGTTCTCACGAAAGTCTTTGTTGAATATGAGAGCAAAGAGAAAGAAAGGGTTTTGTAGTTAACCCATAGTAAATGATGAGCGAAGATCTGAGGATGAAGATACCTTGTAATACTTGTAATCCTTTGTGATATTGGCGTTAATAGGTTGAGCAAATGGACTTCAATGAATCTAGATATAGTCTTGATTTCAATTTACACCAAAAAAGTTTCATGGATTTGAAAATCTCACTTCACAAAAAAATTAGTGGATTTCTTCCTTGATTGCTTGTAAAACGTTGACCGAAATATGTTTCAAACCCTCATTCCCATAGAGGCGTAACCTGAATCTGATACCAATGATCTGGATATTGGGGGGAGGCCCCCAAGATCTAAAAATTTGAAATGGATCTGACAAGATCTGCAAAATTAGAATGCTAGAAAAAAAGAGAGAACACAAAGAAAATAAAACCACAAAGAAACTTGTTTTATTAAAACAGAGAATAACTGTAGAAGCTACATTGTGGTGGAAAATTTATCCTTTTACAAAGTGAAGCTTGTTATTTATAGCCTTTTTTGAGATGAAATACCATAGGTGGATACCATGTTCCAATACCATGGGTAGATACTACTTACAATACCATGGGTAAATCCCATGTGTGGATGAATACCATGGGTGGATACATACCATTGTTCACTTACAATACCATGGGCGAATAAATATCATGGGTGGATGAATGCCATGGGTCGATGCCATTTAAAATACCATGGGTAAATTCCATGGGTGGATGGATAACATGGGTAGATGAATACCATGGGTTGATGCCATTTTCCATTCGGATCAAAATTTCCCAAAGCAGAGCATAAATACATATGGATTTTTCCTTTCAAACTTGAAATATAGTATATTATAGACATGTAATGGTTTATGAATTAACAATAAATTCAAAAAAATTGATAACAGAGAGGAAACTATGTCTAAAACTCATACCACATAAATCCCAAGAAAATAGCTGCAAATTTCTATTAATGTCCAAGCCAAATTGATACAAAATGTCTCTTGATATGCCAAAGCTCCAAGTGAATCCAACCCTTACAAATGACTGAGAAAATACATGATATAGACCTCAAAACCACTCTCCCTAGCCTTAAGGATTCGAATCATGAGATAGGGATCAGTTTCACCTACTCCCAAACAAGACTCTGAAGACTAGGAAAATCCAACAATTTGCCTCTAAAAGAGAGGAAACTGATTCATTTGACCTCTAGAAGACTTATCTGATGCATCTACCCTAGATGAAAGTCAAAACATGACATTTACATTCACCATGACCATTTACATCAGTAATTTTCTCCTTTATCCAAGTAAAAATTCAAAAATTCAAAATTTTGTTGAAGATGATGAAAAATGCATTTTCTTGGTAAACCCATAGGATAGAAAAATAGCCTATCTTGCAGGCATTTTTTGGAGGGCTTCCCCTTGTCCAAATCAGCTCCATGATATCTCATTGAAAATCTATTTGAGTCTAGTTTCCAAATATGCCTCCATTTTCCAAAATGGTGTCCATCTTCTCTGTCAAAAACATATTCTTCAAAGACTGGTAAATGCATAGCGCCAGGGTCAAAAAGAGGGCAGAAACATGATTTTTTGATGGTTTTCTGCCTCTTTGAGAGAGCAGTTCTCCTCTAAATATTTTGAAACGTGCTGGAATTGATGTTCTCATCACTCTAAACATGATGGTGGTGTCAATTCGTCAATTGGATGCCCCCAAAACATAGCGCAGCGCCAGTGGCGTTGCGCGTTTAACAAATTTTTTCGTATGCCAAACTGTCCAAAAATCAAAATTTGCACAAGGTGTGCCAAAATTGTGAATTTTCTTGCTGATCAAGGGTTAGAGGCATGGAGAGACACCTCAACAAGAATGTTCAACTTCTCCTTCTCCTTTGGCTCAGTCAAAGCCCGAACCTTTGCATGGGCTCGTTTGATCTTGGCCCTTGCAATCTTGTTTCTCATGGCATAGTGTTTTTCCATCTTCATCTGAATGTCAATGTATTTCTTTGCCTTCTCTAGCAGGCCCTCCAGATGAAAATTGACTCTCTCAAGCCAAGAATCTCTATCTCTGCTAATCTCTTTAGCAAGTAGCTCGCTTGGAGTAAGCTGCTCTACCAATTCAGCCTCTTTCTGCCTTTCCCGAGCTAAAGCCTTATTTAGCCCAATTGTCCTCGGTCTCTATCTCGGAAGCTGATATTCCTCATCATCACTATCATCAAATCTGCCTAATGTTTCCTCCAGCAAGGCCTTGGCCTTTCCTGCCTCTCTCTGAGCTCTGATTGTCTTAACCTCACTAATGGTTTGCTTAGTCTTCAGCTGTTGATTTTCTAGCTCAATAAATTCAATCACATACTATGCTCTATCAATATTAGCTTGAAGCTCACTAATATTTTCCTCCTTTCCTCTGATCTCTACACTAGTGACTCTATCCACATCCTCCTCATCACTCTCAATCAACTGAAACTCCTAATCAGTTTCATGTTTGTCCTCCTGCTCAACAATGATAGGCTCTGTAGCCTTTTCCATGACCTTATCTACCTTTTTTGTTGATGAAGAAGGCATGGCCCCTTTCACACCATGTGAAGAAAACACATGCATGTGGCCTCTCTGATAGGTCTTAGGAAATGGCTCAATATTATTCATCTTAGTACAACTTGCCTCAATGTCCCTTCCACTGCTTGATGCTCCAGTATCATGATGTGATGGTGAAGAGTTATAGAAAGGTGATGAGGTAGGATCAACATGAGGTGAATGGATTCTGAGTGCGTGGTGATGTATGAACAATAGGCTGAGATGGAGAAGTAGGTATGGGAGGATGATATGAATAAGGGATAATCTGTTCATGATGACTAGGTGGGGAAGTGAAGATTTCATTTGCAATGAAAGTGTCCTAAGAAATTTTCTTCTGCTCCAACCGATGCGTGACCACCATCTTGATGAGGGAATGATGAAAAAGACTCTGCATTTGATTATTGTGATCCTTCTTTTTCACGATATATGCCATCTTGTGAATACTGCGAAAAAGATAGTAAGATATGTGTAGCATTCTAACTCTAGTGAAATGCATGAGGAGTCATATATGGTATGAGTAGAGTCGAGAAAACCTCCACTCACAAGTGAAGTATTAAATGATTATCCTCGTCATGGGAACATACCGGTCAAGGAGATGAGAGAAATGGAAAATTGATTTGTTGTCATCCTTGTACCTAGGTTTAAGGTATGGTTCATAATAACTCATATCAAGGTTTTCTTGTTTAAACCACCTCTCTCCCATGCTAGGGATCCCTGTAGCAGCTACAAGGGCATTAGTGGACATATCAAAGGTGACCCCAGCAAGAGTGGCCTGTTAATTTTCCCTCCATTTTTATCATTTCTTCTTGGCATTTGTGCCTCACCAACACCACTATCTTCTTCTTCAGACAATTTAAATTCTGACTTAGGAAACCGTATAATACAAATAGATTGAGATGAAGTGGAAGGGGATGAGATGGCTAGCTTGAACAGGTGAAGGGAATGAGTGAGAGGAATGAAATGAGTGGTCAAACTAGGTCAATGAAAACACTAGGTCAATGACACTTACCCTTCATATAACTGATATATTCTTAAGGAAAGTGAACAAGGTGTATAAACAGTGATCATAAATTAAAATTAGGGTCATTAGGGTTTCACTTCAAAACATTAAAGAGTCACAAAATATCTTAGAAACAAGTCAATGAGGGTGTAATTACTGTTTATAACACCCTTGGACGATTTTAGGAGAAGTTTTTAAGTTTTTTGAAGTGACAAAACACTCAGCAAACTTGACTGTGTAGGAACGCAACGCCACTGTCTGAGCACACAACGCTTATCAAAATGCATATTTCCAATGTATGAACATGCAATGCCTTTGAAATTTTCACTGAGATCTCCTGGCAAGTGCACAACACCATTGGGCAGGCGCACAGCACCAACCTTCTGAATGCGTTGTGCCACTTTAAATGCGTAGCACCCAAAAACATTGTTTTGCAGACCACATTTGGAGGCCTTCCCAGTGTCCAAATTGGGCATAGGATAGCTCGTTGGAAATATTATTATGTCTACTTCCAAATATACATTTTTTTTTTTCTATTTGGATTTCATTTTCCTTTTCAAAAGTTTATTTTCCCAAGACTGGTCAAAAAGTACGGAAATGCAGAGTGTTGGTGCAGGCAACTTTTGGAGGCCTTCCTCAACTCCAAATTGAGATCGTGATAGCTCATTAGAGATATATTCCATTATAGTTGTCATTTTAATTATCAAGAAAGTAATTTTAACAATCCAACTATGAGAAAACTTGATTTTTCCAAGGTCACCCCAGAAGTGCAGCAACTCTCTCATGGCACCTATGTTTTTGACATTTCTCTGAAACCGTGACACTTGTGTAAAAACGGAAGGAGGTTTTTCTTCTTTGACCTATGGTGGAAAAAAAATCTCTCACGTTTTTTAAATTCATAATTTTTTGGTTAGAAACATAGTTTTAAGAAAAATTGTCTCTATGAGTGGCAAATGACCTGACTCTTGGAATTATTTCTTAAAAAATGATGGAGACATGATCTTATGAGTTGGAATGGACTCATAATTACTGATATGACATACCTTAAGGCTCCTCTACTCATATGCCTCTTTTTAATAGCAAACCCTAACTCAGTGGGAGAGGAAATTAGGGTTTAGTGCTTGTGGACAATGATGACTTGGGCACCCTTGGGAAAAGACAAATCCCTTTTACATTTGATGTGCTGGCATGTGGATTTCTAAGTTGGCAGCCTTTGGGAGACTGAATACTTACATTTGAACTGACTGAAGCAAATCATGAGTTTATTTTGGGTCACCTTCACACCTTCTGCTGCCCTTGATTGAAAATGAGACAATGAAATGATTTGAGCTTATAAAACCTTAGTGACCTAATGAGAAATGAAAAAAACTGACTCAATGAATGACTTTGACTAAAAGTGGAATGAGAGCAGACTTGTTTTTAGCATGATGAAGACATGGAAGAGGGTCAGCAAGCATATAGTTGTGAAGGAAAATGGGACACTTTGACAAGGACCACCACCAATGGAACAATTTTATATCATGACCTAATGGAATGATTGAAAATTTCTTTAGAATGGGACACATAAGATGCACATGAAAAATGTGTTTTGATCCCTCATGGAAGTATTCAAATACTGACACTAACAGGTATAGCGCTTGTTCCCTTCAAATTTCAAGTTATTCTTGAGCTTCCTATTCCTCGTACCTTGTGCTAGTTACAAAGCCTCCAAGGCAAAGCTAACTTCCTTCATCGGTTCATCCCTGACTATGCCATCACTTGCTAATTTTGGACAACTAGGTCCAAACTCCATGTTGTGATGCGCAGATGAAGATGCCAATATTTTTATTGGACTCATCTTTCGGAGAGGTGCAAGTTTTATCTAAGATCATCTTGATCTGATGAGCATAAAATTTATTTTGAATTTATTCAAAATATGTGTAGGTCGGCCTTAAGGTTTTGTGCCCCAGCAGTTGTGTCACACAACCTCATTGATGGATATATATTGGTCAACGTTGGAGGAAATTTTCACTCATCTCATCTCACACATTTCTCTCTCCTCATCTGATTGGTTTGATGACCTTGGAGGTTCTTCTCTTCACATGTGGGAAATTTCAGCAAGCAGCACATTTATGTTTTCAACCTAGGGTTTCTATAGCAGCGTTGACCAGAGTTAACTTTGGTCAACACAAGGTCAAACGGACCTGAAACTCTCCCAGAATTTTGATTTTCTAAATCCACATTTTTTGGCACTATTCCTGAGGCTAGACGTTGACTTTGACTTGGCTGCGTTGACCTAGATGCTGCTGTTGTTTGCATTGACCGTTGACTGACAATGTTGACTTTTGGTGGACTATTTTGGCTGTCCTAAAGAGTTGTGTGACACTGCTAGTTGGCTGACCATATTGAGACCTTGTTGGTTGAAGCATTCTACTAACTGTCATAATGCACCAACACACTTATATATTTTGGCTTGTCTTTTGTCGATCTACTGGTATGTTCTATCAACATTTTAATTTATCGTTTATGTGACTGTTGACTAATATTGGGATAAAAAGTAAAGTTTCATCAAGCATATAACATCTAGAAAAATTTACATGGTATCATAGCTGAGGTGAAGATAAAGCCCTAGTTTGTAGCAATAACCGAAGAAGAGCATGGGTTCCTCTAACTACAATGACTTTAAGGTTGATGACAAATTGACTGGGAAGGATGACTTCCATGCCTAGAAGATGACATTGGATCTTAAGTTGGAAGACCAGGATGTCATGGACTATGTGCAGGGTAAAATTCAAGAGCCTCCATCCACTACAACTGTTGCTGCCAAAACAAAGTACAAGAAGGGAGAAATCAAAGTGGAGTTGATGATCAGGGACTCAATTCATAAGAGTCTGTTTTCCTACATCTCTGAGCTAGGCACAACCAAGGAGACGTATGATAAGTTGGTCAACATGTTCAAGGCCAAATATGTGAATCAAGTCCTATTATTTAAGAACCAATTGAAGATTCTAAAGAAAGTCAGGGATGAGTCTATTCAATCATATTTTCTGAAGTTGACCGAGATCAGGAATAATCTGCTGGATATTGGGGAGATAATAGTTGATTGAGAGATGGTTCTCACTGCACTTGGAGGTCTCTCATCCAAATGGAATGTATTCAACACTACCATTCTCAATAACAATGTGATACCTGATTTTGACAAAGTACTATAGAGATGCATACAAGAAGAGACAAGGATGAAGGAATGTGAAAATTAAGGAAATTTTTCCTTTGCTGCTCATTCTAAGAAGAAGAAATTTGGTGGTCCAAGGAAAAAAGGAAGAGCAAGGGCCTAAGGAAAGAAGGGAAAGTGTTACAATTGTCACAAGCTAGGTCACTATGCTATAGAATTCCCTTTCAAGAAGGATTCTCCCAATGATGATGAAAACAACAACAACCGAAGGAATGGTAATCAAAGGAACAACAGGTTCAAGGGAAAGAGGAAGGCTCCCTCCGGCAGAAATGGTCAACCTTTCAAAAGGTTGAGAAATTCCAGGTATGAGAAATCAAATGTTGTTGATAAAATAAATGAATTCATTCTTGTATCTTTCCTCTCTGCTGCATCTCGATCCGACACTATGGATTTCTGGTTGATAGATAGTGGTACCTCAAGGTACATCACTGGGTTCAAGGAAGCACTTTCTGACATGGTTGAGAAGGATGTTAATCTGAAAATGATCCTTGGAGATAATGCCACATATCTCGTGAAAGGGACAGGGACTATGACCCTCCACTTGTCTTAAGGTCAAGTCCTCCACTTGCAGAATGTACTCTATGTACCTGATTTGAAGAAGAACCTTGTGTCTATTTCAGCCATGGAAGACAAAGGTTTCAATGTGGCATTCATTAATGGGAAGGTGCATATCTGGAAGAATAGTTTTAAGGAAGCTATCACGATTTGGTTTAGAGTTGATACACTCTACCATGTTGGAAGAATTCCACTGGGAGAGATGACATGTAATACTATCTGACAGACCGATAATGGCATTGAACATGAGACGAATGAGTTCAAGAACTTTTATAGAGAAGCTGGCATCAAGAGGGAGACCAAAATTGTCTATACTCCTAAGCATAATGGCGTTGCTAAAAGAAAGAACATGACCATTGTGGAAGCTGCCCATTCCATGCTATGTGACCAAGGTCTACCGAAGTTTCTATGGGGAGAAGATGTGAACACTTCTGTGTACATAAAAAACCGATGCCCACATTTCACTCTAGACTCAAAAACTCCCGAAGAGGTTTTCTGTGCGAAACTTCAAAGGCCTATAGAGTCTATGTGCCTAGTCAAAGAGAAGTGGAGATATGCCAGGATTTTACCTTTGATGAATATGCTTCCCTGTGAAAAGTAGTCACTCTTCCAAGATCTGAGGAAGATCATGAGGCAAGGCTTGGAAATCAAGAAGAACAGAAGGATGAGACGATGCCTACTGTTGAATCGGGACCTGATTGATCCACCTCCTTCGATGAGGAAGAGATAATCATGGCTCAGGGACACTCTCGATGATGTCAAGGGAAATATGGCCCCAAGGGGGATAGTCCGTGATAGTAAGAAGCCGAATAGATACCAAGGAGTGTATGTTGAAAATGCAGCAAGATGATGGAGCTTAGTGAAATGAAATCGCCTTCACTAAGTGGGCCCGCAGGCAATTTTTGGCGCAAAGTCTATTTTTAGACATATGGAGCATGGTCCGGGGATTGCAGTATGTTATTCTTGGAGTATTGGTCATGTTGGTAAAAATAGATGGACCTCTATTTTTTTGGACCTATAGGTCGAAGTCTATTTTTAGACTGCCTATCCTAAAAATAAGGAAGTCAAATATTATTTACCCTTAATAATATTTGGACTCTAAACTTTAGTTTACTCTCTTGGAGCACTTCAGTTCGAGCCTTGGAAGTGGCTCATGCATATGACAGAGGAATTACGCTATTCCTAGGGGTTTGGTGAGCTCATGCATGGTTGACTTCAGTTAGGACTTTAGTGGCAGAAGTTTGGTGGAGTTGATGAGACAGTTGGTGGAGTTGTGTTCGGTTTAACTTAGTTGAACTAGTTGAGATTAGTTTAACTAGCTAATCAACTAGTAATAAGTGGAGTGAATTAAATATTATTTAATTCACTAATTATTAACTCATTATTCAACTCAAGAACACATCAGTTCACTACAGTGCATGGACAGTTCAGTGGAGACCAGTGGAAGAGGTAGATGAAAGGGTGAGTACAACTATCAGTTGGGACATCAGTTGTGCATGAGATTTGCACCACACTTGGAAGAAATTTCCCATGATGATTGCGTTGTCAAGCTAAGGATATTCAAACCTTGGATCACTATTTAGATAGGCCATGATTGCGCAATAGAGGCGGGCAATTAGTGGATGTGTTTTGAACGTGACATTCCAGGCATCCAAGCTAGTTGACAGTAACTTCATGAGATAGTCTTGAGTACTTGTGAGAGTAATGCGAGTTGTTACATGTTTTCTCCATTATAATATACACAATAACTACGGGGTTTTTTAATTTATAATCTTTCCCCATACATACTGTGTTAATGTGTATGATGATTTGATGTGCTATCGCTTGTTTTATTTCCGCATGTGTGATGATACGAGTGGAAGAGATTATGATACATATGAATTGACAGAATTGATATGGATTCGAGGATAGTCTCGGTGGATAATTAATCATTATTCAGCAAATTTCTACGATTATCTTAACGACCATGAGTACTATTGTACAATCTGAACCTAGATATTTTGAGGAAGTCGTAAAGCACCAAGTCTGGAAAGATGCTATGCACAAAGAATATGAATCCATTATGAAGAATGATGTTTGGGATGTGGTTCCAAGACCAGAGGACAAAGAATTTTTCACCTCGAAATGGCTCTACAAGATCAAGCATGGATCTAATGGAAGTGTTGAAAAGTTCAAGGCAAGATTCGTTGCCCATGGCTTCTCTCAAAAAGAAGGCGTAGACTATGATGATATATTTTCACCTGTGGCCTGATATACCATCATCTGATCTATCATAGCCCTTGCTGCTACACAAGGATGGAGTATTCATCAGATGGATATGAAGATTTCATTTCTGCATGGTGCGATGAAAGAATAAGTGTATGTGGAGCAACCTCTGGGGTTCGAAGTCCAGGATTGAGACACCCATGTCTGCAGGTTGAAGAAAGCCCTCTATGGGTTGAAGCAAGCACCCAGAGCTTGGTACGAGAGGATAGATATCTACCTAATGAAGTTGGGATTCACTCATAGTAATGCTGATCCGAACCTTTACTTCAAGGTTGATAGAGAAAAGCCTCTCATTATGGTGTTGTATGTGGATGACCTCTTCCTGAGAGGTGTTGAACCTCTCATTCATCAGTGCAAGAGGGAGCTTGTTGTTGAGTTTTAGATGAAGGACCTAGGACTAATGTATTACTTCCTAGGCCTGGAGGTCCGGTAGAGACCTGGCAATATTTTCCTTTCTCTAGGAAAATGCATTGTGAAGCTTTTGGAAAGATTTGGTATGGTGGATTGTAAGTCCGTGTCGACACTGATGGAGCTCAAATTTAAGAATTTGAGTGGCAGCGCTGCTGGGACCGTGCTATAAAATCCTACTGAGTATTTTCAACTCATAGGGGCCCTTATTTTCTTAGTGAACACTCGTCTGGACATATGTTTTACAGTGAAAAATTTGATTCAACACATGGTTTATCCTCATAACATTCACTGGGTTGGTGCTAAGAAAATCTTGAGATATCTCTGGGGAACAATAGAACATGGGCTGAGATACACTACTGGGAGCATGATACTCCATGGATATACTGATGTCAACTGGGCTAGCAGTGTGGTGGATCACAAGAGCACATTTGGATGTTGCTTCACATGTAGGCCTGCTTCGAGTAGGAAGCAGAAGTTAGTAGCCTTGAACACTGGTGAGGCAGAATACATTGCAGCATGTATGGCCTATTGTGAAGTCATTTGGTTGCGAAAGCTCTTCAGTGATTTGTTTGATCATGTACTATATGCCATCGTTAACCTTTGTGATAACCAAAGGGGGATTCATTTGTTAGAGAATCTCGTGTTCCACGATCGATCCAAGCATATTGATGGCTGGTACCACTTTATCTGGGATATGGTATAGTGAGGCACCGTAAGGCTCGATCATATAGGAATTGATGAGCAGGTCATGGATATTCTCACAAAGCCCCTGGGGAAGGTCAAGTTCCTAACCTTCCATGAGAATCTTGTTATCGTGGAATGACCCTATTCTGAGCGTCATGTTGGACGATGAGCTCTTGGAGCTCTGGGGGGCTTTGAGGATGGCTTCTTGGAGCTATAAGCAACCATAGGGCTAGGCTTGCTGAACCTTGTTGGTGTGCTTAAGCCCCACCGTTATGATGATTGAGTTGGTTCACCTCTCATGATTTGTGCCCTGTATGCATCCTACCCATTGAGTCCTGGGATCATGGGAAGTACCTCTCATTTGGCCAGTGAGGTGGGAAAATCTAGAGACTAGTTGCAAATACTGATGGATGCATCAGAGATTGTCATACTCTCTATTTAGGATGGCACGTGTCCAACCGCTTGATCTGGGATCAAGTCTAGTGAGGTTTCAGGCCTCCAACTGACTTTAGGTCAGTGAAACTAACTTCAGGTTAGTATACGACTCTCTTAAGTCCAAGTGAGTTTTCGGACCTCCAACTGACTTTAGGTCAGATAAACCAACTTCGAGTTGGTACGAGACTCTTTGTGAGTCCTATAGAGGTTTTAGGCCTTTGGGCTAAATCTTTCAGTAGGGAATAATGACTTTGTGACTGACCCACTTCTGTTCTGAAATAAAGAAGCCAAAAAAGCAAGTTATGGCAGGATGATGCACGATGTTTGGATTGCACAAGTGGATGGAGTTTTCCCTAGTTGAGAGGGAGTGTTAATTTTGGAAAACTAGGTCTAAAATCCATGTTGTGATGCTCAGATGAAGATGCCAATATTTTTATTGGACTCCTCTTTCGGAGAGGTGCAAGATCGATCTAAATATCATCTTGATTCGATGGTTAGAACATTTATTTTGAATTTATTCAAAATATGTGTAGGTCGGCCTTAAGGTTTTGTGCCTTGGCAATTGTGTCACACACCCTCATTGATGGATATAGATTGATCAACATTGGAGGAAATTTTCACTCATCTCATCTCACACATTTCTCTCTCCTCATCTAATTGGTTTGATGAACTTAGAGGCTCTTCTCTTCACACGTGGGAAATTTCAGCAAGCAACACATTTCTATTTTCGGCCTAGGGTTTTTGTAGTAGCGTTGACCAGCGTTGACTTTGGTCAACGCAAGGTCAAACGAACCCGAAACTCTCCCAAAATTTTGATTTTCCAAATCTGCATTTTTTGGCACTATTCCTGAGGCTAGTGATTGAATTTGACTTGGCTACGTTGACCTAGATGCTACTGTTGTTTGCATTGATCGTTGACTGGCAACGTTGAATTTTGGTTGACTGTTTTGGCTGTCCTAGAGGGTTGTGTGAGATTGCTGGTTGGTTGACCATATAGAAACTTTGTTGGTTGAAGCATCCTGCTAACCATCGTAACGCACCAACACACTTATATATTTTGGCTTGTCTTATGTCGATCTACTGGTATGTTCTATCAGCATTTTAATTTATTGTTTATGTGATTGCTAACTGATATTAGGATATAAAGTAAAGTTGCATCAAGTATAGAACATCTACAAAAATTTACATCACTGCACATGGGTTTCTAAGACTCCTTAGATCTAAATATGCATTTGTTTGGGATGACTACACTCAGCTATATTTTGATGCCCTGAAACATGCTCTCACTTCTCCTCCCTTGATTAGTCCTCCTAACTTTGAGAGGGATTTCATCTTATACATCTAAGCTTCCACCAATTCATTCATTGGGGTCCTAATCCAGGAAGATGACACCAGAAATGAACATGTTATCTATTATGTCAGTAAGAGCCTTATGGACGCCCTTGTGTCCTTCTCGTATGAAGAGAAGTTGGAGTTGGCCGTTGTGTTCTCGGTCCAAAAACTTTGTCATTATATCCTTACGCATTCCACCAAGGGCATGACCAATTCCAACCCTATGGCTTTCCTATTGAGTAGACGAATCATCAATGGGAAGTAAGCCTGTTGGATCGTTATCCTTCAGCAGTTTGATCTTGAATTTGTCACACCCATGAGTAAGAAAGGTTTAGCCCTTGCTGAACTCATTTTTGAATTGCTTACTGGTGTGCGAGATCCACTGGTTAATTATGATTTACCTGATAAACACTTTTTTTCCATTACTTCAGATGACCGTTGCTATGGCGAAATCCTTATCTACTTGCGAACCCAAAATTTCACTTCTCATCTTTATCATGATGCTCTATGACGTATATGACACCTAGCCCCCCACTATCTTTTGATTGGTGACAATATCTATCATTGTGGTGTTGTTTATGTCCTCCGTCATTGTCTCACTCACGCTGAAGCTGAGAAAATCCTTAATGCCTGCCATAGTAGCGCTTGTGGTGGCCACCTATCTGGTTTGGCTATTACCCAGAAATTCATGCACGCTAGGTATTCTTGGCTTTCTCTCTTTGGTGATTACATTGAAGAAGTCAAACATTGTTCTAATTTCCAATTTTTTTCCCCAAAGGCATAAGCTCCACCACTCCCCTCCATCCTGTCATATCAGATGGTCCCATTGACTTTATGGAGTGACGACCTCCATCTACTGGTAACCAAAAGTATATCATTGTGGCGATTGACTATTTCACCAAATGGGTTGAGGCCATGCCAACGTCCAATAACACGATAACTACCACAACCCTCTTTTTCTTTAACTATGTTAACGCTTGATTCTAGGTTTTGAAATAATTGGTCTCTAACCATGGCCGAAATTTCAAAGATGAGATATGGTGTGAGCTATCCTCTTTGTTGGGATTTGAGCACCAATATTCATCATCCTATTACACCCAAGGTAATGGTCAAGTTGAAGAGGTCAATAAAATCCTTAAAACTATGCTTCAACAAACGATGAACAAGCACAAAACCAATTGGACCCTTATGCTCTTCCTACTTTGTGGGCCTATAGAACTTCCGTTAAAATTGCCACTAGATTTACTCCTTTCCACCTTGTTTTTGGTGAGGAGGTAGTCTTACTGATCGAGTGTGAAATCCCCTCCCTTCACTTAGCCGTCAAACTTCTCCCTAACACCCAACCTTTAGAAAAAATACTTATCATGCTTGAGTGTATAGTGTTGCATTGCAAACCATCGAAGTGGCCATGAAGTGCATCAAACCTTAATATGACCGAAAATTCCACCCTCGTACATTTCACGAAGGCAATCTTGTTCTAGTGTATGAGCAGGCTCATGATGTCCTTGGTCATGGGAATTTTGACTCATTATGGCTAGGAAATTATATCATTAGTAAGGACTTGGGCAAGGGGGCATACCTTCTAGAAGATTTCGAAGGCCAACTCCTTCCTAACCCTTGCAATGCACTCTACCTTAAGAGATTTTACCCATACATCTCCTATCGAGATGCGTGTTTTATTTCTGTCATGCATTTAGGTAGCCTGCATTGTTCATCATCTCATTTTTTATCTTGTGGCACCTTTCATATGGATCCATCATCCACACCGTATATCGGCTATGCCGACGGTGCAAGTTGCTTCTCCCAGAATCTAGCCTTGACAGTTTGGGCCATTTTTACCCCCATGCATTCGTTAGTCCTCTCTAATGACGCCTGCATTGGATCTACCACCAATAACTAGGTCGAATATGATGCAGTGACAGATTTTTTAATCGATGCCCTTGATCATCGCATCCTTCATCTTCATGTTCGTTTAGATTCCTTGTTGCTTGTCATGCAATTGAATGGTGTGTATCATGTGAATAACCATTTCCTTGAGTGAATTTCTTAGTGTGTGAATTTGAAACCATTACATTCAGTCATGTACCTAAAGCCCATAATCCCTATGTGGTCGCATTGCAAAAAATATTCTAGATTGGAACTTATCACATGCATTTAACATAAGAAAATAATCATAAACAAATGGCGAACCATATACTTGTCATATATAAAAAAATGTTTATCCATAACATGTGTCCACAAAATCATAAATGTTTTGGAGTAAACTACTCTAATACATCTGACATTCCCATAACATGTTGCAAAATCAAAACTAGGGGCGCCACATGCCCCTACATCTAATCACTATCTGGAGGGTCTCGAGCCAATGGCTCAGCTCCTGTAGCCTGCAAATATTGCATAGCATGTCTGGCCAACACCATGCATCGCATGACCCCTCGCCACTCCGAGGGTAGCCCGATACATCCCTTGATCTATTGGTCCTCGAGATCGTGCCATCTGCGCTCTGATACACTGGTCAACAAAAACTCGCACCTACAGCGGAAATCCTCTAGCAGAGCCTCCAATCAAGTCTTTGATCTCCTCTCGCTCTACTAGACTCTGCAGCCCCTAGCATTGCGGGTTGTCCCACATACCCTTCCGGCTTCACTGGTGCTATATTTTCATACCAAAAGTAACGAATCAATACCACATACATATTATAAAAACTTTAAAATGCATCATAATATATAGCAACTTTCACTTACCATCTGGTCCCCATGCTTGACCCAATGGAAGTGGCAAGTCAGGGTCCCACTTAAAGTTCATACCATTGTAAGGATAGTCGTCTATATACAATGGCATATGATCCCAATGTGCAAAGAACTTGGGTCAAAACACCTGTCTGACTCCCCTGTCTCCTGCTCTCCATAGTAGCTACCCCCAGTGCTGCATCCTGGTCTCTCGTGGTACCCCATCCTAGATCTGTACATGAGGCCAAAGTGTGGGGATCTTATTGAAGAAGAAAAATAACAACACTTTACCAAAATCACAGTCATGGTGCACCTGTCTCTTGCATAGAAAAAACTATCTTTTCACTGATGATAGCATCATCTGGACCCACCCATAGTAGGTCCCACTCAGTACACTCTCAACTAACATCATCTGCCCTCTAGTGATGTGGTGGAATGCCTGGTTGCCTAAGATTTGTAGTACCGTTATGGCAACAACCCATGTCTCTAGCCTCACTAGATCACTGATCGGTATGGTCGTGCCCTTAGCACGAGCACCTGGTCTACAGTGGCGTTCCATGAAATTTGATATGTTCCACCCTCGCAGTAACACCAGATGTATATTTCCCACCACCCCTAGTGGCGGGAGTCTAGTAAAGATGTCCTGTATGGTCAACTCGAACTGGTGCCCCTACACTATAAAGGCCACCTATTCTAGATCCAAGTAGCTAACTATCCTAGACAGCAAGGGCTCCCCTTCCCCCATCAATGGTTTCTCTACCAACTTGAGAACCCTGTACCTCGCAAGTGCACCTTAGACCACCTAATCCCCCTAGATCTCGATACGAAGTGCATCCAAATCCATCTCTCTCCAGTTGATATTTAGCTCTGTCGTACCTGCACAAACCCAACATTTTTTGCAGCTCAGAGAAAGAAAATTTGCATCCCAAATCATCAAGTCCTAGTCCCCAGCCAAAAACAGTACAAAGCCCACTTTTCTTCCAACTCACAATTTTCCAACCCTGTACCTGGGAGCTCACAATTTTCCCCTCTAGAAGCTACAAGCCAGGTCACAGTATAGGGCCCAGGAGGTGCGAGCCGGCCATGAGGATGGCAAGAGTATTGTTCCTAGGCTCTGGGCACCTAATTTGAAAAACTGAACCACTGAAAAAGTAGAGTAGGGTTAGGCCACCAACCTGCAATGTAATATTCAAAAAATTTAGCCTTCAGCTAAATGGAATATTATAGTTTGTTTTATCACTAAGTAAGTGAATAAATGGGTGGGGAGGCCCATAAGTATCCTAAGTAGTAATAAAAACACTTCAAGTGTGAAAGGAGACCTTTTTAGCAGCTAAATAAAGCACCTCCAAGTGTGAACAGGGGTTGGATCATGTTGATTCAGTCAACTTTTACCAAGTCAATAACGTTGTTATGGAGGAGTGGAATTAATTGAGGAATAACGTAGTTTTGGAGGGAGATTGATTTCATGAAGGAAATGACCTAATCGAGTGGGGCCAAGGGCAAGGAAGCTCATAATATATATAAGGAAGAGGATGGCAGCCATATGAGGTTAAGCTTTGGAATATTATTTTGTATATGGTATGTTTAGACTACTTGCATTCTTTAGCTATTTAGTTGAGATTGTTGTGTTGTTTAGCATCGGGTGTTCCCGAGCGGGAATCCCACCTCTTTCCTTGAGAGGCCTCTTGGAAGAGAATTGCATTAATTTCCACATTCAGGTTTTTAGGCCAAGCTACAGCTTCTTCATCAACGCATTTGTAGGGTGTTGCAATGGAGGGTTTAGAAACCCACTTTCTGAGCTAGTTTCTCATTGGAGGAAGGATTCCTTCACTTGGGAGATCAGTTTTGAGAGATATTGGACACATTTCAGATCTTTGGTACTAGGCCAATTATTTCCCATCATTTCCAGTCTTTTTCCAGCTGGGAATTGCGTTATTTTTTAAGGCAGCTTCAGTGCGGGATCTTGTGGCTCTTTTGGAGTGTTTAGTTGTGATTGAAGGGTTCAACCTTTTATTGGAGGAGGCCTTTGAGGGGATCTACATTAGATCTTCTATATTTCAGCCTTCTACACTCATGTGCTTCAGTTTACAGTGAATCTTCAGCCCTTGGGCTTTAGATCCCATCTTTTATTGGGTGTATTTCTGGAAACCCTTTCTGGTTCTTTGTAGGAGGTTGTATTAAGCCTAGATATGTATTGGGCATATCTTTTGATTCATATAATAGCCCTACATATTTTTTACATTATTTTTCTATAGCAGTGTGTTTACAACTATGCTGTAGTAGTTCTCCGGCATTTTGTATTATGACAACAGCTCATTTGTGGGAGTGATTGTTTATGGGAGGCTTGTTCCTTCATTGTATGTGGTTTATGCCTCACTGTTTGTGTTGATTTGTTGATATAATACATGATGTTATGTCTCCATATTGGTCTCCAATGTTCATGATTTGATTTACACTGCTATTTCTAGTTTTTTGTTCATATATTGCTGCATTTCCCCATTTGGGAATATAACATTGGTATCAGAGCATAATCTTGGCTCAACCTGTGCATTCAGCCAATATGTCACCATGAGGAGAAGCCTTTCACAAGAAGAAGAGATGTACAGAAAAAACAAAAAGAAGACTCTATTATTTGCAGGAAGAGGGGAGGAGAAGCTCTCAAAGCTTCTCTTTCAAACTATGTAGAGTATTAGGGGAGATCTCAAGAAGATAAGAAGGGAGAGAGAATATCCAAAGGAGTTTGGATCTAAGGAAAAATCTAGATTTTCACATGATGAGTGTGAACATGTAGCCACACACTATGATTCAAAGCGTAGTAAAATGCCCAGATCTACTATGAGGGAGATAGGAGAAGAAGAAATGCCTAGGAGAGAAATTCTTAGTGATTATTTTCAAGAATATGAATCTCAAACTAAGAGGTTTAGAGATCATATCACCTTCCAAGAGTTTTTCAAGATCAAGGTGGAGAGGAGAAAGCAGCATGATATGGGTAGATTTTTTCTATCTACTTTTGATGGTTCACCGAAATGTTCAGCAAGAGCTTGGGTGAAGGAGCTAGACACATATTTGAAGCAGCACCAAGTTTCAGAGAAGGAAGCCATCAAAGTTGCAGCACTGCATTTTGGAGGTAAGGTCTATGCTTGGTGGATATTTGAGTCCTTTTCCTTAAAAAATTCACATACATATACTTATGCAAAGTTCACTAGGAGGCTAGTGGAAAGGTTTGATGGAAAACATTCTAAAACACCTTTGATGAAGTTAAACAAACCAAAACAAACAAAACTTTTGCATGGGTTGGAAGGACCTATAAACTTAACTCCACTTCAGAAAACTGTTGAAGAGGCTAACATCTTGCATAATACTTTGCTAGAGGAAATATCTCTATATCATATTCTTGGACAAGAGGGCATGGAGATCCCTTTTTCAAAAGAGGATCCTCTTATTGAAAATTTTCCCATTCATATTGAAGAGGAAGAGAAGGTTGGGGGTAACAACACTGTCATATATAGAGCATATGTCGAACCTCATGCAGAGGTAGATGGAACACTTGCTCCCACAAGAGGGATTCTTGTACCATTGTAAGGAATTCCCCAGGACCTCATATGTGGAGGTCAAGGCACAATCAATGAACAACATGATTGTGAAACCTTTCAAATGGAAGGAGAAGGTACAGAGGATGACCAACATCACATGATGAGGAGCACACACCCGTATCTATTTCAGAAGAGTGATTCACAGAAGAGGCAGACTGATTTGTGCAGTGAGGATAGGGGAAAATTTTTCCATTAATATGTGCAGTCTACTCTTGACATTGATGTCTCATGCATGGAGGCATTCCACCAGGGAGACCACCAGATCTAGAGCTGGTGAGAGACATTCTGTAGAAATTTCAATAATTTGCTGAATTATTCACTGAGATTATCTTGATTACACACTATTTAAGCTTCATGCATAATACATAACCTCTTCTACAATTGATCATCAATATGCGGAAATAGAAAGCAGTCGCATGCGCTCATTAAAACATAATCAAGCACACATATCAACACAGGATGTAATGGGGAAAGCAATAGCTGAAAACCCCCAACTATCTGTATATTATAATGATAGAGAACATGTAAAAATACATAGCACAAAGCTCTCACAGCTCTCAGCACTATCTCACATGCTACACACAAACTAGCACGGAAGATGAACAAGTCACAGGTTCAAATCTCCTCCACAAGTCTGCCTGCCTCTACTGCGCAATCCAAGATGAATAATGATCAGATCCAAGTTCGAATCCCACTGGCTTGTACTGCGCAATCCTCATTGGCAATCTCAATCAATGTGTGTGAAAATCTCATGCACAGCCATAGTCACAACTGATAGTAGACTCACCCTTTCACCCACCTCTAACACTGGTCTCCACTGAACTGTCCATGCATTGCAGTTAACTGATGTGTTATTTAGTTGAATTATGAGTTAATAATTAGTGAATTAATTAATAATTAATTCACACCACTCATCACTAGTGTATTTATCAGTTAGACTAAATACAACTAGTTCAACTAAGTTAAACCGAACACAACTCCACCAACTGTCTCATCAACTCCACCAAACTCTGCCACATGAGTTCTAACTGAAGTCAACCATGCAATAGCTCAACTAACCCTTAGAAAAAGCGTATTTCCTTCTGTCAGCTGCATGTGCCACATCCAAGCATCAAACTGAAGTGCTCCAAGAGGATAAGATAATGTTTATAGTCTAAATATTATTAAGGGTTAATAATATTTGACTGTTCTATTTTTAGCCCGGCAGTCTAAAAATAGAAACCACCCAATGTCTAAAAATAGAGGTCCATCTATTTTTACCAACTCTACCAATCATCCATAAATAGCATCCTGCAACTCATAGACCATGATCCATATGTCTAAAAATAGACATAGTCTAAAAATAGACTTTGCGCCAAAAATAGCCTGCGAGCCCACTTAGTGAAGGCGACTTCATTTCACTAAGCTCCATCATCTTGTTGCATTTTCAGCACTCCCTCTCAACAAGATATGGATTATCTTCAACCCCTATCCTGCCTCTGTGGTATTCGAATTTTCTCCTGGTGAGCGCCTTCATCAAGATGTCAGCATCCTAATCCTCCGTGGGAATGTATGAAAGTAACATGATTCTCCGCTGCACACAATCTCTGATATGATGGTACATGATGTCGATGTGTTTGGATCTATCATGAAATACTGGATTAGCCGAGAGTTTAATGCAACTCTGGTTATCACAATAAATCACAGTAGGCTCCAAGTGCGACCCGAACAACCCGACCAGGATCTTCCTCATCCATATGGCCTCGCATGCAGCCAAGCTTGCCGCCATATACTCAGCCTCTGCTGAACTGAGTGCCACGGATCTCTGCTTCCTGCTGTACCAAGAAACTGCTATCGACTCGATACTGAAGATCCCTCCAGATGTGCTATTTCTGTCTGTTGGGTTCCCTGCCGAATCTGCATCTATGAAGCTACACAGCTTCACCTCATCCTCCTGTCTGTACCACAAGCCATATCCCGATGTGCCTCTAAGATAACACAATACATGCTTGCCTGCCTTCCATAAGAGCTTGGTAGGCTTAACCATAGCTTGTGAAAGCTGGTTAACATCATAGCATATATCGGGTCGTGTATTGACTAGATACATAAGCGACCCCACCAACTGTCGATAAACAGTGGCATCCACTACCTCCGCTGAAGTAGCATCCTCCTTCCTCCAACCTCCAGGAAGAGGAGTATCAACAGGCTTGCAGCCATGCATGTTGAACTTCTCCAGTATCTCCCGAGCATACTTACCTTGAGAAACAAACAGTCCATCACTGCGCTGCCAAATTTCCAATCCCAGGAAATAATGAAGGAGGCCCAAGTCCTTCATCTCAAACTCTCTAGAAAGATCCTCCTTGCATGAAAGTATCAACAGCTCATCACCCGTCAAAATCAGATCATCTACATACAGTACAATGATCAACAACTTCCCCTCCACCACAATCTGGTACAAGTTAGGATCCGCCTCACTCTTGGAGAATCCAAGTCCGGTGAAGTAACTGTCTATCCGTGTGTACCAAGCACGAGGTGCTTGCTTCAGCCCGTACAGTGCTCTCTTGAGTCGGCACACATGCGACTCACTGCTGAAGATCTCGAAACCTTCAGGCTGCTCTATGTACACCTCCTCCTCAATGAATCCGTTGAGGAATGCAGTCTTCACATCCATCTGATGGATGTGCCACCCCATCTGCGCTGAGAGAGCTAGGATCGTCTGTATGGAAGAGTACCTTGCGACAGGTGCAAAGGTCTCCTCATAATCGATCCCCTCGATCTGTGAGAAGCCACGAGCAACAAATCTTGCCTTGTACTTCTCCACACTCCCGTCAGCCGCCTGCTTCACTTTGTAGATCCATCGCGAACCCACCACTGATTTCCCCTCCGGTCTTGGGACAATCTCCCATGCACTGTTTCTGACAATCGAATCATACTCTTCCACCATGGCATCTACCCATGCGGGGTCCTCCACAGCTTCCTCGAAAGAGGATGGCTTTGTCACGACACATTTGCTCACAAGAGCCATGTATCCAGTGTACCGGTCCGGTGACTGTATCTGTCTGCGCTGTGCTGTAGGTGGTCCTACAACCTTCTCTGCATCTTGAGCCAGTCGCTCAGCTTCTGTAGTGCGCTTCCGCCCTCTGATGGTTGGCGCTGCATGAGTGGTCTCTTCCACTCCATGAACTTCCTCTTGTGGCTGATCCACATCCTGAAGCTCATTTTTAGGAACTAATAGCTCCTCATCAGCATGCAAGTGTGGCTCCCTCTCAAGCGAACACTTCATGGCTTTCTCCTCCTAAAATTTGATATCCCGTCGCACAACAGTCTTGCGACTGTCTGGAAAATACACACGATAGTTGTGGGGCGTATCAGTGTACCCCACAAATATCCCAACCTCTGCGGTCGGATCCAGCTTCTTTCTAGCATCCTTCGTCACATGCATGTAGACAGGTGAACCAAAAATCCTCAAATGGGAAATGTCAGGTCTCTTACCAGAAAACGCCTCCTCCGGTGTACTCATGCCAAGTATCTTGTGAGGACAACGGTTCTGCACATATACTGCAGTATTGCATGCCTCCACCCACAAGTGAAGGGGTAGGCCCTGATCATGCAACATCGCTCGTGCAGCACCCACGATCGTTCTGTTCTTCCGCTCAGCAACCCCGTTCTGCTGTGGGTTATGGGGTGCGATGAGCTCTCTCCGAATCCCTTCTGCGCTGCAAAAGTCCTTGAATTCAACAGAGATGAATTCACCACCATTGTCGCTCCTAAGAGCCTTCACATGCTTCCCCGATTCCTTCTCAACCAGCGCCTTGAACTCACAAAACTTTGAGTATGTCTCACTCTTCTTCTGCATGAAGAAGATCCAGCACTTCCGAGAAAAATCATCAACAAAGATCACATAGTACCTGTGCTTTGTTGTCGAAGCTACTGAGAAAGGTCCACACACGTCTGTGTGAATTCTCTCAAGGATCGTCGTGGCGCGAATATCCTTCTCGTGAAAGGTGGCTTTCACAAATTTTCCTAAGGTACATCCCTTGCACTGATCTGACTGCGCAATAGTACCCTTAGGAAGCCCAGTAGAAATCTGCTGCAGTATCTTCAAAGCTCCATGGTGAAGGTGGCCCAATCTCCGGTGCCACAGCTCGCCATCATCCCGGCTCACCACTCCTTCCGCCTTGCATGCCATTGTTGCGCAGCCATCTACTTGCAACTGATAAAGGTTCTTGATTCGAACCCCTATCTTCTGGGTTTCTCCAGTTGTCTTACTGCACAGGAAAGCCTTTCCCTCATTGAAGACAACATCATACCCCTTGTCTTCTAACATCGCTACAGAGATCAGATTCTTCTTCAATCCTCGAACATGCATCACTTCCTTCAATACGAAGGGTTTACCAGACTCCTTCTCAAAGGAAATGGTACCGATACCGGTCGCACTGTATCTACCATCATCGCCCATCTCGATGTGCACTCCAAGATCTTTCTCATCCAGATATGAAAACAGATCTCGATCTCCAGTCATGTGAAAAGACGCACCACTGTCCAAGAACCATACTAATCCCATCACACTTGAGACCAAGCATGCGATCAGCGAAAAATCCAGCTCAAACTGTGAGGCTAAGGCCTCTCCCACTGCAGATCCAGCAGCTTGCTTATTTTTCTTCTTCTGCGGACAATTTGTGGCATAATGTCCGTGCTGGTGACAGTGAAAACACTTCACCTTAGACATGTCCTGCTTCTTGCCTTTCGCACTAGAATGAGAAGCTTTCTTGCTCTTCCCCTTCTTTGCTTTGGCAGCCAAAGCGCAATTTTCTTCATCAGATGCCTTTGATGAAGATTCGTCTCTGGTATTCCGCCTTATCTCCTCTTGCACAAGATCCGACCAAAGTCGCTCCCATCCTGGCAATTTCTCCCGACCATTGACAGAATCCTGATAGGCATGCCAACTCTTTGGAAGACCAAGGAGAGCCAAGCTCACCAATTCCTCATCATCAACAGTCACCCCCACACTTCCCAGCTCATCCCTGCATTGGATGAACTTCGTGAGGTACTTGGGCATACTGTCGCCTTTCTCCATCTTTATGTGTCCGAGTTTATCCTTGAGCGCCAACTTCCTCTGGTCGCTCTTGCTTTGGAATAAATCTGTCAACGCTTTCCACATCAAGTATGGAGAAGCTTTTCCATGCATGCTGGATACAATGTGATCCTTCACGCCCTCCAACAGAATCCTTCGACATTTTGCCATCTTCTTTTGCCAAGCCTCAACTTGAGCAACATCAGTAGGCTTTGGGACCTCAGCCTCTATGAACTCCTTCAGCCCGTTATCATCTAATACCGCCTCCATTCTGTCCTTCCATGCAACATAATTCGAGCTGCCCTCAAGGGCATACTCCAGTCGCAATCCGTTGAAAGACATTTTGACTTCGACACCAAGAAAACTGCTGCAAATTCGAATTCCAAATTCTGCTGCAAATTCGAATTCCACCAGCTCAAAACTCAACCGCTTCCGATCTGTGAGAAAAAAATATTTCTAGCACAGAGATCGACTGTAGGGGCATTTACTGGATATATCACCTTTCAAAGAAAGGATGGATCCAGAGGCTACCTGGCCCGTTACAGACTCTGTCTACCGAAATAATTGTAATCACTATAATAGATCTGATGATCAATCTTGCTCCGATACCATGTAGAAATTTGAATAATTTTCTGAATTATTCATCGAGATTATCCTGATTACACACTATTTAAGCTTCATGCATAATACATAACCTCTTCTACAATTGATCATCAATATGCGGAAATAGAAACAGTCGCATGCGCTCATAAAACAATAATCAAGCACACATATCAACACAGTATGTAATGGGGAAAGCAATAGCTGAAAACCCCCAACTATCTGTATATTATAATGATAGAGAACATGTAACAATACATAGCACAAAGCTCTCACATCTCTCAGCACTATCTCAATGCTACACACAAAACTAGTTATGAAGATGAACAAGTCACAGGTTCAAATCTCCTCCACAAGTCTGCCTGCCTCTACTGCGCAATCCAAGATGAGTAATGATGAGATCCAAGTTCGAATCCCACTAGCTCCAACTGTGCAATCCTCATTGGCAATCTCCATCAATGTGTGTGCAAATCTCATGCACAGCCAATAGTCACAACTGATAGCAAACTCACCCTTTCACCCACCTCTAACACTGGTCTCCACTGAACTGTCCATGCATTGCAGTTAACTGATGTGTTTATTAGTTGAATTATGAGTTAATAATTAGTGAATTAATTAATAATTAATTCACACCACTCATCACTAGTGTATTTTTCAGTTAGACTAAATACAACTAGTTCAACTAAGTTAAACAGAACACAACTCCACCAACTGCCTCATCAACTCCACCAAACTCTGCCGCATGAGTTCTAACTGTAGTCAACCATGCAATAGCTCAACTAACCCCTAGGAATAGCGTAATTCCTTCTGTCAGCTGCATGTGCCACATCCAAGCATCAAACTGAAGTGCTCCAAGAGGATAAGATAATGTTTATAGTCTAAATATTATTAAGGGTTAATACTATTTGACTGTTCTATTTTTAGCCCAACAGTCTAAAAATAGAAACCGCCCAATGTCTAAAAATATAGGTCCATCTATTTTTACCAACTCGATCAATCATCCATAAATAGCATCCTGCAACTCATAGACCATGATCCATATGTCTAAAAATAGACATAGTCTAAAAATAGACTTTGCGCCAAAAATAGCCTGCAGGCCCACTTAGTGAAGGCGACTTCATTTCACTAAGCTCCATCATATTGTTGCATTTTCAAGACATATTACCATTTGGTTCACCACTCTTAGATCTCAGAGGGGTGGATACTTTGGAGGGGTCTATTATAGAGCAGAGAGTCTATGGTAGACTCAAGGAGGAGGGAGTCATTCCCCCATTTTCAGCAGTACCTACCCTCACTACATGTTCTGCGTTGACAGAAGTTGCTGCAGTGATGGAGGATGGCACCACCATGGTGCAAGGGGACCACTCCATGGATTTGGAGAAACATAGGGTACTTCCTTTGAGGAAGGAATCCTCCATACATTGGAGTAGATGGAGGCCACTCATGCTTACATTGTCCAAGATCAGGAGGTTCTTTTTGGATGATAGCTTCTCATGGGAGGCAAACTTCCAAAGGTCACCACTTGTATTTGAGCATGAGCAGTTGCATGATGGGCATGGCAGAATTTTGGAGGATGAATTTGGCATGAGGGATGTCAAAGGAGAAGGCAGCAGCATGTGGGTGGCTTCACATTTCAAATCTTCAACGTTGTCTATTAGGAGGATTGATCCATATTGGAGGTCTCAACTCTTGGTAGAGTACTCCAAGGATCTTGGTGCTTGCATGATTCTTGATTATCCAGAGGGAGATGATAAATACATGGTGGATGATGAGGTCATCTATTCTTATGGCAGAGTCTTCTTGACTAGATTTTCTGAGCTCAAGAGGAAGCTACTACATGCGGCACATGTGGACTTTCTTTCCATGCACTTTGTTGCATTTCATTCTTTGATGGAGGAGTTCACTTGGGAGGGCATCCAACAGGATATATATCCACATATGGAGAGATGCATAGCCCGAATAATGATGGAGAGGTCGTCGCAACCACCTCCCTACTCATTGGAAGTAAGGGAGAACTTATAGTTGAGCCATTTCAGCTCAATGACCAAAGTACATAGTACAGAAGGTACATTTTTGCATTATGATATGTACTCCTTTAGTTTATATGAGTAGCATGTTGTACCAAGGAGGATTATCCCTTCTTGTATATTGTATTTTGATGTACTTGAGGCCATTTGCAGCATTGATGTTGGCCATGATATTGGTGGTTTGTGGGGGAGGCCACATGATTCTTGGTATGCACCATGAGCACCACATTTTCCTTTCATGATCCTATCTTGTACGATGATTGTGGCAGCAAACAAGTGGCTAAAAGAACACTTGTTATTCTTTGTTTTGAGGCAGGTAGGGGATGCACTACGTTGTTTCCATATGTGGAACTATGATTTACCTCTCGGTTGTCATATGGCAACTTGTTTTCATTTGCTTTTGCTTCCATATATTGATGGTGTTCTTATGTTTATGGGAAGCTTTGTGGGGAGAGTGGCACAAGAGTTGAAGGTGCCCATTGGGAGTATGATTCTCCCTACTTTATATGTTGCATATTTCAGGAGGAACAATGGGAAAACCATGATTGCCACACTACATCTCTTTTCTTCATGTGGAAGGAGCCATTTGGAGAACTTGAGTACTTGGGAGAGGAACTTCATGGATGTTTTGTTCGGTGGGGTAATTTGGGCCATTCTTGGAGGCCGTGACATTTCAACCCAAGATCAACAACAGCCACATACTTACCATAAATGGAGAGAGAAACAACTTGGTGTTGGAATCACAGTTATCGTTAGACCAAAACCCGTAGGCATTAGTCTCCGCTACAATCGCCAGAGTTAGGATCCACAAGAGGTGGTTATTCCATGTCGTGAAACACACAGGGAGTGTTGAACCCAATGTCCAACAATCTCCCCCCCAACGCGATCTGGGTGATTTTTGAACTCGAGACCTGTTGCTCTGATACCAATTGTTGGAATCACGATTGTCGTTAGACCAAAACCTGCAAGCATTAGTCTCCGCTACAATATCCAGAGTTAGGATCCACGAGAGGCGGTTAGTCCATGTTGCGAGACACACAGGGAGCATTAAACCCAATGTCTAACACTTGGATGGAAAAATCGAATCTCTCCATGCAGCCCCAATACATTGCATAAAATGGGGGTTGAGGATTTCTCTGATGAGCTACCTAGGATGGCTTGGGAATGAGGTTCCCCATGTTTGTCATCACTCCTAACTTGAGGAGGCCATTAGACAGAAAGAAGTTTTCCACTTATACCTTCCACCTTTTCATGATGTGAACCATTGGGTTTTGCATACTTGGGAAGATTCATTGGAGGGCAGATTTATTGTAGATTATATTGAGTAGTGGTGGGGACTATTGATGAAAAGGCCACAAGAGGAGGAGGGGAGGAATTTTTCTCTCCCTATACAGTTGCTTGAGGACGAGCAACATTTTGGAAGGGAGGATTGTAATATTCCAAAAATTTAGCCTTCAGCTAAATGGAATATTATAGTTTGTTTTATCACTAGGTAGGTGAATAAATGGGTGGGGAGGCCCATAAGTCTCCTAAGAAGCAGTAAAAACACTTCAAGTGTGAAAGGAGAACTTTTTAGCAGCTAAATAAAGCACCTCCAAGTGTGAACAAGGGTTGGATGATGTTGATTCAGTCAACTTTGACCAAGTCAACAATGTTGTTATGGAGGAGTGGAGATTAATTGAGGAATAACACAGTTTTGGAGGGAGATTGATTTCATGAAGGAAATGACCTAATTGAGTGGGGCCAAGGGCAAGGAATCTCATAATATATATAAGGAAGAGGATGGCAACCATATGAGATTATGTTTTGGAATATTATTTTGTATATGGTTTGTTTAGACTACTTGCATTCTTCAGTTGTTTAGTTGAGAATGTTGTGTTGTTTAGCACCGGGTGTTCCCGAGTGGGACTCCCACCTCTTTCCTTGAGAGGCCTCTTGGAAGAGAATTTCATTCATTTCCAAATTCAGGTTTTCAGTCCAAGCTATAGATTCTTCATCATGATATTTTCTGTAGGTTATTTTTCTGTGTTGCAGGGTGTTGCAGTGGAGGGCTTAGAAACCCACTTTCTGAGCTAGTTTCTCATTGGAGGAAGGATTCCTTCACTTGGGAGATCAGTTTAGAGAGCTCTTGGACACATTTCAGATCTTTGGCACCAGGCCAATTATTTCCCATCATTTATAGCATTGTTCCAGTTGGGAATTGTGTTATTTTTTAAGGAAGCTTCAGTGCGGGATCTTGTGGTTGTTTTGGAGTGTTTTCCTGTGATTGAAGGGTTCAACCTTTCATTGGAGGAGGCCTTTGAGGGGATCTAAATCAGATATGCTATATTTCAGCCTTCTACACTCATGTGCTTCATTTTGCAATGAAAATTCAGCCCTTGGGCTTTATATCCCATCTTGTATTGGGTGTATTTCTGGAAACCCTTTCCAGGTTCTTTGTAGGAGTTTGTATTAAGCCTAGATCTATATTGGGAATATATTTTGAGGCATATAACAGCCTTACATATTTTGTACACTCTTTTGCTGTATCAGTGTGTTTATAATTGTGCTACAGTAGTTCTCTGGCATTTTGTATTGTGGCAATAGCTCATTTGTGGGAGTGATTGTTTATAGGAGGCTTGTTCCTTCATTGTATATGGTTTATGATTCACTATTTGTGTTGATTTGCTGATCTAATACATGATTTTATGTCTCCATATTGGTCTCCAATGTTCATGAGTTGATTTACACTGCTATTTCCAATTTTTTGTTCATATATTGCTGCATTTCCCCATTTGGGAATATTACATGCAACTGACAGATCTTGATTCCAATGGTCGGTTTATCCACTACGACTGCCGCAAGATTTAGGGCCTTCTCCTCCTCTCCAAAATCACCACAACTCCACTAGAAAATGAATCAAATTGGAGGGAAATCACCCTATTAAAATCAAAACCCTAATTTTTATTTCACCAATTGTGACCAAACCATAGCTCGATTTGATGAACCATCATCACTGTTGGAAATCTCTCATTGAGCTCTAAATTGGGTATCCTTTTTTTTTTGGTGATTTGATACTTCACCTGGAAGCCATTTTTCCAAGAAGGGTCACTTCACCACCTCTCAAAATCGGATTTCTTCACTTGCGCTACTTGTACTTGGGGCACAACCTTGCCTTCATACTTGTCAATGTGTGTGTCAATTTTTGTGATGAGTAACCATCTTTTTCTCATGATTTTATGTTCCCCACCGGGCCTATTCTGTGTGGCAGCCTCATTGAGTCACCCTTGTTCAAAGCATCCGAGTTGAGTCATCATCACTTTCATGGAGACTGTCTTGAGTCCCTTTTCCTCCTGTTACAACATTCCATCCATTTGTGCCTTGTTCCTCTCTTGTGTTTCCCATTTTGGCCTCCAATCATAATTTCCCCCATCCGCTTATGAGTCGATTCAATCACTACCAAGTCATCCATGCTTTTTATGCTCTAACAAGGGAATTCATCCATTCGCTACTCAGTATCCACTATTCCATCACCATCCTTGGTTTCAGTTCACCAGTCACTTTACTATGATCCCTTGTGTTGTAGTTGAGGGCAGTGTACCTTGGTTCTGACTTCCATTCTTGTTCAGTGCCTTAGGTCAGGTAAAGGGACTCCTCATTTCCATTTGACTTGATTGTTTCTCATCTGCTTAGCTTCAGCATGATCAAGATTTGTCTACTTGATGGTTCAGCGACCAATATATTTTCCTAGTGGTTCCCGGGTGTGTGTGAGATGTTTTAGACCTCATGAGGGGGTGGCCCTTCAGGTAGGCCCCCACATGCCCGGATGACCTCACATTGTGCTACAACCTCAGATGCAGGTCCACAAATTTGATGGGTTCAGTTCTAGTTGCTTGTAGTTCCCTTAGCATGCATGCATCACTAAGATTATCCATTCATATTTTCAGAGCCCTTTTTTGTTTATCAGGGCTTCTTTGGTTGTTATTATGTATCATGTACTCAAATATTATTCTATTCAGTCTTGGATGTTGTCCCAAACATAGTATGTATGTGGGACCCATTATATTTTTGTCTGGCCCATTTTATGCCAGCATGTCATGTACCATTTATCATGTACTTTATAGCTCAGTCTCATTTTACTCGACACACCATTATTCTTTGTACTTTGTCATCTCAGGGGGCATAGGTATGCCTCGCCCCACCTTAATGAGAACAGGTACCCAAACATTAAAGGAGTTTATATCATTTGTAGGTCTCGCCCCCTCAGTTATTTTCCTCTCTCACTTCACTCCATCAATGTATATCTCTCTCTCAGAATCCCCTTCGATGTCTAGTGATTGTGTTCTTACAACGTACTTCAGTCATATGATTAGCTCCTAACACTCGTACGTTGGGGGGGAATTTGTTACGCCAATTTTTGGTTATCTAACCATTTACAATTAGATGGATCGAAGTACGCCATGTAAGACCAATTTTACCATAGTAAAATTTCTTTCACTATAAGAAATAATTTAATAAACCAAATTTTATTAAGTTATTTCTGGTTCAAACCGGAAACCCCATAAGGAGTAATTAAATAAATAATCATATATTTGATTTTCCTCTAGGAATAATTAATTAAACCACTATTTAAATAATATTCTTGGTCATATTTAACCCAATTATGAGAAATAATTGGATAAATCATTATTTTTCTTATTTTTCTCTAGAAATAATTAATTAAACCATTATTTAGTTATTGTTCCTTATTAAATTTGACTAAATCACCTAGAAATAATTAAACAAATAATTATTTGTTAAATTATTCCTTAACCCCATTCTTGAAATGATAAATAAATAATTTACTTGTTTATTATTTCTAAATAAAGGTATTTAACCAATTTAAATTCCTTTTCCCTCCAACAAAATATAATAAAATATTCCAAGCATTTAGATCTAGATCTTGGTTAATAATATTTTATTATTTGCCATTATCGAGGATAACTCACTTTATTATTCACCATTATAAATAGGAAGGATTTCCATTCATTATTCACTTCTATCACTTTCATTGTCACGCTTTGATCATTCTCATTGCTGCTACTATTTTCTTGCTTCTTGAGCTCCCATAGAGTTCAACACATTTCGGGTTTTCTACACCATTGAGAGAGAGAAACTTCTGGATTTGAAGCATTGAGGAAAACCAAGAACCCATCCCATTGAGGGGGAATGGTAACATCATTCTTTGTTCCCTTCCCAGGTGTTATAATACATATAAAATACTTTATATCTTATCTTGTCCGTTGGATGCATGGAGCAACTCTTATTTCTTTTTATTGCTTAACTGCTTTTATTGCATAGATTTTGGTTATTGAAACATTTGTTTTGACTATTTATTACAAATATAAGGAAGTTAAGAAACCATATTTGTTGTTAGGACTATTTTTCACACACATCTAAAGTGAGCTCTTTTCGTACACTTGTGTTAAGAATTTACGCTAACAATAGAGCACACTCCTTAGGCATGATTCCCCTTCCTTGTTACAAATTTGCACTCTTAAAGTGACTAAAGCATCCTTGAGTTCACTCCTTTGACCAAAAGAAGAGCTCCCTCTTTGAGTGCATTGATGCACCCTAAATAGCCGAAGCTCAATCCTTCATCCTTCCCCACTACGCCATGTGGCCTCATCGATTCTTTGAGTGCATGAGTGCACCCCAAGGGCACAAAGCCTCAACCTTCAACCTTCAAGAGTGTGCCCTAGGCCCTCCCTAAGGCCTCTTGAGTGCATGAGCGCACCCCGATGGCTTAAAAACTTCACCCTTTAGCTCTTAGGAGTGTGCCTTCCATCTCATCCTTGAGTGAACAACTAACTTGGGAAGTCTGAAGCCTTCCCCTTCGTCCTTTGGACTTGCGCCATGTGCCCTATCTTGATTGTCCCCTTCTTTGAGTGCATGAGCATATGCCGAAGCCCCAAAGCCTTCTCTCTTCAAGCATTTATCCTTTCAAAGTGTGCCCATGCACTAATATGCTCATTTGTCCCTTTGAAATGTGCTCAAAAGGAACGAACAAAAATATATGCATAAATCACAGTAGGTAGGATATTTTTAGGCTGATAGTTGCTCTTCATGAGTGATTTCAGATGTAGGTATTCTAGAAAACGTCGTGGCAAGCACACAAGTGGAAGATCAGGAGAGGAGAATAAATAAAGGAAGCATGAAAAGAACGAGAAACACACTTGAATCTGGATGATCAAAGCACCCAAAAACTCCATTGGATCAAAAACCCTTTGGAGGGTGAAGACATCACGATGGAAGTTGCATGAGGAATAAAGTTACAATTGGAAACCATGTCACCACTGGAATAATTCCATGTCATTAGTCACTATTAGTCCTAGTCATCAGATATAATGACATGTAAAGTATCATCATGTGATGATGTGGAAGTCAATATGTACTATTGTAATCATTGTAAAAGGAAAATAAGTAGAATACTAAGAGTCATGTATGAGCTAAAGATTCATGGAAGTCCAAAAGACATGTAATACCAAAAGTCATATGTAATTCCAAAATTCATTTGGAATTCCAATGGTTGTAGAAGTCCAAAGGTCACACGAAGTTAGAAAGTCAAGAGTCGCGAGGATGTGAAAGGTCATTCCTCAAGTTATAAATAGATCCTCATTTCTCATGTAAAGGACATTCAACCTTCGCTTCTCCCATGAGGCATAAGAGAGACAAAGTTAGTATTTTTGGGGAGAAATTAGTGGCTCTAATGCTCCACTATTGGAGCTAGTGGTTTTCATTGCATTTGTGTATCTTGGGACTTTTACTTAATATTGAAGACTTCCAGGCCAACATATTTTCTAATACTATTCTTTGAATGTTTATATTTCATGTTTGCTTTCATTAAGAACTGTATTAGTTGAACTATTTCGGTTAATTTAGTGCTCCTTGTTGGAAATGTGTTGTTATGAGATAATGATTGTCACATCCTTGTTTTCTCTTGATGTTATATGAGTATTTCTCATCGATGTGTGTCTCCATTAGGTAGTATTATTTCTTCTCTTCTAGAGGCTCACTTTATTCCCCCCCTTTGCTGTAATAAATATTGATACATTGGCAATTGAACATCCACAAGGCATGCTAACTTGCTTATTCAAAAGGAACATTGCGCTTCTCTTCCGTGTTGATAGATAAAGCCAAGGTATATCTTTAAGTAAAGTACAGTCGGGTCGTATTCCCAATGGGACTCCTAAACTAAATGGTGTGAGGTCTATTTGGGACCTTATATAGGGGAGCTCCCCTATATGTTGGTGGTATCCAATATTATCAACATGTTACTCTCTGAGACTTTACTTCCAGTGAATGCAATTACTTTGTTCCTATATGAATGTGTTGGTGATCTAATTCATTTATGTTAGTTCTCATTTTTTCGCTCTAAACAGGAGGGACCCATGAAGAGTCGTGAGACAACATAGTTTTGCTTCATTTTATTATTTCCTTAGTAGCCATTTCAATCTAGTTTTTAGAAATTTCATGCTTTATTTGATGCTCTGTTTTCAAGTCCAATTTACTCATTATTGTTTTGATTGCAACAGGCTGAGTGTTCAAAATTAAAACCAAAACACCAAAAACATTTCTTTTATTAATTTTCTTATTTAAATTCCCTTTTTGGTCTCAGATTTAATCTAATTCTTGGATCAGTTGTCATTAAAGTTGTGCACACTAGTAATTTGTAAGGACTCTCAATTTAGATAACTACTTTTTTATTCAATCATTGCCTTTCAAGTTAGTTTCAGTTCTTCTTCATAGTTATATTTCCTTATGCGTTTGTCAAATAGAATTTATTTCAAAATCACTTAAATTAGTTTCTTTTCAAGTCAAATAGAATAGATTTATTTCAAGATGAATATCATAGATTTCCATTGTTTTCAATAAAATAACCTTCAATTCAGTTCAATAGCATAAATTTTTAGTTCTTCTCAATAGAATACATTTTCAATTCCTTCTCTTAGAGTAGTTTGCTTTGATTTCTTGCACTCTAGAAATGGTTGTTTTCAAGTTTATCTCAATTCAAAAAATATTATAGAAATAACATGTGTGTACACTTAATAAGAATTAGTCTTCAAAAGATTAGATTTACAATTTGTATTTAGATTTGATCCTTTGATTAAAAATAAGAATCCTAGCATATATTGTGCACATACACTTCACAAGTACACAAGCCCTTGTCAACAATTTAATGAAGTAAATTTTATCAACAATTGAATTTCCCAACTTTTTTGGTGTCGTTGCCAAGGAAGCGTATATAGAACTTTGTTTTTTTGGTCTAAATTTTCATATCATAATATATGCATTCATTTTCTAGATGTATATTTAAAATCATATTAAAATAATTTAGGATGCATGTATATAGAATTAGATTCTAGAGGTTTATTTGTAAGTAGAAGAGGGTGTAGTTCCACACCAACATCACCAACCACCCCTACTAGACCATGTAGTGCCACACCATCCACTAACACTCACATTCCAACCATAGCAACAAGACTTAGACTGCCTGAAGTGCATAGATAAAAAATAAGCGACTCACAAACCTCATCTACAAAAGATGTAGTTGAAGAACCTACATCCCCTATGAAGGAGTCATATTTATTTCTTCAGTGGGTGAACAACTCTTAGGACACTAGGAGTTAGAGGTGCCTAGTGAGGAAGAAGAAGTTGAAGAGGAAAACCTCAGTTTGAAATACCATCGATAGAGGAACCAAAGGAAGAAGAAGTAGGTAATCCTATTATTGAACCTTAGCTTAGCTCTAAAGAATCTACAATGGTAGGAGAGGGAGAAGGATAAGTGCATAATGGAGAATACATACCAAGAATTGGTGGAGGAAGAGGTAGAATAGGAGAAGGTGGTAGAGGACGTCGAGGTGGAAGAGGAGATGAAAGATATTTTCATGAAGAGGATCCTTTTGGATTCCATATTTAGGTACATATACAACTACTACCATGAAAAATATCTCACCATCTATCCTTCCCAAATTTCATGTGTTAATAACTGAGGATCCATAAACATTTATTTTTGAGTTTGAGGTAGCACGTAGAACATATGATTATTTACTGGATGCTCAAAAATTGAAATTATTTCCTGTCACTCTGAAAGATGGAGCTCTTAAGTGGTTCATGGGTCTATGAAAACATTCTATTAGAGCATGTGAGGATATGAAAAGAATATTCCTAGACAAATATAAACGTTATTGCATACACCGTAACCTTAAGGATGAAGTTTCTAAGATGACCCAAGAAGAAGATAAAAACCTTGAATATTTAGTGGAAATATTTTCCTAAAATGTCAAGAGAGATAAATTGCACAATTTAAATGAAGAAACATTAAAAAATCTCTTGCTAAAAACCGTAAGAGATGAATGAATTTATATTCTCAATTTAATGGGAAAGGAAGATTTTTCTCAATTGTCATTCTAAAAAAATTGTGAATTATAAAAACACGTTGCAAGAGGAAAGGAAAAATATGGTAAGAACCCAAGAGATCTAGTTATTTCAAGAGTAAACAAATCTGCACCTTGAACAATAAGAAGAGTAGAATTAGGAAAATTTCTTGATAATTTTAAAATTGATATCCTTTTAAATCTTAGTGAACAACTAGATACTTTAAGGATACAAAACAAGAAGAAAGATGAGAATGTTGCATTATCTATTTTCTACCCTAGATGTAGGAAAAACATGCTTTATGAGAATGTCCTCTTGACAATGTTGAGATATGTATTATGTGTGAAGAAAATCATGACACAGAGGAGTGTCATTGATCCAGGTGGAATAATCAGGTACAGGTACAAGTGGCTTGAGTAAAAGGCTCAAAAATCAAAGTGTTCGGATTGTTATCAAACCAAGTTCATGTTGTAGATCTCGTAATTCTGAACCCAACGGCGCAGACGGCACTCAATTCCGAGTCCGTATGAAGGAGTTAGAAGCGGTCAAAGTTCCAGGTTGACTTGGTGACTGGACAGCCTTAAAGAGGACACAAATTGGACATTTTCTGGCCACCGGATTCCGGCAAGGTCAGGCCAGATTCCAGGCGAAATTGTCGCCTGCTTAAAATGACCCCTATGGTCCACAACCGAATTTTTAAATATGGTCAAGTTGTTTTATTTAAAACAAAAATTATTAAAAAAAAGGGGGTGGGGGCCGTGACCCCCGCCACCCCCGGCATATGTGGCACCATATTTAAATGGGCCGGCGGGAATTGAACCCGCCCGGCCACGTGGGTCGGCCCGCTCCACGGGCGGCCCAACTTAAACCAACACACAACCACCACCAACTTAAAACAACGGACCCAAATATGTTTGTTAAAACAAATATATATTTATATATGTTGAATCGTATTTTTAACGGAGGTGGTTGGGGGCGGGCCGCCCAATGCGGGCCCGACCCCCATACTTGGCATTTAAATTATTACGGCAGGTTAAAAAAAAACGCGCCCATGTATTTTTAAACAAAAGTATGCCATGTTGGGAGGGGCGGGATTTGATCCCCCGACCTCTCCTCAACTAATTCTTATTTTTACCATTACACCAACTACACAGTTTGTAAAGTCCGCCCACGAATTTTTATATAAACTCGTCTTTTACCAGTGCGCCCAAGCATGGAGGAGCAGAGCGCGCGCACGCAGTTCGAGGAGTTTTAATATTTTTTTAATGCAGGTCATGTGGAACCATGAGCCCATAAAGAGGCAGGCGGAACCCTGATTGAGGCTCAATTTCTAGGAGGGCGAAATTTCGACTTTGTCCAAATGGGACAAATTATATGTCGTTTCAGCACTACTCGACGTCACGAGTTTGATGGCGTGCTCAGTTTCTGCATCTGAGTTTTTGATTTTCCAGCCACTTTTGGAAGTGGACTATGCCGGTGTCGGATTTTTACATGTGAGCAGTCGTTTTCCACTTTCTCGACGCCACAAGATTGATGGTGAATTCGGTCTCTTTGTGTTTGCAAAGCCTTGACAAATGGCGGCATGGTATATGAGGTGATTTCCATGTACTTCTTTCTTTATTTCTCGTTAGAGATGCATTATGTCTTGCGAGATCCGGTTGATATGCAGTTGAGGTCTGCTTTGTGTTATTGATGTACAGCACCATTTATATGTTTGTGTCATGTATGAGCCCCTTTTATGCCACATTGGCAGGATGCTCTTATTTCATATGTGTATTTTGAGATCCCTTGTTTGCCAGGATTGGCGGGATACTCTTGTTTGCTACATGTCAGCTATGGTCATACTGATAGGAGTCTTTCTTTATGTATGAGAGTTCTGCAGTAGAACATCTCTTAAAGAAGTCAAGCCACTCCTGCGTGAGGGCAATTTATTCCTTGTATGTCATAGGAAAGCACATCCATGTACATCTTTGTCAAACAACACATAATGCAGCGGCCTACACCATCTTGACACCGAGGCCCGGAGATGTAGTCCCTCCTGGACGAACTCCGTCATCAAACGACGTGTTCTTATGATTGCTGATCTTGTTCATTTATGTTCCTCTTATTTACAGCTATAGTTGTTCATTTAAGTTCTTTAACGTCTTTAATTAAATGCAATTCTATTTATCAGCCGAATTAAAAGGTCTTGGTTAAGGGTATCAAGTTTTTACCCTGGATCAAGTGGTATCGGAGCAGGTATTCTTGCTGATTGGATTGCAGGCGTGAACATTGGACGTTTGCTGGTGTGAGCCATGGAAAGTGTCAAGGACATGTATGAAACCATGCTCAGGGTGTCCGAGAAAGCGGACATATTGTACGAGGCTTACGAAAAACAAGCAGCAGAGAACGAAGAATTGAAGACCCTCCTACACAAAGAGGAGGAGGAAAAACAACAGTTGCAGCTTCAGTTGCAAACCACAACAGAAGAGTTGGAAGATTGGAAGCGCAACAATGAAATTCTGCAAGCAGATCATGATGCCTTGAAGGCGTTCCTACATAAAGAGAAGGAGGAGAAGCAGCAGTTGCAATCCACGACAGAGGCGTGGGAAGATTTGAAACGCAACAACAAAACTCTTCAGAGAGATCATGATGCCTTAAAAGCATTCCTACAGAAAGAGAAGGAGGAGATGCAGCAGATGCAGCTTCAGCTACAAGCCGTGTCAGAGGCAGTGACAGAAGTGAAGCGCGACGAAGGCTTACAACAGCTTTCTTCATCTGTTTTGCCATCAACACCTAAGGTAAACAGTGTTGATTTTTCTTCAGTTTCTTCACATGATATAATTTCAGTTGGAAGTGTGGAGATACCCCTCACAGGTATCGGCATGACGCTCCTCACTAAAATGGGGTACAGAGGAGGAGGACTTGGCATTCGTGGCCAAGGCATCACCGAACCATTGGAGGTTGTGCAACGACCTCGTTATGCAGGTTTGGGGTACATTGATGAAGGATGTTCGAAGGACATCAAAGGAAAACAGATAATGATGAACTCTCCAAGGAAGAGGAATGATAGGGACACTTCGCCATCGTTCCACGGTAGTGCACGTTGCAGTGAAGGAACCGAGGCAAGCTCCCATCATCATGATGGCACCAGAGACCACCCCAGAAGGTATACTAAGTCTCATTATTCCAGAGTGCATTTTGATTACAAGAATGTCGATAACCATGGTCGTAAAATATGGCATCGTAAAACTTGTTATTTTTGTGGTCTAAATAACCATGTGATTTCTAAGTGCTGGAAGAGGATGGCAGCACAAAGGAGGAAGAGGCACGAAAAGCCTTCTCCCCAACAGGAAAAGAAATCAGTTAAGCAGGTTTGGAGGAAAAAGAACTTTTGCACCCATTGCGACCGAAGTGGCCACCAAAGAGCCACATGCTGGAAACTTCATCCAGAGCAGCGCCGTAAAGCCAAAGAGCCCATGCATACACCAGTTGAAAGAGCTGATCGACAAGCAAGTTTGCCACAGGGAAATGATCCACTCGTTTTAATAAATGAGCAGTGGTTCTTCTAGATTGTTTTTTTCTAGAGATGTTAAGCTTGTCATGGCCATGCTTGTAAGTCATTTGTCGCATTTTTTTATGAAAGTGATGATGTGTTTCCATCACTCGTTTAAGCGACCATGACATTTCTTTTTGGCCTTGTTTTCTATGTCGTGTGTTAGATCTCTTTCATGTAAAAGTGATGATATGTTGCCATCACTTTGAGATGCGACGATTATGTTTTGGTCATGTTGTATGAGTTGTCTGATGCATTTCTTTCATGTAAAAGTGATGAGGAGTTTTGCCATCACTTCGAAATGCGACGATGAGGTCTGGTCTTGTAATTTTGTTGAGGTATGATTTCCATTTTGCTGTAAACTTGACCACCGAGTACATGTTATAAACTCGTGGCAAGTATGGAAACATCTAGGTCATTATTGGTCACATTGAGAATGTAATTTCCGTTGCAGCTTTAGGCAGGTGTTGGCATTCCGATTCCGAAGGACAGAAGTGAAGGAGTCTTTAAGGGATGCGCCTTTTCAGACATTTGCATTTCAGCAGTTGCAGGTGTTGGCTTTGCATCTCGATTCCGAAGTACGTGAGGTGAAGGAGTCTTCATGGGATGTGCCTTTTCAGACATTTGCATTTCAGCAGTTGCAGGTGTTGGCTTTGCATCTTGATTCTGAAGTACGCCAGGTGAAAGAGTCATGTGGGGATGCGCCTTTCAACGACAGTGCAGACAGTTGATGATACGTAAAGCTTGATGCTTTTGGAGGACCAAAAGCTCCTCATTGGGGAGGTTTGATCCAGGTGGAATAATCAAGTACATGTACAAGTGGCCTGAGTACAAGGCTCAAAAATCAAAGTGTTCGGATTGTTATCAAACCAAGTTCATGTTGTAGATCTCGTAATTCTGAACCCAACGGCGCAGACGGCACTCAATTCCGAGTCCGTATGAAGGAGTTAGAAGCGGTCAAAGTTCCAGGTTGACTTGGTGACTGGACAGCCTTAAAGAGGACACAAATTGGACATTTTCTGGCCACCGGATTCCGGCAAGGTCAGGCCAGATTCCAGGCGAAATTGTCGCCTGCTTAAAATGACCCCTATGGTCCACAACCGAATTTTTAAATATGGTCAAGTTGTTTTATTTAAAACAAAAATTATTAAAAAAAAGGGGGTGGGGGCCGTGACCCCCGCCACCCCCGGCATATGTGGCACCATATTTAAATGGGCCGGCGGGAATTGAACCCGCCCGGCCACGTGGGTCGGCCCGCTCCACGGGCGGCCCAACTTAAACCAACACACAACCACCACCAACTTAAAACAACGGACCCAAATATGTTTGTTAAAACAAATATATATTTATATATGTTGAATCGTATTTTTAACGGAGGTGGTTGGGGGCGGGCCGCCCAATGCGGGCCCGACCCCCATACTTGGCATTTAAATTATTACGGCAGGTTAAAAAAAAACGCGCCCATGTATTTTTAAACAAAAGTATGCCATGTTGGGAGGGGCGGGATTTGATCCCCCGACCTCTCCTCAACTAATTCTTATTTTTACCATTACACCAACTACACAGTTTGTAAAGTCCGCCCACGAATTTTTATATAAACTCGTCTTTTACCAGTGCGCCCAAGCATGGAGGAGCAGAGCGCGCGCACGCAGTTCGAGGAGTTTTAATATTTTTTTAATGCAGGTCATGTGGAACCATGAGCCCATAAAGAGGCAGGCGGAACCCTGATTGAGGCTCAATTTCTAGGAGGGCGAAATTTCGACTTTGTCCAAATGGGACAAATTATATGTCGTTTCAGCACTACTCGACGTCACGAGTTTGATGGCGTGCTCAGTTTCTGCATCTGAGTTTTTGATTTTCCAGCCACTTTTGGAAGTGGACTATGCCGGTGTCGGATTTTTACATGTGAGCAGTCGTTTTCCACTTTCTCGACGCCACAAGATTGATGGTGCTTTCAGATTCTGCCGCAGAGCTGCTCAGCCTTCAGCAAATGGCAGCATGAGGTATATGAGGTGATTTCCATGTACGTCTTTCTTTATTTCTCGTTGAGATGCATTATGTCTTGCAGATCCCGGTTGATATATGAGTTGAGGGATCTTGCTTTGTGTTGTTATTGATGTACTTTTCAGCTGTGGATTTGTGTCATGTATGAGTCCCTTTTATGCCATATTGGCGGGATGCTCCTTTTCATATGTGTATTTTGAGATCCCTTGTTTGCCAGGATTGGCGGGATACTCTTGTTTGCTACATGTCAGCTATGGTCATACTGATAGGAGTCTTTCTTTATGTATGAGAGTTCCGCAGTGGAACATCTCTTAAAGAAGTCAAGCCACTCCTGCGTGAGGGCAATTTATTCCTTGTATGTCATAGAAAAGCACATCCATGTACATCTTTTTCAAACAACACATAATGCAGCGGCCTACACCATCTTGACACCGAGGCCCGGAGATGTAGTCCCTCCTGGACGAACTCCGTCATCAAACAGCGTGTTCTCATGATTGCTGATCTTGTTCATTTATGTTCCTCTTATTTACAGTTACAGTTGTTCATTTAAGTTCTTTAACGTCTTAAGTAAATGCAATTCTATTTATCAGCCGAATTAAAAGGTCTTGGTTAAGGGTATCAAGTTTTTACCCTGGATCAATTAATGTTTCTAAACTTTGATATTAGACATCGTTACGCTATGGATTTTGAGTTTTTCTCTTGACTATTGATATTAGCAGTTTTTATATGCTGGTTTGGTTTGGTTGTGAACTGGTTGCTTAAAAATATATGACGAATTCTCGATTTCCTTATGTTCCCTGATATGTACTCTAGATATCGATGAAAATTGGCATTAATGTTATTAAACCATCATCATAGGTCCTGGTTTGTTATGTATTTAATATTTTCCCTTGCCCTTTGATATTGCACCGCATAGAGAAGATTTACCCTTCAGTTTAGCTGACACTTTATTTTAGGTGACAAGCCTAAGGGGTTGCTATTTTCACCCAAAACTAGCACCTAATTCCATTCCTTTCAACCTTAACTCCATCTCTGGTGAAAATAGTTGTTTGGAAAAATTCCTCACAATATTGACCAACTGAAGAGCGTACAATATCTCAACTTTTCAACTAATCGGCTGAGTGGAACCATTCCTGAAACAATTACAAATGTGACCCATCTAGACACCTTGTCCTTCTGGGAGAAAAAATTCATAGGGCATGTCCCTGTAGATCTAGTAATGCTTCATCATCTACGCTACTTGGATTTTTTGACTAACAGGCTTACTAGGTGGTTGCCGCAGAATTTGGGTAGACATTCCGATATTTTGCTCATCGATGTTTCAGGCAATGATTCTGAGGGTCCACTTCCTAAAAACCTATGCAGGGGCATAATTGTTTATGCATTGGTTATATTTGCAAAGCCTCATTCACAGTGGTGTATTTGGATAGATGTCTTTACAGAATTCAACAGTACCTGAGTTTTCCTGCCATTTTACCCAGTAAATTCATGTGATAAATATTTTATTTGAATGGTTAAATGGTGAAAATTGCAGATTATTTAAGTGTCAAGATGGTAGCTCTGGCAGAAGACTCTACCATGGCAAGGATGGCCAAGCTTATAGAAGATCCAAAAAGTCAACATTCACCCACCAAAGAGTTCGTTCAAAAATTTGTAAAATATTACACTCTAGGTCTGTAGGCAATAATGTTTTTGAAAATATTTTCACCAATCATAGAGGTAGAAAACATCTGATAGTAGATTATATCATGTGGTTAACATTTTTGAAAATCCTTTCATTAATCATAGAGTTAGAAAACATCTGATAAAGTTTATATATTCACCATCATCTGTTTTGAGGTCATGGGTAATAATTATTCTTTCTCTTACCTTTCAAGGGTAATAATTATTCTTTCTCTTACTTTTCAATTCGCTCATTTATATAGCTGTAATATGAATATATGTTAATTTTTTTCTTTTATTAAAACTGACAAAAATCACTACAGATATCTTACTTAGCAACTATTACATCTCTTTAATATTCTTACCGCATTTCCTTTGCAACAATTGGTGAGGGTGCAATTGCTAGTTATTATTTTTTGTTGGGTAGTAAAGGTAAACTTGACTGGTAAAGTTATAGATGATTTTTGAGCTCTGGATTTATGTTTATGAGAACCAATGGTATTCATCTGAAATATATCATATTAAAGGAGAAAGTAAACCAACCTAAATCCATTTTAATCCAAAACTATCAAGTACCAAGAGATAGTCCACTCAAATTACATAAAAATGAAATGAAATAAAATTTATAACTAAAATAAAATTGAAGTAAAATAGTCAATTTAGTGTTGGATATTTTGAGTTGAGAGTTTGGACATAAATTTGCAAATAATATTCTTGTGTAAGAATAGTGTATATATATATATATATATATAACCAAAATCTAAATTTATCTTAATTTTAGATGTCTCCATTATTAACGGAAATCAAATCTTAGGTTTAATAATAGTAAAATGTAATATAAATACAAATCAATTTTTATAGTAGATTAAAACATTAATTAAAAGATAAATATTTGTTTTTATATATACCATAATTTCAAATTATATAACATGGTCACAATTACAAGTTCAATGCCAATTTGACCGAAGTTGCTGCTTATAAAAAAAAAAAATTGTTTTTATATATACCATATTTTCAAATTATATAACATAGTCACAACTACAAGTTCAATGCCAATTTGACTCTCGGTTCCTGCTGCACGAGCTCACTTGCCATGAGATGTCCAGTAATGGATACTTTGCTGAGAAGCTTTCTGCGACACTACAGGCACCACCAAAATTCAAATGCTCTGTCGCAACTTCTCAGCCGATATGACAACTTCTCTATTTATTCGTGAAAAAGACCCAAAGACATACCATATGGTTCTTACACAATAAAATATTTCTGAAGAGATTTGGCACACTACATGTATTTTTAAAATAATAAACTTTATATGAACCACAATAAAATATATATTTCTGAAGAGATTTGGCACACAGCATGTATTTTTAAACACAATAAAGATTATATGCTTTTTAAGCTCACCGGTTGAACTTTTAACAAAATATTGAAGATAACCTGTTAAACTCACCAGTTGAAACCCTCTACAATCTAAGTTTCATAATTTGCCGAACCTTCACTATTATACCAATCCACAATTTGAATTAGAGAGTGATGAGCTTTAGGAATATTAATAACATAAATTATTCATAATATTAACAAGGCTATAAGGTAGCTACTACCTGCCACTTAATTTAAATATAGTAATGTTGCAATGTGATCTTAAAAATGTCTATGGGTAGCTATTAAATGCCACTTAATGTAATTATAGAAATGTTGCTATTTGAGTTTGAGCATGTTTATGAAGATTTTCTTTGTAATAAAGTATAGTTAAATTAAATTAGAAATAATTGTTGCAATTTGAGTTTGAGCATGTTTATGAGGATTTGCTTTGTAATAAAGTTGCTGCTTAATTTAGTTTAAATATAATTAAATCGAAGTAAAAATTAAAAATTTATGCGCTATATAGTAGTAGTTTAAATCTATCTAAATTATAGTAAAACAACTTTTGTGTTGATGATGGTAACCAATTGATAATTACTAGGACGACCCACGAGCATATGCATTTGATGTGTAGATTAGATCTGCTACATATTCTTAGCTTATTTTTGGCATCAATATGAGTATGACAGAGTAGCTACTACTTTTTTATAAATTAGTACTAATAATATTTATATTTCTAACTTAGTACTAATAATATTTTTAGTACTAAAATAAAATCAAAGGTGAAATTTATTTTATAACTTTTTTATTTTTAATTCAATTTTTAAGAAATAATATTTATAATTTTTTTAATTTTCAATTTAATTAAAAAAATATTTTGTTGTATTGTGTCTACAAGTTTCATTGAACTCTACTTATTTATTATGGTTTTATTATATTTTTATCGTTATATATATATATATATATATATATATATATATATATATATATATTTGGTAGTGAATATAAGTTAAACTTAAATATTAAGTTTTTAATAACAAATAATAATCATAATAAAATAGACTGATTCAATCTAATTAGAGCCATCGTTGTTCTGAAACTAGTTTTGCGCGGGAAAAACTTGTGTGTGGACCTACACGGAGCAATGAAGAATTAGTAAATGGAATTATACTAAATGGAATGGAATTAGTAAAAAATTAACACTTGTAGTACTAATAATGTTTTTAGTACTTGATTACTATAGAAAATGGAATTTATTTTATAACTTTTTTATTTTCAATTTAATTTTTAAAAAACTATTTTTATAATTTTTTTATAATTTTCAATTTAATTAAAAAAATATTGTATTATATTATGTTTACAAGTTTATTGTTTTTTTTTTAAGTGAATATAAGTTTAACTTAAATATTAAGTTTTTAATAATTAATAATAATTAGTTCTCGACCTAGTTTTGCACGGGAAAAAGCTTGTGTGTGGACCCGCACGGAGGAATGAAGAATTAGTAAATGGAATAGACTTGCACAAAATAACGAGGAATTAGTAAATGGAATAGAAAAAATGGCGTCGGGTCCGGAAGTTCACTTTACAATTGGCGCAACATAAAACTTTTGCGATTCAATATAAAATTGCCGCATGGTCTGTGGGACTAGTCCTCTCGCAGACCTTGGCTTAAAGCGGAGGGCGATTAATATTATTGCGATTGCGATTGGCCAATTGCATTGTATTATTCAACAGTGGTAACATAACAAAAGCAAAGGTTACATATTGTATCTTGCGATTGCGATTGCGATCGCATCGGAATCTCCAACATCAAGAAGACACTCAATCACAACAACTAAAATAACTTTGTGATTGCGATTAAAAGAAATGGAAAGCTCTGTTTCAAATGCAAAGTACTGGCGCCGATCAAACAAAAATGTGCTTCATGAAGGACTGTAAGGTGCTGAATTTGACTGTTCACCTGATTAGGAAAGCAGCTTTGTTTCATAGTTCCTTCAGACGGAATTAGAAGGCAGCTAGAATAATATAAATGAGCTTCGAATCCTGATAAGTAAATGTATGAGAATCAGTGTGATAGGACTCTGTGTTCAGAACTAATGTTAATGCGTTGATTCGTTTCAAGAAGTAATGTGAGTCTCCGTGTATATGGATGAATTTATAATCTTGTAATCTGTGGTTTTTATTGATGCATTGTCCTAAATAAGAATCGAGGTATGAATTGAGGAGGAGTTGTTCTAAATCCTGCAGGCACCATATATGTCCCCCTTAATCGAATGCTATGTGAGGAAAGCATTGATGTAGCTTACTGTCAGTTTTATACCTTGAATTAAACGCTGTGTTAAAATCTGGGGGAAGTAAGGTTAGCGAAATACCATTCAAGAAACAGTAGAGTAGTGGAGCTCTATTCCGTGGAATCTCAAATCAGGAACACTGTGTCAAAGGCGCATGTCTTGAGTTGATAGGGTGGCGGTGTTGTAGTGCAACGCCAGTGGAGGCGTAGCACTGTGGAAACATTTGAATCTATGAATTTAGAGGAAAGCGAAACCTCGAGCGTAGGAAGGAGTGGAGCCGTGCGTAGGAAGGGTGGTTTCGGGGCTATAGAAACCAGCGGTCTCGCGCATTGTAAAGGTGGTATAAAATTTTGTAAAAAAAAACGTGATCCAGTATAATGGTGTCACGTCACCTGTCTAATAACGCCCGCATCGCGTTGTTTTGGAACGCTAATCGTCGGCTTTTGAAACAATGCGATACTGACGAGGATTTTGTGATCTGGGGAGTGATAGATCCGATGACAATCATGCAGTGACTTGCTCGGTGTTTAATCTAAGATATGGGCCAGCTGTTTTCTCCATTTTAAACGTTTATTTGATAAGTTTAATGTGTGGGACCCGGGGTGCAATATATAATAAATTGTCGCGATAATAAAAAAATAAGAAAACTACACATAGGATCAATACCAATGGACTTGTCCATCCATATTTTAATAAAAATCAACTGAGGAATGGTATCTCTCCCTATTATTTCCATTTTAATTAATGGCGTGAAAATTCATTATACATATGATAAGATGGGAGTAATAAGTACTTTATTATAGGGTATTTAATTTTTCTAAGTTAATTAGATTGCACACCTTCATATTTAATGCATACCTACATGTCCCGAATCCAAAAGACACGGCCCACACAACTGTCGGCGTACAATTGCAACTGGCCCGTACAACCATCGGCGTGAATTGCAATGTATTTTGCAATAACATGGTGAAAATATTAACCAATGAAAAGTGAGAAAAATAAATTAAAAAAATACTAAAAAATTATTAAAATTTAACTATAGCTAAACTACACAAAAACTCAAAATATATGTCTAATCAAGAGAAATTAACGTCGCTATTAGGAAAAACCTGATGCGTAGTGACCTGCAGGGACAAGTACAATAACAATGGAAAATGTAATTTTCATTATTAAAGGTAAGGTCGAGTGTGGGCTATATTTAGTATATCAAATTTTATTATATTTATATATATCTGTTAAAATTTAATATTAATGTAACTGTTATCGCTAGCTAGTTATGAGTAAGTTTAATATAGAAAATTAATACAAAACAAATGAATAATAATTATATATAATGTTTGTTATATTTATATATAATAGCTTTTAAAAATATATAGTATTTATTAAAATTTGGATGATTATATATATATATATATAAATGTATATTTAATATATTCAATTTTTATATTAATATAACAATTTTTGTTAGTTATGAGTAAGTTTAACATATAAAATTATTACAAAATAAAAATATATTAATTATATATAATATCTATTATATTTGTATAATTTCGTTTAAAATTTCATAGTAATTTATTAAAATTGGGATAATAATATATATTATTATGAAAGTGTTGATGTAGATTTGTTTAAAAGTTTCTCAATTACTATAGTTCCATATTCTTTTATTCTCTCCTAAAGCTCTTATGTATATGGTTTTTTCTAACACCCGTGGACCTTATAAACCTCTTAATATTTTAGTCATGTCACCTACTCCTATGGAATTTGATCAAGCCAATGAACATTCTTTGCCACCTGTTGTGGAAGCGATTGTCCCTCTGGATGTCCCGTCAGTACCTCCTGACACTGGTTAGAAACTCCATCCCAATATGGAATATGACCAGGATAGTTTTCCCACATGGGCCATCCCTCCACTTGTTCCACATGACTCCTTTGATGACAAACCTCCCCAGCTAGTCAACTCGGCCGTCATGGATCTACCCATTGATAATATTAGGGAGGTTATCCCTCTTCCTGCCTCTAGTCTCCCCGATTTAGAACAAGTAGAGATCGACAACTTAAATATTGAATCAAACCAAGGGGCACCTCCTCAACCTTCCTTAGAAATTCCACTCATAAACCAACCCAAGTCTTGGGATTCTATTACCGAACTTTCCAATCAATTGCCCTCACCACATGTTGATGGGTGTCTTGTACCTCCTTTATGTCCTAATACTCCGTTATGTCCTCAGGTTAGTTTTGAAAATGTGAATCTATTACAATGTCCCTAGCATTGTCAACCTTTCCACTTTGGGCAGTTTGACTTCCTTTGGCATGGCCCCACTTTGGTGATACATATGGTTCCCTTACCCTCCATGAGTTTGTGTATAGAAACCCTTGGCTTGTACGTGGATGTGGGCAAACTTTAGTGTGTCCTACCAGACTACGTTACACTTGTACATATTATACATAAGAGAGTTATGCTTTATCTATTTTTGGTTTGGTGTGTGATGCGAGTATTTTTCATGCCTTATTTATGCCAAAAAATTTTAAAATAAAAATAAAAATATAGTCTTATTTTTACTTCATCCATTGGAATTTAGGTTCATTTCTTTGAACCTGACATATTGGGGTAGGTCATTTCTGTCATCTTCATATTGCATTTTGACCGCCAATGCCAATTTTATGCCTTAGGTCTGACCCCGTCAAGTTTCGAATTTAGCCACTCTCTTTTATGCATGTCTTTGCTTGGTGGTAGACCTTACCTGCTTATGGATACCCTAGTTAGCACCTCTTTTCTGTCTTGATGTCCATGCAGTCATTTTTACTCCTTCTCAATATCCCTCTGTATGACCCACCATGACTTAGAATCTGAGCCTCGTGTCCTCTTATTCATCTCTTTTCTAGCCATACCAAGGAGTATTCCACACTTAGCCCTCGTGATTTCCATATTTATAAGCCTATTTTTGCAGTTTGAGCATTGGTTTCTCTCTTTTGTCATCATCATCTGCTTGGCCTACCATCTACTTTCAATTGGTGTTTTACCCTTTCTTGGTGGAACCGTTGTGTTGAGTGGAACCAGTTTCTATCCTTTATACCACTCCTTCCCCCAAGAGGAGTTTTCTGTAAGATTTTTTCAAAGTCCTTAATTTAGAAAAGATTAATGAGTGAAATTGTCTCCTTCGTGCTCGTAAAAGTACCTAAAGGGTCATCTACCTAGTATAATTTTAGCCCTTTTCTAGACACAGATAGACTAGTTGCAGAAAAGGAATACCCTAGTCCTTTATGGCTAGGAGGTTCTCCCTTGTATACTTTTATCTCTATTTTGGACTTGGGAGACAAATTTACGAAAAATACCCTAGCCATTTCATGATATCACACGGTGCTCGTTATTCATACTGCCAAGTCACTCTCATGTCATGTCGTTATGTGTTCATGGGAAGTATTAGCTTGTGTCAACCATCTGAAGTAGCATGTTGAACTTTTTGAGTTAGTCATCCCTGTTTCAGTTGTACTTCATGACTTCATCCATAAATCACATCATCCTAGTCTTTCCCAACCCTTCCTTTGGCATGTGAATATGGCCTTTTTCACTCTTTCTTATGCCTCCAATTGGGGGATTTCTTATAGAGTGTATTGGTCCCTATGAGATCAATTCGACACACCACTTATTCGAGCTAGCCAAGAATTATAATTTACCAGTTTCCATGACTTTTCATCATCTTGATCATGTACATTCATCCTCTTGGGACCTATCTTCTTCCTATTTATACTGGAGCATTTGAGAGGGCCGGGCTAGTTTTTGGCAGCTAGATTTTGGGTGATATAGAGATATTGGGTCTATGTTTCTATCTTGCTGCTAGAGAGAGAGGTTGTGAGGTTCTTGTTTCTTTAGTATTTCTCTTCATGCTCATTTCCTGGTTATAATGGGGAGAATCTACTAGATTGTGGAGAGGAAGCTTTAAGGTGAAGGTGTATGCTTGTAATATGGTTTTCCATGATTAATATAAATATGTGTTCCTTCCATGTATCCATCTATATTCAACATGCTTTATAATTGTTTCTATGATATTTTTATCTAACGATATTCTGAGGAGGGTCACTTGTTGTATATGTTTTTTTATATTTGTGTGTAGGGTTCAAGATTAGGTGCGGGCAAGGTAGATCACTCGAGTGTAGCATAGGAATATGCATCAAACCCAAAATCCTTCCTCAATTTGCGAGGAGGCAAGGTGCACACATATTTACTTGTAGTCTATAGAACCAATTGTTTGATGTATGTTTTATCATTTGTTTTGGGACACTATTATATATCTATTGGCCTTTCCTTTTGCTATCTAGTCATATGATTTGGACATAAGGTCACAGAGAAATAGCTCCTTTCATGTGAATTTAGATGCAACATTCACCATGCCATGGGGATCTTGCCTCCTGAAGATGGCTATGAGGAGCTTGAGAAATTTGGCACTATTTGATTCTTTCACATCCTAGGGAAGATTTGCTAGAGCACAATGTCCTATTCTTATAAGGAAGCTTGATCATGACCTTTTATTATTATTATCTAGGGCTAATGCTACCCCAACTCCTACTTACTAGGCGATCTCCTTGATCATAATCTTACTAAGAACCAATTGAGGCATCAAGTGAGGGGCCAGTGAATGACAAAATATTTGGATGTAGGTATGATTCCCCTTACAATACCAATTTCATATTCCCTTGATAGAATTCATCACTTCTTTAAATATCTTGGGTGATTGAAAATTGAAGAGGACTTGATGGGTTTAGGCCAGGAACTGGTGGCAAGTTTCATAAATGAATTTGTCGTAACAATCCTCCCATAATTTTTTATAGTAAATATGTATAAGAGGGAGCATTAGAGTCCATTTCTAGTTCATTCCTAGGAATTCATTAATGACACATAAATCATATACTAAGTAGGTCAACATATAGAATGAGGAGATTTGATTGTCTTAACCATCCTTCACTTTCAATATGGATTTCAATAAATTTCTCGAGAAAATGTTTGACCAGTTGAATCTAAAACCCATGGAAATTATTTTCACTGATAAAGGAAACCATTCAATTTTGAAATCAGAAATGTTAAATTCGCCATAAAATCTATCAATCATGGCTGCGAAGTGGAATAAAAATGCCCATGGATGTTGTGTAGGGTATTTTTTGTTGGCACATTCTTTGAAAGAATCACTATCCCATCACCAATCCTTTATAATATGGATAAAATTAGGGTGGGTTGTAAAGAAATTATTTAAAAAATATTTTTTTCAGTTTGATCTTAGCAATTTTGAAGTGATACATTTCATTAAAATCAACACCCTTTAAAGAGGCTATGAATTCACTTTTACTATTGACAATGACCTCTTTTTTCAGGTCGACTTGCACCATGACCCACTTGGTCATGGTGTTGTATGACATTATAGGTGACCATATGGAAATAGAATGTATCTCATTATTTTTGATATGGCACAACGTTGTATATTTCTCATCTTGTGTATCGAAATGGGAATGAGACTAGGAGTGAAATTTCACCCCAATCAAGATGTATGTTGCTTCCATCAAAATATATGGTATTCACATAGAAAAATTCATTTATAAGAGGATATAACACTATGGGATTTGGAATATTAAGATTCTATGTATTTCCCTTACATTTTTGTACAATTTTTTTATTTAGTATATTCGATTTTTGTCTTTAATAAACACCATGAGATTTGCAATATAGATTTCATTAAAAAAAAAACTCAGATATAATTTCTTACTTGGAGTGGAATCAAACTAAGTACTAATGAGGATTTAAATAGTGGGTGCAAACCTCAGTGCTAGAAGGGAATATAAATCTAATGAACAATGAAATTATGTAGCACTGCAAGAATGAGGGGGAAGGATTGTATAAATACTTCATAGAGGTGCTCCAAAAAGTAACAACTAATCAGCGATGTTAATATGACCCTAAGGGGTGGTAATGTAGATACGAAGGAGTTGGGGTGATCAAGGAAAGTTTCTAATGCACTATGGGTTAGGCATTAATTCCACCTAGGCTGGTCATCATATGAAATCATGTCTTAATGTTAGGTACATGTGGGGATATATGACATATAATGGGAGGATCCTAGCATTAATGCGATAAGGTCACACCAATATTAATTATGGATAATAGTGGTATATTGAATTGGATAAATAAAAAATATCTTTAGGAAAATATAGTACACAGCTTTCACACAAAGGTTTAAAGGAAAGGCTTTGAGGGGCATAGTTCATTCTTAGAAAAATATTGGGATTATCTCTAAAAAATCTTAAACATGATAATGGGATTCCAGAAGTTAAAATATTCTCCCTACTTTTTCGACATTGGGAGATTGGGAAGAGTTAATATGTATCGAACACCTTCATAACTATTGCTCCCAACTTTTGATCTTCGATGAAGGGTGTATCTGCAAAAGCAAGTATATTTCCCTCATATTGTGTCAACATGGTGGAATCAAAAAAATTATCAAACTAAATATCAACATGACCTTTTTAACTCTGAATTTCGACCTCATATACAAAATACTATGAGAAAAGTGGGAGAAAACACTTGATTTGTCTTTGACATCAAGAAAATTAAGAGGATGAGATTTTTTATGGATACAAAAGTTATTGATTTTAGATCTACGATACAAAAGGGTATAAACAAGGGGATATTTTTTTTTATAGGGTATTTTTAATGATCAAGGTCTAAAAAAGAAGATATTCTTCCCAAAGGTTCCCTAGTTGGAAGTTTTAGATTGATAGGAAGTTATATATGGAGGGGCCCCACACAAATTTAAATTTGGAAGTGGGTAGTTGACTCGTAAAAACACCAACATAAATCCATATTAATCATAGATCTAGCAAGTTCCAAGAGGGATGAAATATATTGAGGTGAAAACCTTTCTTCATTTTTTTCACTTTAAAGTAGGTTTTCACATCAAGAGATTTGATCCCTTAGGTTTTTTTAGATCCAAGGTTAACATGGATCGATACTAGTTTAGAATAAAAGCAAAATTTAGTTAATTTTTTTTATGTATCATGAGGTTAATTCCTTGATTCCTATTCATGAGGAATTTAAATTATATGGTTATGCTAATATTTATGTAATTTTTATGGGTATTTATAAGGAAAAAATTTAGTTATTTTATTATGAAATAAAATTACAATTATATATGAGCACATGATTCAAAAAGGGGACTTCATTTTTAGAAAAATAATACAATGTTCGGAACATAAATTTACACTTTTACTGCCACACCTTTTTTGTTTTAGAAAAATGATGACAAACTATATCTTCCAAATGGATTTAGTGTAGCTAAAATAATAAGAACCCATCCAAAGGTCTTTCAATGGGATAGAAAAAAAATTTACCAATGATTCACTTATCGGATTTGGAGCCAAGATGTGAGGATAATTTTGAGCTACCATATTAAGGATTTTTACGTGACCCATTTCCAAACAAATTTTTGTGTTCCTTTCAACCTGTAAATTGAAATTCCTAAAGACATGAGAGAAAGAGAGATTGAATAAAAGACATGATGGTATTTTGATATCCTGAAATATTGGTTGAAGGATGTAATTTTCTAGAGAGGAGGCTCTAGTGATCTAATTTATTGTAAGAAGAGAATCTCCACGAATATGCAGATTATTTATCCCTTTTTATATATTAGAATGTAAGGTGAGTTAGATGTGTCAATACTTAAGTAAGCATTCTTTGATATGATCAACATATCTTATTTGTGATTGAATACAATTTATAAGAATAAATCCATCCAAGATGAGTCTTAATTCTTGTAGGATTTTTGTGTTTGGAATGGTTTTTTTGAATGATAATTATGTTTTCCACAATTCTTGTAGGGGTGAAGATCAAAAAAATTGTATTTCATTTGGCCAACTTGACGACAATTTTGTAATATGAGAATTTGATATGGAATTGAAGATATTGAAGATGAGTAGTATTGAGGGAACCCAACACTTTGAAACTAGATTGGTTTAGAGTAGTCTAGAATGTGAAAGGCCACTTCCTTTTCATATCAAAGAATATTTATGTGATTGTTGTTGATGATTTCTTCCCATGGTATGATGATGGGCTTGGGAAGTGGAAGAAGAACTTATGCATTTTCACTATGAATTTTCTTTTAATGTGGTGCCACTAATCTAATCATCTATTGAATGTTGATCCATTGCTTATTGTTGATGGGAATATTTCTCAAGATAAAATATATAATTGTTTTGAACAAATACTAGTTTATAATGTTGATTCCTTTTTTGTAGCTATGACTCAATTTGAATAAAATGGAATTTTTGTTGTGCATTTTGTAAACAAATTCAAACATTGGTGAGAGTTTCTTTGTCCATTATGACTGTATTATCGACAATAGTGTATTAAAGTATATTAAATTATTAGAGTAGATTTTATACTAGAGTATAAAATCTAATATACAATATATTAGAGCATATTAAAGTGTATATTATAGGAGAGTGTATATTATATTATATTAGAGTATTAGAGTATAGTGTGTTAGAGTACTCAATAACTTTAATAACTCATCAATCAAGCCATTTTCTAAACAATTCAAGCTAAACAAACAAAGGGCATTGTTAATGATTTGAGTCCTCTACTGTCAAAATTTTGGAAACTATATTCCATCTCATGTTCTATCTTTGTTTCCACTTCCATGCATTACCATTTGATAAACAAATATATATAAAATGGCTCAATATTCCTTATGGAAGCTATAACAAGGCTACAAAAACCTGAGTTTTTGAAGCTTCTAAAAATAAAGAATACAATATATGTGGAAATATTTTATTGAATATACAATGTAGGCATAAATATCTTTGGTATATAGAGACAATTAAATTTCCACTTCATACTAATGAGACCTCAGATGTTTTCAGTAGATTATAAGAATATTGTAACATCCTCCTCCCACAGTTACCCAAGTTAATCTGTTCGCTAGGGTAAATAAGTGATAATTAAGGAAGTGGATACTATGATATGATTCAACTCCCCATGTACAATTAAGGAAGTGGAACCAAAACAACATAACCAATATGACCTTCTACACATGATACATAACCCTTAGGAGCCATCCAACCCTTCCGGGTGATCAACACCTGAGACAACCTAACATTTTACTGCATTAAATCCTCAGTCGCTCCCAAGACATGGGAATGTGTTAGTCATCAGTATTTTTCACCTGTTGTTGATGACTAGATTCATAGCTAAGTTTTCTAGAAGCTAATCCACATATGTCAATTTTTCATCTAGAAAACACCCCAGAAATTTTTTTTATCCTCCTACCTCTCCCTTTCAGCCTATGATTAGAGCACGCTTCAGTTTTCAATCATGCCTTGCTTCAGCAAAATATCCCTATCTATAGCTATCTTGGTCTTGCTTGTCTACTATCATTTTCCCCTTGGTTCTCATGAAACTCACTGTCCAATATTTGAAAAAGTGTCTCCCTTCCTATCCTTGATCTTCTTGTCAAAAAAAATTAGAATCAATGAAAGTTTCCACTAAGTTAGATAGTGGTGTTTAGGAAGTCTTTTCCTTGGCAAAAAAATCTTAAGCCAAAGAGCCTCTATCTAGTACCAATTAGTCAGAGTTTGTCTTCGTTTTCTGCAAAAATAAGTCTTGACACATCCATAGGTCAAACACCACTAAGAGGTCATTATGTCTTTGTTCAAGAAGAAGTTTAGCAAAGATCCAAATCAGAAGAATATAAGCATGTTCATTGTCTAAAAGAATGTGTTTAGATCAGGAAAAATCTCCATAAGACACCAAAGGAGCTCTCCAAGATTCAAAGTCATATGTTTTGCATCTCTGCAGGGGTGTAATTGAATGACAAGTGGTATCCAAAAAAGATCAAAGAGACAATTCCAAATAGGTCTCTCATAATGAAGAAATTTTCCATCATTAAGCAGACGGAGAGTTGAAATGAAAGGAGAACATGAGTGCATGTTTCAAAGGTCAAAAGTTGCCTAAAGAGTTGAGATCATCTTTCAAAGACACATGAATACAAAGGACTGATATAATGTTGATCTATAGTGTTTCAGTGTCTCCTTCAGAAGCAGTGATGCATAAGTATTCCAGAGGACATCATCATGAAGGACATAAGAAGACAACTGCTTCTTATGTTGTGTTGAGCCTGGGATAATAATACTAATCAGAGAGCAGATTCATGTATTCCTACAAACACAGTCAAAAAAGGTGAAATTTCATGACTGTGTTGACCTCCTTCAAAAGAGAAAATGTTAGAAGACATCATGCTGATAACCTCCTCCAAGCAAGAGCAGATGGTTAAGTAACATGATAAGAACCTCCTTCATTTAAAAGTAGATGGTTGGGAAACATGTTGATAACCTCCTCCAATTTAAGAGCAGATGGTTAGGAACAAGATCAATAACACCTCCTTCATTTAAAGAGTAGAGGATCAAGGTGTTTTGAGCAATTTTATAGCTGTTGTAGGCCACCTCCTTCCAAGGGATGAAGAAAAGAAACATCAACAGGATTTCAAATGATGTGTGAGAAAGGCTTCCGTTTTAAAACACTAATCAGGAAATGATGATGAAGACCTTTTTATGTTACAAACAGAAGGATAATACACTGGTGTTAAAAGGCCCATGACCTTGTGTATATGAAAGCCTCCCTCCAAAGATAGATAAGGGATGTAACCTCATTCAAAGAGAAGAGAGCTAACAGGTGTTTTAAGTGACTTCAAAAAATTATTTACACTACTTTCTCCAAAAGGATGAACAACAGATGCATGGAAAAGATATGAAATTGTGTTTGAAATGATTTTTTATTGGTAAGACCAGTTGTGAAACAATGGTTAATACAAATGAAAAATCATTGTGTTGAAAACCTCTTCCACATAAAAGAAAAACACGCAGTGGTATGGGCCTTCAGCCATGTCAGTAAGAGTATGATTACTGGTGAGTCTGCACCAGTTTTAAGGAGGTTGGAAGGACAGTCATAAGAGGCACTCTGAACTTAGATGGGGCTCTTCGCATTCAAGTAACAAAAATAGGTTCAGATGCTGCTTTATCCCAGATTGTTAGTTTGGTTGAGACAGCTCAAATGGCTAAAGCCCATATCAAGAAGTTTGTTGATTATATTCCAATGTTTTGTTCCCATCGTTGTTGCACTAGATTTTGTCACATGGTTGGGATGGTATCTTGCTGGAGTACTTAGTACTTATCCAGAAGATTAGTTGCCACCTGCTAGTAATCTTTTTGTTTTTGCACTTATGTTTGATATCTCAGTTCTGACCATTACCTATCCTTGTTCTTTAAGGCTTGCCACTCCCATAGCTATAATGGTAGCAACCGGTATTGGAGTCCCTCATGTAGTTCTTGGACCTTTTCCCAAGTAGAAAAAAAATCAACGTTGAAGATGAGGTCATTAATGGCATCACTGTTAAAAACTTCCCAGAACTCCTTCACAGAGAAACAGAAGTTCAGTTCTCCTGAGGTTTTTCACCATGCAGATCATCTCTCCAGATGTTTTTCACCATGAAAAAAATCATCCAAAGGGTTAAAAGATGTGATAAAGCCCTATTTCACTCACAGTCAAAAGGCTCATCCTTTAGAATGATAAAAGACAAGAGGTTAAGGAGCGCCCAGGCAGTTTGTTTCAAAATGAGTTTATGACCAAAAAGAGATGAAATTGACAAAATTGAGAGATTTTTTTGTCCATAATAGGTTCAAGAAGAAAAATATCCTTCCGTTTCTACAAAGGTATCATGGTTTGTGAGAAATGTAAAAAATACAGATGTCACAGGAAAATTTCTGCACCAGGATTCACCATTTTGACCAGTGTTGGGACAGTAAATTTTTGAACAATAAAATCGATACCAAATGAAAAATATCAAGAATATTTATAAACTATACTTCCATATCTTTCCAACGAGCCATCTTGGGCTCAATTCCGACACCGGGAAGGCATCCAAAAGTGGCCTGCAAACAGCACTATGCATTTCTGCACCAGGATTCACCATTTTTTACCAGTGTTGGGAAAATATTTTTTTGAACAACCAAATGGACACCAAATGAAAAAAATAAAGCATATTTGGAAATTATATTTCCATATCTTTCCAACGAGCCATCTTGGGCCCAATTACGACACAGGGAAGGCCTCCAAAACTGGCTGCAAAAATGCACGACGCGCCTGGAAAATTGCACAACGTGCTTGTAGGTTTTTACAGTGCATTTTGACACACAGCGCGGTTCACCTGTGTGATTGCATGGAATGACTGTGCAACACCCAGGCCACTGTCATCCAGGTTTTTGGCAAACTTTCCAAAGTCTCCAAAAATACCAAAATCATTTTTCGCACAACAAGTTCATCTCCCATTGCAGGAAAAAGACATGTTTTGAAGGTATTCATATCTCTGGTCATATGTTTGAATTAAGAGAAGGTTAGACATCATGTTTTAAAGGAAAACAGTGATGAGTGAAAAGGTTTCATTGATAGTTTTTAAAGGGAGTTTCAATAGCCTCATTTCCATCAAGAAAGACTTGTTTGCCAACTAGAGATAACACAGTTTCATGGAAAGAAAACAAAGTTGTTTTAATCACTAATAAAAGAAGACATTACTGTGGACAAGCTAACTAACCTTCTTCCAAGAGAACTTGATTGCTAGGGTCATCACAAGGGAAAAAAATTTAGGTTAAGGGCTTGATATCAGTTTGAAATAGGTCTTTGTTGTAAATAGCTAAGAATACATACAGTCCTCGAAAGGAAAAACAAATTTAGTTTGAAGGGGTCTCAAATCAACTTAAAGGATCATCTTGACAGTGGTTTTAAAATAATTTTGTCTACTAAAAAAAGAGAGAAATAGTGGTAAAAGGGATGAGGACTTTGTCAAATTAAAGTAAAGTCTTTGACTGTGATTACAAAGGACATAAAACAGTGAAAGAGATAGTGTTTATTGTGTCACTTTGGAAGAGCTTTTCTTTCTATGAATGACTAAGGGATATGCATAGTCTCTAAAAGAAAAACATCAGTTTGATTATAAGGTTTTCAATTGGTTTGAAAGAGTATTTAAAGCATTTTTTTTAAATGAATCCCTTTTGTCTCAAATAAACCACAAATATGTAGTGCAAGGGAGGAGGTTTTAGGAGCTAATTTGAAAGTTTTCTTGTGTCATGAACGGCTTAGAGCATACATAATCTCTAAGAGAAAAGCAGACTTAGGTTGAGGTTTTCAAATAAGTTTAAAGAGGCGATTTTACATTATTTTCAAAGGTGCCATGACCATATTTAAAAGAGAGAGACAGTAATTAGAGGATAGAGCTTTTGTCAAAATTGAAGGAGTTTTTCTTATGTTGTGAAGAAGAAAAGGATTTTTGCAAACTCCAAAATCAAGAGAGTAGAGTTGTGAAGAGATCTCAAATTTGTTTGAAAAAGTGTCTTGACCATGTTAACAAAAAACATACATTGTTTTCTAAATTAAAAGAAATCAAGCATAGTGATAAAGAAGTAATTTTGTTTTCATTTTGACAAATACTTGTTTGCTAGCATCAAAGAAACAAATTGATTTACAAAGAGTAAAAGGTGTCTTGATTGAAGATTTTCTCCAATGATTATTTCAAAGGTTAGTATTGGTAATTCAGTGAAGAGTATCAGGAGCAATGGGTGCTACAAAAAGCCAAATTATTTTGACCAAAGGAAATGAAAGGATGCACAAGAAAAACTCAAAATCGCCCAAAGAGGGCGCTCGGTGAGAGAAAAGGAGAAAGACACCTCTAGGCTTGGAATTTTGGCCCAAGATTCTAGACATGTTTCTATGAAGCCTTGAGGTACTTGCTCACCAAAATTGAGCGAATTTTGACATGTTCTTGTTTTTTGACATTTTTTGGCCTAATTGCATAAAATCATGGGCACCGCCATTTTTGCTTGGAGAGTCCTAAGCTATTGAGAGTGGTACCATTGGATGTATTAAATTCAGGGGCATCTAATCAGAAATTTTCAGAGCAATTGAAGTTGTTTTGGTCCCCCAAAGTGGTGAAAAACAGTCACTTTTTCAACACTCTGCCCCACATATCAGAAAGGCCTAATTTTTGGGTTTTTTTCACTCAATTCAGTATTTGACAGACTTCTAGGAATCAGTTTGGGAAAATTCAAGTTGTTCTAGAAATTAGACATAAATATATTTCCAGCGAGCCATCACAGTCTTCATTTCGACATTGGGAAGGCCCTCAAAAGTCATCCGAAAGACAAGAAATTTTCTACTGGTGCGCCCTTAGTGATTTTTGGCCAAAAAAGGCAGTTTTCTGAACTGGCCTCTGCAAATGTGCGTTAAGATATTTTGGGACATTTTCAGTCATAAAAATTCAAATTTATTCCCTTTTTTAGCATTTTGAGATATTTTATTGGATATTTTGTGCCTTGGGCTTTGCAAAGCCTCAAGGACAAGATAAGATAATTGTTTTTGAGCCAATGGCTAGCTAGTTGCCTTGGTTTGGTTTCCTCCTCCATCTTGGCCTATATATTCCAAGAGAAATAATTGTAAACAAGGTTGAAATTAATGATATAGAGAAATATATGGCTATACAAGCTTGGAAGAAATACTTGTCTCATGCATTGGATAGTTTCTTGAATGTTTTGGATGATGAAAGAGGACTGTTGTTGGATTCCTTGACTTGGTAAAATGGTATAGTGTCCCTCTCTATTATGCTTCTTAGTTTTCATACATATTTCATGTTATTGCTTGCTATAAGATAGTAGAGAATAGATTTGAGACATGCCCTTGGAGGCACCTCAGATTTCCTGTTTCATTATAGCTTCTATGTTTTCTTCCTTCTTAATCATATCAAAGAAATCTTGATTTCTCTTTGATCACTGAAGAAATTGTTTTCTTGTTTCATTTATGGTTTTATGCATGGTAAGTATGATTCATGGTATGCCCTGCTTACTTATGGCTAGTCATAGCTCCACCTCTGAAACCTTTATTTGAATGTTTGATTGTCCTAGTTGAACCAAGGAGGTCTTGTACTGATCTTCCCCTTTGCCTAAAACTCTACAATCTTACTTCGAAGTGCCCGATAGCTTGAAATACTATGTCTAGGCATTTCCTCATAGTGATTTGAGTTATTTTTTTGTCTTAATTGTCTTTCCCCAAAGTCTGATAGAAATTTCCTAAAGTTAGAGAGTCATATATCTCTATGTATTGCTTGAATGTTTATTTCTATTCATTTATCAGTTTGAAGTTACATTTATAATGATTAATGGTTAGCCCTACCATATAAATGTCATCTATTGAACTATTTATGTTTGAAAGCCTTTTTCCTTCACAAATTTAGTGTCCATCTCACTTCATTTTACCTGAAGATCCATTTTACCTTGATTAAATCGGCCCTTCAACCTACCTTGTATCACCATCTGAGGCTTTCTAGACCTTTTCGACCCCATAGCCCAGTTGATCTAACAATATTTTTATCTATATTAGTTTTTGATCAATTCCTCCCTCAAAAACCTAAAAGAAAAACCAAAAACCTACTTCACAACTAGCCTAAAATCAGAAACATAAGAAGCAAAACACATAGATGTCCCTTACACAAATAGAGAGAGCCCTCTCTGAGTCAAGGAAGGCTAGGTCCTTGGGCTCCAAATTTCGTTTGATGTTACCTTGTCACTTGGCTTGCCAATCAGCCAAATCATGGGACCCTAACATAATGCACACGACTGCGATCCTCCATTCGCTCCCATAGGAAGGGAATTCCTGTGACTGGGGAATTTTCCAGGTAGTTTTGTGCCAACGACTCTGGATTCTATGCTACATTTTGAGGTAAGGGACTCTGGAAACTGATGAGAACTCCATGAAACTTCCAGAAATGAAAATTAACATAGAAACAATTATGAAAATGAAAATAATTGAACAAGGACTTGAATGGACCGCTACTAGCCATGACAGGGGTGTTGTGCCTGCGTCTATAGGCTCCCAACCGCTATATTTCCTTGGCATGTCTATTTCTATGGTACAAAAGGGTCAGAAATTTAGTCTCCCTGAGGGGTCAAGGGTCTAGAAGGTTGGGTTACTTGCTGGGGATTTTGTTGATGTTGTGTAAGGTGTGTTTTTCTTGTTTCCATCGGTTCCACTTCCTTAAGGTCACATAGGAGGTTGAACCTCATTATATTAGCCTTTTGTCACATATTTACCTCGGTTGGACGGTTTCTTGGGTCAATGTGAGAAGGGAGTGTTACAAAGTGGTATCATAGTGTGGTTGCACTCTCCTTGGGATGTGTGTGTTGATCGTGCATTCATGTCGATTGCATATGTGTTCCCCATGCTTATGTTCTATGTGTACTTGTTGCATTTGCATGGTTTTGATCATGTTTGTATATTCTACTCATGATGGTGTCTAGTTCTCATTCTCTTTGGTTCATATCTTATACGAAAAAATGGTATCAGAACATGGCTCAACCCTTGGACTGGATGGGTAGTGTGTTGGTCATGTTTTTCTGTTGGTTTCATATGTGTTTCTCATACCTATGGTGTATTTTCTTATTTCATCTGTGTTATGTTGGCCATGGTGACTTTTATGTTTCCATGGAAGCGCTCATGGTGTTGTTGTCAACATGTTGTAATGAGTGTATGACTGGTTATGTGTTGTTCTTTCTAATGTATTGTTCGTGCACACTTGCTTACATATTGTTACATATTATACATGCATTTATTTCTTATGCTCAGGTTACATATTGGTCATGATTTAGTGTTATCCATATATGCTTTCTTGTGTGATTTCATATGTTGAACATGCATTGGTTGTTCATGATCGGCTATACATGTCAAGTGGGTGCATATGGTAAATTTTGCATTGGTTTGGTGAAGGTTTTTTTGCATAAGGTCATTGTATGCAATTAGGTCATAATGATGATATTGATATGTTATGATGCTAATGTGTTGGCCAAGATAGGGTAGGAGATGTAGACCATCAAAGAGAATTTGCAACATTGGACCTTGAGGCAATACCATGTCATCATATAGGTTTGGATGTTGGGCATATAGGTATGTAGCTTAAGGAGAGTTATATGCATTATGGTTATGAGTATTCCTTTTATTCTATTGATGTTATGGTTACATACATTATAAATGCTAGTTGATTAGTGTGGTTATATGTACATGTGTTTTATAGACATGAATGATAGCAACCTATGGTGGTATTCATTTCTATTTTTGTTTTATATTAGATAAATTATATGTTGTTTATGAGCATGTTATGGGTTAACTTGTTGTTGTTATATGATAGTTAGTTTGATGATTAGGTTACATGTTTTTGATGAGCATGATATATAACTTCTTGTTGTTACATGCTAGTGACCTGATGGTTAGGGTTATGACATTCAATCCAGAGTCAACCTAATTATGATATCGTGTTTTATTATGTTTAGACTGACTGTGCATATGTGATTGTATGCATGAATGACACTAGTTTATGAGTTTAGGATGTGATCATGTTAGCTAGATACTGTTATGCATATCATGACCTTATATATGATTGAGTTATATGTTGTGAAGTTATGTCGTGCTAATCTAGATTGATTGTGTAGACAAGATAGCCTCCACTGAGATACATTGAGGTATGAGCTCGCTTATGTCATCTACTTGTACTTGAATGTTTGATTATGTCACTTATTTCATGTTTGAGTGTTGATGTCTATTATGTCATCTATTTGCTATTGAATGTCTGATTAATCGCATGTTATGAGCATGTTCCTATAAGATTTCATGAATAAATGATCTTGTTTTGAGATGATTGTACTAACGCACATGTGTTGAGATAGTTGATACGTACTTGAATGTAATTAGGTGATAGTGGTATTATTGTGATTTTGACTACTAGTTGAATATGACATGAATATTAGTCTTGGTAAAGGTTGGTTTCAAATTGATGGATATGTTGTCTTTATCTTTAGAAAATGTTAGATCCCTATATTACTAGTGTATTACCTTATTGTTGTTAGTGTAACCCCCTTATTGTTATTGATGTACCCTTTTAACCCCCATATTTTTATTATTGTGCCCTTACATTATTATTGTTAGGTCGCCTAGGATTATATTGTGACCCTATGGACTCCTATATATAGAAGGAGGTTTTGTCATTTGTATCATCCAAGAATTATTCATTTATGTAATGTAAAGGAGGTTTCCCCCTCAAAGTGGCTTAATTATAAGGTGGTTATCTCTCTTTTCTTTCATTTTTTGACCTGGTTTCATAACATTTCGTATGAGAGCTTTGGATTTTAGGGTTTCACTGCTTCAAAGGGGCCATCATGGAATTTTCGCTATAAATTTTTTTCTACGAAGGTTTAGAAGCTGAAATTTTTACTACGTGAATACTAGATCTAGAGGAAATTTGTGTAAAAATTTCAGATCTTGGTTCGAAATATTGTAGGAAATATGATCTCTAGAAGTTAGGGTTTTTTTAGGCTCCCAAATTTCATCTAAAAGAGGTTACCTTGGGAAAATCATCATAACTCTCTCTTTGAGCATCAAATTGGAATTATGTAAAAAGTGTTCACAAGTACATGAAATTTCATTTCCCGTGTATCAATTTTAGAGATGAAGGAGGAAAGAATGACACATGGCACGCTGTATAATTTCTCTCTACTGAACCAATCCATAATTAGGTCATTGTCGGAGATTGGTCATAAATTTACCTTGAAGAATCCAAATCAGGCCAGACCTTTGGCATTGGAAAGAAGATTCATAGGATAGTATAGGACCAAAGATAAAATCTCATGGATCCGAAATTACATGATACATAGGTTTCAATATCGAGCTCCTTAAAATCAAGAAAAAGGTGTGTATTTTTTTCTTTCAAATTGTAGAAGTCTTGTTTGAAAAATCAGTTTGAAGTGATTCCAAGGAAATATTGAAGCATAGATATTAGTATTGGGTTCTAAAATTCCCCCTAAGAATAATTCAACACCGGTTAAGCCCTTAGAATACTCTACTATGACTCATGAAGAGGAATAAGTGCAACATGATATATCAAAATTACAAGAACAAGCGCATCAAATTTCGCTCTCGCAAAGCGCAACAAAAAAAAAATGGAAGTTCTTAAGAAAGGTGTGGAAGATAAGATAGATGGTTTGAAGAGAGGCATGGAAGCTAATATGGATGGTTTGAATAATATAATAGAAGACATGGAAGAAAAAATGGAAGGTTTGAAGGAAGGTTTTACAAAGATGATACAAGTAATGATTCCAAATGACGAAAAGATAGTAGAGAAAACTCACAATGAGAACAAAATAAATGTTAATCGTGATTTAATCAACTCGAATGTTGGATGGAAGACCCACCATATTCAAAAGATCAATATGAGGAATTTTTATGGCAAGGATTCCATAACATGGATACTACATATGGAGAAATATTTTGATCTAAATAATGTGAAAAACACACAAAAGTTGCGCATTGCAACTTTATATTTAGAACAAAATACATTTGTATGGTATCAATGGCTTTGCTCCTATAAAAAAATTGTCACTTGGTCAATTTTTATGGAGTAACGGATAGCACATTATGATGATACAAAGAGAAACACTTTCTTTAGCCAATTGATAAATCTCAAACAAAATGGTTTAGTGGTGGAGCACATTGAGGACTTCCAAAAATTGAATATAAGGGTAATTGATATTACAGAGGAACACATGATTGATGTCTTCATAGGGACTTTAAAGGATAACATCCAACATGAAGTTCACCTTTGGGAACCTAATTCATTGGAGAAGGCATTCAGGTTGGCAAGAAAAATTGAATGTAAAATTATGGTGACAAGGAAGCCTACCACTCTCATCTATAAAGATGGAAGTGTTGCTACTCCTAGACTTCCACAACCTACAAGGTTGACACCACAACAGTTGGAAGAAAAAATAGCAAAATGGTTTTGCTACAGTTGTGATAGAAAATACACTAAAGGTCATAAGTGTGCTAAGAAGAAATTATTTTACATATATTGTGAAGAGGAAGAAGAAAATGAACAAGAAACTTCAAAAGAAGAGGATATACACTAGGAACCAACCCTGGAGAAAGAAGAAATGAGTTCGACCATATCATGTAATGTATTGTTAGGAATCACCACTCCTCAAACTCTCAAGATAGAAGGACATATCAAGAAGAAAAATGTAATAGGGTTTATTGATTCGGGTAGTACCCATAATTTTATTCATTGTAAGGTATCCAACGAATTGAATTCCTTCCTATACCCATCACCATAATGTCAAGTGATGGTTGCAAATGGAGGAACTATAAATTTCTCTAGAAAATGCCATAATATCAGGCTAACCATAGGGGAATATGTATTGAATAGTCCAATGTTTTCCATTCCAATGGGATGTGTTGATGTTGTGCTAGGAGTACAATGGTTACAATATTTGGGAACGATAGCTTTTAATTTTCAAGAAATTTTCTTGAATTTTTTCCTGGAAGGGAAGGAAGTCAAATTACGAGGTATCACAGGGAAGACGAGAAAGATAATAAGCTATAATGTCATGAAAAAACTTCTGAATAAATAACAACAAGGCATAATTGCACAATTATGCTCACTAGAAGTTCCAACATCAAAATCATATATTTCTCTAGATCTCCAAAAAGCCTTGAACAATCATTCCAAGGTGTTTGAAACTCCCAAAGGACTCCCACCTATTTGTGATCATGCTCATGCTATTTATTTTATTCCAGGAAGTGTTCCTCCAAACATCAGGGCTTAAAGATATCCTCATGTCCAAAAGAATGAAATTTAACGTATGATTGCAAAAATGTTAGAGGCTGGTATAATTCAACCTAGTCAAAGTTCTTTCTATGCTCCAGTAGTATTGGTGCACAAGAAATATGAATCATGGCACATGTGTCTGGATTCTAGGGAGCTCAATAAGTTCAATATTAAAGATAAGTTTCCTATTCATATGATTGATGAATTATTGGATGAATTACATGGAGAAATTTATTTTACCAAGTTAGACCTTCGTTCAGGATATCATAAAATTAGAATGAAGATTGAAGATATTCTAAAAATAGCATTTCAACTCATGAGGGTCATTATGAATTTTTGGTCCTGCCTTTTGGCCTTACCAATGCACCTTATACATTTCAAGCATTGATGAATTCCATTTTCAAACCCTTCCTTATAAAATTTGTTAGTATTTTTTGATGATATAGTAATCTACAACAGGTCATGGAAGGATCATGTTCAACATGTTGACAAGGTGCTCAAACTATTGCAGGAGAAAAAATTATATGTAAAAACCTCCAAATGTTTCATTGGAGTACAAGAGATGGAATATATGGGTCGTATTGTATCTCAAAATGGTGTTAAGGTAGACCCTAACAAAATTAAAGCCATTAAGGAATGGAAATTCCCCACAACCATAAAGTAGTTGCAAGGATTTCTTGAGTTAATAGTGTATTATCATAAGTTTGTTAAGAATTATGGGAGAATAGCATCACCTCTAACAACATTATTGAAGAAAGATGCATTTTCATGGACTCTTGAAGCAACTAAAGTCTTAGTTATGCCATACTTCACAAAAACCCTTATTGTGTAATGTGATGCCTCAGGAAATGGAATTAGTGATGTTTTAATGCAAGAAGGAATACACGTTGCTTTTTAAAGTCATCCAAACAAAGGAAAGTATTTACAGAAAGCTATTTATGAGAAGGAAATGTTGGCAATACTACATTCACTAAATAAATGGCAACCTTACCTAATGGGAAGACAGTTCAAGGTAAAAATTGAACATGACAGTCTTAAACACTTTTTGGAAAAAAGACTATCTTCAAAAGAGAAGAAAAAATAGGTCATAAATATGTTGGGTTATAACTTTTAAATCATCTACAAAAAAAGGGAAGCTAAATGTTGTTGAAGATTCACTCTCAAGAAAGGATGAAGAGGTGGAATCATTGCTTTGTGCCATTTCTATCATCCAAACAGATTGGATAACAGAATCAAGGGATGAATGGAAGAAGGACAAAGATGTGTGAACACTCATTCAAAAGTTGCAGCAATATCCTAGTACATCCAATATGTTTAGTTGGAAAAATAATTCCTTATCATACAAGGATTGCTTATATATTTGTAAGAATTCCCAACTAAAACAAAATATTCTTTTGGAATTGCACACTTCTCCTTTACGACGACACTTAGGATTTATAAAAAATTACCACATGGTGAAGAAAGAATTTTTTTGGGATGGCCTTAAATCTAATGTTCAAAATTTTGCGGCAGAATGTTTGGTTTGCCAGCAAAATCAAGTGGAGACAATTAAGACCTCGAGTCCTCTACAACCTTTATCCATTCCAAGTCAAAATTGGGAGGAGATTTCAATGGATTTTATCATAGGTTTACCTAAGTCTGAAGGAATGAGTGTCATCATGGTGGTAGTTGATAGACTTACCAAGTACGCACACTTTTGTGCATTATCTCATCCATTTAAAGAAATTACAGTTGCTACTGCATTTATGGAAACAATTCAAAAGCTACATTTAAACCCAAAGATTATTGTAAGTGACAGATCCCATTTTTACTAGAAATTTTTGGACAAAATTATTTTCTTGTTTGGGTACTCAAATAGCTCATAACTCAGCTTATCATCCTCAATCTGATGGTCAAACTGAGATAGTGAAAAAATGTTTTTGTATCTGATAAACAAACACAATGGGTCAAGTGCTTACCACTAGATGAATGGTGCTATAGCACTTCCTTCCATACTGCAGCAAAAATGACCACATTTATGGAACTTTATGGATATCATCCACCATCCATAACATCATCTTTAAGAGGAAATTCTAAGGTTCAAGTAGTGGAAGATCACATCAGGCATCAACAAAAAGTTCTCCAACTATTAAAGGATAACCTAAATCTGACACAAAATCAAAAGAAACAACAGACAGATCAACATCGCAGCGAGAGAAGTTTTGATGTAAGAGACTGGGTATTTTTATGGCTATAACCATACAAACAAATGTCGCTCAAACAAGCTAAGAAGGATAATAAATTATCGCCAAAGTACTATGGTCCTTACAAGGTGTTGCAAAAGATTGGTACTATGGAATACAAATTGGAGCTTCTTGCTTCTTCACGAGTGCATCTAGTTTTCCATGTTTCATGCTTAAAGAAGGTTATAGGTGACAAAATTCCAGTTCAAACAATATTTCCAAAACTTGATGAGGAATGAAAAATCATATTGGAACCTGAAGCAGTCATGGAAACAAGAACTTGACATTTATGAAATTGATCAATTTCAGAGTATCTCATCAAGTGGAAGAACTTATTCACTAAAGGTTCTACATGGGAGGATGAGAATTTTATACAGAAGCATCCATATCTACTCAACCATTGAGGAAAACACTTTTTTGAAGAACAGGGCCATGTTAGGTCCCTATACTACTAGTGTATTCCCTTATTGTTGTTAGTGTAGCCCCCTTATTGTTATTCATGTAGCCCTGTAACCCTCATATTGTTATTATTGTGCCCTTACATTATTATTGTTAGGTTGGCTAGGATTATATTATGACCCCATGGACTCCTACATATAGAAGGAGGTTTTTTCATTTGTATCATCCAATAAATTTTCATTTATGTAATGTAAAGGAGGTTTCCCCCTCGAAGTGGATTATTTCTAAGGTGTTTCTTTGTCTTTTCTTCAATATTTGGAGCTGGTTTCATAACAAAACATGTGGTTGACATGTGTGTTCAGCTACATGACAACATGCTTGGCACAACAAGTAAGGTAAATAAAATGTTGTACGGTTATTCATGCACTGACAATTATGTGTTTATGGCAATATCATATAAGGGACTGCATGGAAAAAGAATTTGCCATGAAATCTTGAATAAGGCTCAGGTTGAGCTATCCTTTGGAAGTGTTGGGAACCATGGGGATTGAGTCATGGTGCTTCTTTCTAGTCTTGTGTTTTCAATAATTTTGATTTCTTTGCGCTTGATTTGCAGTCTTGATTGCATCTAGTGTATGATCTTGCCACTTTTTTGTGGTGTCATATTTCTATTGGTTTTCATGGATTTCTTCTTGTTTGTTCTTGTTCTTTCCTTTTATTTTTTTGAAAATCTCGGGAATTGGTTTGGAAAGAGGAAAATTGATGAAACTCAGTGCATGAGTAAGCGCAGAGGAAGGTAAGAGTTTGACAGCTAGTTGGAATGGTTGGGTCCATTGTGATAATTGGATGGTGGAAGTACAAACATGAGAAAGTTAATCGGAAAGGTAAATTAAATGGATTGAGGCATCATATGCCTTGGCTATATTGGGAACTATTTTTCTCAATGTTGTGCAAGTTGTGCATGAATAAAGGGAGTTTTATTAACCTAGACCTTGTGATATCTGATAGTTATGTTGTGATCATGATTATGGTAATTTCTATATATGTATATATGCATGTATGTATGTCATTTTCTGATGGGATCATGATTTCTTTATGTTGATGTTTATGTATGTATGTATGTATGTATGTATGTATGACATTGTATGATAGGGTTGTCAAGGATTATTCTTGTGGGGGAATGATTTATTATGTAGGTGTAAGGCATGAAGAGGTTCTTGGTCTTATAAGGAATCAAGTGGGAAGAGTAACCCCGACTTATCTATGAGGTCAGTCTCATGTGGTTATGAATTTATATCAGTGATTATACTATGTATATGTATATGTTATGGCTGGTAATGTTAACGGGTGCATCAACGAAGTGAAAGCAGTGAGATCTGCGTCATGCTAGGATAAGCATGGATAGTTGAAAGACACTAGAAGCAAGGTTTCTTGTGGGGTTAGTGTGTGCTCTATGGATGTGTAGTACTACTATTGTGTATGTGTTGCACATGTTGTATATTCATTAATTTAACCTATGGTGATGTTTACATGTAACATATGTAGTATTGTGTATATATGATGTTGGTACAATTATTTTTAATATCCTTAAGCCCGCGCGTATGATGGTGGAGGCGAATCACATTACAAACCTTAATCTTATTGCAATTCCACATTTGAATTTCATTGGGGGTCATATATTAAATTTCGGTTACATTGTAAATGGTGGTGATTATCAACATTATAACCTATGGTCGGATATCCAAAGGTTTGGGCGTAATATATGGCATAATAAAAAATTTGTTATGAGGGGCGAGTTCAGGGCTCGACCCCATGACCTCCCCAACTCCATTCTTTCCACCTACCATTAAGCCATGTTCATGTTCCTTGAAAATGAACAAGCCAACAATATATTTGAAGATGTTTTGTTGATCCGATGGTGGGAAGGAGGGGGCCAGCCCCCTCCCATGTGACTGTGCAGCGAATACCAAGGGAAGAGGTTTGAAAACGATGGGATTTAAGTTAATTAATCCATGTTTATGCGTTAATCCGAGGATTGGTTATTAATTAAATAGGTTTATGATGAATGGATAAGCATGCAGTTAAGCCCTTCTTATCTACAGTTAAGCATGTTTAACA